>CM066995.1:11851801-12463259 GCA_033977485.1 Hydrangea macrophylla | reverse complement strand
TCAATTGTTCAGTCTATGAACAGATCATGGGTCCGACAACGGACCTAAAAAAGAGATAGAAGAAGTGTTGTGTTCAGATCAGCCCACGTAAACTTGTCAAAGCTGATCTAGGGTGTTAATGAAGGTTGGGAAGAAAAAATTGATCTTCAGGCCAAAATGGTGTCAGCGAGGGCTTGTGTGGCCTTGGTAGGGTTCGTCAGGCCAGGGAGGCTGCGGCTTGAGCAGGAAAGGTTGTGGTGGAGTTGGCGATGGCTGTGGGGTGGGGAAAGTGGTCGGCGAAGGGTGGTGTGGTGGTGGATGTAGCGGCGCAGGGTGGTGTGGTAGTGGTGGTGGTTGACGTTGAGATGGTGAAACCCTAACTAGGGTGGCTTTGATACCATGTTGTATTTCAGAGAGAATATTTTACAGGCTTAGAGAGAGTAATTACTCTCTCTTTTATTATATTAACACCAATACAGAGAAATAAAGAGTATTAAACATAAGTCCTCAGACAATATGAAAAATACAAAATAACTCTCAACAGGTATATATCTCCTCCGCATTAGGGTCCTCTCACACTACTAACCTTCTCCTTTACAATAAACCATGAAATTATCGTCGTGACCCTCGCACTATTCAACAAAATGACTGCTAGACATATACTACACGGTTACTATAAACATTTGTTGTTGCTCTACATGTTATTTAGTTCATGTTTCCGGTGTCCATTGTTCCACTTTTTCCATTATGTAGTTCAATCCCTCAACTCATTAAAAATTTGTTTTTGTTGTGAATTAGCTGCCTATTTTAAATGATCTTTTGCCCCATAGGTGGAACATGTTCGAGCTGAGAGGAACTTGCTAGCAGAAGTGGCCAGCCACTGCATAGTAAAACTATACTACTCATTCCAAGATGCTGAGTACTTGTATCTAATAATGGAATATTTACCTGGTGGTGACATGATGACCCTGTTGATGAGAGAAGACACCCTAACTGAAAGTGCTGCTAAGTTTTACATTGCTCAGAGTGTCCTAGCCATTGAATCTATCCACAAACATAACTACATTCACAGGTTGGATGCAGCTCTTGGTGGTGGTGTTTTAACAAATTAATGCATCAGAATATTTTGTTATTTTTGTAGTGAAAAATGGGTTATATTGTGCCCTGTTTGGTTCATGGATTTTGTCAGGGAAAGGAATAGAAAACACTTAATTGTTTGGTTCTCAGATTTAGTGAGGGAAAAGAAAGGAAAACATGGAGGAAAACCTTTTCCCATGTTTGGTTAAAAAGGAAAACAACGAAGAAAATAGGAAAGAAAAGATAATAAGTTAAGAAATAAATTAAACATTTTGAATGTTAAGACTTGTGAGTTGTGAGTCGTTTCCCTTCCTTTATTCACGTATTACAATTATACTTCAGAAATTTTAAATTTTTAATGTTAATTAAGCATGAAGGAAAACACAATGGTTAGCAAGGAAATCAACGAGAAAAATAGGAAGGAAAAGAAAATATGATGAAAGATGAATTAAAGATGAATTAAAAAACGAGAAAAATAGGAAGGAAAAGAAAATATGATGAACGATGAATTAAAATGTTAGAGTTTTGTGAGTCACTTCATTTTTACCTGAGTTCCAACTATATTTGGAAATTTTTAACTTATAATAATATTGTTGAAGCATGGATGAAAACACCATGGAAAACACAAGGGAAATGGTTTCTCTTCTCGGTTTCCTTTCCTTTATTTAATTTTTTTTTATTACCTTTCCTTCTTTAAATCCGCAAACCAGATGGAGCCTTATTAAACTGGTGTAAGCCAGCAAAATGTCTATTTGACTATTATTCACTTCTTAATTTCTTTCCAGAGATATTAAACCTGACAACCTTCTTCTAGACAAAAATGGTCACATGAAACTCTCAGATTTTGGTCTTTGCAAGCCTCTTGATTGTAGAACTTTATCTACACTTAATGAAAATGAAGCCATGGACGATGAGAATATGAGAGAACCAATGGATATCGATGGATGCTTCCCTGATACTGATAATAGAAGTAATTGGAAAAGTCCTCGTGAACAGCTTCAGCATTGGCAGATGAACAGGAGGACATTGGTAAGCAACTACATAATTATATTGAGGAATATATCTATTTTCTCCAGCTATATTTAGATCTTATGTTGTATCACTCATACTTGATGCCTTCAAGAAAATGACGAAGTACTGGTTAACTTGCATAAAAAAGAGGCACGACTTACTAGAAAATGTAGACTTTCTCGCCAAGGGCTTAGTGGCTTACTCAATGTAAGATTTTTGTTACGTTCATATCCGTATAATGATGATTTTCTAAATAATCAAAACTTATATTCATCACAATATGAAGAGCCATTATATATGCTTTACATCCAACTAATTAAGGTATAAAAATAAATTAAATCTTTCCTAATATTATAAAATCTCTCCATATCTCTTCAAATCATAACTTCCCATATCTCAATATTATCTTTCCATATCTCAATCTTCCATATCTTCCAACACTCTCCCTCAAGTTGGCACACGGATACTTGTTGAAGTGTCCAACTTGCACACAAATATGGAAATCAATCTTGTACCGAGCTATCCTCTCTAAAAATCTACCTTGTAGACTGTTGCAGTGGCCCCTTTAAGGTAGTCTCACGTCTACGTGCGACCCCTCTTGGCTGTCCACGTGCAGCTCCTCTTAGGTGGTCTCGTCATACAAACATCCAAAGCTCCAAGATCACATGGAGAAAGGTGAGATGTGCCCACGGAATAATCCATCGTGTGACACATAAATAGAGGTAGTTGTCTTGTGTTTAACACTCCCCCTCAAGTTGAAGGGGGGGAGGGGGGGCACACCAATCCGTGCGATGTAGCATACCATGTTGATTTTCTAAATGATCAAAACTTATATTAATCACACTATGAAGAGCCTTTATGTAGGGTTATAGGCTTTACATCCAACTAATTAAGGTGTAAAAATAAATTAAAATCTTTCCTAATATTATCACATCTCTCCATATTATCACTTCAAATCATATCTTCCCATATCTCAATATTATCTTCTTCCCATATCTCAATCTTCCATATCTTCCAACAAATACGTGTATGTATGTATATCCTAGGAAGCATGACACTTCTAAGAAGATAATGTGTTGCGTGTCGTGTTCAACACAAATACACAACACTTCACATACACTTTTCCTGCAGTGTTGACGTGCAATTTTTTTAAGCATTTTCTTTGTCGATGTGCCCATCATGTCGTATCCGTGTCCATGCTTCATTGTGTATATCAACATTTTGTTTGAACTATTTTTCGCATATTTTGAGATTTTTTGACTAACTTTTTATTTCATTTAACAAGATTCCGGGGGGCTATCCTGATTAAGGAAGGTGGTTATGTTTTATTTCGTAACATATCATTACTGTTACTAGAATTCTTCAAAAGAATAAGCGTTTTGAAAATCTGGAAATTTCCCCACTGTTTGATATCTTTTTCCTACAGAAAATTTTCATGTATCTTGAGTAGTTGTTCCTTTTAAATTGTTAAGTTACAGGTTTTAACTGCAATCTTCACGAGAGAGATTTTTTGGGGCTTTTGGTAAAACCAAGAGCCAAGTTGGGTGAGGACATGCTATTTGGTTATTTATTGGTTTATGTTTGTTTAAGGCATCTTATATTTGAATTTGTTCAAGTTTGCAGGGAAGTCAAGGGGGAAAACAAGCCCTTTTAAAACCAAATCAGTAATGTGTTTTTTGTGAAACGGATGATGAAATGAGAAACCTGATACAAACAAACTACTACTTGATATTCTCAAAAGCCACTAACTAAAGTGGGATTAGGATAGGTTGATACTAGATTATCCGAAAGGAAAATGATTTGTTTGATAAAGAGTGATTTTACGAGAAGGAATGATAATGAATTTTATTGTGAAATGGAAGAATAGAATGGGATAAAAAGAGGAAAGGGGTCATGTGGTTTCTTGATATTTCTTGTTAGCATGTTATTGCTCATTTTATTTGATATGAGAACATGTTGATACTTCCATTTATCATGTGCTCATAGAATTGAGTATGACTGGAGAAGTAAGGGTATAGATGATAGGAGTGGAATGAGAACATTCTCATAATTAGTAGGTCAAATCGTATTCCCAAAAATGCAAGGAGCCATATTGGAATAATCGGAAGTGAAGTAGGTTAAGTTGCAATTGAAGAAAGTGTGAGGAGCTACAATGTAAAATGGAAAGGTATAGTAGGTGGAAGTGTAATTAGAGGATAATAAACTCTAGAACATGGTTGAATTTCCTAATCAATGATTAGTCAGCATAATCAAGATTAGTTAGCTAATCAAGATTAATTCGCTAATCAAGATTATTTAACTTAATCAAGGTGTTTACTTGTGCCAAGCAAGTAGGTGAATAGGTGTTGTATTTGGGGAGATTAACTCTCCACTTGACAAGTGTTGTGTGACTCATCAAAGGAGAGAGAAATGAAAGAAAACAATAAAATAAAAGTTCTTGCATTTGAGGAACTTGTATAGAGACAAGCAAGGAGGTGAGGGCTTGAGAGAAAAACAAGAGAGAAAGTGTGGGAAATTCAAGGGGAAAAGGGAAAAGAAAGATTAGAACTTGAAATTGAAGCTTGAATTTGAAAGTTTTGAGATTGTCCCACATCGGGGACTATAACCTAGCTACTTAATATATAAGTTCAAGGGACTACTCCACCCATTGCCAATTGGTTTTGGATTGGATGCTCCAATTCTAGGAAGCACGGGTGCGGCAGTCCTACACCCAGTGCGGTTGCCTTTAATTAGTACACTCCCAGTGCGGGTGTGGCTGCCTTTCTGAAGAGTCCGTGCTTGCTAGCTCCGATTTAACATGGTATCAGAGCAGAGATCCTCAAGCTCCCACCGGATCACCCCCCCCCCCCCCCCCCCCCCCCTATCATCTTCTTGTCTTCGTTTTGTGTCGATTCAGCGTTAGTGTTCATATTTTTTTTATAGAGTTCTCATCAGATTCTTTTTTGGGTTGCTGTTGTGGGCCCTTCTCTTTTCATGGAAGTTGATTCCCGTATTTTCAAAAAAAAAAATCCACTACTTCTGCTACTTTCTATTCAGCCCCCATCATACTTCAGCAAGCCCCTACGGGCACTGTCCAGCAGTCGGCTAGACCCCAAGGGCATTGTCAAGCCATCAACCAGCCCTTTCGGACCTTGTCCAGCCTTTTTGGGCCTTGTCCAGTCCCCAGCCAGACCTTTACGGGGGAGTTGAATTGTGCAGCCCCTTTGGGGGACTCTCTTGATGGGATTGAACATGTGTGCTCTCGCCGATTGATGTGTACTGCTGTGTGTTTTTTTGGTAGTCATGAACCTTTTTGCACCGATTGTTTGGGCAATTTCTTCTCGTTGGTTGGTTCCCGTTGATAATCTATGTCGTTATTTTCGGCGGCCTTGTTCGTTTCTGTTGCAGCAAGTGGTCCGGACAATGCTCGATTGATTGTTTTGCTTCTATTGGATTGCCACATATCTTGATGGTTGTTTGATTGTTAGGTGGTATCATTGAAGATTGGATTCACTGTTCAAGTTCAAGGTCCAAATTCAAGTTGGTCACTTCATCAACTTTCTGTGACTCAACTTGCGGGGGAGTGTTGGTATATAAAAAATATTCTAGGAATAATGTGGATTTGGTTGTATCCCAATCAAATCTATTTAATTAGAAATATCTAAGTTTTCCTTATTTTATTTAATTAGGTGATAAATCCCATGATTTATGGGATAGAGTTTTGATTTGATTAGGATATAGTTTAGGAAGTTTAATCTTTACCTCCACCCTATATATAGGGGGTGTGAGTCTTGTATTTTTGAAATCAATCAATGTCAATACAATATTTTCTCCTCTTTCTTGCTTTTCAACATGATATCAGAGTAGGTTATTGTTGGGCCCAATTTGTCCACGTGTGATCCACATCACCCTATCTCAGTAATCCACGTGTTTGGCTCTCAGTCATGCCATACGTGTGGGGATGAGTTGAGATTGTCCCACACCGGGGACTTATAACCTAGCTACTCAATATATAAGTTCAAAGGGCTACTCCACCCCTTGCCAATTGGTTATGGGTTGGATGCTCCAATTTAACAGCTTGTTTTCCGGTGTGCCGAGTGTCCGGCTCCTGTGGTCCAAGGGTTGTGTTGGAATGTCCCACATCGCCCATTCATGGCCCTCTGTGCAGTCTATAAGGCTTTAGTTCTCCTCTCCTTAACACCTGGGTTTTAAGGAGTTGAATGGGATGAGCCTTACAAGAGAAAGCTAAGGGTGGTGCTTGTATTTGAAAGCTTGAATTGAAAGGAAACGTAATGGAAGAACACAACTTATTTATGTGCTTGTATGTTGAATAATGTTGTAGGAAAGTAAAGAAGAGTAAGTTTTATTGTTTTCTTGTATTCTTGGCAAGGTGAGTAACCTCTTATCTTTGAATTCATGAGATAATGGTAAGTGATTGAGTTATACTCAACTTATGTGATGAATATGGATGTAGATGAGGTTTTAGATGACATGTCTTTAATATATGTCTTGACATGAGCTATGTTGTTGAATACATATGCAAAGAACCATGAGATGGGAATAAAGTATTGAGGTGTTAAGATGATATGTATTGACTTAATCATGTTCATTCTTGAATTAGCGTTATAATGATATGATGGTTATGATATGTGTGTGTGAATGTGAAAGGAAGGTTTGAATCCCTATTGTGGGAATAAGTTCCTTGGTGGAAGAGAAGAAAGAGAAATTTAAAGAAACGCCTTGGTGGAGTGATGAAATGGCTCCAAAAGTGAGCAAAATAAATGAGAAAGAAATGTATGAGATGTCAATTATATAGTCTTAACGTAGTGAGGAATGAAAGTGTGACTTTCATTGCATGTGTTATGTCAATGTAATAATTATTAATGTTGAGTTCAATAACTATGCAAGACTTATGTCCATTGATTATGGTATTCATTGAGCTTTATAGCTAATTGATTATTTATATAACTTTTTTAGGTGTTGGAGAGGAAAGGAGAAGTTAGGTGAAGATTGAAGTGTATTTTAGTATACTTCTAAAGTAATGTAGCAAATTTGATGTAAATAAGGGTTAGCAAGGACATAAGAGTACCTAGGATGTAAAAAGAATTAAGGAAATGGTAAATGTGAAGGGAAGTAGTCCATGTGATGCATTGATTGAAAAGATAATGTGATTATGAACTTATCGCAAAAAGTGAAGAGGTGAGCAAGTGAGGTAATAAGTCTAGAGAATGACTTTAGAACTCTCAATTGTTAGTATCGAAGTATTTGAAGAAAAATGGAGAAGAAATAATGAGACAGAGAGTGAGGGAAGTAAGAGAACATGTTTATCATGTGTATTTGCTTATATATTGTTTGATCATGTCTTTTATAGCTTTGTATGACATCTTTTGGAATCATGCATTCTAAAGGCTTGATGGAACATAATGTTCACAGTTGAGTTATGCAATGAAGATTAGGGTTTGAAGTGAAGGAGAGAGAGAGAGTAAAGAATTAGGGCTGCATAAAGTAAGTGCATGCCCATGTATTTGTTCATATATATATTTAGCAAGAAGAAAATTACAGAACTACCCTCAATGTTATAAACTAGATAATCAAAATAAACTCTAGTACGCCCCCTCAAGCTGGAGCATACATATCAAACATGCCCAGCTTGGAAGACAAATAGCGAAAAGGAACACGAGCCAAAGACTTTGTGACAATGTCACCCATCTGATTATCTGAGCCAAGATTACCTGGATCGCGGATCGATTCGGTACGAGGAACGGGATCGGGAACGCGGATCGCCACGTGCTATAAAATGTGGTACGGTGGGGGTATACTTCTTCCGATCTTACGAGGGAAAGAGTATGATAGATTAAAGCGTAAAACAATTGTTTTAATCGTTTCATTGTCAAGTAAAATTCTAGATGAGAAAATATAATTGATGTGAATTTTGTAGTGTTATAAGTTCACTAGATTTTGGTGATGTTATTACCATATTAGGTAATTTAAAGCGGGAACGCCCAAATTGGCATTCCAATTCGCTAGTGTACCACGTTTCGTAACGATCGTACCAAAACGGGGATCGCTAGGGTCTGATAGTTTTCTGGTAACACTGAATTCTGAGCGAATAAAGGGAGTGGCAATTTGTTTCTTCATCAGCAGCCAACAGGTCTCTAATAAAGTGACAATCCACCTCAATATGTTTAGTGCACTCATGGAAAACAGGATTGTTGGCATTAAAAATTGCAGCTTGATTGTCTCAATACAGCTTCATGGGGTCATGGGTCAGAAATATCAAAATCCCGAAGGAGAGAACGAACCCACAACATTTAGACGCGGTATGAGCCATAGCTCGATACTCAGCCTCACTAGAGCGCGCAACAACATTCTGCTTTTTATTACGCCAAGTAACTAAGTTTCCACCAACAAATGTACAATAGCCAGACGTAGAACGCCTATCAGAACGACAACCGGCCCAATTAGCATCACCAAAACCGGTAGAAAGAGAGGTAGAAGGCTTATACAAAAGCCCTCGCCCAGGAGCACTCTTAAGATAATGCAAAATGCGACAGATTGCTTCAAAATGGGGTTGACGTGGAGCATGCATATATTGACTAACCAAACCAACAACATAGGTGATATCTGGTCGAGTAACAATAAGATAAATAAACTTCCCAACCAGCCTGAGATATCGACCTACATCATGAAAATGATCGCCTTGCTCACCATCAAACCTGACCGTGGGTTCCATAGGAGTATCAACAGGGTGAGTACCCAAGAGATCAGTTTCAGACAAGATCAAGGACATACTTTCGTTGTGATAAAAAGATTCCCTGCGTGCAACTTCAATCCCAAGAAAGTAACGAAGAGTACCCAAATCTTTAGTCTGAAAATTTTGCCCGAGATGACGTTTCAAATTAGCAATTCCCGCAGAATCACTTCCAGAGATAATTATATCATCCACATACAACAATCAATACAATGGTACTCGAAGAAGAATGATGAACAAAAATGGAGTGATCAGAGTTGGAACTTTTGAAGCCATATGCAATAACAATAGAACTGAATCTATCAAACCATGCGCGAGGAGACTATTTTAGACCATACAGAGCCTTCCGCAGTCGACATACAAGATGTGCATTACCTCCAACAATATAACCCAGTGGTTGATCTATATAAACCTCGTCCTGAAGGTCTCCATGCAAAAAAGCATTTTTTATATCAAGTTGATATAAGGGCCAAGATCGACTAACAGCAACAGAAAGTAGGATCCTCACAGAATTGAGACGGGCCACGGGTGAAAAGGTCTCAAAGGAATCAACCCCATATGTTTGTGTGTATCCCTTAGCAACTAAGAGTGCCTTAAGATGCTCAACTGACTCATTTGGTAAATATTTAACTGTATAAACCCAACGACAACCAACAATTTGCTTACCAGGTGGAAGAACTGCAAGATCCCAGGTCTGATTCTTATGAAGAGCACTCATTTTCTCATCCATAGCGTGTCGCCAGCCAGAAGAAGATAAGGTGATAAGAGGTAGGAATAGCAATAGAGGACAAAGCACAAGCAAATGACTGAAAACACGGTGACACATGATTGTAAGACACAGTGAGCAATAAGGTGCTTAGTGCAACTACGTTTACCTCGGCGTAAAGCAATAGGTAAGTCAACCGTGGCAGGAGTGGGTGAGGAAGGAGCTGGGACCTCAGACGGTGAAGGTACGACATTCGGGCGGTAAGAAACAACTAGCCTATCTTTGGATCGCTGATAAACTTGCAAGGGAGACGAAGTCACAGGAGACGAAGTCATAGGCAAAGGAAGAGTGGGGGTTGGAGCATAAGACGCCCCCTCACGACATGCAATTAGGTCACTGGACAAATTTTGACCAGATGAGGAAAATAAGGAATGGGATTTAAAGAAGGTAACACTAGCACTTACAAAGTAGCGTCGAGCATCATAGCTATAGCAACGGTAACCTTTTTGAGTTCGAGAAACCCAAGAAACACACATTTCGAGCACGTGTGGGTAACTTATCCTGACCATGATCCAATATATGGACAAAGGCTACACAACCAAAGACCCTGGGAGAAAAGGTCTTGAGGTCCTAAAAGACACACGAAGTGGGAGAAAAGGTTATGGAACAGTGTAAAGCTCTATTCAATTGACTAACAGAAAGTAAATTAAAGGGAAAATCTTGAACATACAAACTAGAGGATAAGGACAATGAAGAAGTAGGATGAAGAACACCTTTCCCAAGAACTGGGCGAGATGAGCCATCAGCTAACATAATATCGTGTTTAATAGGATGTAAATCAGAAAATAAAGATTGTATACCAGACATATGCGAGCTAGCTCCAGAGTTAATAACCCAGGATAAAGGCAAATGGGCGACGCATGCAACATTACCTGAATCAGCGAGTGCACTAGTAGAGGGGGAAGGAAGGACAGCACACAAGGTCTGGACAAGCTCACCAAGTTTAGTAGTGATGCATCATGAGACTTAGTACTGGGAGTAACGGGTCCAGAGGGAGTAGGTGGCTGGAGCTGTGGAATACCATCAATGGTATGATGTGCAAACTCTGGCTTACCATACTTTGTCCAACTGTAAGGTTTTGTGTGATTAGTGCCACCACAATAATCAGATTTCCTATCACCACGTCCAATATTACGACCACCACCGCGAGAACCACCTCGAAAACCATGAGAACCACGAAACCCAGATCCACGAAAACCATGAGAACCACCTCGAACCCCACTATGATGGATCGAAGCAGCAAATAGAAGCAACAAGGTCCCAAATTGCATATTTGAAAACCAGATCGAAAAATGCCGAAAATCTTCAAAAAATCAAAACACCCTTCGAACGACTTCAAAAAAATTCAAAAAAATGACCATGGAGATCGGAAGACCAAGGCGAGTCTACCGGTGTAGTCCAAAGTGGCTGACGTCGAAAGATGATGTCAGCATAACATCATCGTCAGAATGTGACGTTAGCAGCGGCGGGGCTTCTTCTTCTTGTTTCGACTGAGTCTAGCTATTGTTGAAGCTTATATACGTGTTTGGATCAACCTTGCTCTGATACCAAGTTGAGTTGTGCAATGGAGATTAGGGTTTGAAGAAGGAGTGTAGGAAAAAAGAGAGTAATTAGGACTGCATAAAGTAAGTGCATGCCCATGTATTTGTTCATATATATATATATTTAGCAAGAAGAAAATTACAGAACTACCCTCAATGTTATAAACCAAACCAAACCAAACCAAACCAAGCCTTGTGTCCCAATCAATTGGGGTCGGCTATATGAATCCTTTTTCTCCATTCTGCACGATCAAGAGCTATATGCTCATTTAAATTATATATATTCATATCTTGTTGCACTACATATTCCCAAGTCAGTCTAGGTCTACCTCTCCCTCTAACCATTCCAGGCACTACGATCTTATCACTCTTTCGCACAGGTGCATCTACAGGTCTTCGTTGCACATGACCGAACCATCTAAGTCTATTCTCCCTCAATTTGTCCTCAATATGTGTGACTCCTACAGTCTCTCGGATGTATTTATTTCCAATGTTGTCAAATCGTGAATCGAATTGTGAATCGGTTTGCCAAAATTATGAATCGTGAATCGAATCGAATCGTGAATCGTAAGATTCACTTTTTTAGAAACTAGATTGGCGTATTTTTAATATGCATATAGAACACATGTATATATAGATGTATATTTAAAACACATGCATATATAGATGTATGTTTAAAACACGTATAAATACAATGTGTTATTTTTTTTAGGATGTGAAGCCCAACACTTCACATACATACATGAATGTGAATAGGAAAAGGGAAAAAAAACATTGGACAATGCATGAATGGCATTATTGGCGATTTGCTAATAAAAAGCTTGGGATTTTCTAATTAGTAACCTATTTATTTATTTATACAGTTTTAGAAGTTTTATATGTAAAATTTGTTTCACAACTTAATAAACTGTAAACTAATACACTTGAAGAACATAATTGGCATGTAACAAATAAGACAACACCTTTTCCTTAAATTTGTTAGCGAAGCTCATAAATTTTTATGAATAGTATGAATCGTATGTGAATTGTATGAATCGAATCGTGAATCGGACGATTCAATGTGATTCCGATTCATATGCACGATTCGAATCGTTGGGCATGAGAATCGAATCGAATCGTATGAATCGAATCGTGAATCGTAAGATTCTAACAACCATGCTCATTTCTAATTCTATATTTCCTAGTCTTACCACACATCCATCTTAGCATCCTCATCTCCGCTACACTCACTTTGCTAATGTGTTGTTTCTTAGTTGCCCAACACTCTGTCCCGTAGAGCATAGCTGGCCTAATAGCAGTCCTATAAAATTTTCCTTTCAATTTTGCTGGTATTCTCTGATCACATAATACTCCAGAAGCACTCCTCCACTTAAGCCAACCCACTTTAATTTTATGGGTCACGTCATCACCAATCTCTCCGTCTCTACTGATCATTGAACCTAGATAGCGAAAGTGTTCCCTCTTTGGGATCTCCTGATCTTCGATCTTCACTGCTTCGTTGTCTCTACTTCCACTGTTGCTAAAAGTGCATTCCATGTATTCTGTTTTCGTTCTACTTATCTTTAGCCCCTTAGTCTCCAGTGCTTCTCTCCAAGCTTTTAGTTTAGTGTTGAGTCCCCTTTTAGTCTCATCAACCAAGACAATATCATCTGCGAACAACATACACCATGGGACCTCATCTTGAATGTGTCTAGTCAATTCATCCATAATTAGGGCGAACAAATAAGGGCTCAAGGCCGACCCCTGGTGCAGGCCTACGGTAATTGGGAATTCGCTTGTTTCTCCGGCTGGTGATCTAATTATAGTAACTGCTTCATCATACATATCCTTCACCACGTCAATATAGCCCTTGGTCATTCCTTTCTTCTCTAGCACCCACCAAATTAAATCTCTAGGCACTCTATCATAAGCTTTTTCTAAATCAATAAAAACCATATGTAGATCTTTTTTCTTCTCTCTATACTTTTCCATTAGTCTTCTAAGTAAATAAATTACTTCCATAGTTGATCTCCCAGGCATAAATCCAAACTGATTTTCTGTCACTGATGTTGCGCCTCTTAAGCGATGCTCCATCACTCTCTCCCATAGCTTCATAGTATGGCTCATCAACTTAATACCTCTATAGTTGTTGCATTGTTGTACATCTCCTTTACTCTTATATATAGGCACTAGGATGCTCTTCCTCCACTCATCAGGCATTTTTCTAGTCATTGAAATCCTATTAAAAGCTTTTGTAAGCCAAGATGCCCCCACATCTCCCAAGCATTTCCAAACCTCAATGGGGATCCCATCTGGGCCTAAGGCCTTGTCGGGTCTCATCTTCTTCAAAGCAAAATCCACCTCAAACTTCCTTATTCTCCGATAGAATCTGTATTCTCTAGTTTCATCGTAACTTCCAGTTTCTTCTTCCATTGTGTTATCCATATGTTTTTCATTCAACAACTTCTCAAAATAGCTCTTCCACCTTTCTTTAATCTCTTCGTCGTTCACTAATACCCTAGAGTCATCGCTTTTTATACACTTAACCTGATTAATGTCTCTTGTTTTCCTTTCTCTCGACTTAGCAAGCTTATAAATACATTTTTCTCCCTCTCTAGTGTCTAGTTTGGTGTAGAAGGCGTCATTGGCTTCCATTTTAGCAACTCTAACTGTCCTTTTAACCTCCTTATTTGCACATTTATAGCTTTTGAAGTGTTCCTCACTTCTATCATTTTGCCACTTCTTAAAGCAATCCTTTTTGGTTTTTACTGCAGCTTGTACCTCTTCATTCCACCACCAAGTATCTTTAGAAGCCAAACCTCTTCCCTTCGACTCTCCGAGGACCTCCTTCGATATTCTTGTGATGCACCTTGCCATTCTATCCCACATAGTATTGCTTCCATCTTCCAAATTCCAAGGTGCTTCTGCATACATTCTCTCTTGGAATATTGCTAGTTTCTCGCCTTTAAGGTTCCACCACCTAGTTCGCGGGTTTATAGGGTCTTTTCTAGTACGACATTGTCCTTTTATATGGATATCTAAAATAGTAAGTCTATGTTGAGATGTTAAACACTCTCCTTGGATGACCTTACAGTCTTTACATGCTAAGCGGTCTGCCTTTCTCATAAGGAACAAATCGATCTGGCTTCTAATAGATCCACTCTTAAAGGTTATCAAGTGTTCTTCCCTCTTTTTAAAAAATGTGTTTGCTACTACAAGATCATATGCTACTGCGAAATCTAAAATACTCACCCCTGCCTCAGTCTGATCTCCAAAACCATACCCCCCATGCACCCTCTCATATCCAGTTCTATCTTTGCCTACATGGCCATTAAAATCTCCGCCTACAATTATCTTCTCTCCTCCCGGTATTTCTTGCATTAAAACGTCCAACTCATCCCAGAATTGTCTTTTAGTGTGATCATCCAATCCTACTTGGGGCGCGTATGCACTAATCACATTAATTATATCCACTCCAACTACCAGTTTGATAAGCAATATTCTGTCTCCTTTCCTCGTGACTGTCACAACTTTATCCTTGAGGTTCTTGTCAACCACGATTCCGACACCATTTCTATGCCTATCTTTCCCTGTATAGAATATCTTATACCCAGTCTTTTCTACCTCCTTAGCTTTTTCTCCAACCCACTTTGTTTCTTGTAAACATACTACATTAACCTTCCTTCTAATCATAGTGTCTACTAGTTCCATAGCTTTACCTGTTAAGGTTCCTATATTCCAAGTTGCTAACCTAAGCCTATAGTTCTGGACTAGCTTCTTTACCCGCGGTGGCCCAGATGAGCGCGGGAACCCTTGCTTATTTACACCGCACCTGGGCGTCGATGCGGCGCCCCTTGCACATTTTTCGAAACACCCAAAGGCAGGTGCAATGCGTCGCTTAAAGGGAACGCCCTAGCATTTACACGAGTATTCATATTTGGATTCATATCATAAGGATCCGACGGTTTTTTTTTACCTTAGAACACATTTGGAGAATAAAGGGGTGAAATTTGGCAAAGAATAAGCAAAACTTGGTAAAAAGTCGGGCCATTTCGATCAACATTTCGATGGATCTAAATTCCAAAATCAGCTATGACGATTCTGACCTTTTGTAGCAAAATGGCCATAACATCCTCTAGGAAACTCGAAATCATGCACTGTTTGCGGCGTTGGAAACTAGTTTCATTGGCCTTTCTAATGATGTAAGGCTCATCATCTAATTGTACTCTTATTTTAGGGAGTGCAGATTTAAAGTGGATTAATGAACCCTTGCAGCTACAACTTGTTTTAAATTGCCTTAAACTATCAACATGGGTGGTTTAAGATATGATTTCATTTATGAAATTCATTTATAAGACATATTGTCTTAAATTGAGTGGAACATAGGTCGGGTTTTGGGTCAAATCTAAGCGGGGTTGGAAGCGGGAGCAGGGAGCTTGACCACTTTTAAAGATTCCTGCTTCTAAGGGTCAAATATGTTATTGGGTCATATATGGAGTTCTAGTTGATCCAGAATAGACTTTAGTTGTCAAAGTTTCTAATTTTCTATTTTGAATGATAGTCCTAGTTGAATTAGGAATACCCAACAGCCTGTAAATACCTATGTACTAAAGAGTTGAGTTTATAAAATATGAGATTGTACCTGTGATGTGGCTAAAGCTTTGTGAGGGGTTGAAGCATGAGAGTTCTTCTTTTTCCATTGTGTATGGCTTACTTTTCCCACTCCCACAATAGCCCGCTTCTTAGGCCCGGAAACTTACTCAATCAAATACTAACCAACCCAAACCCTACAGTTTGGCCTTTATTTTAACACTGAAACCCTTAAAATCATCGTTGCTTAGGTCTTCTAAGAATCAAAACCCTGAAAATACTGTCCTGCCACCTTTGAAACAAGCCAATGCTACCTTTTCGTCCCCAAACCCTCTACCTTTTCTTCTAGCTTCTTAAGCTTAAACCTACAAGTTTTCTTCAATCAAATCTCACTGGAAAACCATCCATTGATAGCTTTTTCCAAGTTTCCCAGATATGTTCTAATCATTATGACAGCTAATGGCTAACAAACTGTTTGACGCCGCTACTAGTGGCACACAGTGATATTACATACATGAATGTCAAAATACGTGTGCACAAAAAACACAATGGTTGATGGCAAACAAGTCCTGAAATCTTAAGAAAAGTCCATGCCAAATGAGCTCGTTTTCTAAATGCTATCTGTGTTGTAGAGACTGGTACTATATGTTGTCACTTATATTATGTGTAGAGCCCTATTTTCATAACTCCTTATATTCAATACTGACGATTTTTGGTTTCGTTCTTTAAAAGGCATTTTCAACTGTGGGCACACCGGACTATATTGCTCCTGAAGTACTACTGAAGAAAGGATATGGCATGGAGTGTGACTGGTTAGTTTTCATTTTTCAGAATGTAATTCCTCATTTATCTTACTGTAAAAAGATAGAATTCACTAGTTTTTTTTTTTTAGTATATCAACCATATGGGCAACCGTGGGGTGGCAAGACCTAGCGTTCATGTGTTCCTCGTCCTGGGGCCAAGACTCAGGGCTAGTTGGCCCACTAAGATATCTACATGGTCCTCATGAGGGGGCATGCAAACCCGATGATCATGTTATGGAGATAATGAGCGTGATGCTCAACCATAGGGAGGCAGGGCCTAGCGTCCATGTGTCTAGGTCCTGGGCCAAGTCGTGGGCCTTATTGGCCCCCTGAGGTACCGACATGGCCCGCATGAGGGGCTAGGCGAGTGCGATGTCAAGCCATAGAGATGATTAGTGCAGTGCTCAAGATGATGGAGATAGTGGATGTGGAGCACATTTCTGTAAGCGGAGAATATCCGTTTAAGTCTTGGAGGGGTCACTTGGTATCATATGGTAGTCACATGGTGGCTAGTGGAGCTTACGCCATCTAGGTGTTATTGGTGTCATATCATGTGGTCATGTGGTATGAGCTGATGCCACTCGGTGGGGTAGGTCCCAGAACCTTCTCCAATCGACCAACTAAAGCACGATCATCGCTAAATTAGGGCATTGGACAAAAGCTCCAGAATTCTTCGCCATAATGTTCAGTTTCCATTAGTATATAGTTCAGTGAATCATTTCGGAGCAGGAGTTAATTTTTTCTATTCTGTTAATAATGCACCAGTTTTGTTCTGTAGAAAAAAAAGAGACTTTGTTAGCTGATTAGCCTGATTTAGAGTAGTTCAAGTAAATTAGGTTAAAACTACTGTTAAGTTACCAACAACTCCAAAAGCTTAAGCTGTTAGAGAATGGGCCCAACAATGTATATCAAGCTTCAACACCCTACCTCACGTGCAACCCTGACTTGCACGTGGAGAGCAAACAAACCAAACTCCATCATAGTAGAGACAAATAACAAAGTGCAATATGCACAACAAAGCGGGGATAGAGAGTCGAACCCAGGACCTCCTAGAAACAAGGCTCTGATACCATGTTAAGTTACCAACTACTCCAAAAGCTTAAGTTGTTAGAGAATGGGCCCAACAATGTATATCAAGTTTCAACAACTACAATATATGTGATGTAACTCCAAACAAAATTTGGAATGGGAACAATGATGTGATAAAAATTATAGTGACAGAATAGAGATGATGCTGCCAATTAGTTTAGTTAAGTGGGCTGCCTCAAACAATTTGTATGACAAACATGTATCTTATTACTGGAGGAATTTTTAAAAGAACTACTATTATACTGTTTGGTCATTGATACTCTATGTGATGTAGGACAAGTGAAGGGGTTATGATCAAACAAAGGAAAAGGGAAGAACATTGGGCTGTTCTGGGTGCTGTGAACAGTACTTTAGCGTTGGGTTGAGTATTTCATAGAATCTAAGGTTAGGGGTGGAAAATAAGAAATTTGGGGGTCTGAATATGATGATTTTGAAAGCTAGAGTGCAGCAAATCAGGGAAGAAAGAAGACTAGTAGAACAAGGGGAAGATAGAACTTGGCGTCACACCTAGAATCCTTTGGCATCACACCTAGGGTGTGAATTGCATCGCACAGTTCTTAAGAAGCTCAGGGGCTTTCAAAATTCAGTATTATTATTCCCCATCAAATTAAAAACCTTACGTAGCTTTGTATAGACTCTAGGATTCCTATTTGATTAAGACTACTTAATTTCCAATTTGGAAATAGGAAACTGACTACTAAGACTTATTTAGACCTTTCCATATTCCATAAATAAGACCTTGAAAACAAAACTTGACTCAAAGGACGACGCATGGGTCACAACCACAGTCCATCTCCAGAAATTCTGAAATTACAGAAATACCCCTGACTCAAGAAACTTAATGAAACATAAAAACTAACTTCAAACTAACTTAAGATAAAATAGAAAATAAGACTCTATTAACTTTAAAGCTTCATTATTGAACATCTCAAGTGGTCCTGCCTTGAAATCAAGCCAATAGAACTTCGCCCTGCTATCTTTGATTCTATGCTTTCTAGTGCTTCTTGTTGTCTGCATCACTATGTTATGTGACAGAATGTTTGGTGCCTTGCAAACATGTTTAAAGAATAAACATGACCAGATTACATATTACGAGACAAGGAAAATAGTCATAGACTTGAGAAGAACGTTAGTTAGAAACAAGTATATCCTTGAGATGGTGGAAGCAGCTCTCTTTGAAGGTAAAAGGATCGAAAACCTAGTAATATTGTTCAACATGTGGGGGCGGCAAGTCGGCAACCATATAACTTCACATGTGAGGAGTGACATGGTCCACGTTGAGGATAGTGCTAGAGGAAAGAGAAGACCAAAATTAACGGGTTATATTAGTAGCTTGTTGTCACGACCCAAATTCACTAAGTATGGCACGAGGGTACGTGACAAGCCACCGAGGCCTAACTCTATGTTAATAACGTACAAAATGGGTTTTTAGGCTCCCATTTAAACCACATTTGCAAGTGATTAGCCCCAAGGCTATAATAGGAATTTGAAAATTTGAGTTAGATTTTATATCAAAAGATAGCCGTTTGAGTCTAGGTTCCAATGTTGAAAACGGTGCACGGTTTCAAAATTTCAGAAAAAAAAGTTGTCTATTTTCGTAAAAGTCGTCGTTTTGAACCAGTTAAAACAGTGTGTATTTCGATCGATCGAAACAGCTTCTATCCACAATTCTAGCCATGAGCATCTAAGCAATCAAACATGCTTGAATAGCAAAAGCACTTGCCAAAACCTTTCATACATGAACATAGGAGTCTTATACATCAAGTTCTACACATGCTCACCTAACAACATAATTTACTAGTCCTTTAGTTCCAAACTACGACAACTACGCCATATGCAATATGCACATTAAACACTTGCTCTCCTCTTTCGTCCTCTACTTCTCTTTCACCTTTTCTTTCCTTTCACCTGAAATGGTTATTCAATAACCACATGAGCTGAAGCTCAGTGAATAACATGCTCTTTAACATAAATTTGTGTATATCATTTAAACACGTGATATGCAATTCAATGTAACATAATGAATCACAACCAAGGAAGTATTTATCTCCAAAGCTTCTTGTTCTTCTCACTACCCCGTGTCCGTAATGGCACCCTTTAGCCTTGTTCCGAGCTATCCAATACCCTACACAAGGCGTATTGAACACTCAAGCCTTAGAAGGCTTTTCTACACTCCCTTTTGGAGCTTTCTCTTTGTAGTGATAGAACAATTGCTTCTTCAACCACATAATCACATAAACATGTTTCCAACACATAATCCTTTCTATCTCTTGCACATATAGTCAATCATGATATACACACGTGTTCATAATTCATGAATTGAAAATAAATCATTTATATGCCACAATTTCATTACTTGAAAAGTTTCCTCAAAGATAGAGGTTACTCACCTTGCTCTAGATATAGAATTGACAAGATGTAATGCTCACTTTCAAACTCCTACAAGTCATATAAGATTTGATAGCAAATCAATATGAATTTCTCTAATTCATCCATCATAACTCTATGGAAATGAAATTAAATCACATACAAAGAATACTCTTACCCTTAGCTTCTCAAGTCTAGCTTCAATTTTAGATAGAAATCTCCTTAGCACCCTTTTCCCTTTGGTTTTCCTTCTTTTCTCTCTAGTTTTTCCCTTTCTTCTTTGCACCTACTTGCTTGTATAGACCATGGTTCGAGGTCGCGGTATCGGTCACGGTATCGGAGTCCGTTGTGATGACTCGGGGTCGCGGTATCGGTCTGGTATCGGGGCGATACGCAACAAAACGCTAGATTTAAGATTCAAAAAAATATGCAAAAATAACCAAAAATTCTGAAATAATAAGAAGATCAAAATTAACATAATAGATTGTCACAATACCCAATGTACCAATTATAAAATCACAAATTATTCAACTCACACGCTGCCGATCTACTGTTTGAACATTTTTTTTATTACACATACACATTTTAAACAAATAAGTAAACATTTTAAACATTTTCTTTTTATTACACACACATTTTAAATAAATAAGTAAACAATTATTATTATTTTTTTTATAAACAAACATTTTAAACAAATAAGTAAGCATTTTTTTTTATAAACAAACACTTCTTTAATAAATAAGCAAGCATTTTAAACAAATAAGTTAACAATTTTTCAATAAATAACTAAATAATTTAAATATTTTTTATTACACATACACATTTTAAACAAATCAGTACAAAATTATTTTATAAGCAGATGAAAACACATGCACACAAACGCATGTTACACAGAATAAAATCCCAAACACTAAGTTAACCCTTTTGTTGACTCTCAACCAAACCCAAGATTAACGAGAGAGAGAGAGAGAGAGAGAGAGAGAGAGAGAGAGAGAGAGAGAGAGAGAGAGAGAGAGAGATCAGAGAAGAAGAAAACAATGACGGAAGAAGAAGAAGAAGAAGAAGGTGATGACGGAAGGAGATCGAAGACGATGACGGAAGAAGATGAAGAAGAAGACGATGACGGAAGAAGAAGAAGAAGAAGAAGAAGAAGAAGAAGAACAAGATGACGGCGGAAGAAGAACATGACGGTGGAAGAAGAAAGAGAAATAAAGAGAAGAAAACATACCTGCTTCTCAGATCTGGTAAGTTTTCCCTTTTTGATTTTTCTCTTTTTCTTTTTTCCTCTGATTTTTCTTTTTTCCTTTCAGATTTTTCTCCTTTTCTTTCAGTCTCGGGCGTATCGCTTGTCATCTCGGCCGAGACATAGAAAGAAGAGCCCGATTTATAGAACGATCCTTCAATTTTTTTTAACTCAGTATGAATCGGCCTATATCTCGTATCGGACCCTCACGATACCGAGTTAACTCGGCCGATACGACTCGTTATCGGCCGATACTTCGAACCATGGTATAGACACAAGCACCTCAAAAAGATGTACATCTTATTTAACTAGTTATTCTTCCATTTCTCTCTCTTGCCCACTTGAATACACATGGACTTAGCCAAATATAGCCCAACACCTCCTACTTGCCCACCTACTAGGCCACCTTCTATCTTAGGTAATGTAAGCTAGCACCTTGATTAGGCTAACTAATCATCATTAAGCTAATTAATCTCAATTAGACTAATTAATCTTGATTAGGAAAAATCTACCAAATTTCCGAAATTACACTTTCACCTACCATATTTCTTACTAATTACACAATAGCTCCTCTAGTTCTCGTGAATTGCTAATTCACCTACTAGTTAGGAAAATGTATTCTTTTTACTCCTATCATTTATGCCCTTGTCTAGCAATTCAACATTTTACATCAAATATATATCTAATACAAGGCATTAAATAATTCCATGTTTTTCAAAATATGCAAATGCCAAATAGATTGCCATGTATAACACATAACAAGAGTTTATCAACTCTTAAATTCCTTCCATTACTTAATAATAAGATTAGGTATGCAAATCACATATATATTCATGTCATTACCGTATAATGTACATTAAGATAATATTATCACATGTCAAAATGTTGGGATATTACACTTGTAGCTTAAGTGAAGTCATTATTTTGGATAAAGTAGAATGGTGAAACAGGATTTATGAATGCCCGACTTGTTAGTCAGCAATATGCATTTTTGAGTTGAGCTGAGTTTTATTTTGCACCAAATAATTTTAATACACACTCTTAGTATAACGGAGATCTAAAGAATCAAATCATTAGTTTAAACCTCAAATTTAATTTCATATTTATTGTAGTTTCAAAATTACCAGTACATACATAGATAAAGAAAAAAGATAGTGAGCAAATGAATGAGCCAAGAGGATGATTGGTGATGGGAGTTGGGCCTTTTGGTGTTTTTAGGGGAGAGTGGGATTTATTGTATTTTTTTCCCCCCAATTCCAATTTCAATTCCAATAAAAGGAATTTTGGCATTTCAGCGATTTTACAAAGTCAACACAGTCAACTTTCTGCTTGGATAAGAACCTTTCGTGAACAATAGCAGCATGGTAGGTTAGTTAACTTAGTTCTACTGTAAAATGTGTGGTTTTCAGGCACTTTTGAGGGTGGTTAGTTTAAATCCTCCCTCCCCTCCCTTTTCAGAAACACCAAGTTGGTGTTCTCAGTTGTTTCCAGACCATGTGAATATACAAAAGTTTATTTCTACTATCAAATCTCATCAGCCACAAAATAGAAAATGTGAATTTTCAACCCTTATAATAGGGTAAATATCACCTAGACCCCCTGAGGTTTGCTCCGATCACACTCGCCACCCATCACGTTTCAATAATATCACATACCTCCCTCCAGGTTTGAAATGCGTATCAGATTCCCCCCTCCGTCAACTCTCCGTTAAAAAAATTGACGGACTTAAGTTCTGAAGTTATAAATGTCTTAAATGCCTAAAGTACCCTTACTCTCATTCTAAAAAAGACAATGTTTGGTCAAATCAACTTATCTCTCTCTCTCACAAAAAACTCATTCTCTCTCTCTCTCTCTCTCACAAAAAACTCATTCTCTCTCTCTCTCTCTCTCCATTTATCTGTCTTTTATATCTCAAATTCCATTGCTCTGTATCTCTTCAACTAGTCTCTTGCCTTGTTCCTCTTCCTCAATGTTGTCTCGTGTCTGTCATTTGTAAGGTCTTCTCCCATGAACGTTTTGGCTTTACTTTTCCATGTGTGAACATTGCGCCTATGGTGCAAGCCTGGTAGATGTGAACTTTTGAACTGAACTCATGTTTCTTTATTCTGTTATGTTAAGTACAAAATGCTATGTACAAATTTTCTTGTTTTGATTATGTATAGTGGGGGGCAAAAGCATTTTTTACTCTGTTTTACTCCTTAACAAGTTTAATGGCTAGAGAACTACCGACAATACATCCTGTGTAATTACTAATTACTATTAATGTCAGTTAATTTGTTGCTAGCTAAACCAGTTCAGCGAACCCAGTGTTGGCAATGAAAATCCAGACAAAGGATATTCAAATAAACCTAGTTTGGCCCTTCCTTATGAAACGCGTTTGTTTGTAATGTATTGAACTTTATGGAAGACAGTGTATCAAGTGAATTTGACTTCAGTATTTTATGAAATATAGATCTAATTAAGGTTTATAATCCTTTTTGTGGTTGCTCTTTCTCCAAATTACTTTGAGGCGTTTCAGCTTCTTGTACAATATTGTATGTGTGCCTCTGTTAAAAGTTAAATGTGCGGCTTTTTACCTATCATCATCTTTCTGTTGAATGGACTTAATTGCAGGTGGTCGTTAGGGGCAATAATGTATGAGATGCTTGTCGGCTACCCTCCATTTTATTCAGATGACCCAATAACCGCTTGTAGGAAGGTAACTTTCTTTGTGTGTGTGTTTTGCTTTTATGCCTTCTTATTTCATTTTTATATTACTCTGCTACTTGAATTTTGAGTGGCTGTGTTTCCCAGTGTTGGATTCGTAACGTCACTTTGTCCAATTTTTTGTTGCATCCAATTTTACTTCATCAATTTTAGCTAAGATCAAATCAAGTTATCTCTGCAATGAAGGACATGGATACATGGATACTCATTTTGAATACCTCCGCATGAAGGATAAAGGAAGTATGCTACGAAATTTTTGAGGAAAGCATATATCCATTACATTTTTCTTTTGTTTCAGACTTGTTAGGAACGAGTCAATATAGTAAATGAATCAGGCACGTATCATTCGCTCATACTGATGCAATGTTGTGTTCAACATGCGTGCTCCTCACATATTGAAGTATCAATGTACTTTGCTTAGCTGTAGAGAAGTCTTAAGTTTGATCACATTGAGAAAATTCAGCGTTCTACTTTATGTTTTAGCAAGGAAATGAACCTTGAAGAGGAGGTGGGCCAAATAGATCCGCTTGGGTGTGTACGCCTTGCTTGTTTGTCTTATAATTATTTTGCTGACACTACCATAACAGAGTCTTAGGGTGTGTTTGATAACCCAATTATGTGGTGAAAATGAAAATTTTCAGCGCTTAATTTTTTTCAGTGCGTTTGATAATGTACACTTAATTGAAAAAGCAGTCAAAAATCCCCTGAAAATGTTTAGTGAAATTTTTTTATTGAAAATAATCACTGAATGCAGTCTATTTTAGTTCTTGAAACACTGTTTTTAGTATTGCAAAGAAAAATCACTTAAAATTTTCAGCACTTAAATTCCGCACTTAATTTCAGTTTTATCAAACGCACCCATATTGTTTATAGCATCATTATTGTCAATAATTGGTTAATGGTTGCTATTACTACTATAATCAGGCTTAGAGAAAAAAATTCAAATATTGATTGGTTTGTAGGAGACCAGAACCAACCCAGGAATTTTCTGTTTGATTTGGCTTGGTGGTGGTTAGGGGTAAAAGAAAACCGAATGCACCGACCGAACCGATCGGTTTTCAAAAAATCTCTCCAGTGTAAACACTTAACCGAACCGAAAATACACTATACTGAACCGAAACGATCAACTCCCGTGAAAATCCCACTGAACCGAACCGAATCGTTTTCACCCCTAGTTCTGGTTCAAAATAAACTGATTCGGTTCTGTGTTTGAGTAGTCTGAACCAAAATGGACCATGTGCATCCCTAGTAACTAGTAACTATGATTACATGCAAATTTTGCCTACCATTAATCAAGTTTTTGGCTATAAGAGGCATTGGTGACTCTTGCATTATCCACAAGAAATTTCCTCAAGACATGTTTGTGAATGACTGTTAGATTGTTCATTGGAGAAATCACCTAAAATTTCCAGAAGATGCAAAGTTGACACCTGAGGCGAGGGATCTTATTTGTAGGCTGCTATGTGATGTTGAACATAGGTTGGGTACTGGAGGAGCAGACCAAATTAAGGTAGTTTTTTTAATCAATTAAAATTTTCCTGAATTTTTCATTTTTCTGTTCATCTTCATCTCATGTTTACTGCAAGTTTACTGTACCAGGCTCATCCCTGGTTCAAGGATATCGTATGGGATAAACTGTATGAAATGGAGGCAGCTTTTAAACCCGAAGTCAACGGGGAGCTAGACACCCAGAACTTTATGAAGTTTGATGAAGTATAACACACTTATCACTTTCCTTGTTTTGTGTTTCAATCATTGTGCTATTCACTGTTGTCAAATCAGGAATTGAATCTTGTTTCGATTTGTCAAACTTGCGAATTTTGAATTGTAGAATTCACTTCTTTTTCTTCTTCTTCTTTTTTTTTTTTCCTTCGGAAAAACAAATAATACATAAATATTTACATGTACAATGCTTAAAATGGACAAATAACAATTTAACACAAGTTTCATAATTCATGCAATATTAAGACTAAAATGTTCAAAATTTTAATTTTCTACTTAAAACTTCAGAGTTCAAAATTGAAATGTGAATCGTATTGAACCTTGGATCGTATCGGGTTCAATTCGTGAATCGACCAATTCTAACATCCATGGTTCTATTACTAAAAAATAGCTACGGTAGATATGCTACTGATATGGTGTTTGTAGTAGTTTTTGTTCATTTGCTTGTCTATCTTAAGACTGTTGTTAGAAAATCTTGTTCAATAGTAATTTATACCAGCAGGCTGATTCATTTTCCACTTTACGATCATACAATTGCTGTACATTGTTGAAGTAACTGTATTCGGTGGTTTTCATTGATTATTAAGTGCAAGCTGTTTGCATTGTAACTTTTATTCTTGTACCTTTCCGCTCGAAAGTCAAAAATCTTGATGATTTTAATCTATACAAATGTTATAAGCAATTCCCCTGGACTTCTGTTTGATTACATCTTTGAATTTCTTGTCTTGTCAACCACCACCACCACCACCACAAGGAGAGATGTGTCTTTTGGAATATTTTATTTGCCTTCTTGGGGAGAGATAGGATTCTCAGTTGTTGAGTTCTCTCAGCTTATGCACGCAATCATTCATACCTTAAGTTTTCAGAATTCCCATATTGTATTTCCTTACATATGGTATATAGTAGGAATAAAGCTATGATTCCGAAATTTGTATCCCAAAGCTCTGCCAGTTGTACCACATGCAGTGTTATGTGGTACCTCCACCCACTGCCGCATCTCGTACGACTGTTAAAGCATTTGAGAACCATATTAAGCGTTACTCATATATTATATGTTTTGGATGTTTCCTTCTAGATATGTTTCCTTGGCAATTACTGTATTAATGGAATTATTTCGTTTGATTCGGTGTCAGTTGGATAATCCATCACCTTCAAGAACTGGCTCGGGACCCTCACGGAAGGTTTGTAGTTAGTCGTGCTTGTATGTATCTATGCACTAGTGAAATGAAGCCTATGCATCAGTAGTTGGTCGTTGAATTAAGGCACCCCCTCATAGTACTTCATAATGGATGCTACTAACTCCCAAGGACTTGGAGTTCCTTCATCTTAGCTTTTACAATAATCACTGATTAGGATAAGAGATTTTTTCAAAAGCTACAAATTGGGGTGTTTTTTTTTTTCCTTCAGAAAAGCTGTTTTTTAAGCTTTAAAAAAGGAATTAGATTTTTTTTAGAAAGCTGTGAAAATGCTATTCCAACCGGTCACATTTTTTATAACTCATTGTTGACCTGAAAAAACTATCCCAAACGGGATCTTAAATTTCTGGTAGTTATACATCGAAGACTCCTGTATTAAGTAAGGCTTCTGATTTTACCCCTCAAATTACTCAATGACAGATGCTATTAACTCCCAAAGATTTAAGTTTTGTTGGCTATACTTATAAGAACTTTGATGCTGTCAAGGCACCGCGTAATTCACCTGGTATGTAATTTCTATTCCTCCCCCTGCCCTCTCTCTCTCTCAATGTTTCTCTTCACGTCTCTTTCTTGTACCTATGCAACATATTTGTCTTATTGCTAAACGGTTTTATTAAAGTTTGATTTGCTTGTCTTAGTTAGCAAGACTATATGGATTCTCTCTCTCTCTCTCTCTCTGGTTTGGATGTGAACACACATGAAGACTCACACGCTTCTATGCAATCTTTGTGGCTAGTATGGAAAAGGATTAAAATTGAAAATTACAGCGACAGTAATTCTTAATCAATGGCTCCCTTAGGCTCTGTTTGGTTCATGAATTTGGTGAGGGAAAAGAGAAGGGAAAGGAAAACAAGATGGAAAACTAGCTCCTTTTACCTTACGGATGGGACTAGTTTTCCATCTTGTTTTCCTTTCCCCTCTTTTCTCTCACCAAATCCATTTCCCCTCTTTTCTCTCACCAAATCCATGAACCAAACAAAGCCTTTAGGTGCGAATAGGTCTGTGAAGACTAGAGTCTGGCTCAATGCAAAGCTTGATTTGGTGGTTGAAGCAACCAATACTGGCAAAAAAAAAAAATTGGTGAGGGTTGCCCTTTGCCGTGTGGAGGGTAGTGCTTTTATTGGTGAATGATGTAGTTCCTTATGCTTTATTAATAGTATATTTTTTATGTTATTTGTCTTAGTTGTTATTTTGGTTTAGTCACAAGCATGTGATGTTAGCATGACTTGTATTTAGTATAAATAGTAGGCTAGGGCTAGGGTAAAGTAGCTTTTGATTATTTTGATATTTGTAATTGGTTTTATACCAAATTGAGCCTCGAGCTCTTCTTCTAGAGTTTTGGTTCTCCAAACCCTAATTTGTTCTTACCCTTTTCAATTCTCTCTTAAATATGAGCAGTCTAATGCATTTGCATGCATCATTTGGTATCAGAGCTTGAGATCAAAAAGTGGATGTGTGAATCTCAACCAAACATAGCCTAAATAGCCTTGCGACTATCGGCGACAACAGTCGCAGCTTGCCAGAGCCTTGCAAACAAGCCGACAGTCTTCTCGAACAATCTCGAAAGGATCGACTCAACTTTTGGAGATTGCGAACACATTACTTGTGTCGCTAACATCAGCCGACCTGGGTAATTGCTGCGTACGAGGTAGTAGGCGACTCGCGACTGTGACCCAGCTTGTGATTGCTTCAACTGAGTGGAGTAGTTGTTGATTTCAAGCCAAACAGTCCCTCTGATTGTCGGCGACATCAACTCCCACTTCGTAACTACCTTGTGGTGGTTACGGACCATCCGAAACTCTTATCAAAGCTCGTACGAACCATCTTGAAGGAAATTCGAACCACACCAGACCTTGCGACTGGTTCACGCTGAGGTTTTAGTCGCGGATGTGATTTTGATTTTTGACCCAAAGTTTAAACTGAATTGTGATCATCCTGTTGGTATTGGCTTCACCATTGAGCTGTGACTGCTAGAGGGTTCCCTTTCTGATTGGGTAAGTCAACTTTAAGTTGCAATTGGGTTTCGATTTCAATTTTGGGATTTCTTGTGGCTGTAATTTGCTTTGATTGGGGCTGAGGTGGTAATTTTCAGCAACCATTATTTCGTTGTAATTTGAGAATTGGCTTGCTGATTATTTGTGGGTTGAACTATACGCTGTTTGGTTGTCAATTTGATTTGGCTGGTTGGATCTTCATTTGTGGCTTTGAATAGTCTCTTTTCCGTTGTGGTTTAGACTTTTGTTGACTTGTGGTTAGAGATTCACTTCAGTCTTTACACTTTTGGTACCAATTTGTTTGTGAGTTGCTTATGGCTCAAAGAGGAAGAGGTAGAATGAGTAGAGGGCAAGGAAATGCCATGTTTTTTGAGGATGTGGCTAAATTTGATTTAGCACATTCCTTGGGACCTAAGGGTACCCAACGACATGAAATAGAGGAATTACGAAGGCAAATTGCCACCTTAACCGTTAAGGTGAGGTGTTTGCAACCTCTTTTTGGTAGAATCCAAATTCCGAAATTCTATGGAGATGAATTGGAGTTTGATAAGTGGTTGAAAGAACTCGAAGACCTATTCAATTACTATAATGTAATTAAAGAAAGGAAAGTGAAATTGGTGGAGAAGTGTTTGAAAGGGGGTGTTGCAAGTTGGTGGCAACAACTCAAATTTGTTAGAAAGAGAATGGGAAAATCGAAAATCAAGGAGTGGTGCACAATGAGGAGGAAATTAGAAAGTAAGTTTTCATCCATGGATTATGTCTCAACCAAATGTCGGGAGTTGAGATCCACTTTGGATGCGTTCAACTTCGATGATAAATTAAAGTTCGATGATTACTTAGACGAGGAATCAAGGTTCGATGAGTATTTGAATGAGGAACCAAAGTTCGATGAGTCCTTGGATGAGGACCCGATATATGGCGAACTTATGAAAATGGGTTTGATGATGAGCTTAACCAAGAAGTTGTAAAAGAATCGAGTGAGTACCCAACATTTGATGATTGTTTTGAAAGTGAGTTTGAGGAAAGACAAGATGAAAAGGGATTACGTGAGAAACCAACATTCTACTATTGTTATGAGAGCGATTTTGAAGAAAACCAAAGGGAAGTAGGGTGAATTGGATAAGGAGCCACTATTTGATGATTGCTATGGGAGCAAGTTTGAGTACTTGAAATTGGACTTTATTCAACTTCTTTGGTCTCAAAAGAAGAATGGTGTTGCTTTCTCTGTTGTGAAATGCGCACCTCGCGCGTGGTGCAGGCGGGCGCAAGATATGAGCCTTGCCTAAGGCAGGGTGCAGGCCCTTCAACATGGTGCAATCTAGGCGCGCCTTTTGGGGTTTTTCGTCGAGGCTCAGGGCGCATGAGGCGTGCGCCTAATGAAGCGAGGCCCAATTCCCAATTTTTACCCCCCCAAATCCCAATCCCTTCAGTTTAGCGTGGGAAAAAAAAAAGGGAAAGAAGAAAGGAAGAAGAAAAGGAGATCGCGAGCCCTACGAACCCTAGTTGCACACTCGCAAGCCCATACCAGCCTTACTAGGTATTTTCTTCTTCTTCTTCTTCTTCTTCTTCTTCTTCGCGAGCCCTAGAGCAAGTCGCGACCCTCTCTCTCTCTCTCTCTCTCTCTCTCTCTCTCTCTCTCTCTCTCTCTCTCTCTTCTTTCCTGCTGCCTTCTTCTTCTTCGCTGCCTTTTTCTTCTTCTTCTTCTTCTTCTTCAATTCTATGAAAGAGACAAAACCACTAAACAGTCTTTTTTTATTTTTGCCCTTTATGAATCAATTCATCTCCTTTATTACTATTATTTTTATTTTGTGTTCTTTCTTTCTTTCTTTGTTCTGTTATTTCTTATCTTTTTCTTTTTTCTTTTTTTCTGTTCTTTTTTTTTTTTTGGTTCTATTCATTCTGGGCGCCCCCCCCCCCCCCCCCCCCCCCCCCCCCCGTTCTATATACTTAGTGTTCATTATTGATGACTTAATCTCTTTAAGTTGTATATAATAATGTAAAATCAGATTTTAGATAAGCTATTTACATGTAAAATCAAGTAAAATAAAATCATGTAAAAAGTGTGCCTCGCGCTTAGGCTCCAGGAGACCTTTGCGCCTTGTGCCTTAAATATCCTTGGTTGCTTTAATAAATTGTGAAGATGAGTATGGCTATAGTGAGAGTTTAGAAAAAAAAAAAATATCATTAATACTGGAGATGCCTTTTGTATTGAGGATAAGAACACGATTGAATTGGAAGTTTTTGTTGAGGGATTGGTGAAAGGTGAAATATTGAAGACACCCGCCTTGGGAGATGAATTTGCGATTAAGTTGTGTAATAATGAAAACGAGAAGATATTTGAAGATGAATCTATAAAAAGGTTATGGGAATTAAAAGGAATTGAGAATTTGAAGAACAAGGCTACATCTTGTTTCCGATCATAAGATCTGAAGATAATTTGATTATGGGATGGTAACTATGACATTTTCCAAGATTAATCGTAAGAGGAAAGCCACTACCGAAGTCAAAATGAGGAAGCTAGTTGTTAAACTTGAGGGCAAGTTTCTTTTAGAGGGAGAGTATGATATAGACTATGCTTTATTAATAGTATTTTTTTTGTTATTTGTCTTAGTTGTTATTTTGGTTTAGTCACAAGCATTTGATGTTAGCATGACTTATATTTAGTATAAATAGTAGGCTAGGGCTAGGGTAAAGTAGCTTTTGATTATTTTGATATTTGTAATTGGTTTTATAACAAATTGAGCCTAGTGCTCTTCTTCTAGGGTTTTGGTCCTCCAAACCCTAATTTGTTCTCACCCTTTTCAATTATCTCTTAAATATGAGCAGTCTAATGCATTTGCATGCATCAGTGAAGCCCTTAGAAGAGAGAATGATGAATAACACTTCAGTGCTTTTCCTCGGGTGCTTTTCGTCCTGTTTTAAGGTACTATTGGTAGGTATGTGCCACATAGACTCACTTGTACACATGGATCAATCACACTTTAAAATAGTAGGAAAAGTACCCAACTCCTTTCCTTTGATTTTATAGGTGAGCGTCAGGACTTGGGATTAATCTCAAATCACTAAATGGATCTTGACTAACCCAGCAAAATCGTAACCGTCGTGAGGAAGTAAATAGAATGTGTGTGATACACTTCGGCCTGCAAGTTTACTATCCTAAGAATTTGAACCATAGACAACTAAGATTGCACATTTTTTCATTCCACATGAACGCGAAAGCGATTTGCTAAGATTCTTGAAATAAAATGCAACGTGTAATTATGACAAGAGAACCAAACGTAATGAGAAAGAACTAAAATCTGTTAAACATCTTGGAATCTATTTTCAAGAGCATGGTATTTTCCATTAGTCACTTCCCATATGTCACTCTGGTAATTCTGAGTTTTTCTTTGTTTCCCATGAACAGAGATAATTGTGATAGTTATGCTTGTATATGTGCTTCTTGTAGATTGCGGAACAGATTTGACCGCTTATTGCAATCTATTGTAATTCTTGCAGATCTTATGAGGTGTACATCACCAAGTTGTCCAACTACTGATTCGATTTTCGGTAATATATGCAATTTCATAACTACTGTGTTTCTCGCGTATTTTAAGGATGGTAGCCTTATATTTGGTTTCTGCAGGTGATTCCAAGGTTAATTGCGCTCCGAAAGGGACAGCCGAGGAAACGGATGTACACATGCTCGCATCGACGGGCGATTCAATGTCACCATAACTTACAAAATATATGTTGTAGCAAATCGGCTAGCCTGGAATGCAGATAGTGGTATATACCTGTTTATTTTAGTCAGGTTGTTTGCCCTAAATCAGCATTTCCTATGAGGTGGCTGCCACACATTTTGCATAACCATAATATAAGTGTACAGTGGTGTTTGAGAAACTTCATAAAAAGGCCCAGTAGTTGGGGGTGGTTTGGTTGGGAAGAAGTATTTGGAGTAGAGAGTTGTGGTAATTTGTGTCCTGGCTGCCCAGGTTGGAAGTTGAAAACTTGCCTTCTCTTGTGGCAGTTTCTGGTCAACTTTTTACTGGATGGCTGACTGACTATCATGAAACTAATTGCTGTTTTCAAGAAATATGTAACTTTTTATTGTGTGGTTTCTTGCAGGAAAAAAAGATAAAAGTTGCAACTAATTGACAATATTAAACAGAAATATTTTATCTTAATATTTTTTCTGAAGGTGTTTCATCATATTGGCCATTTCATATTTTTTGACTTATTGATGTACATTCTTAAGTCTATAGCTTTTAGATTGCGTTTGACTGGGCTATTCTTGTGCCTAAACTAGGGTTCCGTTTGGCACGGCGTCTGGTGTGATTCAATTGCCAAAAAAAAAATTGTTTTTGAATAAAAGCTGCCCAAGGAGCTTATGGGTATGGCCTATCAATATGCAAATTTGTGCGTGTGACTCACATTTTTGTTTTTTCCAGATTCAATCGTAGAATCTGATACGCCAGATAGTTTATTTTAGCTTTTAGAGTTTCATAATCACTCATGAACTCCAAAAGCTGTTGCCAAACACCCTTTAAATATTTTGTTCAGTGAATTATTTATTAAGAAAAATTCTCCTGCATTGTTTCTCCTGCCTGAATCATGAATATGTCAGATATGATTGGGGAAAACCAGATGTAAAGTAAATATATTACACTTTTGTCATAATATGTTATTAGGAAATTAGTGGAGACTTATTTCCTCCTATCATCCGTCATCCATATGGACTCTCTCTCTCTCTCTCTCTCTCTCTCTCTCTCTCTCTCTCTCTCTCTCTCTCTCTCTCTGCTATGTACATAGATTACTTGGATTTTTTTTGTTTTTTAAATTAAAATACAAAGCCCAACTGAACAAGGAAATCATATTCCTTGTGCAATGGTTTTTTTCCCCCTTTGCTGTACTAGATTCATGCAAACGGGTTTTAATGAAGCATGTGAATGAAAAACATAAACATAAACAAAATAAACTGGCACAGTGAAAATGAAAGGCACTTGTCAAAACGATCCCACATATGCTAAGACTCATCTTTCAGTGCATTATTCTAAGAAAAGATGGTGAACCTTAACTAGGGCCTCCGAAAGTTGTCTGGCCCTGTGATAAGCTGTGCTGATGAGTGATGAATGCTGCTAAGCTTAACCATATGCAGATGCAGGTGATGGTAACATGTACCAATCAAGATTCAAGAGCTCGCAAATGGAACTATTCTGTTGCTTTCACCATATACAATTTAGGGTTAATTACATTTTACCCCATGTGGTTAGGCCCATTACATTCAACAGCAATATTAAAAACTTGAGTAATCCTATGCTTCCCATTTTTTTTTTTTAATTATTTTTTCAAAAGTGCATGTCAAATGATGTGGTAGTGGGGTCAGATCTACTATAGTGGGACCAATTGAATGTTAATTGGAAGTTGTTTATGTGACCCCACTGTCACATCATTTAAGATGTACTTTGGGGGGGGGAGGGGGGGGAGGGATTGAGAAGCATAGCATTACTCTAAAAACTTTACCGAAACAGAAGAAAACTTGGGAAAGAATCAGTAGTTGGTTAGACTAGGAAAGAGAATAGGAGGTGTGGTTTGAAATAAAAAAGAACTCAGTGTCAAAAAATTCTGAGTTTAATAAGACTAATCTTTGGTTCTTTTGCAGAAACTATACATAGAGCAAAGAGGGAAATACCCCTCCTCTACAAACCCTACCAAGCCACAGCTGTAAGCTAAGCGACACAAGCAGAGAACTAGTATAAAGCCCAACTTCCAAGTAGGGGTGTATACGCGAGCTTTCTTACGAGCTCAAATGAGCCGAGTTTTCAAGTGCTTGCGAGTTTTCTCACGACCTTTTTAACGAGCTTTTTCGCGCCCTTTTAAACTATATAGTTCAATAATAAAACAATCATTTTCAAGTCTATTTATGAAATGTCATATTTTGTCTAAAATTATTTAGTTTTATATAATATATATATATATATATAAGTCACTATAAGCTCTTTATCAAACCTATTAACGAGCTTTTTCATGAACCTTAATTGATCGTGTTCACTAGCTCAAATGAGCGAGCCGATTTATCGAACCCTTGTTGAGCGGCTCAGGCTCATTTACACCCTGACTTCGAAGTTTAATGCATGAGAAATCTATTAGGCTCTACTTTAGTTTATAGATTTAGAGAAGGCAAAAAGAAAGGAAAATTATCAAGGAAAATCGTTTCCTAGAGTTTTTCCTTTTGTTTTTCTCCATAAATAATGTCAGAAATTCAAAATACAATAATAATTCAAAAAAAGAAGAAGAGAAGACTCACAAAATAAAAATATTAAATTAATTTTCACTGTACTCTCTTTTCATTCCTTTTTTCCACACGGATTTCCTATTAACCAAACAAAGGAAAGTGTTTCCTTTATGTTTTCTTTGAGCTTTAGATGAGTAATTGGAGGTTTTTTTTTGGTCAAAGTCATTGGAGGTTCACTCGGGCATTTTTGTTATAGCTTTAATACCATACAAAGAAACATATGTTCACATGCAATTGAAAATAATTGGCATCTGAACAACAAACAAGATCAGGAAACAAAACGTATCATCCAATCAATAAATATCACCATCACCACAGCAAAAGTAAACAGAATACGGAGTAGTTAATTATCACAGCTTTTTCACCCTTCTAGACAAAACATAACACTGGTAATCCATAATCAATAGAAGACAGTAATGTACCTTCATTAAACAAAACAATCAAGATTACAATGAACAACTAGTATGATAAAAACTCAACCTATCACATTACCAAGTATATTGCAGGTACGAACTCAACTGAGGTCTGAACCGTCCCAAAAATCGCAAACCAATCCAAAACTTCAAGAACAAAGTAAAATATACCATATATTGATAGATTTTGAGATTATTCACTTGAAATCAACACACATCCCACCAAACTTTTTGATTAAAACTCAAACCCTTGAATGGACATAATTGTGTCCTATTTCTCATCACTGGGATTTTCCTCCTTGACTTCATCTTTTTTCTCCTCAGAAACAGGCACCTCCTTAGTTTTCTCTTCTTGATCTTTGCTTTCCACTACACTTAACTTCTCTAGAAGGTCAGCGGCGGAGGTCGCTTCCTCACTCTCATCGGCCTTATTCTCTTGTGATTCAGCTACTTCCTCAACCTTCTCTTTGAAAGTCTTGCAGTCTGCAAGAAAGACATTGTAGATAAGTAAATCAATCAATGTATTCACTATAAATTTAAAAGTGTTGTCGAAGTGCTAGAACCATTCTTCTCTGTACACAAGTTAAACATGAAGTGCTCAATTGAAACCGAAAGACTCATAAGTTAATCTGCCCATGGCCTTGAAGGGGAAGGCAATCCATCAAAAGAGTAATCCATCAAAAAGAAATCTAAATAAAACAGTGCTAGTATATGATTTGGAAATAGTAATAGGGTAGTTCAAAGATTATCACCACTGGTATGTCATTAATTGCAGTGTACTTGATTATAAATAACAGAAAATATTCCTTTGTAGGAAACAATATTTTTTTTTAACATAAAAATGGCATTTACCCCATAACATCCCAGAAGACAAACTCTCTACTCTACTGCCATTGATTTCAAGCAGTCACAGTAGACTGAAGACGCTAAACTACTCTCAAGCACAATAGCCCATCACATGTCCAACAAAAAGTACCATATTCATCCATGCTGGTAATGGGATTCAATTCTTAGTATCCCTAGTCACTAAGCACAGACACGGTTACGAGACCACAGAAACAATATGGCAACGCGAGAATTTCCCAACAATTATGCACAGTAAGATATGGCAAAATGATAAATATCCATATTTAAACATTTATTATCACGTGTGATAAGATTAACTCATCATAAAACTAAGATGTCTGATTATCTTTAGTTTCAAAATGTCTTAATTAGTTTTGATTCGAAATCCCTATTTTGATTGCAACAAATTTAATTACTCTCAGTTTGTAAACGCCTTTCATGCTTTCATAGACCATATGTTCTCATCTTTCCTAATACTCCAATTATTAGTTCAAATAATACTAACAATCCTCATCATTAAAAGACCTTAAACATTTGAGATTCTACTTTATTTTAAAATTTTCAGCAATATTACACTCGATGTCAAATTATTTAGGGGGTCTGTCGTGTGCCTTGCGCTTATCGAAACATTAAAAAAATTTATAAAAAAAGAGAGTAGAACTTGCACTATGGTTGTCTAACATAGTGTTCTGTATTTTGTCGGTATCCAACACAGTGTCGAGAATGGACCGTGAAGGAGTGTCCCTGATTCCCAGTTATTTCATAAATCAAAGACTAATAATAAGCAAGGGACGTGTTAGGGATTTGAATTTCTCAACAAGATGGATATGTTATGTCAACACATTAGTATCATGTAGTCGATCCATAGTAGTACTATTGTGGTGTAACACAAAACCATCCAGAAAGGCAAAGGATAGGACACAGTAGCTCCATTCACTAATTATTTGATGACGAGCAAAATATTGTCACACTTACACCCACAACAAGAAATTACAAAAGATACTCTCTGTACTTCAGCCAAGTAAATAAATTGTGGTGCAGTAGTAAATGCTGTTCTTAAACAGAGTCCACGCGAAGGGTAAGAATATCATTGAGCTATGCTCTAATCATCTACCAAGGTTGCCTATAAAGTATAAACTTCTTGCGGTACAGTCTCGAAATATTAAAAAGGCAACACCATAGAGTGAACATACAGGAGTTTAAAACCAAGATTTTCTTATCCCAATGCAAAGACTAGCTGATGGGGACAAACCTTTACTCAGATGATGTGGAAATGAAGACCAAGATACCCAAAACAAGGAATATGTTAAAGTAAGAGTATATAGACTAATAGACACAAGCTTATAAGTGTAATGAAGATACTTACCCAAAATAAATAAATAAAATACACTAGGAATAAATAAGTTAAATAACTAATGAAAAAACTAACACCATTCAGTAAAACCACAAAATCAGTGAATCCTATAGTTAAATATGTATTTATGAGCCAATTGTCAATAATTATATGTCGAATAAGTAGATGATAGTGCTTTAGTACCAAGTGCGAAGCCAATTTGTTTATTTAATAAGAGCTTTATGCTAAATTTGAAATTACAACGCACGTTTCTCTTCTTTATAGTACAATGTCACAAAAGCATTTATATAACGTATTCGTACTTCTTTAACAAATCATACACAATTCAAACCAAGCAAGAAGGGTGATGTCAAGGTTATAAACCCAACCAAAAAAAAAAAAAAAAAAAACTATAACCATAGGTTTTCTGCAATTAAGGAGAAAATACAACTAGACAATAATAGTTCCGCTCAGCTATGTAGCACGGGTACGGATACGGGACACGGGTACGACACAATACGGATACGGGGCTACAAGGAATCCTAAAAATGTTGGGTACGGGTACGGCTGGGGTACGGCTGGGGTACGACAAATAAAATATTATTTTTTAAAATTAATAATATAATGCTAATAAAAAACAAGTCCAAATAGTCACATTACAAGAGCCATAAGTATTATAATAAGATTGCTTTTACCATTAAAGATCAACATTACAAATCCATCTATAGCAAGATTGTTTCACTGTAACAAAATCATTCACAAGGACCATAAACATAACAAGATTGTTATAATTAACATCAGTAGATCATCTATATCACTACCAAATCATAAAAACCACAAGTCCAAAACAAGACAAGAACAGATTCATTCTAAAAAAGGCCACAAAACCACAATCCTAAAAAGAGGGCAACAGTCATTTACACCAAAAAAAAAAAAAAAAAAAGGAATTAAATAAGTGCACACGTTTTTTGGAGTGTCGGGTAAGTACCCGGTACGGGTGCTGGGGTCTAAATGAAGTACCGATGCTACATTGCCTCTCAGCTACGCTTCCATGAGGATGAGACCGACTCCTCCCATAAAAAGCTAAAGCTAGGTAGTGGGTGGATGATGCAAGAAGTGATCTTACGGAGTAACATAATTGATAATATTTATCAAAGGTATTCCAAAATGAAGAAGCTCATAAAATATTGACTAGGATGGCATACTTGTCCCAAAAAATAAAAAATAAAAGTTGATGCGAATGCTGAAACAAGATGATCTTATAAGAGATCCCGTATGAAATGGTGAGACATGAGCTCAACATATCTTAGTTACATCTGTCCTCAATTTTGCCACATCACATCGGGCACTAATTCAAAAACACCTTGAAAATTCTAACGATTTGTCTTCTCAAATGAAAAAATAGATATCCATTTTTCCCATGTAACATTTTGATTTAAATTTGTTGGATCCATAAACTCGCTTTGGACAAATTCCTAGCCAAGCCCGCATAGCCTGAATTTTGCATCAATGAGGTCTAACCGTCTAACACCTAGTTATATAATCACCTAATATACAAATTGCCGAGTTCATGGAAATCCTGCACCTAGTCATCTATTGCCCCTTTAAAGTCCAAGACATAGCTTTGACCACAAACATTGATCAGATTAATTTAACTAATGATAATATTCACAAGCGTTGCACCCTTATACCAAAAGTATATGATACCATGCCACCTCCTCAATTTGGTCAAATCACCACTACACGGGGTTGATACTTAACTGCCAAATCAACCCCCTAACAAAGGTACTAACCAAACTTTAAGAAACAGTGATGGTCATAATTATTTCTTCAGATTGCAGTCGGGGCTTTGTAATTGAATTTGTGGCATATATTAACTTCATTACTGGATTAATTTAACACTGACGCACTAAATGAATAGAGTAAAACAATTTCCAATGGACATCCAACTTAACTCAATTCCCACCAACTAGGATTGAAGATCCAACACAAAATCCAAGTGAATTGAATCAAACAATGACTGCTTGAACCAAGTATTAGAAACAGCGGCAAATATATATATATATATATATAAAGAGAAGATAATGAAACATAAACACAACCAAGATGGAGAATAATAAGATGACTACTACTCACTCTCAATTGAAGGGAAACGAATGCAAAACAGCTCCTCCTTCAGCTCGCCATCAGCAAAATCAGTGGCGTGCCAAACACATGACTTATCATTTCCAGCATGTTCTTGTATTGCAATTGAAGGAAGCACTAATAAAATAAACCAGCACAGCACAGAACTCATCCACATCAGTGTGACATGAAGGACTGACTGACTCAGTATATATATATATATATATACACATATATGATTACATTACCGAGATGGTTGGCGCAGATCTTAAGAGTTTTTGATTGTCGCATAACAAGCCTAACCTTAGCGGTTTCCTTGTGCTTGAGAAGCTTCACAGTACCAACACCTCTCTCCTTCCATTGATTTCCTTCCTTGTCAAATCTATACAACTTGCATTTCCTGCGCCAACCACACAAAAATCAATTAAATATATATATATATATATATATATCCCATAAAGCAATTCAATCGTATCGTTATCGCCGAGAAACCAAAGGAAAATGAGAAATAAACTGAAATTTTGAGGAATTAAAAAATACGGACAGATCGAGAAGGGGGTGTTCGTCTTCTTCGCCGGTGGTGACGGCGACTTCTTGGAGCTTGATGATGGGGGCGATTTGTGCTCCTGTGTCTTCGTCTTCAGCTGCTGCTGCTGTGGCCTCTTCTGTTGCTTTTTCTTCTTGTCGGTGCGTTGTTGGCTCTTCTGTACAACTCGCCATGGCAGTGTGAAGCTACAGAGAGAAAAAAAAAAACAGAGGAAAGTTTAGAGAGAGAAAATCCAAGAAGAGGAGAGTAGTAGCCAGTGACCAGTAGTAGGGTTTAAGGGATGGGGTGTTTTGTATTCCACTGTTTTATGCTCCTTTCTACTTCTACAGTATTTTTAACAGTACTGGAGTCTGGACTCTGCCCATTCAAGTGGGACCTTTTCGACGAAGAGTAAATTTTATTTATTTATTTTTTTTTTTAGGACTAGGACGTAGAGTTAATTTGATTTGAGAGTATCCGAATAAAAACCTACGGATAACTACAGTACACATAACAATCTCATATCAATAAAATATTTAAATTTTATTTGTCTATCTCTCTCTTTGTAGACTTTAAAGACACTGTAGACCCTACCAAGACAAAGATAGACACATTATGGTTTATACATTTTGTTTATGCGTGTGAGATTCTTATGTACCCTAAGAGTTATCCAAAACGATATTAATATGTATCAATTCTAAAGTCGCAGAGGATAGACGGAAGATTTTTCCTCGTATTTAAGAAAATAATAATAGTAATAATAATAATCTGAGATTAGGGTATAGTGATCAGTCCAAAAGCACCACAACTATATGCTTTGTTATACTATATGCTTTGTTATATAAGTTGGATTAATCAGCTCGGCTAGTTGAGTTGGCCAGAGCACTCGGCCAACCAAAGAGAGATAAAAAGGTTCTAAAACTCATGGGTCGTGTGAGTGAATTGGAAGGACGACTCTCAAGCAGTTGGGCGAACCTTATCTAGAGTTTGGTGTGAGTTCAAATGATCCTATCGTCCACTCACCTCTCTAACTTATCTGGTGCGTGTGTTGTAGAGTCGGTGCACGTGCCCAGGGTTTGTCCTCTATTATACGAAAAATACTTGGGGTCCATTAAGCTTAGTCCTGTGCAAACTGTGCCTAACACTGTGCAAACTATGAGAGGCACAGTTTTGCACAGGACTGAGCTTACTGCACCGAAGCATTTTTCCTATTATACTCCGATAAAACGACAATAGGTAAATCGTTTGAAATATATACTGGCGAGGATCCCAAAGTCACAGAGGACAAATGTGGGAAATTGTCCTCGTCATAAAATAAAAAAGGTGCATGGATGATATTATTAAAAATAAGGGGAGACCAATGATATTTACTTTCTTTTATTTTATTTTATTTTTGTTTTGTTTAGTGATAAGTCCAAAGTGAGAAATTATCTAGCGGGACCATCACACCACATCAGCGTGATGACGGTGATCCAATAAGATGATTCTACGTAGCCCCTATTCTTAGCTTGCCATGACAAGTAGTTGCCCCCTGTACTTAGGTGGTCATGCATCCACTACTTGTCATGTGTGGCATACGATGTGCCCTTATTTTTAGAGGGGACATATTTGAATGTGAATAAGGCAATAAACAATGTCAGCTTGATAATATGGTGTGACGATCTATTTTAACAACTTCTCATCCAAAGCGCATAAACATTTTCAATAGAATTTTAGCAAAGGGTAATTCTATTCACACCCAGTTACTTTGCTTTTTACACCCATCATTTAATGATTCTTTTTCATTACCACTTTATCCTTGTATAAAATGATATTTAAGGATTAATGAATAAAAAGAATCCAAGAACCACCTATCTCAACAAACCCTAACTCATAAATATTTGTTATCTATCTCAACAAACTCTAACTCAGTAAAATTTTCTCCACAACAAATCTGTATTGGTTTGTATTTGAACATATTATAAATCTACATACACCCGTAAATGTAATACACATATATATACACGTAATACACAAAGTTATAAGTACATAATCGATTACATATATAAATATACATATAGAGAGTTTCAGGATTTCGTTGCTAAAGGTGAAAAACATTGCCGCTAAAGGTGAAAAATACTTTTAGCGATGAAATTGTTCACCTTTAGCGACGAAAATTTCGTCACTAAAGATATACATAATACAAATCTACATATGTGTTTCAAAGACCTTATGCGTGCAATTTGAGTTTCAGAAATTCGGTTCCCAAAATTGCGTTAATCCATATCCATTTTTTTCTTGGAAAAATTGGTGAAAAGGTCATTAAGATGAGCTTTATTGAGCTTAAGAACAACTTAAAATAGACATTGGGGATGAGTTCTCCCAATGCCCATAGACCAAAATACCATCATCTTCATCCTCTAACCCTAGCCAAACCTTAGCCACCATTGCCACCACCCACACCACCTCCGGTCACCACCTTCGGCGACCAGCCCAGTCACCTCCAACGACGTCCCCCTCGCGTCACCGGACCTTCAGCGATCTCCCCTTGCCTCCACCACCATAGCCCCCACCCTTTCTCTCTCTACAAATTGTGGGACTGAGATATATCAATCAGTATATATCATTTAGTTATAAAGAGATAAAGAAAAATATAGTGGATGATTCGTCTTCTCACTCTAGACTTTCTCTCTCTAACCCTTTTTCTCAGAAATAAAAAATCTTAAGAGAAATTTCTCTTATGATGAGAATTTCTCTTAATAGTTTGACATCCTACCAAGCCTATATCATTGGTGATTTTGCTTCTCACAAAAACACCTATAAACTACTAGGTTTTACAGTAATTGAAATTTCACTTAACTTAGCTTATAATATGTAGCAACCTGTATTTTCGCGCCCCTAATAATAAATAAGAGATGTTAGTTTTTATTTATTTACTAATTGTCAATTTTTAGTTGGGGTATTTTTCTAATTATTAAATAATACTCATGTTATTAGTTATTAATACAATGCCATTTTACTTTGCTGTTATGTGTTATTTTTAATTGTAGTATTAATTTCATAAATGAAAATTACTTATGTTGATTTACTATAATTACATGACTTTAATTTTGTGACCCGTTAGTAATTTCATTTGAACTAATTTTGCTTAAGACTGCGCCCCTAAGTTACCCTATAAATTGTGATTGAAACTAGTAATAAAATATTAATCACGTTGATTACATTTTTAGTCCCTAATATTTATTTGGGGTATTTTCCTAGACTACCCAGACCAACCTAACTGAACTAACTGAACCAAACTGATTAACTAACCGTATTATTTATGAAATGACCGCATCAATCAAACCCAGCTGCATTATTCGTTGTGATCATTTCTGTTGCAAGTTGCAACACTGATTGAGTAGCTTATTTATATATACACACATACATATTACACCCACATCAAGCAAGCATAAACTTTCCCTCCTTAGCTCTCACTCTCAAACACAAGCACACACTTATATTACCTTGCTGGAAATCAAATAGAAGAAGAGGAAATACAGAAGTATAAGAGTCACAGTGAGCTTCAAGAGGCCATAGCCATAGCCATTGTTAAGCTCGGGGTTATTTCGGAATTTCCGTCTTTCTTCGGCAAGTCGCGCCGCCTTATCTAGCAACCTGTGAGTCTCTCGAACCCACTCATAATGTAGTATTTGTCATTACGAACAAGCTGGGGGTATCGAAAGTAAGTATATACGCCTATATATGTATATATAGCCATGGAGGTCCAAAATTAGCGGTACCGTAAAACTCAACGAAATTCAATTCTGTAAATTGGAAATGAAAGATCTTAGTCCTAATAAGCTGCGGTTCGAATACTACGGCTTAATTCATCCGTATCGCGACGTACCGTTGATTTAAAGTTTTGTCACCTCTCGGTTTTACGTGAAATCCGAGAGCTACGATTGAAATTAGTTAAAACCGACTGCGTATTCATAATCCTTGCGGAAAAATGAAGAAATCCATATATTACATGTCTTGGTTGAAGCAGAATTGAGAAATGGGTCAAAAACAGACTTCAAACTCGTAACAGGGGAGAAACTGCTGATACCAATCGATTGGAAACATATTCAATTGATTGACATGTCATCCAATCGATTGACATGTCATCCAATCGATTGACACTTTTGTCAATCGATTGACATGTTTAAGCACTGACGACTTTTACTAAAACGGCCATAACTCCCTCTAGAAAACTCGAAAACGCGCACCGTTCGAAGCGTTGGAAACTAGACTCAGAGACCTTTCATTTGATATGTAATTCATCCATAAAAATTATAACTCATTTTTGAGGACATCACTTCAAAGTGGACCCACTTGTGTACTGGTAGCTGAAAAAGCGTATTAAAGCATTCTTTGATGAAATTTCCTATTGTCTCATATGTGACTTGATAGTTTGGATCGTGGATGTTAATTCAATGATTCTAAGTACATTGTACCTTGTTAATAAAGAAAAGGAAAATAGATTTTTTTTAAAGCGAGAATTAGATAATCTGATTTAATCGATAAATAATGATAAGGAGAAACCGATCTGATACCGTCTACAAAGCAAATGTGAAAAGAAAGATTTAAGTCACATCACCTTGATACCTTTATAAGAAAATATCTAAAGAAAGAACAAGTCGTACACCCGATCTGATACCTCTATATAAACAAGAAGAGAATAAATTACTCATTTGCATAAGTCGAGATGGCATGTATGGAAAGGGGGTCGTTGGTCAGCATATATGTTGTGAGAATGTCTCGGGACGAGTAACCTTAATTATTCCAGGCCGCTGCAGATACGGTAGATTAATTAAGAGGGCTGAGCCCAGGCCGCTTTTGATACGGTAGGTCAGTCTGGTGGTAACTTTAAATTATTTCAGGCCGCTTCAGATATGGTAGATTAATTAAAGGATTCCACAGGTTATTATAACCTTGAATGTCTAGGTATGTCGAGACCAACTTAAATACGGCTGACATATCGACAGACCTTCTAAACTAACGGCATTGTGCCGGATGGTTCTAGGTGAGCCGAATGAGTCAAGAGATTGTGATCGAGATAAAAGAGTCAGTGAGATGAGATGGTTTTATTGTTCATGCATGGTCTTAAATATTCATTACTCAACTGTTACTAATTATTATTATGCAATGACTGAATAATGGATTAATCGTACTCTAAGGTACCAAACATTTATAATAACTGTTAATGTACTTTTATATACATTGCTTGTGTGTTCGTTATACTCACTCGGCTTTCATTAGCTGATGACTTTATTTTGTCCTGGACATCCAAAATGTTCAGGAAATGGTTATGCAGGGCAATATGATTATGCCAGCTAGAGGAGCCTGCAACGTTACTTTCTAATTAAATAAAAATGTAATAAAGGATATGGATAATGTTTTTATTTGATTAAGGTGGTCTGTGCCTTAAGGATATTTAAACTTAAGCCTATGTAATATTTGAAGTTGTTATATGTTTAATATAATCTTCCCTGTTGCTTTATACTCTGTTTTCTGGTACATGTTAAGCTAAGTACAGGACAAGCGATCCATCAACTGTCATGACCTACGGGTCCAAAACGGAAATGAAAAATTTTCCTTATTTTGCTACGCCGGGGCGTGACAGGATTTTTGGTATCAGAGCCAGGTTGTATAATTAGGCTTAAGCCTAGACACAGGTTGTGATAGCAAAAGGATAGGCATAGTCGAGTGTCCTCCGTACTTAGGATCCGACATCCAGATGTATTAAGATTAGCCCTGATATAAGATAGTTTGCTTTTGTCAGGTTATCAGCATGGACCCATATCTCGTACCCGATGATTTTGGCGGACATGTGATTGGCCCAGACGGGATAGCGCCGCACGACTTAGAGATCTATCTTACCCTGATTCAGTTCCAGGCTAATGTTAGCGTGGAAAACATTATTTGGAGAGCCATTCACACCGAGGGGATGGTGGACCTCCACCGAGTTCAGTTAGAGGCCTTCTATCAGGCCCAGACCGATAGGCTGATAGCGGAGGAGAGGATTAGAAGGATTCTTACCCCTGACCTCTATCTACCTGTAGAGATAGAGATGGTACAGTTACACCTGGCACTTCAGCCTGCTCCACTACCAGCTGTAGCTCCAGCAGCAGCTATACCCGAGGCTGTTATGGCTGTCCCTATGGAGTTGGGAGGAGTCGAGGTAGTCCTAGATGGATTTGAGCTCGAGCTTCATGACGTTGAGGCACCTGAGCCACCCCCAGCGCTACCCGTAGACCCCATGGACATGGATGGTGCTCCACCTCCAGTGTCTGATGCTGAGAGTAGTACTGATCACCCGATGCATCGTTCCGAAGTTTGGCGCCGTAGGCCTCATGGCCCCCAGTAGGCGTGTTTAGCTTTATGTTTGCAAGCATGCTGTAAATATTGGACTAAGTAGTCCCACTTTTTGTCTTATCGGATATTATAAGTTAGCATTAGAATACATTCGGGGCAATGACTCCCACATTTTGTACATCGGACTATTAGTCCCAAAAATCTCATCTTTTGGCTAGATCGAAGCATTAACTTGACATGATATGTGTAACTGCTTACAAAAGATATATATATATATATAGAATATTTTTAAAACCTCGTATTGATACTTGTATTCCTTCTCATAATTGCTTAATTGCTAACCTTATTGTACTAACAGGATTTAAGTTGTAACTATGGCAAGAAGGAGTCCCAGACACCGCAATGCAATTGAAGGAGCACCACCAGCGGTCGATCCGACCGGCATGTTTGAGGCATTTGTTCGGAGAATCGAACGGATTGGAGACCTAAATGCCGCCAACATTAGGAATGGCAACAATCAGAGGAATGAAGTCCCAGTCCGTCAAACGGGGGATAAACGGTTGGAGAGGTTCCGTGCCTTGCGACCAGAGCAATTTGCTGGCACTGCTGAACCATGGAAAGCCGAACAATGGCTGAGACAGATGGATCATATCTTTGAAACTATGGATTGTACTGATCAGGAGAAGAAGAGACTGGCAACATTCCAATTGACATATGCTGCTGCAGACTGGTGGGAAGCTGTCAAAGCCACCATGGGAGAAAGTGCTGTCAAAGCCATGACATGGACTACTTTCAGGAAGAAATTCTTGGAGAAGTATTTCCCGGCAACCGAGAGGCACAAGCGCGAAAGGGAATTCATGGACCTAGTCCAAGGGAACAAGTCTGTGCAAGAGTACACCACTCAGTTCGAAAGGCTATCACGGTTTGCTCCACACATGGTGGATACGGAGGAGAAGAGAATCCGAAAGTATAATCAAGGGTTGGCACCGCCTATTCGTCGTATGACTATCGGGCACTTGGACAAGACATTCGAATCTCTTGTGGGACTGGCCACCGAACTGGAAGAGGACATGCGATCAAATCGCAAGCAATTCGACTTTCGCCCACCGCAGAAGGGTAATTTTGGGAACAGACAACCATATCGAAATCAAGGTCAGAAGAGGACTTTTGATGGAAACCGAAAACCTCGTCCAGCTCCCTATCAGACTCAGCCACAATCAGGTGCAGGAGGGAGTACCAATAATTGTTTTAATTGTGGTATACCCGGTCACATGTCTCGAGACTGTAAGGCACCAAGGCGTAATGGTCGTCAAGAGGTGGTGTGCTATAATTGTGGCAAGACTGGACACATCAGTCAACGTTGTCGTGCCCCCAAAGGAGGAAGCTATGGTCAGCAGGGACAAGCCCAACTAAATGCAATCATTCCTGATGCCGCAGGATATGAAGAAGGTGGTTATGATGAAGCTGGGTATGGAGGAACCCAATATGAAGAACAGCCAGAGCAGCAAGTCATGGAAGGTACTTTAACACTTTATAATCATCGTGTGAAAGTCTTATTTGACACGGGTGCCACACACTCTTTTATTGCTGCCAAAATTCTTCCAAATGTACGTGTATTACCTCAGAGATTAGACGTAGCATTGAATGTTGTCTCACCGTTAGGGGCTACTGTCACACTAAAATACGTATGCAAGAATTGCCCTGTACGCCTAGAGAATCGGAATCTTCCAGCTAATTTGGTTGTCCTATCAATGAAGGAATTTGATGTGATATTAGGAATCGACTGGCTCACTAAGTATTATGCTAAGTTGGACTGTGTTAAGAAGAGTATTTCTTTTTCGGTACCTGGAGGTCAACCTTTTGAATTCCAGTGTAACCCTATGAGTGATACGTTTCACACCAGCTGTTTAGCTAACATCAAGGCTGTCAGTACAGAAGTGGTTATCTCATCGATACCCATAGTCAGAGACTTTGAGAATGTGTTTCAGGATATCTCTGGGTTGCCACCTAAGAGAGAGATTGATTTCTGCATTGATCTAGTGCCTGGCACTATCCCAATATTCAAAGCACCTTACAGAATGGCCCCTACAGAAATGTTGGAACTAAAGAAACAAGTTCAAGAACTTGAAGATCTGGGATTTATACGTCCAAGTACATCACCCTGGGGAGCACCGGTGTTATTTGTAAAGAAGAAGGACGAATCGCTTCGATTGTGCATTGACTACAGGGAGTTAAACAAAGTCACCATCAAGAACAAGTATCCTCTACCCGAATCGATGATCTGTTTGATCAATTACAAGGTGCTATGATCTTTTCCAAGATAGATCTACGATCAGGATACCATCAGTTACTCGTACGACCCAAGGATGTACCAAAGACAGCTTTCAGAACAAGGTACGGTCACTATGAGTTTTTGGTAATGTCATTTGGATTAACTAATGCCCCGGCTGTGTTCATGGATCTGATGAACAGAGTGTTCAGGCCTTACTTAGATCAATTCATCATTATCTTCATTGATGATATCTTGATCTATTCAAAGACCAAGGAGGAACATGAGCAACACTTGCGAATCGCAATGCAGACACTTCAGAGTCATCACTTATATGCGAAGTTCAGTAAGTGTGAGTTTTGGCTACAAGAGGTAAAATTTCTAGGGCATATGGTCTCACAACAAGGAATCGCCGTAGATTCATCAAAGACTGATGCTGTTTCAAATTGGACTCGACCAACCAATTCTACGGAAGTCAGAAGCTTTCTTGGACTCGCGGGTTATTATCGGAGATTCGTAGAAGGATTTTCAAAGATAGCAGCTCCTCTAACTGGTTTGACTAAGAAGGATGTGAAGTTCGAATGGAATGATAAGCGTGAACAGGCTTTTCAAGAATTGAAAGCAAGACTCACCACAGCACCAGTATTAGCAATACCAAGAGATGGCGAGAAGTTCTCTATTTTCAGTGATGCATCGTATCAGGGATTGGGATGTGTACTTATGCAAGACGGAAAGGTTATTGCTTATGGTTCAAGGCAGTTGAAGCCGAATGAATTAAACTACCCAACTCACGATCTAGAATTGGCAGCAGTAGTATTTGCTCTCAAGATCTGGAGACACTATCTATATGGAGAGAAGTTTGATTTGTTCTCCGATCACAAGAGTCTGAAGTATTTGTTTACTCAGAAGGAGCTGAACATGAGACAACGTCGATGGATGGAATTGATTAAAGACTATGACTTCACATTAGAATACCACCCTGGTAAAGCTAACGTAGTCGCAGACGCCTTAAGTCGGAAACCTCGAGGTATAGTTGCATCTCTTATGGTTAGAGAATGGAAAGCCTTGGAAACTATAGCTGAATTCGATGTTCAGGTTTCTACAGAGGGTGAAGGACAACACTTTGGATGTCTTGTAGTGCAACCGACACTTATAAATCGTATTTTGGAAGCTCAACAGAAAGACGCCGATCTTCAACTATGGTTTCAGAAAATGTCGGCAAAGGGCCCAGAGTAATGGAAAATTGGGACCGATGGGGCACTCCGGTGCAGAGGTAGATTATGTGTGACCAACACGGATGGACTAAGGAAGGATATTCTCGAAGAAGCACACAGGTCTAGATTGACAGTTCATCCAGGAGGAACTAAAATGTATAAGGATCTGAAGAGAAATTTCTGGTGGGAAGGAATGAAAAGGGATGTAGCCGAGTTTGTGTCTAAGTGTTTGACTTGTCAACAAGTGAAAGCCGAACATCAAAGACCCTTAGGACTTTTACAACCCCTACCTGTTCCAGGTTGGAAGTGGGAACACATCACAATGGATTTTGTAGTTGGATTGCCCCGGACACAACAACACCACGATGCTATTTGGGTGATTGTGGATCGTTTGACGAAGTCCGCGCATTTCATCGCTTATAGCATGACTTATCCAGTGGAGAAGATGAGTAGAATGTATCTTCAACAAGTTGTACGACTACACGGAGTACCAGTATCTATCGTATCAGATCGCGATTCACGGTTTACTTCAGGATTCTGGGAAAGCCTTCAAGAAGCTTTGGGAACCTCATTAAGTTTAAGTAATGCTTTTCATCCACAGACCGATGGACAGACTGAACGCACCAATCAAGTTATGGAGGATATGCTCAGGGCATGTGTTATTGACTTTGAAAGTACCTGGAAAACACATCTTCCATTAATCGAATTTGCTTACAACAACAGTTACCATTCAAGCATAGGAATGGCTCCATTCGAAGCATTATATGGACGACCATGTCGATCCCCGCTTTGTTGGGCAGAGATTGGAGATAAAGAATTGTTAGGGCCAGACTTGGTTAGAGAAACCAATGAGAAGATAGCAGTTGTGAAGGAGGTGATGCGTGCTGCACAGAGTAGACAGAAGAGCTACGCCGATAAGCATAGAAAGGATAAGGAGTTCGCAGTCGGAGATCACGTACTTTTGAAAGTTTCACCAATTCGTGGAGTAGTTCGATTTGGTCAGAAAAGGGGTAAGTTGTCACCTCGTTTCATTGGACCATTTGAGATATTGGAACGTGTGGGAAAAGTAGCCTATCGACTCGCATTGCCGCCCAAGATGTCTGGGGTACATAATGTCTTTCATATCAGTATGTTGAGGGAATACAAGGGAGACCCTTCACACGCTATTGATTTCAACGACATAGAGATCCACGAGAATGTCACCTACAGAGAGAGACCTGTACGTATTCTGGATCACAGTATGAAGAAGCTGCGGAACAAAGATATTCCTCTAGTGAAAGTTCAGTGGAAGTATCACGATGAGAATGAAGCATCTTGGGAATTGGAATCAGAAATGAGAACTAAATACCCGGAGTTGTTTCAAGACTAGCCAACTTAGATTTCGGGACGAAATCTCCATTAAGGGGGAAGTGATATAGCAACCTGTATTTTCGCGCCCCTAATAATAAATAAGAGATGTTAGTTTTTATTTATTTACTAATTGTCAATTTTTAGTTGGGGTATTTTTCTAATTATTAAATAATACTCATGTTATTAGTTATTAATACAATGCCATTTTACTTTGCTGTTATGTGTTATTTTTAATTGTAGTATTAATTCCATAAATGAAAATTACTTATGTTGATTTACTATAATTACATGACTTTAATTTTGTGACCCGTTAGTAATTTCATTTGAACTAATTTTGCTTAAGACTGCGCCCCTAAGTTACCCTATAAATTGTGATTGAAACTAGTAATAAAATATTAATCACGTTGATTACATTTTTAGTCCCTAATATTTATTTGGGGTATTTTCCTAGACTACCCAGACCAACCTAACTGAACTAACTGAACCAAACTGATTAACTAACCGTATTATTTATGAAATGACCGCATCAATCAAACCCAGCTGCATTATTCGTTGTGATCATTTCTGTTGCAAGTTGCAACACTGATTGAGTAGCTTATTTATATATACACACATACATATTACACCCACATCAAGCAAGCATAAACTTTCCCTCCTTAGCTCTCACTCTCAAACACAAGCACACACTTATATTACCTTGCTGGAAATCAAATAGAAGAAGAGGAAATACAGAAGTATAAGAGTCACAGTGAGCTTCAAGAGGCCATAGCCATAGCCATTGTTAAGCTCGGGGTTATTTCGGAATTTCCGTCTTTCTTCGGCAAGTCGCGCCGCCTTATCTAGCAACCTGTGAGTCTCTCGAACCCACTCATAATGTAGTATTTGTCATTACGAACAAGCTGGGGGTATCGAAAGTAAGTATATACGCCTATATATGTATATATAGCCATGGAGGTAAAAAATTAGCGGTATCGTAAAACTCAACGAAATTCAATTCTGTAAATTGGAAATGAAAGATCTTAGTCCTAATAAGCTACGGTTCGAATACTACGGCTTAATTCATCCGTATCGCGACGTACCGTTGATTTAAAGTTTTGTCACCTCTCGGTTTTACGTGAAATCCGAGAGCTACGATTGAAATTAGTTAAAACCGACTGCGTATTCATAATCCTTGCGGAAAAATGAAGAAATCCATATATTACATGTCTTGGTTGAAGCAGAATTGAGAAATGGGTCAAAAACAGACTTCAAACTCGTAACAGGGGAGACACTGCTGATACCAATCGATTGGAAACATATTCAATCGATTGACATGTCATCCAATCGATTGACACTTTTGTCAATCGATTGACATGTTTCAGCACTGACGACTTTTACTAAAACGGCCATAACTCCCTCTAGAAAACTCGAAAACGCGCACCGTTCGAAGCGTTGGAAACTAGACTCAGAGACCTTTCATTTGATATGTAATTCATCCATAAAAATTATAACTCATTTTTGAGGACATCGCTTCAAAGTGGACCCACTTGTGTACTGATAGCTGAAAAAGCGTATTAAAGCATTCTTTGATGAAATTTCCTATTGTCTCATATGTGACTTGATAGTTTGGATCGTGGATGTTAATTCAATGATTCTAAGTACATTGTACCTTGTTAATAAAGAAAAGGAAAATAGATTTTTTTTAAAGCGAGAATTAGATAAGCTTATTTAATCTATAAATAATGATAAGGAGAAACCGATCTGATACCGTCTACAAAGCAAATGTGAAAAGAAAGATTTAAGTCACATCACCTTGATACCTTTATAAGAAAATATCTAAAGAAAGAACAAGTCGTACACCCGATCTGATACCTCTATATAAACAAGAAGAGAATAAATTACTCATTTGCATAAGTCGAGATGGCATGTATGGAAAGGGGGTCGTTGGTCAGCATATATGTTGTGAGAATGTCTCGGGACGAGTAACCTTAATTATCCCAGGCCGCTTGAGATACGGTAGGTTAATTAAGAAGGATTGAACCCAGGCCGCTTTTGATACGGTAGGTCAATCAGAGTCTTGTGATAGCCTTAATTATTCCAGGCCGCTGCAGATACGGTAGATTAATTAAGAGGGCTGAGCCCAGGCCGCTTTTGATACGGTAGGTCAGTCTGGTGGTAACTTTAAATTATTCCAGGCCGCTTCAGATACGGTAGATTAATTAAAGGATTCCACAGGTTATTATAACCTTGAATGTCTAGGTATGTCGAGACCAACTTAAATACGGCTGACATATCGACAGACCTTCTAAACTAACGGCATTGTGCCGGATGGTTCTAGGTGAGCCGAATGAGTCAAGAGATTGTGATCGAGATAAAAGAGTCAGTGAGATGAGATGGTTTTATTGTTCATGCATGGTCTTAAATATTCATTACTCAACTGTTACTAATTATTATTATGCAATGACTGAATAATGGATTAATCGTACTCTAAGGTACCAAACATTTATAATAACTGTTAATGTACTTTTATATACATTGCTTGTGTGTTCGTTATACTCACTCGGCTTTCATTAGCTGATGACTTTATTTTGTCCTGGACATCCAAAATGTTCAGGAAATGGTTTATGCAGGGCAATATGATTATGCCAGCTAGAGGAGCCTGCAGCGTTACTTTCTAATTAAATAAAAATGTAATAAAGGATCTGGATAATGTTTTTATTTGATTAAGGTGGTCTGTGCCTTAAGGATATTTAAACTTAAGCCTATGTAATATTTGAAGTTGTTATATGTTTAATATAATATTCCCTGTTGCTTTATATACTCTGTTTTCTGGTACATGTTAAGCTAAGTACAGGATAAGCGATCCATCAACTGTCATGACCTACGGGTCCAAAACGGAAATGAAAAATTTTCCTTATTTTGCTACGCCAGGGCGTGACATTATAAGTGAAATTTCACTCAAGATCTTCACCTAGAAACTAAAAAAAATTCACTTCAAAAAATAGTAATGAAATTTCTCTTACTGTAAATTTCCAGATTTGTAGAAATATGAAAAAGACTCAAGCAGATCTAGATCCAGATATGGTTTAATGTGGTGATGGTAATGGTGTTGGTGGTAGTGGCCAACTGTAACAGTGGCGATGGCGATCTAGGTTTATTTTGGTGGTAGTGGTGGCGGTGGCCGGTGATGGTGTTAGTTGCTATGGTGGTCGTCGGAGGTCGCCGTAGAGGTCGTTGGAGTTCGCCGGTGGTGGTCGTCTGAGGTCGCGGGAGGTGGTGGATGGAGGTCAAGTAGGGGTGGACTGGTAATGGTGGCCATGGGAGGATGAAGATGAAGTGGGGTAGTTTGGTAAGATGAAAATATTGAAATGGCCTTGAAGAGTGAAATGTTGATGTTGTGGACTAAAGCTAAAAAATAGCCTTGGGCTTTTGTCCTTGTGGAGGTTATTGTTGATGGGCTGTCCTTTAAACCAAAGTTGCCCAACCTTAGGGACCCTAGTCCAAGCCTCCCTTTTTTTCTTTCCATGATACATCTAACTTAGTAGTTGACGAGGATTATTGGTCTGGATTTGCAATACAAACAAAATTTGTTTTATGTAATACTTGATCTACATAGTCAGTCATGTTAGATTTGTGTAGATATTCGTCTGTAGTTATATATCGATCTAATACTCCTACACAATCTATATTTGATTAGGAACAAGACCCTTTGTTTGTATGATTATTGTACAATCTTACTGTCTAGTGGGGATAGAAGGGAGAGAGAGAATAATGGATGTAGAGAGCAATAAGAAATGGTGCGAGTTTTTGAGTTTAGGGTTATTATGGAATTAAGACTGGGTGTAGAGAGCAAATTATTTTAATTTTTATTAAAATAGTGGGTACGAAAAGTAAGTAGGTGTAGAAAATAAAATAGATAGGTGCGCGCAGATAGAATTTTCCTTTTAGCAAAGTTACTTCAATACCGAATAGGTGAGTTGAAAGGACAATGTAATTTTTATCTTCTTAAAAAGTCATCCCTATGGATATTTTTGTTGGATAAGGTCCTTTCACGAGTTGACCTATTAAATCATTTTTATTTCAAATTTACCTCTATTTAACTTGATACATACATAAAATTTTAAGAAACATTATGCGCTTTTGTGTGTGTGTATATATATGTGTGTTTGCTTGTAGTTTTGTGCGGGCGTGCAAGAGCCAAACGGGCTCGATGTGTGTGCAAACTAATTTCCTATCTGCTTGAGTAAGTGATACTCAAGGCTTTAAGATCTAACTTCTAAAAGATGAATGTGTGTGATGAGTAGGAAAATACCCTCATCAAAAATCCTTTGGCAGTACTGAAGCGCACAAACCAAATAGTGCAACAGTTTACTAGGCAAACAATCACAAACGATTAATAAAATACATATACTTTATTAAATGTTTGGAGAATAAAACATATAACCAAAGAGCAAGATCAGAACAGGTTTTGATTGTTCCAAGAAAAAAAATGGTAAAATAACAAAAAGGACGGACCTATTTGCTAATGATGTAGAACAACGATAACAAAGATTTGGATGCTTTGAATGTTGTATGAGTGTTGTTGAATGTGGTTTATCGAGATGACGCGGAGTCTTTTGTATGGTTGGCCTGCTGATTTATTTATAGTGACCCTGAACAATCCTGATAAGGCAAGGACTTCCTTAACTTGCGCTCTAAGCAGATGACTGAACGTAGAATCCTTCCTAATCCCAAATTCTTGCCTTATCTGGAGTCTTGATTGATTCAATCCCAATATTCTAGGGATTAGCCTACCAAATCCAATTGGACGTGATCAGATTCCTTTCCCAAATGGATTCTGCCTCCTTACCTTCCGGGTGACGTCACCATGACAGCTAGAAGGAAAACCGCCTTCTCCTTATGCCCATTGGACTCCCAATATTACACCCTTAGCCTCATCGGGCTTGCAGCCCCCAACTGTCATACTTTCGAATTTCTATGCCCGATGACAATCTTTTTAATGACCAATCGGGCTCATGAAACCGGCCTTTTAGATTTATTCCCAGTATGGTGTCTGATCGGCATTATCCCTGCTTAGCCTCCCAATCGGGCTCCCACACTGCTATTATTCATTTATTCCTATGGTAGTGCCCGATTGGTCAGCACATGACCTATTTCACCCGGGCCCAAGAACCTTTGGCGATTTTTAGGTGCAAACAATTGCCCCCCAAAAGGTCATATCAAACGTCCCGCCCTTGATTAATGTGACATTTTGAATTTTAAACCTGCCACGTGTCTACCATGCAGAGACTGTCAAATCTTTGGGAATCCCACAAGTCACTCCACATTAAATGCTAAGCGTATAAAATAACTTAGATTTTAAAATCTCTTCACTTTCCTTTCATCTGCGTCTTTCCCTCTCTCTCTATAGAAACTCAGAGCTTCTATCTCTCTGAGGACTTCCATTTCTCCAGCGAGTAACCTTCGTCATCACCTAATGTAATGGCCCCCAAGAACGCTCCGACAACTGCATCTAAAGGTAAGAAAACATTTATAGATGATCCTCCACCACAGAACCATTGCCGGGAAGTGAGAGCGCTGGCCAAAACTCATCCATAGACATTTCCACGGATTGTTTTACTGGCTGCAACCCCTCCGACGGGTCTTTGGCAGTTCCGGGTTTTGGCATAGTATTTCGCAGCGATCCCCCAGTAGCTTTCACCCCTTTCTTCTCCCCAGTGGTGAACAAATCATTTTTCCAGACCCCCGCTCATTGGAACAAGATCTGGACTGCCACTCACCCAATCAGGGGTTAGCCTACACTTGCTGCAGACTGGGATAAGTGGGTGACTATATATACCCCAATTTTGACCAAACATCAAATTAAGGGGAGCATTACCTCCAGGTCCGATGATGACAATGATGGACTAATCTAGGGCTTCCAAAGGTGACTCAGGCTCTTCGAAAGGCTCTTCAACTCAAACAAAAATAGAAAGAAAGAATAAAAGGGGAAGGAAAATGGAGAATGGCAAAAAAAAAATGGCATGTGATGGTAATGCGGCAGTCACGCCATGCCGCTGTGGCACTCACTAACTGCCGTACCGGCAGTCAATGAGAACCACTGCGGGATTTGCTAAATGCCGCTAATATCCTTAAAATGCCATAAATTTTAAAAGACGGCAGTCCACAAAGTTGTCTGCGACATTCATTGAGTGCCACATCGACATTCAGTGAATGTCGCGCCGGCTATCAATGAGTGCTATTCCGGCATTCACTGAGTGTCGTTCCGGCATTCACTGAGTACTGCTTCCATCTCCATGGAGTGGCGCATTTTTCTAGCAATCTACTATAATATAGTACGTTTTGTACCTTCAAAAGGAGATCCGAAATTAGGGTTTTTACTATAAAATTACCAAAATACCCTCTAAAGTTGCCTATATATAGGGGATGAATATCCCATTACAAGAGATCCTCTTTTAGCCTTTGATTCTAGAATCTCCATCTCCATCTCGCTCTCTCATTTCTTTTAACTTGAACTTTATTTTAAGTTTTCTTTATCCTTAAACTTTGATAATTAGCTAGTCTAAAAGAAAATTAAGAAAATTAAACAGTTGTAAGAGCAAGAAGAAGAGCTTGATTAACCTTTGGAATATCCTAAAGCCACCAAGAAATTGAGGATAATTGGAGGTAAACTCTAGACTAACTAGTCTTAGTTTAAGTACAATCACAACATTTAGAACCCCTTAAGACCTTTTACACATTTTTAAAACCCTTCTCTCACCTCATTTCATCACACACCACTAATGTTCTGATTGAACTTTCATTTTATTGGTTTAGATCAAAGTAACCTAAGGATTAAGCTTAAATAGATCATAAAATAAAAGCTAATTTAGATACTACTTGAACTTTGATTTCCCTTTCCTTTTATTATGTTCATCTCTTGGGATTCATGAGGCTTTCAATGTCTTACTTGAGTCCCTTGACTTGGAATCTCCTAATATTCTTGTAAACTCATGATTTACAAGAGGATTAAAGTTGATATTAGTATGTTTGGTCAATGAGTCTAAACCTATCTCCATGGTTTAAGTTCATTCTTTTGAGATTTCATAAAGTTTCTTCATACTCCATTGAAATCTATACGTGTGATTGTCTTTAGCCTCCAATGACCATCAAATGGTAGGAGAATTAGTTTGGGTTAAGCGAATCTCCATGGCTTGCTAGAATAGAGTTAACAAATAAAGATAAACTTGACAATGGTGTAGTGAATTCACAAACCACCTTTGATCAAAGATTTTTCATTAAATAATGGACTGTTGGAATTTAATGAGACCAATTGGGAAGTATCAATAACACAAAGTTTTACCACTGAGATTTTTGTTTGAATGAAATTTCATGTTTAAAATGGTTTGGTCATGAGTTTCGTGAAGCAACTATAATCTGTCCAGAGTTTCAGAATAGTAATGCCTTCTTGAAATGAGTAAATCAGAGCTTTAATAAAGCAATTTTGACTTCAAATAATTTTTTCTATGAAGTTTAATGTGCTAGGAAGATACCCTAAAAAGATCAAAGTGATTATGATATTTTTACTATTTTTATAAAATCATAAAAAAAACTCTGGACAGAGAGTTGTAAGTTTCTGAGTGATGTCTAGTGTTTGTCCAATTCCCGGAGATTGAACCGTTGATCTTTGATTTTTTTTTTGGGTTGAAAACTAGACTCGCAGAGGCATCTTGTGTCCGAAATTCATTAACATCAAACCATGGGAAGCATGCTTTTCCAATTTTTGAAGTTTTGGTTTGCTCTCTGTAATTTTCAGAATTTTGTGACAGATTTGACTAACCTTGTAAATAATGGTTCAAATGATCTTTCCATGATCTAAGGCTTAAACCATGTTTCAATAATGATTAGTTAAACTTAAATCCAGAGGTTGAATAATCCAAATCAATGAATAGTTCATACCTTACTCTTGTCCACATTCATGTATTCATTTACATTCATCCTTATAGATTGATACTTGTAATTAGAATTCATTTTGTGTTAGGATTAAAATTGTATTTTCGTTGAACCTAATTGTGAGTTCCTTGTGACCATGTTGGGACTACACCATCTCTATATGGACATTACATTGGCTCCTAGTTGAGACTTGTATATATATATATATATATAGATGTGATGCATTTCCAACTAATTAGAAGGAATTCATAATTATGTCAATTCCTTCATACTTGATAGATTTAAGCTAGAACTTTAAGGATGTTATTTAGAATTTTATACTACATCTTGATTAGAGCATGTGGACTAACCCTCTGTTTCGTAGCACTATTGAGGTATGATTTCTCAACCTTTTTCTAGTTTAATCATTTCTTGATTTTATTGATTTTCGATTCCATGTGCGACACCTTAGAATTAGGTTTTGCCTTATGTGTATATATGTGATTAGAGACCATTTCTTAGGTTTTATTTTCACTTGCATGCATTACACGTTTCAATATCGTAGCTGGAGCCCGGGTAAGTTTTCTAGTTCTCTATTTGCACATCATCTTGCTTGCTAATTGAATTATGTGGTTTTGAATGCTATTTTATCGTTAGCAAATTTTCACCATTTCCAACATGCTTGTCTAATGTATATTTATATATATGTATTAGTCAAGGGCACATTTAGATTAATAATTCGTTTAAAAGGATGTTGAGTAGAGGCCTATCGCGAGATAGGATGAGAGGGGGTGTTTTATCTGCCAGGCTCCTTCCCCTCTCATTCTATAATCCCTGGACCTAGAAGTCTTTGGTTTCTTAAAAAGATCAGTTTGCTTTAAAATGGTTTCTTAATTTTCCTTTTAAAAATTAAGTGGCGACTCGTCTTTTGATTCTGAAAGTGAAAATATTTTAAAAAGCTGTGGGTAAAGAGAAAATGCGATATCCACAATGACGAGGGTAACAGCCTCTAAGGCTGACGTTTGGAAACAAACGGGCATCTTTGACGCTATTATGCTTAGTCGGTCTAGGTTGGAGGTAGATCGACCGCTCTTCTTATCTGCCCTCCTATTCTAGTAGGCCTCATGCAATGGATTCCTTTTCCATTGTGGCCCAATGGGGCCAATTGTCAAAGACGTCAGTTATCTGATCGAGCTGTACCCCCATGGACAAGAGATCATGCCGGGCCTCGATGTTGGAACGACCAACTTCTTCTACCCCTAATAGGAGTTTGTCAGAGATGGGGCCGTCTCCTTCAGACCGATTACAGCCTTCGGCGGCTTCCTAACGGCCTCAATGGGAAAAGAAGGAATGGATGTGACCAACACTGAGCACACTGCCTTCCTTATCTACTGGCTGAATAGATACCTCTTCTGTTCGGGCAGTCAAGCCATCACAAAGGAGTACACAACTTTAGCCCTTGCCTTGGCATCGGGCGAGCCTCTAGCTTTGGCCACTCTCGTCTAGGCGCACTTGGTCCGTGGTGTGACAGACTTTGTTCACTCAGGCTTCAGTGCTGGTGGAAGCCTGATTTGGATCCTCCAACTCTGGCTTTACTCCTATTTTTCAGAATTCTCTGCCCGCTCGCTGACCAATATCCCCATTTTCGCTTTTTGCTTTGTGGACGTTACTCCTTCCTCACATTCCTTTGAGGAATGTTTTACGTTCTTCTACGAGGGATGCGCCGATCGAGCCGCCCCTCTTTTCAGGCCCTTCTCTTCCCTTCAATTCCCCTCATTCCTGTTACTTCCTCACAATCGTACGAACTGGGGTCCGAGCACCCATACTTACAACGAAGTTTTTTTTTCAGCTTTTTGGTGGCTAGGGATATAATATTCAGCGCGAGCATGCCTTCTAGTAACAACAAATGTGGGGTAGAGTATTATTTTGCTCCTCTCTACGCCAGTCAATTCGGGCTGTCACAAATGATTCCAGTTCCACCGGCTACCACCGTGAATGTGGACTGGGAAGAACGGGGCTTGATTGTGAACACCAAACAAGTGGAGAAGATTCGAGAACGGTCGGACTGGTTAAAAGCGGCTTTTGCCTTTAAGCCATTTTCAGCCTGATCGATCATTTCTGAGGAGTTTGAGAGATGGTGGTCCAACCGGGTCTCGCACATATTCAAGAGTACAGCTACAGAGGTGCTCCTCCAATTTGCTGCGTCCCTGGCCACTACGGACGATGTAGTTGTCCCTTCACCATTGCCTGCTCGTAGGAAGCAGATAGCAAAAAGGGTAACCCCTAAAAGAGCACAAGGGTAAGGGCCGTCCAAGAAGAAGAAACAAGCAGCTGCCCCTTCATCTAAGGTATTTCTATTCCTAACCGTATTGTCCGATTCACCCATTTTCTACTTTTCTGACTTCTTTTCTCATTCTAGCTTATGGACGAAGAAGACTCTGGGGAAGACATGCTGCGGACTAGGCAGGACTCTCAACCACAAGCCACTCAACCTTCTGGTGCCCGGTCTCAAGGTCTTCCCGCCGACCTTCCAACCTCTCCTGAACAGGCGGCGGCCTTCCTCGAGCGAGTTGTACAGAGAGTGGTCCCCCTGAGCGTTGTCCCGCCCCCTACTCCTTCTAATGGGGATGAGGACGTTGATCCTGGTGGGGGCATCATTCCAGAATAAGTAGTCCTTTCCTCCAGCAGTGAGGACGTGCTCAGGGGTGATACGATTGCGGAGATCGCCGAAGAAGTTGAACAAATGGTCCAACCGGTTATAGAGAGGACCGACGCTAATACATCGGGTCGGGCCGATTCCCCCGTGGCCATGGGATCGGTCTCTGAATGTATAAAAGAAACACTCATGACCGATCTTCTAACCTCCTCTACCATTGCAGATCCTCCAACCATAGATAGTGAGGACCCTGTTCTAGTGGATGCCTCGACCATCCCAGAGACTGTTTAGGCCATGGGCGAGGGAATTGGCCTTTTTAATGGAGGAAACCACTATGGCACCTCCTTCAGAACCAAGCCAGCAACCATCTCAGCCTTCTACTTCTCAACCCAGTGGCGAGGCCGTCGAACCACAGGATGCCTCGGCCTCCTCCTCAGTACCCGCCCAAATAGCATTATGCTTAAGCCTGTCATTTTACCGTAGTCCCAGGCAAAACAATCCTTATATTCCCTTAGTACATCGATTAATCTGGTCTGGAAGTCAGACTCCAATAATTAGCTAACAAAAATAGGTTTATACTTTCCCTCTAATCACAGATTGGCCTCCAATAATGGGTCTTGGACGTCAGCTTTTAAATCATCTACTTTATCCAGGGCCATTTCTAACTCTTCTAATTGGATCATTTCCTCTTTTAAGGCTTCGTCTTCAAATATGCAATCTTCTAGGTTAGTGATACTGTCCTCCAAACTGAACTGCATTCGTTGGTTAGTCACAAAGGCCTGTAACCTAGCTAAATTGGCCTTCTAAACCAGCTACCCCCAGAGCTTATGGAGTTGATGATTCATCTGCCACTTCTTGTTGGGCTAATTCCATCGGCCATACGTCCTTAGTCCGATTAGAATTCTCATAGTACTCTTTGATACTTAAGGCAGTTTCTTTGATGCACGTAGCCATGCTTAGCCTTCCTTCTTTATTAAGACCGGTAAACTCGACAGGCCCGATGTTCTCCTCGTACAAGAGTGCATCTACTAAACGTACTTGTGCTTGAAATGGCCTTGTGTCTGATCTGACCACCTCCATATCATCGTCATTCCAGAAAATTAAAAGTTGGTGTAGAGTAGAGGGGATGCAGTAATTTGGGTGAATCCAATCTCGGTCCAACAACGCATTGTGTGAGGCTGAGGTTTCGACCACAAAAAAGGCAGTGATCATGGTTTTACTGCCTATCATTAGTTCCATAGGCAAGATCCCTTTAGCTGTTGACGTTGAGCCTATGAAACTTTGTACATTCAATTCAGTAGGAATAAGATCTGCCTCAAACTTCTGTAGACTCCTTAGTATGGCCTGAGGCATGATGTTGATGGTTAAACCTCCATTGACAAAAACTCTATTTACTAGAACTCCTTCTACATGGCCCTTGATATATAGCGGCTTTAGGTGTTGGGTCATTTGGTGAGTCGATTATTCAAATACCACTCTTATCAGCTTTCTTCTTTCAGTATCATTGTCTTGCTCAGCCTTAGGCTTCCATATAGTGATCCTAGGCCACTCTGATGGCTGGCCGGCCATCTGTATATCTTGGTTGCCTAATGTGGGGTCTCACGGTATTGATGTTCCACTAACCACCTCTCTGAGTTCCTTAAAAAGGTCGAGTATAGGTATTTTCCCATTTTGTTCATACACATCCCAATTCATGGTTGTTGACTAGTCAAACTTGGCCATAAATTCCATTGGGAAGGTAAAACCATGTTAGACGAAAAAGACGCTAGAATAGTTCTGAACTGGATAACCTTCGTGCCAAATTCAAACGTATTCAACCAGTCTTCAGAGCCACTGTCACCCGCTGTCTTTAGATATTGTTTTTTAGGTCCTGGTGCTTTTGCTTTGCATGTATCCAGGCTCATCTGACTAGTGGGTGCTTGGGGAGTACTGTTTGAAATTTGAATCAAGTAAAGAGAAAAGGTCTGTTGAAAACAGATACAGAGTCGCCACTTGGTCTTTAAGGAACCAAGAAACCTAATTTGACTCACCCAAGCGGATAAGGGCACCGGCCCTTCATAACCAAAGAACTTGGTTCGGGGTTTTGGTACGAGAGAGGAAGGAGCCTTTGTCACGACTAAAACACCCTCAACTCGCCCCGTCTTCCGACGGGCCTCAATTAGCATCCAAATAATCATCTTGTACTATGTTTGGTTCAACAAGTAATACTATGATAGTATACTACATTACATAAGAAACTTGAAATGGAAGATCTAAAGATAAGATATCATTCATAAGATCTAAGCCAAATATCACACAATGCAAAGTGAAAGATCACACAAATAAACCTAGGAAAAATCATCTAATCATGTATCAATAATCAAGACTTCCTAATCTAAAGGGGGACATGAATTGTTATTGAAACAAATAAACAAAGAAATCAAAATATGCTTAGCAAACTAGTATGATGCATGTTAATCTTTGAGAAAAAAGAAGACCTCTCAATCCCCGGGATGGATGAGAAAGGATGATTAGATCGGGGGAAGCATGAACGTGTGATCAAGTTCATTCCTTATAATCTTCTTAGATTAGGAGCCATGAAGGCCCCAAATCTTGCATGGATGCAATGTATGTATCTAGAATGTGCCAAGGTTGTAGTGTGCTTTGTGTTCATGGATTCCTAGAATGACTTAGAAGTCTATAATGTGTATGAATGAATGAATGAAATCATCATGTGATATGTACAAATGTGGTATGAACTACTTCCTAAGATATGAACTAATTTGGAAGGCATATAAGCATCAAATCAAAGAATGAAAGTTTGAAAGGTGCTTGCTGTGAATAGTGGACAGAACAGTAGCATGATCCTTTGGAAATTGAAAAGAGGGGTTAAAAATGTTTTCAATGCATGATTGTTTATGGAGATCCTCCCTATTGTGTCTAGGACACAACCCAAAAGGCCAATCGTGGATAGCTATCACAGATTGAGAGAAATCATATAAACAATGAAGGTCACTCAGAAACAGAGTCCGTACTGTCGACTGAAATGTTAGAAAATCTTAGAAAATGAAAACTAATGATCTAGAGGCCCCTTTTATACAGAAAGTTCCCTAAGACATTGAAGTTTAAGGGAAAAATAAGTTAGGACCACCCATTGTGGAAAGGTTTTCTGTAAAACAAGTTGGGAGTGGCCCTAGCTGCTGTGACAGCAAAGACAGAATGTCTGGAAGGAATGTTTGGGTCCAAATGGACCATTTCCAAGTACTTCCAAGTCAAACCAAAAATCATGGGTGTTCTCCAATGAGTTAGGAAGACTTTCCAAGTGGCCTTGCATCCATATGTTGAGTATTGAGTTCTAGAGAAATCCTTGAACTCAGCTCACTCACTGTTTTGACTCATTATTTTGAAGATTTTGGAGAAAACAAGGTTTTGTTTCTTGAAACCAAAAGAAGAGGGATTGAGAGGGGTTTTAAAGTAGATGTTTTGAAAGCATATTTTCAATACTCAATAAGGATTATAGCCACTTAAAATGCCAACATCAAACTCATCATCAAGAACCTCCAAGATTGTTGGAGAGATTTATTTCTATTTTGAACATAACTTCAATATACTTCAAGGATACCTTGGAGGTATTGAAGTTATGATCATCATCTATCAAACATGTTTTTGAGGTCAAGAGCTACTATCCATAAGGATTCACTCACCCCAAACTTCATGTCATCACTTAGATGATGATGAACTAGTAAGAAAATAAAGAAAAATAAAAAAGAATTGAGGTAAGAAGAGATGAACATAATATGAACAAGTAAGTAAATAACAATCAATAGATGATAATCAATGTGATTTTGGACTTGTAGCTTGGTGTTTCACTCATAGATTTTGACATTTAGACATGGAAGTAGCTTCCTAACTCAAGAATGCTCAAGAATGGTGATTGGGGGTGTTTGGGATGTGAAGTATAAGAGAGGTAATGGAAGAACACAAGATTAGAACTCACTTTCTATAGCAAAATGGTAGGAGGAAGCTCATTTTCTCTCTTCTAAACCTATCTCTATCTCTCTTTTTCTCTACAACTTTTCAAGCTTTTGCACTTGCCCCCCCCAAAATGAAGAGCAATGGGGGGTTTATATAGGCCAATTTGGGGTGGTTTTGGGATTTTAGAAGTGTTCCCATTGGTCCCAAATATCTGTGAACATAAAACTACGTCGTTTTGGTTTTCAATTAATCAAATTGGACCCCCAAAAAAATTACAAAAATGGACTCTGCGAGGGTTGAGTACCGCAGCGGCAGTGGACCAGTGGCGCGGCGGCACTGCTCCTCAAACGCCCATAAATTAACGTTTAGGCCCCCTGAGGTTCCGGTATTCGCGAAAAGGCCCTATTTCGTCCGAAATTCACAGAAAATGCGTATGAACTCCAAATTGAGGTTGTGATATACCGTTGGAAAGGTAATGGAGTCTACTTTACATAAAAAATAGTTCGGGGATAGGTCACTTTGAAAAGTTTTGCGGTATTCGCGATAAAAGCCGATTTGATCGCCTTTTTCGCCTTCAGAAATTCAAAATAAATTCGTTTTAAATCCAGGAATTATGTGCGATATAGCGTTGGAAAGCTATTGACCTCTAGTATCCATGAAAAATATTTGAAAATTGTTTCGGTGCCCCGATTCCAAAGTCAAATCTTGGTCAAACTGGTCAAACCTGGGATTCCCGGGAAGTTCTGGGAACCTCCGGGAGCTTCCAGGAGCCGACGTTTTCGCTCGATTCTCTTTTAAAACTCATTTTAATACTTTTCTAATGATTCCGGTGAATTTGGACGATTTTGGTCAAACTTGGTCAAACCTTGGTCAAACCGGTCAACGGGGACTTTCGGGGAACTTCCGGGGGTCTCTGGGAGCTGACGATTTCATCCGGTTTTACTTAAAAACTCATTTTATCATTTTTCTTACGACGTAGCATGTTTCCAGAACTTTTGGTCCAAATCTGGGAGTTTTTGGGCTTTTAGGGGCGTTTTGGTCATTCTGAGCATTTTGAGAAATAGAGCTAACTTCCAGGAGTCCTTTTTGAGTCTTTTTCGATCATTGTGAACCACCAAGCTATGGGTCTCCTAAATCTGATAGCCGACAAAATGGGGTGTCTACAGTTTGCCCCTCTTTGGCATGAACTTGCGAGGCAACGTATGTCGCAAGCGAGTGCCAAAGTTTCGAAAAGACGGGACTTTTGGAGGCTATAGATTTAGGATAAAATGCGTTGCAAAAGATGCGATGATGCTGAGGTTAGTGCTGGTCGTGCTCTGCGTGAGCTGCCTATGTATCCCAAGGGGAATCAGACCAGGACGTAGTTCAGGGCACAAAGGAGCAAATCACACATGCACAATGAGACAGGCAGATGCTATGCTATGAGGATGATATGCAATGCATGGATGTGATATGAATTGTGTCATGAGTCCTATCATGCCGGATGTTCTGATCCTAGTATGAGCTGGTGCTGTGGGGTGTACCACTCCGAGTGGACTTGTGTCGTGCTAGTGTTTTCTAACTGTGATGCAGTTATTGACCCGAATAGGGATACCAAGGTGTGAAGACCCTGGGTCTCGGAGAAAACTTCTGAATTTTGGAAAGTGTGCTTCGTAAGCGAATATAATTGGATGTGGGGTCCCGGAGGACTATATTCGGAGATGCCGTTTGACAGTTAATCGACGGACACGGAAGCCCTGGAAATTAAGAGACGGACACAGAAGTCAAGAGACGTCAAGTGATGGACATGAAATCTCGAGATTTCAAGCGATGAACATGGAAGCCCCATTAATGGACATAGAAGCCTAAGATTTTGAATGAGAATGATGAACACGGCATATTTTGAATGAGAGTGATGGTAAACTAATGATGATTAATGAACTGACGATGTACGAATCGAGCTGATGAGTCGACAATGAACTACTGTGACTATCATGGATTGGATCAACAGTTGGACTAACCGTGACCAGAAGAAGTGACGATATATGAATCGAGATAATGAGTCAACAGTGAACTACTGTGACTATCATAGATTGAACTGACGATGTACTAATCGAGATGATGAGTCAACAGTGAACTACTATGACTGTTGTGATTGAACTGACGATGTACTAATTGAGTTGACGAGTCGACAGTGAACTACTGTGACTATCATAGATTGAACTGACGATGTACTAATCGAGATGACGAGTCGACAGTGAACTACTGTGACTGTCATAGATTGAACTGACGATGTACTAATCGAGAAGACGAGTCGACAGTGAACTACTGTGACTGTTGTAGATTGAACTGACGATGTACTAATCGAGATGACGAGTCGATAGTGAACTACTGTGACTGTCATAGATTGAACTGACGATGTACTAATCGAGATGACGAGTCGACAGTGAACTACTGTGATTGTCATAGATTGAACTGACGATGTACGAATCGATATGACGAGTCGACAGTGAACTACTGTGACTGTCATGGATTGAACTGACGATGTACTAATCGAGATGACGAGTCGACAGTGAACTACTATGACTGTCATAGATTGAACTGACGATGTACTAATCGAGAAGACGAGTCAACAGTAAACTACTGTGACTGTCATGGATTGAACTGACGATGTACTAATCGAGATGACGAGTCGACAGTGAACTACTGTAACTGTCATAGATTGAACTGACGATGTACTAATCGAGATGACGAGTCGACAGTAAACTACTGTGATTGTCATAGATTGAACTGACGATGTACGAATCGATATGACGAGTCGACAGTGAACTACTGTGACTGTCATGGATTGAACTGACGATGTACTAATCGAGATGACGAGTCGACAGTGAACTACTGTGACTGTCATAGATTGAACTGACGATGTACTAATCGAGATGACGAGTCGACAGTGAACTACTGTGACTGTCATAGATTGAACTGACGATGTACTAATCGAGAAGACGAGTCGACAGTGAACTACTGTGACTGTCATGGATTGAACTGACGATGTACTAATCGAGATGACGAGTCGACAGTGAACTACTGTGACTGTCATAGATTGAACTGACGATGTACGAATCGATATGACGAGTCGACAGTGAACTACTGTGACTGTCATGGATTGAACTGACGATGTACAAATCGATATGCCTGCTGGGGTATTAAACTGAATCTGTTGGGGATGAAGCGACTCTTTCTGGGATCTCTCTTCAACTACTTCTCTTGACCGAGAACCATGATTCAAATTCGAATCTCTCATAGTTGATCAAATCTTGCTGGCCCGGAACCAGGATCCATCAACAGCCACTCATGGACTTGTGTTGCTTGGAGATGAAGGAAAATCAACAGCCACTCATGGACTTATGTTGCATGGATGAGGGAAGGTAATCAACAGCCACTCATGGACTTATGTTGCAAGGAGATGATGGTCAACTTTCGATGGTTTGGAAAGGGATGAAATTCGCATTTGCCCTAAGTTTGGACGCTTCTCATGCTGACGCCTTAACCGGTACAGTAATGGTATTTGGTACTCCTGCTTGTATTGGCATGCTCTTTATAACTTGGTTTGAAAATTTTATTAGTCACTGTTGACTTACACATTTGAGACTACAACAGACTCAAAAACTTGACAGACATTAACGCACGAGGATGACACATTTGACACAAGCTCGTCTTGTCAAAACTTGATGTGCTTTTGTCATAAACGATGTACCATTTCTCTTTTGGTGTTCACCCCTCATCTTAACATGGTAGCACTTTGCTGATAAATCTGATTTTCGAAAATTCCTCCCTAGTAATCTAGTCAATTTTCTGCTTCTCCCAGGAAGTGCTTTGAATTAGTGCCTTAGCTTTTAGAGTAAAAGGTGCTCTATTTCAAAATTTTCAAAACAACTTGGTAACTTGAAAACTCGCCCTTGGTGTGTAGGGATTGTGTTAGGCAAACAGAGTTTGCCCCTAGTTTGAGGTGTACAAAGTGGGATTCATAAGCAAACGAGGTGGGTGACCGAAGTTTGCCCCTAGTTTGGATGATGGTTTATTGGAGGTTTAGGGCAAACGAGGTAGGTGACCGAAGTTTGCCCCTTGTATGAAGGGTAGATAGTAAAAGTCATGCAAACGAGGCGGGTAGCCAAAGTTTGCCCCTTAGTGTGGAAGGTGATTTCTGGCTTGAGGCAAGGACCGTGACTTTAATCTCTCAAATGCTCATAACTTTTGCCTAGGCACCAGTGAGGTGACCTAACGAGCTCTTTTCTCTCTTTTGTTATTGCTCACTTTGGATTTATCTCTAATTTTACCTAGGCGTCCTTTCGGATTTTCGGCCCAGCGAGCCATCCTTCTTTTCTTTTTGAAAGTCTGCCTACATACCCCCTAGCGGGGATCAGGTCCAACGTAGTTCGGGCCAAAGTCTTGAAAGAAGGGGGGTTGATTATGATGGTGTCGACCGAACCGATGTGGTTGCCTACGTATCCCTGAGTGGGAATCAGGTCGAGCGTAGTTCAAGTCAGGGCTTGAAAGAAATTGGGTATGAGGGTTTCTCAAACCAATCGTCAAATAAGTTCAAACTTGAGCCACTTGTGGTGGCTTTGAATAAAGGAATTCAGTTTCAATCTCCCTTTCTTTTCTTTTTCTTTTTCTTTTTGTTTTATTTTGAGGATTGATCCTTTTCACTTTCGCCTAGCCAGTCAATTTTGCTTTTTAATATAGTCGATTCTTGTGAGATCTTTCAATCGCAATCTCAGAATTCCAGAATGTGCATGTCAGCTCTCTGAATTTATTTGTGGTCATTCCGTGCCTTTTGAAATGTGATCTTGGCACGTTCTTTAGATGTATCTTGAAGCGTATGATTTTCTCATTTGTTTCATCAAAATTTTCTCCAACATTTCGACTGGCTAGGGTCAGATTTTGGAAATCAACACCTTTTTTAGCTCTAACTTTTGCCTAGGTGCCCTTTCGGGTTTTCAACCTAGCGAGCTTTTCCTTTTCTTTTCTTTTCTTTTCTTTTTCTTTCTTTTTTTTTTTTTTGTTTTTTTTTTTTTTTGAAAAGTGGAGATGAAACTCACTGAAATGTTTGGGCACCATCAAGGGCTAAGTTTGCATTGCTTTCAATCGGACAGATTGCGTGGCTCCCAATTGGGTTGGGCTTAAGGCTTCGAAATGGTGGAAAAGGGGTGTTGGGCAAGCTCCAAGTGAGTTTCAAGTATGTCTTTTCAAGATTGAGGCAAGAGCATCTTTAAATTCTTAAAGTAAGACTATTCAATTCTCAGCTCTTCATCAGTGTCAGCGTGAAATCGACTTTAACCTTTCAGGATTCTTTTTTGTTTTGTCGTAGAAAAATTATCAGCAGAGTAATATCCATGGTAATTTAAAAAGTGACACTTTAGTTTAGTGATTCATGCATTTATGACTAGGCACATCAGATTAAGCAAAATGAGATTTCATTCCATCAATAGAGAAGGTTTACAGACTTATTAACAACTCGATGACAGACAGACTCGATCACCAGACTAGAATTGAAATGGACTCGGAACATAGAACAGACTCAACTTGACTCGACCCGGTCTCAAATGGAGTGTCTTTGCGACCCATTTATTTTTCTTATTCTATTTTTTTTAGCAGAAGTTCCAAACACAATCACTTTACTGCATAGCTTCAACACTCATTGGCATCATCAAAGGGATCACTCGAGCGGTTGATCCAAGCCAAGATAGTGGATAGGATTAGGATGGGATACATCCTCTATGAGGTTCTGAATGTCATGGCGGAGGCGGATGCATTGATCGGTGGCATGGCCTAGATTTTGGTGGTAAGCACATCGTAGGCTCATGTTGTAGTGGGAGGGTATGGGATCCGGTAGCGGTTTGTGAGGGAGGAGCTGTAGGTGGCCCTTTCTGAGTAGGTGGTCCAAGGCTGTGGAAAGAGGAACATCAAGTTTGGAGGATTCGCGAGGGCCTTTTGGGCGATATGGCGGAATGGACTGGTATGGGCGAAGGGCGCAGGCCATTTATTGGTTGCTAAGTGCATTGATATCCGGGGAGTCCAGGGAGTAGCTAGGTCTCTTGGACTGGTGTTGGGGTTCATCCTTTTTGAACCTTCCTTCTCTGATGGCATCCTCTATTCTGGTGCCTATTTCAAATAGCTCTTCGAATGTGGAGATGGATTGGTAGAATAGCTTATCATGATATACTGGTTGCATGTTCTTGACCAGCATACGTACTTGCTATTTCTCAACAGGTCTGTGGATCATTTGAGCCACTTTATTCCTCCATCTGCTCAAGAACGTAGTGAAGGACTCATTGAAGTTCTGCCTGGTAGTCTCTAGATCCCGGATGGTGATATCAAACTCTTGGTTGTAAGAGTAGTGATCAATAAAAGTTCTAGCAACGTCTTCCCAGACTCGGGTCTTGGAGGCTTCAAGGGTTAGGAACCAGGATAATGCGGCATTCTTAAGGGTTTGTGGGAACAACATCGCAATGTGCTCATGAGTGCAGCCCATCGATTGGAAGATGCCCATGCACAACTTGATGTGACTTTTTGGATTCCCTGTTCCGTCAAAATGGTCGATGGCAGGCATCTTGAAATTCTCTGGCAGTTTCAGCTTGATGGGCTCAAAGAGGCCTTCCAGGTCTAACATGTAATCATCGACCCCCTTGCTTTTCCTCAGTACGCTTTCCAACTTGTCAACCTTATCCATTTTCTCTTGAAGCTTCTTCTCATACGCAAATGGTGGGACCCCTTGAAACCAGTCTTCCTCCCCATTATTCTCAGGTGGGGGTGGTTCAAACCCTGGTGGTGGAAACCCGGGTGGAGGTTGCGGCCACTGCTGCTTCAATTCTTCCATGAAACTCAAAACTTGGGCCAGGCAATCAGATTGCTGGCTTATGGTTGTTCCCAACACAGTGACCTTATTTTCTAATTCTTCTTGATTCATGCTGAAGTAACTTGGTGGGCAGATCTTGACCAAACGACTATTCGAACTTCTGACCTAAGACAAGGATCCTAGCTGCTGACTCCGGGAATCTATATTGACCTGACAGATTTTGAGAGGACTAGATCAGATTTTGACAGTTATGGCTTTAGACAGACAAAGACAGTGATGTTTAACAAATGTGGACTGACTTGTGCAAGAATGGTCGAGACAGTGCGCGCAGATTAATGGGAACGGTGTATGCAAATGAGACAAGCATGCGAATGTAAGTCCTAATCTACATGATGCTCCTACTTCTAACAGATAGCAGTTAAGCAAATAAGGTCCTAACCATATAGAGTGTGCCAACTTTACTTTCCAGTATGATCACCAAGGGATAACAGGGATTTTTGGGATACTTCGGGGATTTTGGACAGAGTTTCTGGGAGAAACAGGGATTTGGAAGATTCGGAGAAATTTCTAGAAGTCATTTGAGTTTTTAGGAGAAATAGGGATTTCTGGTTGATTTGGACTGAGCTTCTAGGAGAAACTGGTATTTTGGGTATTTCTGAGGAATATGGATAGAGTTTCTAGGAGAAACAAGTATATCTGGGCATTTCTGGGTGATTTGGGCAGAGATGCTGGGATTTTTGGAGAATCTGGGAGATTTGGGCAGAGCTTCTGGGCAAACAGGTACTTTGGATATTTCTAGAAAATTTGGATAGAGTTTCTGGGAGATAGGACAGAGTTTCTGGGAGAAACTGGTATATCTGGGAAATCAGGGAGATTTAGACAGAGTTTCTGAAAAAAATTGGTTAATATGGTTATATCTGGGATATCTGGACAGAGTTTTTGAGAGAAACAGGTTAACATGTGGTGATAGTGATCATTCTGTCTAGCAGGTTTTCATACTCCTATGTCTCTGGACCAACAAACAAGGTTTGCGGTGTATATCTTTGTGAGCATGGAGCAGACATCCTTATCATGGTGCCTAGGCAAGTCAACTCAATGTGATCACATGTGAGTGATTGCCTTGGGAATCATAAGAAAGAGGTTCTGTTCTATGCCACATAAGCGTCTACATCGCGCAGGTAATCCCATCAGGGAAGACAACAGTTATATTACATTGTCCTATCTGAAAAGATAAATGAACAGTCCTATGAAAGGTTCTACAGGAATCTATATGCAAAGGCTGGATTTAGTCAAAGAGGGTCCGTTGACGAGAGTTCCAATATACCGTCAGGGAGACAGTACGGAGGTTTTTACTCTTTTTGATATACCTTGGAAGGTACAGTATCAACGGTGACTTGTGCCCTGGCACAGCAAGACCTGAACAATGTCAGCGCCGCGTTTCAGACACAGTCGGAGGGGAAAAATGCAAGAGTGCAATGCGGTGAACCAAACACAGTAAAAAGATGATTTTAAGGATGCTTCTTATGAGTCAAACCTCTATATTATTTTGTTTTAAAATAAAAAATCCCCAGCATAGTCGCCAGATTGTTTGAAATTTGAATCAAGTAAAGAGAAAAGGTCTGTTGAAAACAGATACAGAGTCGCCACTTGGTCTTTAAGGAACCAAGAAACCTAATTTGACTCACCCAAGCGGATAAGGGCACCGGCCCTTCATAACCAAAGAACTTGGTTCGGGGTTTTGGTACGAGAGAGGAAGGAGCCTTTGTCACGACTAAAACACCCTCAACTCGCCCCGTCTTCCGACGGGCCTCAATTAGCATCCAAATAATCATCTTGTACTATGTTTGGTTCAACAAGTAATACTATGATAGTATACTACATTACATAAGAAACTTGAAATGGAAGATCTAAAGATAAGATATCATTCATAAGATCTAAGCCAAATATCACACAATGCAAAGTGAAAGATCACACAAATAAACCTAGGAAAAATCATCTAATCATGTATCAATAATCAAGACTTCCTAATCTAAAGGGGGACATGAATTGTTATTGAAACAAATAAACAAAGAAATCAAAATATGCTTAGCAAACTAGTATGATGCATGTTAATCTTTGAGAAAAAAGAAGACCTCTCAATCCCCGGGATGGATGAGAAAGGATGATTAGATCGGGGGAAGCATGAACGTGTGATCAAGTTCATTCCTTATAATCTTCTTAGATTAGGAGCCATGAAGGCCCCAAATCTTGCATGGATGCAATGTATGTATCTAGAATGTGCCAAGGTTGTAGTGTGCTTTGTGTTCATGGATTCCTAGAATGACTTAGAAGTCTATAATGTGTATGAATGAATGAATGAAATCATCATGTGATATGTACAAATGTGGTATGAACTACTTCCTAAGATATGAACTAATTTGGAAGGCATATAAGCATCAAATCAAAGAATGAAAGTTTGAAAGGTGCTTGCTGTGAATAGTGGACAGAACAGTAGCATGATCCTTTGGAAATTGAAAAGAGGGGTTAAAAATGTTTTCAATGCATGATTGTTTATGGAGATCCTCCCTATTGTGTCTAGGACACAACCCAAAAGGCCAATCGTGGATAGCTATCACAGATTGAGAGAAATCATATAAACAATGAAGGTCACTCAGAAACAGAGTCCGTACTGTCGACTGAAATGTTAGAAAATCTTAGAAAATGAAAACTAATGATCTAGAGGCCCCTTTTATACAGAAAGTTCCCTAAGACATTGAAGTTTAAGGGAAAAATAAGTTAGGACCACCCATTGTGGAAAGGTTTTCTGTAAAACAAGTTGGGAGTGGCCCTAGCTGCTGTGACAGCAAAGACAGAATGTCTGGAAGGAATGTTTGGGTCCAAATGGACCATTTCCAAGTACTTCCAAGTCAAACCAAAAATCATGGGTGTTCTCCAATGAGTTAGGAAGACTTTCCAAGTGGCCTTGCATCCATATGTTGAGTATTGAGTTCTAGAGAAATCCTTGAACTCAGCTCACTCACTGTTTTGACTCATTATTTTGAAGATTTTGGAGAAAACAAGGTTTTGTTTCTTGAAACCAAAAGAAGAGGGATTGAGAGGGGTTTTAAAGTAGATGTTTTGAAAGCATATTTTCAATACTCAATAAGGATTATAGCCACTTAAAATGCCAACATCAAACTCATCATCAAGAACCTCCAAGATTGTTGGAGAGATTTATTTCTATTTTGAACATAACTTCAATACACTTCAAGGATACCTTGGAGGTATTGAAGTTATGATCATCATCTATCAAACATGTTTTTGAGGTCAAGAGCTACTATCCATAAGGATTCACTCACCCCAAACTTCATGTCATCACTTAGATGATGATGAACTAGTAAGAAAATAAAGAAAAATAAAAAAGAATTGAGGTAAGAAGAGATGAACATAATATGAACAAGTAAGTAAATAACAATCAATAGATGATAATCAATGTGATTTTGGACTTGTAGCTTGGTGTTTCACTCATAGATTTTGACATTTAGACATGGAAGTAGCTTCCTAACTCAAGAATGCTCAAGAATGGTGATTGGGGGTGTTTGGGATGTGAAGTATAAGAGAGGTAATGGAAGAACACAAGATTAGAACTCACTTTCTATAGCAAAATGGTAGGAGGAAGCTCCTTTTCTCTCTTCTAAACCTATCTTTATCTCTCTTTTTCTCTACAACTTTTCAAGCTTTTGCACTTGCCCCCCCCAAAATGAAGAGCAATGGGGGGTTTATATAGGCCAATTTGGGGTGGTTTTGGGATTTTAGAAGTGTTCCCATTGGTCCCAAATATCTGTGAACATAAAACTACGTCGTTTTGGTTTTCAATTAATCAAATTGGACCCCCAAAAAAATTACAAAAATGGACTCTGCGAGGGTTGAGTACCGCAGCGGCAGTGGGCCAGTGGCGCGGCGGCACTGCTCCTCAAACGCCCATAAATTTACGTTTAGGCCCCCTGAGGTTCCGGTATTCGCGAAAAGGCCCTATTTCGTCCGAAATTCACAGAAAATGCGTATGAACTCCAAACTGAGGTTGTGATATACCGTTGGAAAGGTAATGGAGTCTACTTTACATAAAAAATAGTTTGGGGATAGGTCACTTTGAAAAGTTTTGCGGTATTCGCGATAAAAGCCGATTTGATCGCCTTTTTCGCCTTCAGAAATTCAAAATAAATTCGTTTTAAATCCAGGAATTATGTGCGATATAGCGTTGGAAAGCTATTGACCTCTAGTATCTATGAAAAATATTTGAAAATTGTTTCGGTGCCCTGATTCCAAAGTCAAATCTTGGTCAAACTGGTCAAACCTGGGATTCCCGGGAAGTTCTGGGAACCTCCGGGAGCTTCCAGGAGCCGACGTTTTCGCTCGATTCTCTTTTAAAACTCATTTTAATACTTTTCTAATGATTCCGGTAAATTTGGACAATTTTGGTCAAACTTGGTCAAACCTGGTCAAACCTTGGTCAAACCGGTCAACGGGGACTTTCGGGGAACTTCCGGGGGTCTCTGGGAGCTGACGATTTCATCCGGTTTTACTTAAAAACTCATTTTATCATTTTTATTACGACGTAGCATGTTTCCAGAACTTTTGGTCCAAATCTGGGAGTTTTTGGGCTTTTAGGGGCGTTTTGGTCATTCTGAGCATTTTGAGAAATAGAGCTAACTTCCAGGAGTCCTTTTTGAGTCTTTTTCGATCATTGTGAACCACCAAGCTATGGGTCTCCTAAATCTGATAGCCGAAAAAATGGGGTGTCTACAAGTACCAACCCTTTTTAGGATCTGGACACCTTCTACCTCCCTCTGGGTCTCCAAATGCCTCAGCGCCTGCTTTTTTGCTGCCTGCCTGTGCCTATGGTGCCTCCTCTTTTGAGACTGAGAGTAAGGCTTGGGAAACTTGGGATGCTCCTCCTGGTGCCATCTTTCGGTCTCCGCTTTTGGTGGTATGACCATCCTGGGATGGTCCCTGGGAGATGGAAGGATGGCTATGCGCCATTCTCTACGTGCAGAGACAAGGCTAAACTGCCCTGTCTGTCGATCAATAGGTGGAGGCTGGGTTCTTTTTATTGAAAACCTACCACCTCTCGATCTTGAAAAATATAATTTTTTCCTTCCTCTGCAGTCACGACTTGTCTTTAAACTGGCCTCCGTATTTCTTTGCTATCCTATTCCCTCAGTCTTTTAACAGGACTGGGATGCCTTACATGTGCTTCAGTCCTACATTTTGGACAACGCCCTTCTTCCACAAATCTTAGCTGATGCCTTAGTTCTTATGACAGTTGTTCTTTTCCCTTGAGGGTGAATTAATCTCTTCGGCCTCCTTACTCCTTTGTAAGATCTTTCGTTGCTCATAGGTTGCTGTAAATCTCGAATTGAGGTCTTTGGCCAATCTTTCTTACAACTGGTGCATTCTACCATCAGCTATTTGCCATCCCTTTGAGGAGGGTTTTAGCTAGCTAATCTAGTGAGATCCATCTTTATTCGTGACCTGGAGAGTTTTGACATATCAGGAGTGGTCATGCTAGCGGTTGCCACTTTTGAAATAGATCAGTGTCCACTCCCATGGCCTTGACGGAGAACTTTAAGATTCCTTTTTCTACGTTTTCCTGCATGACATTTTGAAAAACAACACAGTTATTGGTGGCATGCTTCCAAGAATTATGCCATTTGCAACATTCTTTTCCTTTAATGTCATTGGCTTTGGGAATCCGATGCACATTAGTTAATTTTATAGCCTTCTCTGTTAATAAGGCGTCAAATATTAAATCTGCTTTTGTTAAATCAAAAGTATAGATTCTCCCTGCCTCAAAGGTTTGCTTTCTTACTACGGCATTATTATTAATAGGTTTGCTCAGCGCCGAGCAAATTACTGGCCGTTTGATTATTACCTTAGCCATATCTATTTCCCCCAAGTCAAAGTCACATTCAGCGAGATGGACTTCATAATTTGGATCTTTGTAATAGGCCCCTTTTTAGGAATTCGTCATTTCTTGTTCGTCCATTAAGATGTTATCATATCGAATTTCCCTGGAGGCTAATTCAAACAAGTCTCTGAACTTCATTCCAACAATCCTTTTGCGGAGTTCAAAGTTCAAGCCTCCAATAGCTAATTTTACAAATTTGTTCTCGGGGAAAGTGATTTTGCATTGATATTTAGCTTTTTTGAATAGGCCGATGTATGTTTCAACTGATTCTCCTGATAATTGATACATTTTTGATAAATTAGCCATAGATGTTTTAGGCTTTGTTCAGTAAAACTGGCCATGAAACAGCTCATCCATTTGTTTCCAATTGAACACCGAATTGTTAGGAAAATTGGTATACCAAGTGAAGGCTATTATTGTTAAAGAGTTGGGGAACAGTCTTAATTTCAAAGGCTCATTGCCCCCTACGTGACCACATTCCACTGCGAACCAGCCAATGTGTTCCAGGGAAGACTGCTCGCCTTCTCCAAAAAAGAGGAAAAACTTGGTATCTTATAGCTCATAGGAAATACAACCTAGTCAATGTGGGCGGGGGTATGGCTGATGATACATTGGTCGACCAATCGTCCTCATCAAGGGGCCATATTTCTCATGAATGGCCTTTACTAGTTGATTCCTATCGATGTTTATCCTAGGGGCTGGTTGGTTAACCACTGGGGGTAATATGGCCTGCTACTCTTGGTTCCTGTATGGGGTTCGACCCTACCTGTCCCCAATGCGACCCTTGTTTGCTAAGAAGGGGGCTCAAGAAGAGGCTAGCTCTAGTTCTGGAGGTGTTGGTTCTGAGCTCGAATTCGGTCATTTTGACCTGACCCATTTCTTATTGGCCCATTTAGGTGAATATGCCTAGAAACTGTCGAAGGCATGAGTTGTCCTTCAGCTACCCCTTTGGGGGTAGAAATATTTCTTGATGAAGCAGATGTTTCCTTCGCAAAATCCATCCTCTTTTCCCTTCGAATGGTAGGTGGCACATACTTCGGAAAGTGAGAGATGTCTCTTTGTTTGATCCAATGATGGCCTCACTCTTGGCCTTAGGGCCAAGAAAGAAAGGCTGAACTAAAAAGGCGACCTCCATCATTTTGGTTAAACTTGTTATAGACCTTTCTAATGCCAAGTTGTTTTTTTGCATTTCCCTAGAAACATCAATGACTTCTCTTTCTTGTGATACAAGGGGAGCCAGAGAGTCAAGCAAAGGGGTGAGAGAATGTTCTAAGCACTGAGAGAGTATTCCTTCATTGAAGGTGATGACGAGACGACTAGATATCTCTTCATCAACTTCTCCAGAATATTCAGTTTCTAAACCTATTTTTTCCTTGATTAATTTTGGTCCTTTGCCAGCCTTCTTAGGGGGCATGGTTTCAAACCACGGCTTTAGACACAAGGTGTCCCACTGGGTGTGCCAAAATAGTCCGCTCTTTTTATTTTGCTTCCGGCGTGCTAGACCTGTTTAAAACTCAATTATGAATATGTGTATGTGTGTGTGTGTGTGTGTGTGTGTGTGTGAATGCAAACTTGATTTTTCCTAATACTTTGTGCGAGTGATGCACAATCTGAATCTATCGTTTTGGTGATTGTTAAAAACTAGTAGAAAAGTACCATAGTTAAGGTTCTTTGACAGTATTGAAGCATACAAGCCAAATTATGTTGTGAAGATGTGGAAAGCAACCAAGTAAATCAACAAGCTTTTAAAGGACAATTAGACTACCATAAATAGAAGAAAGATTCTATTGATCAAATTAGACTAATATTAATGCAAGAGCTTAAGAATTATTTATGAGTTGAACTAAAATTATTCAAAGATGGAAAAGACAAGGGAATGCTTTCTAGTGTTTATGCTTTTGGATTTTGTTTTGAGACGCAGGGTGCCTTTCCCTTTGATTATGTCCTATATTTATAGGAAAAGGCCATATTTTTTACGGTTTGAGGCCAAATGATCTTGGGGAATCACGTCCAATGAGCTTCGGTCATGTTGACGTTCTTGGAACTTACATATTCTCTCATTGGTTGGCCTTCACTTCAACTGCCCTTGCCACTTGTCTTCATTATGAGTTGTGACAACTTTTGGGGATCTCACTCATCCTCTAGAGATATCTGTTCGCCAAGCTTCTCAAGGTGGTCTTCATCACACCGATAGAAAGAATGCCTGATTAGTTATACGATGAACAAAGCAGGACAATGAGCGAAGCAGGATGATGAGCAAGACAGGACGATGAGCAAAGCAGGACGATGAGCATTTTTTGGGTGTCTACAAGATCTAGTGTGGCATCCATTATATCTGACGATTGAGGAGGTTTGCAATGCAGCTTTCTCACACTCCAACCCATCCCCGGCAGATTAGGACACATGTAACAATGCTATAAGCGCCCAAAATAGACTAGTTAGCAAAGAAAACATGTAAATTTATAAGAATGACATGAATTAAACAACATAAAATAACCTTGGTGTGACAAAACAGCCCCAAGGGCAAAATGGTCATTTCAAAAATATGGAAAAATTTTATATCAAAAGATAGCTCTTTGAGTCTCAGTTCCAAAGCAAAAAATAATGCGCGAATTTGAGTTTTCTAGAAAGATTTATGTTTGTTTCTGTAAAATTCGACGGCAGAAAATTTTGTACGTGGATCAATCCGCCCTTTAAACTCGGATCGATCCGGAAATGATATTTCTGGTAGAATGTCCCCCAAAAGACCTGGATCGATCCACCCTTTAACCCGAATCAATCCGGGTTTTGCAGAACTGATTCCTACTGCTAAAAACCCCTGTTTTTAAGTCTAAAATCATACCAAATAAAAACCAAACCTCATGGATCTTAGGAAAATATTTCAAATTCATACTCCAATCCTCCTTGAGCATTACCAAACATACAAATCATGGATACCAACCCTCTTGAGTTTAAACAAACAATCAAACTCAAGATTTTACAAAAACAAGCATTTTCATAAAAACCTTCCGACAAGGATCTCAAGACCTTACATATTACTTGTTTACAAAACGAAATATGTCCAAAATGTTTGTTACCTATAACCAGACTTGTCGGAATAATCCAAATACAACAACTTACACAAACCGACTAATAACTCAAGGAAATACATAGGATTCTCAAGAGAAACTCCAAAATTACCAACTAACATATTACAACATGAGTTCTAAGAATCCCAACAGCAAGTACATGCTAAAACAAGATTATAAACATAACAAGCAAATCCCAAGCCTTGCTCCCAGTTCCAAGCCTATATCACCTCCTTTCCATGTCTTGTTCCCAACCTGCGATGGTTGTTATTTACCACAATAAAAAATAAAATGGGTTTTCTTAAGAATTACGCTTAGTGAGCATTCTAAACATGATTTAATGTCTAACATGTAGAATGCTAAATTTAACACAAATCATATCCGTAATCGCCGAGCCACTGGTTCAATGATTCATTCAGACCCGAAACCTTTCGTGGCCCTATGGTCACTTATATTCCTTGGACTTCCATTCTTAACGGATTCTTTCTCCTTCTCCTCCCTTATTACTCCCAACAATGAATCATTTCCCTAGTGTTCTTAGATTACCACATAATCACATAAGCACATACACTTATAAATACATAGGCATGGCAACCTTTATATATTTGACATGCAATTCACAATTCTAGCAATTCCATGACTACTAAGCATGAATTATCACCTCTAATTATCATTGAAGGATTAAACACATAAAACCTCAATAAGTTTTGTTAGTTAGAAAACTCACCTTAGTAGAATTTTACCCAAATTAAGCTAGAAAGTGCAGAGTTTCACCAAATCCTAGCACAATTTTCTCTAAATTTTCCTTTGTTTACTTAAGAGGGATGATAGGTGTCCTCCCCTTAACTTGCCAACTTATGACTCCAGACCCATAATCATGTTTAACACCCCTAAACTTTTCAAACGTTATTATGAAACCCCCATGTGTTCCATTAACTACACAATTTTCTAAATGGATGTTTGTTTAAGTCCTGTATGGGTTCCAAACATGGTCCCACATATTTTGTGAAGTTGTTATTGCACCTACTAATTATGAATCTTTATCAAGTATGCCCTTATACGGGTACCCAAACTGGTACCAAATGCTAACACACATAACAATATAATATGAAAGCGTCTTAAACATATACTTATTTTATCAAATAAAATGCATCTAACATGTAAATGCAAATTTTATCATCTGGGCCCTTTACTGGGTCTTACTTCATTATTAATCCCACCTCATTGGGGACTTTCCAACTGTGTTCTTTACTGAACACTTTTCACGGGCGAGTCCAAGCCTTCCCTTAATCCTTAATATACACTAATTATATTAATTAATGCATATTAACATTAAAATTAACCCTTTCTCCGGGTACGGGTGTTATATTTCTCCCTTCCTGAAAGGATGTTTGGTCCTAAAACTTACTCTTACCTTCAATATCGAACAAGTACGGGTACTTTGCTCGGATTTCATCCTCCCATTCCCAAGTAGCTTTATCGACTAAATGGCTATGCCATTGAACCATAACAATAGGAATCACCTTGGTTCTCAATACTTGATCTTTTTTGTCAAGGATTTGAACTAGATGCTCCACATAAGTCATGTTTTCCCGAATCTCTAACGACTTTGGAGTAATAACGTGTTTCGGATCTGACATATATCGTCGAAGTATCGACACGTGGAATACATCGTGAACATTTTCCAACTCTTGTGGCAATTCTAAGCGATAAGCTAATGGTCCAACTCGATTTAGAATCAAATAAGGTCCAACATACCTCGGATTGAGCTTACCTCACTTACCAAACCATGATATGCCCTTTGAAGGTGACACCTTCAAAAGAAGACATACTCACCTACCTCAAACTCCAATGGTCTTCTTCTCGTATGTGAATAACTTTTATAATGACTCTGAGCCATTTACAATTGCTGTTTTATTAATCTAATCTTGTCAGTAGTAATTTGAACTATCTCTGGTCAAAAAAGCTATTTTTTACCAACTTCTGTCCAACAAAGCAGCGATCTACACATTCTTCTGTATAAGGCCTCATACGGTGCCATTTCAATACTAGATGAAAGCTGTTATTATAAGAAAATTCAATCAATGGCAAATGAGTTTCCCAATCAGCTTTAAAATCCATAACACATACCCTCAACATGTCTTCCAAAATCTGAATTACCCTCTCGGATTGACCATCGGTCTAGGGATGAAATGTGGTACTGAAATGTAAAGCCGTCCCCCATAGCTCTCAGTAAGCTCTCCCAAAATCTAGACACGAATCGAGTGTCACGGTCTGACACTATTGACACTAGTGCTCCGTGAAGTTTAATAATTTTTCTAATATAAATCTCAGCAAGCTTTGACGGATTTTTAGTTCTGAATGGCAGAAAATGGGCTGATTTATACAACCGATCAACAATAACCCAGATGCTATCATTCGACTTTTGAGACTTTGGAAATACCGAGACAAAGTCCATCGTGATATGCTCCCACTTCTACTCTGGTATCTCTAGAGGTTATAGTTTCCCTCCAGGTAGTTGATGTTCCATTTTCACTTTCTGGCGAGTCATACACTTCGCCACAAACTCTGTAATTTCTTGCTTCATACCACACCACCAGTAGACTTCTCATAAATCTCTGTACTTTTGGGTACTGCCCGGATGCACTGAATACTTGGTATTATGAGCTTCTTCCATAACTCTATCTCTCAAATCTCCAAATTCAAGAATACACAATCGATTGATGTACCTTAGTACACCATCTTGAAAACTAAACTCTGGCCTTCTACCCTAAGGTAATTCATCCACAATCTTCTTGAAATCCAGATCTAGAAGTTGATTAGACTTGATCTCACCAATCAAACTCGGCTGTGCCACAATCGTAGCCATCAACCCACCTTCAATTTTACAACTCACTTCAAGTTTTAGTTGTTCAAATTCCCTTTCCAACTTTTCTTGTCCCGTCAAGGTATATGCTAAGTTTCCAATGACTTCTAGCTCAAAGCATCGACGACCACATTCGCTTTTCCCGGGTGATACTGAATCTATAAGTCGTAGTCCTTCATAAGTTCTAACCATCTTCTTTGTCGCATGTTAAGTTCTCTCTGAGCAAATAGATACCTTAAACTTTTATGGTCAGTGAAGATCTCGTATGTCTCCCCATATAAGTAATATCTCCAAATCTTCAAAGTGAAGATTACCACTGCTAACTTCAAATCGTGTGTCGGGCAATTGTTCTCGTGAGGTCTTATGTTAAAATACATCCCAAACCTTGATGAGAAGCATCGCTGTAAATTCAAAAAATTTTGGTACTTGACAGAATTGTAAGTATTAATGTCGTTATAAACTTTTCCTTCAATGCTAAGAAGCAATCTTCACATTCCTTGTTCCATTCAAATGGTACGTCTTTTTTCATCAATCGTGTCATTGGAGTCACAATTCTCGAAAATTCCTTGACGAATCATCTATAATATCCAGCTAATCTTAAGAAACTTTGAATCTCTGACACATTAGCCGACCTTGACTAGTTCATAACGGCTTCAATCTTCTATTGGTCCACAGAAATACCCTCCTTGGAATCACATGCCCTAAGAACGTGACACTTGTAAGCCAAAACTCACTTTTCTTCAATTTCCCAAATGACTGTTTCTCTCGAAGTTGTTGCAAGACTAACTTCAAGTATTATTTGTGCTCCTCCAGACTCTTGAAATAAATGGGAATATCATCAATAAACACAATCACAAACTCATCTAAGTAAGATTTAAAAACTCTGTTTATCAAGTCCATAAAGGTAGCTAGCACATTTGGAACCCCAAACGACATCACTAGGAATTTATAGTGTCTATATCGGGTCCTGAAGGCTCTTCTCTACATCCTCAGCTTTAACTTTCAGTTGATGATACCCTAACCTCAAGTCAATCATTTACCATACCTGAGCCCCTTGAAGCTGATCGAATAGATCATCAATACGTGGCAACAGATACTTGTTCTTAATAGTCACTTTGTTGATTTCCTTATAGTCAATGCACATCCGCATTGTCCCATATTTCTTTTTCTACAAATGATATTGGTGCACCCCACGGAGACACACTAGGCCAAATAAAACCCTTGTCCAGTAACTCCTGTAATTGGATCTTCAACTCTTTTTGCTTAACTGGTGCCATTCGATACGGTGCTCATGAAATTGGTTGAGTCCCCGGTATAACATCAATACCAAACTCAATCTCCTGCTTAATCAACACATTAAGTAACTTTTTCGGGAATACATCCGAAAATTCTTTAACTATCAGAATATCTTCAAGCTTTGGATTGGTACATCTAGTATCAAGAATACTACACAAGAACCCATGACAACCCTTCTTTAGTAGACAACAAGCTTTGATGGTAGATACAACATACGGTGGTGATACAACACCCTTGCCTTAGGAATAGAACATATCTTGTTTCAGAATTCAGAATATTACCCCTTTACTATTACAATCAATGATCACATGATTAGCCGCTAACCAATCCATACCTAGTATAACATCGAAATGCTGAATAACTAACGACATAGAATCAACAGTTAGCCCTTTACCATTTATATCTATCTTGCATTTCCTAAATACACTTGAGCTAATCAACGGAGCCCCCAATGGTATCGTAATACATAAATCATAGTTTAGAAACTCTAGTGGTTTATCTAACTATTTAGCAAAGTGGTGTGACACGAATGAGTGTGTAGATCCTGAATCTATAAGTTCATTTGCTAAGTGTGAGCAAATGGGAACCATACCTGAAATGATCTTGCCTCCCACTGATCCCTCTGTAGGGGTTGTTGAGTAGTCCTCGGTGCAATAGCACTAGCCATGAAAGAACCTGAAGCTCCTTGGCGTTTGCTTGGACAATCTTTAGCTTGGTGTCCCAACTCCTTACAGGTAAACCACCGGCCCCTCATATCTATATTTGATTCAGACAGTTTCTTGCTATGTGTCTCGGTTGTCGGCAAATATTGCAAGTGAGTGGGTTTGGATGTTGATTACATCTATTCAAATGGAACTTCTGACAAGTCTGACACCTTAGTTTGTTTCCACTGGAACCACTACCACTGCTAGCCGATGCCCAGACTCTGCCTTTTCGCACTCCCTTGCCCACTAAACTGACTTGATCCCATTTTTGTTTGCTTTGTTAGCCTGATGGTGGAGGCATGCTTGGACTGTACCCAAGATCTCTCTCATCAGTGGAAGCAATATCTAATGCCCCGGCATATGTCTATGGTCAAAATACTGTTACTTGCCCTCGGATGTCATTTCAAAGTCCAGCCATAAACTTTCTTGCTTTTACCTTCTTAGTTGAAATAATGTCCCCGGCAAACCTTGCCAAACTTGTATACTGCATCGAGTATTCCCTAACCGATATTCCCCCTTGTACCAACTCCATAAACTCTTGAGCTTTCTGATCATGGAAGGACTCCAAAAAATTTTGTGCATTGAATATCTCTAAGAATTGTTCCTAAGTAGTCGGTTGATCCGAACCTAGCTTGGTACGCCACCAATACTATGCCTCATCCTTCAACGTATCAGCCGCAAACAACACTTTTTGTTCTTCCGTACATGGTAGCACTCTAACGATTTTCTCCATATCAGAAATTTAGAAATTGGCTTTCATTGGATCGGCTTCCCCACGGAATATTATCGACTTTTGCGTATGGAATTTTGATATGGTAACAATTTCTTCCCTCGGATTTGGATTTGGCTGCACCGGTCTTTCCTCAACCACACGTGACTCTGCCACTCGGACTAAACCTTCAATTGCTCTTTCAACTTTTTCCATTCGGTTTGGGGTTTCACCTCCAAACATTATGCCTGGCACCCACATTACAATAAATACACATGTTACTTTAAAAGACCCACATGGCATGCTAAGCAAATTAGAAGCATACTAAGCAAACGTGTGGGCATGATTATGTCACTTCGTGTTGTTGTGTGCACATTACGCATCGTGTACGTCTCTCATCCCCAAAAGCTCTAGCCTACAGCTCTGATACCAAAAATTGTCATACCCCAACCCGCCCCCGGTGGATTAGGACATGTGTAACAATGCTATAAGCACCCAAAATACACTAATTAGTAAAGAAAACATGTAAATTTCAAAGAAAGACATGAATTAAACAACATAAATAACCTTGCTGTGACAAAATAGCCCCAAGGGCAAAATGGCCATGTAGAAAATATGGTAAAATTTTATAACAAAAGATAGCACTTTGAGTCCCGGTTCCAACGCAAAAAATAGTGCATGAATTCAAGTTTTCTAAAAAGAGTTATATTTGTTTCCACAAAAGTCGACGGCAGAAAATTTTGTACGCGTATCGATCCACCTTTTAAACCCGGATCGATCCAAAAATGATATTTCGGATAGAATATTCGCCAAAAGACTCGGATCGTTCCACACTTTAGCCCGGATCGATCCGAGCTCTGCAGAACTGATTCCTACTGCAAAAAACCCCTATTTTCAAGTCTAAAATCATACCAAATTAAAATCAAACCTCATAAAACTTAGGAAAACATTTCAAATTCATATTCCAATCCTCCTTAAGCATTACCAAACATACAAATCATGGATACCAACCCTCTTGAGTTTAAAAAAACAATCAAACTCAAGTTTTTACAAAAACAAGCATTTTCATAAAAACCTTCCGACAAGGATCTCAAAACCTTACATATTACTTGTTTACAAAATGAAACATGTCCAAAATGATTACTACTTGTAATTGGACTTGCCGGAATGATCCAAATACAACAACTTACACAAACTGACTAATAACTCAAGGAAATACATAAGATTCTCAAGAGAAACTCAAAAATTACCAACTACCATATTACAACATGAGTTCTAAGAATCCCTAAAACAACAAGTGTATGCTAAAATAAGATTATAAACATAACAAGCAAATCCCAAGCCTTGCTCCTAGTCCCAAGCCCACGTCACCTCCTTCCCATGTCTTGTTCCGAACCTGCGGTGGTTGTTATTTACCACAACAAAAAAGAAAAACAATTTTCTTAAGTATTACGCTTAGTGAGCATTCTAAACATGATCGAATGTCTAACATGTGCAATACTAAAATTTAACACATAAATCATATCCATGATCGCTGAGTCACCAGTTCAATGATTCATTCAGATCCGAAGACCTTCTGTGGCCCCATGGTCATTTCTATTCCTTGGACTTCTGTTCTCAACGGATTCTTCTCCTTCTCCTCCCTTACTACTCCCAACAATGAATCATTTCCCAGGTGTTCTTAGATAACCACAAAATCACATAAGCACATACACATATAAACAAATAGGCATGGCAACCTTTACATGTATAACATGCAATTCACAATTCTAGCAATTCTATGACTACTAAGCATGAATTATCAACTCTAATTATCATTAAAGTATTAAACACATAAAATCTCGATCAGTTTTTTTAGTAACAAAACTCACCTTAGCAGAATTTTACCCAAATTAAGCTAGAAAGTACATAATTTCACCAATCCTAGTCCAATTTTCTGTAAATTTCCCTTTGTTTACTTGAGAGGGATGATAGGTGTCCTCCCCTTAACATGCCAACTTATGACTCATGACCCATAATCATGTTTAACAATCCTAAACTTTGCAAAAATTATTATGAAACCCCCATGTGTTCTATTAACTACACAATTATCTAAATAGATGTTTGTCTAAGTCCCGTATGAGTCCCAAATATTTTGTGAAGTTGTTATCGCACCTACTAATTATAAATCTTTTTTAATTATGCCCTTATCCGGGTACCCAAACTGGTACCAAATGCTAACACACCAAATGCTAACACATATAATAATATAATATGAAAGCGTCTTAAACATATACTCATTTAATCACATAAAATGCATCTAACACGTAAATGCAAATTTTATTATCTGGGCCCTTCACTGGGTTCCCACTTCATTACTTGTCCCACCTCACTGGGGACTTTCCAACTGTGTTCTTTGCTGAACGAGAAATGCTAGGCTCACAACACATTCCACAATAGGGCTCTAAATGCATTTACCATGTGCTGTCTAAGTGGTGCATAGAAAAGTGTAAAAAATTCAAACAGCATATGGTACAACACATTTAAAGCCCTACTGTAGATTGTGTTGTGGAATGTGTTGTGTACTAGCATTTTTGTTACTGAACACTTTCCACGGGTTAATCCTTAATATACACTAATTTTATTAATTAATGCATATTGACATAATAATTAACCCTTTCTCTGAGTACGGGTGTTACAAGCTTAGAAGTTCGTGTGATTGTAAATATTTTTTTTAATGTATTTTGCTCATTTTGCTAGTACTGGTTACTTTTTGGGATATGCTCTTATGAATGAATTAGTTTCATGTTATAAAAAAAAACAGAAAAGAGAATAATATTGTAATAATGTTTTGTTTCAATAATGTAAAAAGTATTTCTTATTGTTTTAGAGATTTGACATCCACATTATTCCACACATAGGGAACTTCTCCTATGCGTGTGAAACCGTTGCCCGCATAAGAGAAATTTCCCCACACACTGTTAAAGCCGAGACCGAACTGTCAATTTCAAGTGATGACTCAAGTTGTCAACAAAGACTTGGAAATGCCCATAGCAAAGAAAACGGAAAGATTAAATAACAAAAATTCTACACCCACATTGAAAGTCACATTGCAAACCACACAAAAGGACTAACTAGAAATAAATGAAAATTTTGGACCCAACACACACACACACACACACTCTCTCTCTCTCTCTCTCTCTCTCTCTCTCTCTCTCTCTTTAAAGTCATGTATACACAACATACAAAAATCCCCAAATTCAATTGGGAACAAACTGAGCCCTAGAGAGGCTGCCTCCCCCAACCCCCTCCTACGATTCCGGCGACATTCTGACGGACCACGACGTCTTCTCCCGCGACAAAACCTCAAGTGATCTCTCTCTCTCTCTCTCTTCTTTGACCCTCGATTCCAATGTATGGTTTTATTTATTTATTTTTTTTCATTCATGGAAGGCCATTGTCACACCTTAGGTTCTCTCTCTTCCATCTCTTTCTCACTTGCAGATGTCTCTCACCATGTTTTTCCAATGTATGCTTTATTTTTAAATTTTTTTTTCCTTTCAGCTTGTGTGGAAGTTGGTTTGCAATGTGCATCCCCAATGTTTTCTTGTTTGCAATTTGTTTTTCTCAGCAATGTACATTCCCTATGAAGTAGCCAATTTTTGCACCCTAGACATACATTTCCTCATGGGCAGCTAACTAAACATTTTTTTGTTTCCTATTGAAAAAAAAAAACCCTCCTACAGCTAGCTAAACATTTGCATGTTTTTTTCTTTTCCTCTTAGCATGTTTGCAATGTTTGCAACGTGCTTCCCAAAAGCATATTTTTTATTTGTTAATTATAATTCTTATTTGATATATGGAATAATTCTTTATTATATATTATATTTTAGATAAATGGAAGAAGAAGTATCAAGTGGTTATATGGAAGTCGATGATGATACCGTTGATATTGAATATGAGAATGATAATGTAACATATCTAGAAAATAAAATGATGAACCAAAGGAGGGGATGGAGTTTGATTCTTTGGATGAGCTAATTGAGATGTATTCAAGGTATGCCAAAGAAAAAGGGTTCACTGTGGCTAAAAGAAGCTCTTTAAAAATGGGAGGGGTCTTGACACGCGTATTATTAGAGTGTACTCGTGCTGGGAAGACAAAGATTACTTCAAGCAATCCATTGAAAGTGCGCCCAAACTCTAAAATCAATTGCCAAGCTAAGCTTACGGCATTTTTTGCCCGTAATGAAAAGTGGTGTGTGAAAGCTATAGAACTCGCTCATAACCATGAAATGAGTCCAGGAAAATCCCGATATTTCAAATGTAATAGGTTCCTCGACTCATCTAACACATGTATCTGCCAGTACCAATGCAGCCTCCAAACTTGTTCTAGCATCTCCTCTTTCTCCCTGTCCTCGGTCGAAAAAGAAGGCAGTCCAGATGCATATCTGATCATATACAAAACAGTATATTAAAGTCAATATATCTATTAATACAGTGTTGAACATGGCATAATATAATACATGATAAAGTTTCAATGGAAATCCTTTCCTATGCAGGCCTTCTAAACTTGATGCCTATAACCACTGTTGTGGTTGTGGATTATATATCCAGTAATATGAAATTTACAACTTACAGCACACAATTGTTACTTATACAACATATGCACAAAACTGAATGAGAAAGACTAGTGAGTACGAGAAATTTAAAATCCCAGGGCTTAATTCAACAATCCAAATTCAAACAAGTTGAGGAAAAAAAAACAAACAAAAAGCTTGCAAACAAGAGAACATTTGGGATGCACATTGCAAACCAACTTCCAAACAGGTTGAGAGGAAAAAAAAAATAAAAAAAAATTAAACATACATTTAAAATCCCAGGGCTTTAATTCAACAATCCAAATTCAAACAAGCTGAGGAAAAAAAAAAAACAAAAACAAAAAGCTTGCAAACAAGAGAACATTTGGGATGCACATTGCAAACCAACTTCCAAACAGGCTGAGAGGAAAAAAAAAAATAAAGCATACATTTAAAATCCCAGGGCTTAATTCAACAATCTAAATTCAAACAAGCTGAGGAAAAAAAAAGACAAAAAGCTTGCAAACAAGAGAACATTTGGGATGCACATTGCAAACCAACTTCCAAACAGGCTGAGAGGAAAAATAAAATAAAACATACATTGGAAAAACTTGGTGAGAGACATCTGCAAGGGAGACATCTCCAATATCCCCAATGCTATCTTCCCGCCGGCACAAGAGAGAGAGAGAGAGAGAGAGAGAGAGAGAGAGAACCAGAGAACCAAAATGAGAGAGAGAGAGGGGAAGAGAAGGGAGAGAGAGCTTGAGGTGTGAAGTTTTTGTTGCCATTGACCTTCCATGAATAAAAAAAAACCAATGGAATCGCGCAGGAGAGAGAGAGAGAGAGAGAGAGAGAGAGAGAGAGAGAGAGAGAAGAGAGATCACCTGAAATTGAAGTCATCAGAGAAGACGCCGTTGCCCGTCGCCGGAGACGCCGGAATTTCAACGGAATCGCAGGAGTTCCCAGTTGAATTTGGGGATTTTTGTATGTTGTGTGTATACATGACTTTAAAGAGAGAGAGAGAGAGTGTGTGGTGGGTCCAAAATTTTCATTTATTGCTAGTTAGTCCTTTGTGTGGTTTGCAATGTGACTTTCAATGTGGGTGTAGCATTTTTGATTAAATAAAATGGAATAATGACTTGATTTTATGTGGACGCCCCTTTTTTGACCTTCGGTTATTTATTTATTATTATTAATTTTATTTATTTATTTACATATTTTTTCTTTGTGTAAAATCAGTGTTTTATGTCTTAATTTAGTATAACGTTATGAAACGGGCTTTGTTCAAATAGTGTGACCTCTTTCTCTCCAGTGGGAAGATTGAGGGTTTGACTCCCCTTAGGGAGTCTTTGTTTGTCCCTTGTTTGTTCTTCAGTCGGAGTGAGTGGCCTTATTGTACTTTGTTGTGAGCCATTATGGGACTCTGGAATTGGGTTGGGTTGGGTTGGATTGGGTTAATGGGTGGGGGTATGCGTGTGTGTGTGTGTGTGTGTGTGTGTGTGTGTGTGTGTGTGCGCGCGGTGTGTATGTGCAGGTAAATACGAAAAAAAAGAAGAAGTATTAAATATAAAAGATTAGGTTAAAATATTATTAATATTCATTTCAGCTAATTATGCTAGTTTTTTACTGCTAATTTGCGGGGCATCTTTGTTCTTCATATTTTGTGGCTGCTTGGAGGGATTCATGTTCTTTCCCAGTTTTGGTAGGGGTGGAGCTGCTGCATGCTGCTATTTTTTCTCCTTCTTGTTGGAAATTTTGTTGGATCTGGGCAGCTGCATATTTGGTTGCTTTTTCGTTTTGTTTTTTTTTTGTTTTGTTTTTTTGTTTTTTCATATTTGTGTCTCTTGGGGTGCTTTGTTCCTGGGGACTCTTTTTCTCGGTTGGTTTTTATGTTTTGGGGCTGTTGTACTATGTTTGGGGCCTTGCTTGGGGCCTTGCTTTCGGGTTTTTGTGGTTCCTTGGGTTTTGTATATCTATTATGGCTTTTTGGCCCATTAATAAAATTTGCTTGCTTTTTCAAAACAAAAAAAGATTGTTAATATTCTTGTGAAATGTTTTGAAATGTTTAATTAAAGGGATTTGCTAACTTACAACACAAAAGGCTTTTAGCAACAAAAAATAAGTTTTTAGTGACGAACTTTTTTGTCGCTAAATGCTAGAACCTTTAGCGACAAAATTTTTGTTGCTGAAAACCTGGTTTTTGTTACTAAAGAGGATGTTGTATGCTGCTAACCTACAACCATCATGTTGTAAGTTAGCAACCCCCTTAATTAAAAGCCCAAGAATTAAATATTTAATAATCTTTTAATATTCTTATGAAATATTTCATAAGAATATTAAATATAAAATTCTTCGGCTTACTAATTACGTTAAATCATATTCGCAAAGAACATTCCAAGATATTCCATAAAACACTTTAGCAATTGAAGACAATTTTATAAAAAATGTTTGGTTTCTTTAGAAAAATATTAAATATTTTATCGATAACTAATATTGCATATTTGTGCTAAAAATATTTTGTATAAATATCAAATATTTTGCATAAATTTAATTTTACTGCACAAATTGATTGTTCAAACCAAAAGTAGAATGTAATTAGCATTTCATTCCTAGAAACTTAGCCAAACATAGGAATGAAATGATTATTGCTATTCCATTTATATTTCATTACATTCTGGCCTCATTCCATTCCTGCCTACCAAACGTGCCCTAGGTGTTTATATTCTAATTTTTTTAGGCCTAAGGTTTCCAAAATTCTAGAATAGTAAGAAAGATCATAGGAAAAAATCCATTAAAGGCTATTTATAATGGGTAATGCTAGGGACACAAAAGGGTTATGAAGATATGCTCACAGAAGGATGTGGCATCTTATGTTGCACTCATGTGGCATCCCATTGGTTGAGTTATGTGTGATGAGCCCTATTGCCATATGGGTGCCACATGAGATATGCCATATCTTTTTGTGAATATCTCTTTATAACCCCTTTGTGTCCCAATCATTGTCCATTTATCATTATTGTTTATCATTTGCTTGGGTATGTCCATACTAAAGATATAAGGAGACTTTGTTTTTCTTCCCCAGCTCATACGTAACATTGACTTGTAGTTTTTTGGTTGTGTTTACACCCTAATTTGGGATTTCCCAAGGCACATGATAATTACGTGGTCTGATGACATCATCACAGGAGTAGGCAGGTAGAAGAATATGGAATGAGGCTGATCGCAGAGGAAAGATCGATATAAGAGCTACCTACTGGTAAGGATGATACATCCAATACGTGAATATTGGTGTTAAGACCGAGGATAGGATAGTACTGGGTTCTCTAAGAGATACCTCGGTCTTAACATGAAGGCCAAGGTTGCAAAGTAAGTGCGACGATAGTCGTAACATCGGTCAAACAAGACCGATGACCAACCATGAAGGTTCGAAAGTGTTAGGACCGAAAGAAAGGTAAGAAAGGAGATGTAATATCGGGCTCAGGAAATGATTGACAAGTAATCTATAAAGAGAACATCGGTCAAACAAGACTGATGGACACTAGTAGACTTCCTACGAAGAATAAGACCGAGATCCATCAACCAACGAGGGTCAAGTTGCTCAGAGAAGGATGCAATCGGTCAAATAGGATCTGTTCACAAAGGCTTTTAGGCAGTTAAGCATGGATAAGAATATGTGCTTTAAGTTATGATGAGCTAGAAGAAAAATAGTTGCATGTAAGAGGAACGTGGCAGAAGTGGGATCACCAATAGATCGTGGAAGTTGATCATGGGATAAAGAGTGGGGGGAGTAACTTATTTGTCCCTAGAAATTAGGAACCACTAACCCCACTAACATGAGTGGTTGTTCGCTAAAATTCTATAAATAGGGCAAGTGATGCAACATTTGGAGGGGCTAACACGCATGCCACATCTGCTCTAGTAGACTTTGTTTTATTTTCCTCATAACAATACTGCTATGGTTCTTGGGTGATTGTGAGTTTTCAAGTGATTATGAGTTTTCATTGTTCCTTTTGAATGTTTGTAATTGCTACTTGAAATTCAATCAATGAAGATGGTACTCATGGAGGTATTTTTGAGTTTCAGTATTTTGTTTCTTTTCCGTTTTCCATTTGTAATTTGCTTACTTGCATCAGAGTAGAGTTAAGACCCATTAATCGCTGTTAATAACCGTTATTCGAATTAGAAGTCAAATTAGGATACTACAATCCTCTTTGAGTCTAAGTGGACTCTTGCACGCCCAACACACACCACACCAATTTTTTTTGTAAACAATTTTTGGCACGCCCGGTGGGACCAGTGTCAAATGGCTGGAAAGGGAACACGATCTAGGGGGCTTTCCTGGGAGGTAGGTTCACGCGAGCCTGTTTTAGAACCTATTTTAGAACCTATCTTAGAATCCGCAGACAGCTTAGTAGCCAGTCAGGAGGACTTGTCTAATATGAGTAATAACTCACTAGGACTTTTCAACCAACGCTTTACTGAGATGTCCATTAGGCAAGACCAGACTTTTACCCAAGTGAGCGAGATGTTCCGGGGAATGAGGGAGTGAAAGGAACGTTAAGCGGGTGATCCTTCATAGCTATCTATTCCACCAACCTTCCTGTCTCTGGTTCGGTTGGGGACAAGTCAAAATGCCCCTTCTTCTTCCTAGATCGAAAAATGCATTACCCCACTAAAGAGGAATGGAAAGGAAATCTCAGGGGAGATCAGGAACCTACCCCGGGTTGTAGTCCGTCCAGGCATCATCATCAGGGAGCCAGAGATCAGTCTAATCGGGCAAGATTCAGACCATCGGTGGGGAAGAATTAACTCGTTGTTTGGGGAAAACTTAGTCACCGAGGACGAACCCACTGGGAATGATAGACCAATTCTAGGATATGAGATCGGCATGAGAATGGGTATCCCACCCCAAACGGTGAGGGTTGATCGAGAGCAGATCGCTGAGGTCATCCACCAGGACTTTAGCAGCCTTCTTTGAAGAACTCAGCGGCCCGTGTATAGGAGGCCGCAGAGCGACGCCATTGAGAGATTATCTCTTCCCCGGGGATATAAGGTACCCAACTTTATAATGTTTTCTAGTGAAAGTGATCAATCGACCGTGGAGCATAACGGGCGCTTCCTGCTTCAGAGTGGAGAGGTAAGTCATAAAGGAGATATGCTACTAGAGTTGTTCCCTAATTCTCTAACTGGGGTAGCTTTCAGTTGGTATATTAATTTACTTCCAAACTCTTTCCATACTTAGAACCAAATGGAAGAAGCTTTTCACGCCCAATTCTATCGGACTGAGCCCGAAGTCTCTATGGCCGATTTGAAAAGGCTATATCAGCTTCCAAGCAAATCAGCTGAGGCATATATCGCCAGGTTCAAATAGGCTAAACATCGCTACAAGGTTATGTTGCCCGAAGAGGAATTTGTCAATATAGCATTGGGAGGACTTACCTTCAAACTTAGGAAAAAGTTCGAAGGTATGGGTTTCTGCGATCTCTTCGAGCTGGCAACTCGAGCTGCCCGATATGAGCGCATACTCGAGGAAGAACAAGAGAGGAAAAATTTGTCCAAGGGGACCTATTACAGAGATCCCAACTATGATATTCATACTACAGAATGTGAGATTAACATCGAAGTTGATGTGGCTGAGATCGTGTCAAAACAGGCATATTTATGTCAACCTTTGCCAAAATCGACTGATGCACAGGTGTCATCGGTCAAGAAGCAGCCTTTTGAAAATGGCAAGTAGTATTCTTTTAACATTGCAATGGCCGATCAAATCTTTGACTTCATGATGGCCGATAGACAAATTCGATTGCCACATGACGTAAAATTACCTTCGGCTAACGAGCTGAAAGGGAAAGAGTATTGCAAATGGCATAACTCTTGGCGACATAACACTAACAATTGTCTGGTATTCCGAAATGTTTTGTAGGGTATGATTGACAAAGGAAATTTGAAGTTCGCCGAAAAGGAGAAAGAGGTCATGGGAGTTTATAACAATCCATTTCCTGAGGTGGTAGGGGTAAACATGGTGTCGCCTGATTTCATAATCCTGCACAGGCCAAGAGAAAAGACCGACCTAAGAGAGGCTGAAGCTACTGAAGCAAGCACGAAGGGAAATGAACAAAAATCAAAGGCAAGATTAGCTTCTAAATTGATATCGGATAGTACCGTAGCGAACACCGATAAGATCCCAACATTGCAATGGATGGTCGATATGATTGAGCAAGGGCTATGTCCTAAGTGTAAGACCGAAGTCATTACTCCTCCCGTGCTAAAAAAAGAAAGGGTGTACCGGCCATCTAGCCCAAAGAGGCCGATTCAAAGTCGTCTTACTTATCTAAACCAGGATTACCGCAGAAAGCCCAAGTTCCAGAGACGTGAGCGTGACCAAGATGAACCAAGGCGGGAGAACAGGAACGTAAGAAGGCAAGCTGACCAATGCCAAGATCGATCCCCACGGATGGTTGTTCCACCGCAGGCAGAAGTAAACCAGTGGAAAAGAGTGGAACATCCCAAGTTCCGAGTGCAAGCCTACTTTACTAAGACACAGAAAAGGAGAGTGTAAAGATTGAGGTAGTTAGCTCAGGACTGGGAAGCTAAGTACCATTTGGAGAAAAAAGCGGGCAGATCAGCAAAACTATAAGGACATGGTGCCGAGGGTGATCCTAAGCTGCAAAGGAAAGGAGAAGATCGAGGCCGAGGACTGGAATAATAAACTTCAAAAGCTTGAAACACCATCTATTCCGGAGGTGAACGAATCGGACTTGGAAATGGACAATATCGAATCAGATTACGAAGAATCATTGGAAAAATACATCCAGTTTGGAAGCATTCTAAACGAATTCTCGGCGAATATGATGTACCCGTTGTCGATGTCTTTCGGAGCGAGACCTGACCAGGGGAGTCAAATGGCGGGTGACATACAAGAGGACTATAAGTGCCTGATCGGCGACAAATAGTTGCCGTTTATACTCTTAAAAATATGCTGTGTTAGCCCATTTCATGTAGTTATTAGTTATTTTTTAATAAGTATTCTATATTTTGTAGGTTTTGGAGCTTTAATATGAAAATGCACAAAAATTCAATGATTAGTGGCTTTGGAAGTCATTCTGGGCTCAAAAGATGATTCCGGTGAAAGCTGAATGCAGTAGCAGCCTCGGAAAATTGCATTTTTGACAAGGAATACTTCAGATTTGAGAAATTTCTCCAGAGATATAAAATGTAGATCTTCGAGTTATGGACGCGTGGCCACAAACGATGAGTCAATACGAGGTCCGAGTCAAACGTTATTGCAATTCTACGATCGATGCGCATAGTAGCAAAAATCTGAGAAAAATCTGGAAAATACCCAGGTCGCTGGAGCGACCCGCTCGCGCGACCCGCGCGAGCGACCCGTTGAAAAAGTCAAAGTCTCGTATTTAGAGGTCCTGCAGGCCCCTGTGCGATCCGAATTGGTTGAATACGTCTAGAAACGTAAAAACAGCAGTTTTAGGGCAATTTGGCTTAGGAAGGCTTCCTAAATCCTTCCAAACTCTATATAAATCCTATTCTAAATCAAATTTAAGGTTACATATCATTACACAACATTAGATACATCAATATACAACTAAAATTTCAGCCATTGAAGGGAGGAAAGCAAGGAGAAGAAGAAGAAGACCAAGGATTCCCATGGCCTCCTCCATCAACCTCTTGCCGTTCATCAATTCTATGGCCGCTTAAACCTAGATCTAGGGTTTCAATGAAACCCTAGCCGAGTAATAGGGAGTATTTTATGTTTTATTTTAGTTTTATTATGTATGGATGACAGTTACATGTTCCGAGGATTTTTATAAATAAATCGTACTTCTATTGATTAAATCATTGCTTTCAAAGTTTATTCTTGTCTTAGATATATTTTGACTGTGATGTGCTCAATGATCTATGCTTGCTGTGCTTGTTTAGATTATTTACATGTAATGGTGCTTAAATTGAATTGTGCTATCAAGTATCTGAATAGTCCATGCCTAGATTAGACGGATTATACCACAACCCTAGTTTAGTGTGGGATAATTCGTGCTAACCGAAGATGGATTATGTTGGTGCTTGAACCATAGTTATTTTCTTGACGGAGGAATTGGGCTTGTAGCTACAATTCCCCATTATCAGCCAACTTAATAAGCTAAAGTAATTCATAAATACCCTTATTATGAAGCTAGTGGTGGATTTGCAATCCTAGGTTCCTTAAACTTATTATAAAAACAAATATTTAATTACTTTCATAATTTAGATTTACTTTTATTATTATTAGTTTAATTAAAATTCAAATCCAATTCCGTTTTCTTAATTAATTAAATTTAGGTTTTAAAATTAAGGTGTTTTAGTATCGCAATCTCTGTGGGTTCGACCTTTACTTTCACACTGCAAATCTTTTGAAAGTAAAGCATAATTAAGCATACTTTTATATCTTGATATTGACAACATCAATTTTTGGCGCCGTTGCCGGGGACTGCATTACTACCTTTAGTTTTAGAATCTTAGTTTAGTTAATTCGTAAATATTAGATTTGGTTTTCTTTTCTTTTTTTTTTCGTGTTATTTTCAGTTGCTAACTTTTCTTTTTATTTTGTAGTTTCTCGAGTTATCAAATTCTAACGTTTCCGGGAGAAATAGCTTAGCGCATCAAAGGAGCTTACGCGAAAAAAAAAAAAAATTCAAGTAAATTGCTTCTTTTGAAACTCGCCTTAAACCATTGTAAGTCAAGGCGCTGTGACGCACTATTTGCATTAGTATAGGGTTAATTGCACTGCATTAGCTAGGAAACCCGGGGCGCTGGGCTTGACGCGGTCATTGCATTACAGGATAATATTCATGCATCATAGTAGTTATGTGCTTGTTATCTTAGTTGCGTGATTGCTAGTTGTTTTTTTTATTTGAGTCAGTTTTTGTTTTTAGTTTTTGTTTGGTACGCGTTCAAATAAACCTGAATTACATTTTATCGATCTTGAACTTGAACGTACTTTAAGAGTTAGTAAGTCCTCAGCCCAAACTTCTAGAGCTAGGTTGCAAGACAACGAATCAACGTCGATTCCGTCGTCGTTGTTTGAGGCTGAAATTCAAAGTACCCTTAAATGATTAAGGAGAACTCGAACTTTTACAATCGAACCGATTAAAATGGCTGACGGAAAGAACGAAAATAATATGAATAATCTTAATATACCGCCACCTCCTCCGCTTAAAAATTACTTTATTCCGACGACTTACACGCCACAAACATGTATTGATTTACCAGAGGCGACGGCATCTCACTTTGAGATAAAGTCGTCTACCATCTCGCTACTTCCATCTTTCCATGGCCGTCTAAATGAAGATCCATATCAACACTTAGGAGATTTTCAGGATATATGCTCTACTTTAAAAATTCAAAACTTAACTGATGATGAATTGAAATTGTGGCTCTTTCCATTCTCTTTAAAAGATAAAGCTAAATACTGGCTTCAATCACTTGAGCCAAACACAATTAGAACATGGGAAGCCTTACACACCGCATTTTTACAAAAGTTTTTCCCTATTATGCGTACGAATCAAATAAGAAAATCTATAACAAATTTTGTGATGCAAGATGGGGAAACGCTTTATGATACGTGGGAAAAGTTTAAAGAATTATTACGCTCGTGTCCACATCATCAGGTTCCTAAGTGGCAGTTGGTACAGGTCTTTTATGAGGGACTTATTCCCTCAGTCCGTAATACCGTCGACGCTGTTTGTGCTGGTACCTTCCTACACAAAAGTGCCGACGAGGCCTGGAAAATCTTTGAAACATTAAGCGAGAATTCGATGCATCAGGCTGTGTCAGTACGTTCCGAGGGATATCATTCATAACCTAAGAGAGAGGTAAAGTTCGAGTCAAGTCATTCAATTGAAATAAAAGAACTATCTAAAAAACTTGACCGACTTTAAACAATGAACCAAACGACAGTCCCACCCGCTCATGAAATTTGTGCATTATGTTCTGATCCATCACATTCTATCCTAGCATGTCCATCGGCGAGTCAATTTTCGGAATTCGTGGAGCAACACATTAATTCTATTTAACAATACCCACGAAATAATTATAATTCGACTACTAATAATCCGGACGCGCCATGGAGAAACCATCCTAATTTCTCGTGGAAAAATAATAATAATAATAATAATAATGAGATGAATAATTTCCCTAACGCTTATAGACCTCAACAATGTCAATACCAACAACCTCCTCCTCCACCTCCACGTAATAATGCATTTGAGGAGAAGGTGTTGGCCTCACTTGAAAGTTTTGGTCCGGTGATCCAGTTAGTACATTCCCACACCCAGTCCATTGCAAAACTGGAGTCCCAAGTGGGACAAACAGTTAACATGCTAAATCGTTTAACCGAGAGTAAGTTGTCAAGTCAACCTATTCCGAACCCTAAGGAACAATACGAGGTGGGTGGTACGAGTGAGCAAGTGAACACTGTGTCAACTAGGACGACTACTCGAGAGGAAGAAGTTGTTGAGATTCTGAGGGAGGTTATGAGGGATGCAAACGTTAACTCGAATAAAGAGAAGGGTGAGGACGTGAATCAAAGTAGAAAAGAAAAAGAACCGATCCTAACTAATATTATTCCAAAACTACCTTTTCCACCTAATGTTGAGGGACCGTCACATTTGTCTAAGAAAGGGTCAAAAGCTGAAGATATACTCGAGGTGTTCAAACAAGTAAAAATCAATATTCCATTCCTCGATGCTATAAAACAAATTCCCGCTTACGCTAAATGTCTTAAAGACCTTTGCACTCAAAAATGTAAATTGCGTAGTCATACTCCGAAAAAGGTCTTTCTCACGGAAAAAGTAAGTTCTATTTTCCAACATGCTACTCTAAAGTATAAGGATCCTGGTACGCCTACGATTTCATGTGTCATAGGTGACACGGTCATTCATAGGGCTCTCCTTGACTTAGGAGCTAGTGTTAATCTTTTACCTTACCACGTCTACAAACAACTAGGTTTAGGTGAACTTACACCTACGGCCACTACTATTCAATTAGCGGATCGTTCTATTAAAATACCTAGAGGAATCGTCGAGGACGTCTTAGTTAAAGTTGACAAATGCTATTATCCTGTTGATTTCATGGTCCTTGATACTGAACCCGTACTAGATTCTAAGAAACACACTCCTGTCATCTTAGGTCGTCCATTCTTAGCGACTGCTAATGCTCGTGTCAACTGTCGAACGGGGGTAATGAAGGTGTCATTTGGGAACATGAACTTAAAATTGAATATTTTTAACGCTATTGATCAACCTCCTAAAGACGACGATTACCTATGTGAGGCGGAGAATGAGGTGCCACGGAATATTGAACCTAATATAGGAATAAATACGTATGAGGAAAATATTATGGTTAGTAATAAGCGGATGGATTTGAATAACTTGGACCCTAATGACGAATTGACTCAAAAGGTGAAGAATCGATTTGAAACCGAAAAGGATGAACCGTTGAATGAATTGATACATAGCGATATGGTTTCTGCTTACTACCGGGCTCTTCCTGATATCCTAAGGGGTACAAAATCTGAGTTACGGCCTCTATAAATCTTGAGCTAGAACGGTTTAGCTGAAGACGTAAAAGATAGCGCTTCTTGGGAGGCAACCCAAGCTTTAATTCGTTCGTTTCTTTGATTTTTGCATGTTTTTGGGTCGTTTTGGTTAGTTTTTGAGTTTTCTGAACAGGTTTGGGGGTCGGGGATAATTTATTTTGAACTTATATACATTTTTATACTAAAAAAGAGGAAAAGACCAAAGTCGCGCGCGCGACCTGCTCGCGCGACATGTAGCTCGCGCGGTTTGCTCGCGCGAGATTCCCCCATAGACAAAATATTTCAAGTTTTTTTTTTTTTTATATATATAGCCTCAATATCACCTCGCGCCACAATTCGCGCGCGCGAGGGGGTTCGCTCGAGCGGTCCGCTCGCGCCATCTGAGGACTTAGAAATTTTTTTCCATACCTGGTCAGTGTTTTGTTTTTTTACTTTCTGTTTGTTCTTTTATCCCTGTTTAGGTTCGTTTGTCTTTGTTTTTATAAGCTCTGTTTGTTTCTTTTATTTTTGTTACGTCTCTTGCTTATAGTTTAGATTCTATTATGCTATTTATTACCAAAATAAAAAAAAAATTAAATATAAATATTTATATATATATTCGCTGTTATTGTTATTATTCTGTTCTTTTCTTCCCTATTGTTAAGTATTAACAGGTAACATTGAACTTTATTGTCATATTCCTTTGTGTTCACCTGTTCTATGCTTGTCACGATCGAGGTAATATCGTTCCTTCTTTACGTACTCTCCTTTATTTCGTTTTATTGTTTCATTGGGGGCAATGAAAGGTTTAGGTTTGGGGGTATGCACTCGCATGCACATTAGACTGCAATTTTACACCGATTTTTCAAAACAAATTTCAATATTTGTGCTTAAATAAACGATTTTACCTATGTTTTTGCAATCTTGATTCGATACTTTTTGTTATAGTACTTGGATTGTTATAGAATGGTAAACAAGAGAAGATGTGATTAAACATTTGCTGAAGTCATGATGAGACGTTTTAGGTCATGTATCGTTTGAATCATAGTTTTATATCATCAATTTGCACATAAACCTATGCACTGCACGTAGTCGCTTGAATACATGTTTGATGTGAACTATAATATGATTCGGATTTATAGATAACACATGGTGGAGACTAGACCCGGTGAGCTTCTGAGCCTATCTTTTCTTTTTAGAGGGTTATAAATACATTTTGTGTTTGTCGAATTTCATTTGGAATAGCGCATCCACTTGTTGTTTAGCCTCATTATTCTTGTTTTGGTTGATAGTCAAGTTAAAATATTTGTTACCATGCTAAATAATCTTCCGTCGTAAATATTGAAGAGCCATGTAACTATAGGACATGATTTTAGGCCTTCTTTGTTTATTACCGACCGATAAATGATAAAAAATTTCCTTAGTAGCCCTTTGAGCCATTAAATTTCCCTTTTTCTTCAATTACCATTATCCTATTTTTGCTCCAACTTGACCAAATTGGAGTTCACCACTGAAAGATTCGTCACCTTTTAGTGTTGATAAGGCGATGTGTTGATTGGGAAGAAGAAGATAAGATGCTATTGGGGTAGTTGCTTAGAAATCAATGAATAATCATCCGACAAGCAAGAAAAAAAAGGTTGAAAAGAAGAAGAAAAAAAAAAGAGGAAAGAAATTAAAAAAGAAATATGAAAAGAAGATAATGAAAAGATGAAGTTGGTGGAGGAGAGAATGAAAGAAATCGAACATGCCTTACAATGCCATTCTGAGATTAGCTACCTAATGAATCATTTCTATCATTTTTCATTACCTGAGCTACATTACAACCTTTGAAAAGTCCTATTTGATCCTAGGAAACATGGTTCGGATATGAAAACAATGGGAGGGGGATTAAAACATGGTAATGATTAATTTTTCTTGACTATTGGCGTCCTATCCATGAGACTACTGTTCTTTCATGTCATGCGTCCTTTTCGAGTCATATGTGAGCATTTCTCGTTTTGAAAACATATTTCCTTTACTCACATATTTTAGAAATATTACACATGTTTCTGAGTGTTTCATTTTAGAGTGTAATTGACATTATGAGATTCGTAGTCGAAGCATAGTTAGATGGTCATCCGAGTTATATTCCAAGTTCATGACATGCGCGTGTTCATTTGACTATCATCACACACGTGCAATTTTATGAGAAACTCTATTGATTTATACGATGCATGTGCTTGAGATTGTTTTTCATGACGTAGGTAGACGTTTGATTCCGTTTCTTCTTGTTCGTTATTCTATTTCAAATCATCGTTCTATGATAAGGAGTTTTGATTGTTTTGTTTTTAGTTTGAATAAAACTTTTTAAATTTATAAGTTAATAAAGATGGTTGTGGGTGACTTGTTGACGAGAACCCTCACGAGACTTCACTCGTCCGACTAGGGACACCTAGAGGTTTAAAAGGCTTGTTGCATACGCTAAATGCAATCGTGATCCATGCGAAAATGGAGTAGTATTTGTAGTAGTAGTTTTATGTTTCTGTTCTTTTTGCTCGAGGACTAGCAAAGAGTAGGTTTGGGGGTGTGATCGGCGACAAATAGTTGCCGTTTATAGTCTTAAAAATACGCTTTGTTAGCCCATTTCATGTAGTTATTAGTTATTTTTTAATAAGTATTCTATATTTTGTAGGTTTTGGAGCTTTAATATGAAAATGCACAAAAATCCAATGATTAGTGGCTTTGGAAGTCATTCTGGGCTCAAAAGATGATTCCGGTGAAAGCTGAATGCAGTAGCAGCCTCGGAAAATTGCATTTTTGACAAGGAATACTTCAGATTTGAGAAATTTCTCCAGAGATATAAAATGTAGATCTTCGAGTTACGGACGCATGGACACAAACGGTGAGTCAATACAAGGTCCGAGTCAAAGGTTATCATAATTCTACGATCGGTGCACAGAGCATCGGAAATCTGAGAAAAATCTGGAAAATGCCCAGGTCGCTAGAGCGACCCGCGCGCGTGACCCGTTCGCGCGACCCGCGCAAGCGACCTGTTGAAAAAGTCAAAGTCGCGTATTTCGAGGTCCTGAAGGCCCCTGTGCGATCCGAATTGGTTGAATACGTCTAGAAACGTAAAAACAGCAGTTTTAGGGCAATTTGGCTTAGGAAAGCTTCCTAAATCCTTCCAAACTCTATATAAATCCTATTCTAAATCAAATTTAAGGTTACATATCATTACACAACATTAGATACATCAATATACAACTAAAATTTCAGCCATTGAAGGGAGGAAAGCAAGGAGAAGAAGAAGAAGACCAAGGATTCCCATGGCCTCCTCCATCAACCTCTTGCCGTTCATCAATTCTATGGCCGCTTAAACCTAGATCTAGGGTTTCAATGAAACCCTAGCCGAGTAATAGGGAGTATTTTATGTTTTATTTTAGTTTTATTATGTATGGATGACAGTTACATGTTCCCAGGATTTTTATAAATAAATCGTACTTCTATTGATTAAATCATTGCTTTCAAAGTTTATTCTTGTCTTAGATCTATTTTTGACTGTGATGTGCTCAATGATCTATGCTTGCTGTGCTTGTTTAGATTATTTACATGTAATGGTGCTTAAATTGAATTGTGCTATCAAGTATCCGAATAGTCCATGCCTAGATTAGACGGATTATACCACAACCCTGGTTTAGTGTGGGATAATTCGTGCTAACCAAAGATGGATTATGTTGGTGCTTGAACCATAGTTATTTTCTTGACGGAGGAATTGGGCTTGTAGCTACAATTCCCCATTATCATCCAACTTAATAAGCTAAAGTAATTCATAAATACCCTTATTATGAAGCTAGTGGTGGATTTGCAATCTTAGGTTCCTTAAACTTATTATAAAAACAAATATTTAATTACTTTCATAATTTAGATTTACTTTTATTATTATTAGTTTAATTAAAATTCAAATCCAATTCCGTTTTCTTAATTAATTAAATTTAGGTTTTAAAATTAAGGTGTTTTAGTATTGCAATCTCTGTGGGTTCGACCTTTACTTCCAAACTGCAAATCTTTTGAAAGTAAAGCATAATTAAGCATACTTTTATATCTTGATATTGACAACATCAGTGCCCATCCACACCCATGTTTGTCAATAGCGAAGTGAATGCAGAGAAGCCAAAGGTATTGGTGATAAGGCCAAAAATTGAAGACGAAACAGGGAAAAAGCCCGCTAAAGTTATCTTTGAAAAATCGGCAGAAGGAATGTCACAACATCTGAGGTCGTTATACATCAATGCGGCTATTGATGGAGTGCTATCTTCGAGGGTGTTAATCGATAATGGAGCTGTGGTGAACATCCTACAATCAATTATGTTGCTAAAATTGCAACACGATGAGAGCGAGTTGATCCCTACTGAGCTCACTGTTTGTGGGTTCACAAGGACACCAGTGAAGACAAAAGGAATCCTCCCAGTAGAGCTTACTGTGGGGAAGAAGACCACCATGACAGCCTTCTTTGTGGTGGACTCTAGAACTTCATACAATGCCTTGCTTGATCATGACTGGATTCATACTAGTTGGTATATCCCTTCAACCTTGCACCAGTTCCTGATTTTTTGGAATGGTGACGAGGTGAAAGTAGTCTGGGCTGATCACAAGCCTTTCATTACTAGAGTTCATTGCTCTGAGGCCGTTTTGTATGAAGACAATATCGGCCCGGTCAAATTAATTGGGACTGATAAGAACGGTAGGCCGAGATCGTCCACCATGGTAAATGAGCAGAAAAATCAGTTGATTCAAGTGTACAGATAACTTGATCGGCCATCAATCGTGATTACGCCGATTGACAATGATACAGAACTCAACATTCCAAATGGACCAGAACCCATCATCAGTGAAGCATAGAAGGACATTGGCCGTATTGGCCAGTGTAGCCAGAATACAAGCTTTTCTGGCAGATAGACAATTACAAGCGTCATCGGCCGATTTGGTTGATATCATTGAAGATTATCAAGAAGAAATGACAGAAGACTGCATAAAGCTAGAGGAGTTATCATCTGCCCCTGCAAAGCTCGACGACTTAAAGGCCGATGTACAAAATCCTCTCCTTGAGGTTGATTTGGGGGCAAGCGGGGAATACCAACCTACTTTCATAAATCAATTACTCGAGCCCGATTTCCAAGCATCATTGATTTCTCTCCTCAGTGAATTCAAAGATTATTTTGCGTGGAATTATCATGAAATGCCAGGGTTGTCACGGGAGCTTGTGGAACAGCGATTACCTATCAAGGAAGGGTGGAGGCCATTCAAATACTTACCCAGAAGAATGTCCCCTGAAGTTGTTCTGAAAGTTAAAGAAGAAATCGAACGACTGTTGAAGGCTGAATTTATAAGAACTACCAGGTACGTCGATTGGATTTCTAACATAGTACCAGTAGTCAAGAAAAACGGCAAGATAAGGGTCTGTATAGACTTCAGAAATCTGAACATGGCAACTCCAAAGGATGAATACCCAATGCCTATGGCCGATCAATTGATTGACGCCACAACCAAACATAAAATTTTATACTTTATGGATAGGCATTCAGGTTATAATCAGATATATATAGCTGAAGATGACGTCCCTAAAACCACATTCAGATGTCCAGGAGCAATTGGAACATTTGAATGGGTAGTAATGCCGTTCGGATTGAAAAATGCTGGGGCAACATATCAGCGAGCTATGAATGTAATCTTCCATGATATGATAGGGATTTTCATCGATGACGTGGTGGTTAAATCGGCCACACAAGTGAAACATTTGGCCGATTTAAGAAGATCCTTTGAAAGAATGAGGACCCATGGGCTAAAGATGAATCCCTTGAAGTGTGCATTTGGAGTATTGGCAGGAAACTTCCTTGGTTTCTTAGTACACCAAAGAGGGATTGAAATTGATAAAAACAAAGTCCGATCTATTCAATTAGCTGAGCCCCTAAGGAACAAGAAAGAACTACAAAGGCTTCTCGGACAGATCAACTTTTTACGGAGGTTCATCTCAAATTGTACAGGACAAACACACGTGTGGTCTCCGTTGCTCAAGCTCAAGGAAGAAGAAGAATTTAGGTGGGAGAATCAGCACCAAGAAGCCTTCGAAGCCATCAAGTAGTATTTATCCGAACCACCAGTAATCATGCCTCCAAGAAAGAAGAGGCCGTTGAAGCTATACTTATCGGCCTCAGATGAATCAATCGTATGCATGCTAGCATAGGATAATGAGTAGGGAAAGGAACAAACAGTGTATTACCTGAGTAGAGTTTTAACTTCTATCGAGCATAAATACACACTGATAGAAAAATTATGTTTAGCCTTGTACTTTGCTTCACAAAAAATAAGAGTATATATGCTTCCTGTGTTGGTTTATTTGATTTGTCAAACTGATGTCATTAAGTACATGTTGTCAAGACTGATAATGCGTGGGCGTATCGGAAAGTGGACACTGGCTATGATGGAGTTCACATTTCAATTCGTTCCACAAAGGGCGGTGAAGGGACAGGCCGTTGCTGATTTCCTGACTGATCAGCCTTGTTTGGATATCGGCCTTGAGTTAAATGAACCAATTGACGCCACCCTGGTATCAACAATTTTTCTATCCCCTTGGACGCTGATATTTAATGAATCAAGAAATACTGATGGGGCAGGGGCAGGGATAATTGTAGTTTCATCGAGAAAGAGAAAATGGACTTTTTCATTCAATCTAGAATTTGAGTGTTCTAATAACCAAGTCGAATATGAAGCGTTAATCATCGGCCTTGAAATCATGGCCAAGATGAATATATCAGTGATTCACATTATCGGTGACTCAAACCTTGTTATTAACCAGCTCAGTGATGAGTTTAGGTGCAAGAGTTGGGAGTTGTTGCCCTTCAACTCGATTGCTCTTCAACTACTACAGGAATTCGATGATGTTAGAGTCCAACATGTTGCTCAAGCCTATAATGCTAAGGCTGACAACTTAGCATAAGTAGCATCGGGAACCAAGTTAGAAGTAACTGATAATGAAAAGTTGATAGAGTGTAAAGAAGGATCTTGCCATCAGTAAAGCAACGGGAAATGGCAACAGAAGTCTTCTCGGTGATCATGGATGATCAAGACTGGAGAATTCCAATAATCAGGTGCCTCATGTGTCCAAGCAGGCAAGCTGAGAGAAAAATTAAGTTATCCTCGGTCAATTACATTTTACTAGATGGAGAATTATTCAAGAAAATCCTAAAGGATGAAGTGTTACTGAGATGCCTGGACAAGCTCGAGGCCATGAAAGTAATGGCTGAAGCACATGAAGGTATTTGCGAAGCGCACCAGGCAGGTACAAAAATGAAGTGGCTTCTTAGAAGATACAATTACTACTGGCCAAGCATGCTAAAAGAATGCATCGATTACACAAAAGGATGCCAGGCGTGCCAGAGGCATGGGCTAATACATCGAGTACCAGCTACTGAGATGTAGGTGATCGTAAGACCATGGCTTTTTCGAGGCTGGGCCATGGACCTAATTGGAAAAATATACCCACCATCATCGGGCCAACACTGTTTCATTATTATGGCTACTGATTACTTCACAAAATGGGTGGAGGCAGTACCAACCAAGTCGGTGAATCAAGCATATGTAATCAAGTTCATTAACAAGCACATAATTCACCAATTCGGGCTTCCAGAAATGATTATAGCGGATCAAGGATCGGTCTTCACGGGAGATGAAGTTAAGGCGTTCGTTGAAAGTCGTGGTATTAAAACCCTTAATTCAACTCCATATTTTGCCCAAGGAAATGGACAGGCCGAGTCATCAAACAAAACAATCAAAGGGATAATAGAGAAGATGGTGGAAGACAATCCTAAGGTATGGCATGATTTGTTATCTGAGGCATTATGGGCATATCGTACATCAAAGAGATTGGCCACAAACATCACTCCATTCATGTTAACTATGGTCATGACGCAATGTTGCCTATGGAAGTCATAGTCCGATCAGCAAGGCGAGCGTTTCAACTCGGTGTTGAATCAGTAGAGTAGATTGAGGCAATGTTAGCCAAGTTGGAAGAGCTTGATGACGTTCGTCTTAAAGCTTTGGGCTGCATCAAAACACAGAAGAATAGAGTGACTCGGGCATACAACACGAGGGTCAAACACAAGTCTTTTGGCGAAGGAGACCTAGTTTGGAAAGCTATATTGCGATTGGGAGAAAAAGATGGCTGATATGGAAAATGATTAGCTAAGTGGGAAGGACCATACCAAGTCATGTCAGTCATTACAGGTGGAGCATATTGGTTAATGGATCTAGATGGTTAAATGCATGCAAGATCGATAAATGGAAAATATTAAAAACAATATGTACCATCTATTTGGGAATCAGCAAAATTAGATGAGTAAAATCAAAATTTCTTTTTCATTGATTTTAAGAAGAGTTTACATGGTATCAGCAGTATACAGAACAAAGCGGCTAAAAATATATATATATATATATACATCAACACTACTTATTTCTTTGCAAATTTAAGCCTCAACTCCTCCCAAGCCCGATCTAAGTATCCCAGCTCCCTCTCGGCGGTTGTCTTATTGGCCTCCCACCTAGTTGCAGCAGTCGCGGTTCCAGTCAAGGCTTTTACATACTCCTGCGCAGTTTGCCCAACATTGAGGATGGCCTTTTTAGAGAGAGCGAGGCCATCATCAATGTTTTTCAGCTCGGCCTGTATTTTGGCCAGCTCGGTCTCAAGCCTCGATTTTTCCTGAAGTAGCCGCTCCTTCATAGCCTTAGAGGCTTCATACTGCTTCTTGCAGACCCCCAGATTATCAACTTGGGCTTTGCGTACCCTTGAATTTTCTTCAATATCGGATACAATCTTGGTAGCAGCCCGATATCTGTTCAGATAATTTGGTAGCCTGACTTGAAGATTTTGAAGATCGACCTTCATTTCATCAGATATTTCTAAGCAAGAGAGTAGGAGGCCCATGGCCGAGTGAAACTCCTCAAAATCTAAGAGTTGGGAGAGTTTACACTGGACCATAATCCGAAACCACTCCTCAGCCCGTTGGTATTCAGCGACAAAAGGAGCTGCGCTGGCTTGAACCACCATCGGTTCGGCCTAAAGAAGCTACTCGGGATTGAGAAGAGCAAAGAAGGCCTCAACGGATAAAACCTGCAAGAGAAAGATACAATAAGCATAGTGAAATAGAATAAGCATTCAGCAAGAGCAAAAGAATGAGCCATATTACCTGAACTGAAGGAGAGTTGGTAGAAGGAACGGCCGATGGAGGTGGTAGAATGGCAGTTTCCTGCATTTGCATCGGAGGAGAGGCCGATGTCTCGGTGTGAGAGTAGCCAGTAGATGGAGGCTCCTTGGTGACGTCCTTTTCAACCAGGATCTCCGCATCAACAGGAGTCCCAGCGTCACCGAGGTCAATGGGATCATGGTGATCTGATCCCAAGGGCCTCTCATCACTAATTGTTCCCGATGTATCACTAGCGCCAGTACTGTCAGTAGTGGGGGACAATACCTCGCTAGTACCCTTTAATATGTCCTGTCTGGCCTTATCAAGACCTTTGAGCCATTGAAGCTCGGCCATTAATTGCTCATAGGTCATTTGAGGGGCGACCTCGGTTGGAGCGGCTTGAGAGGAGGCTGAAACAAGAGGTTAAAGAGGAGACTTTAGGGGAGGAGGCATCTTTGCCTGAGAAACCAGGGGTTTCATTGTTGCTTGCCCGGTCTTCTTGGAAGCAGCACCACTGGCCCCCTATTTTCAAGCAAAAGAGAGGTCAATTTCAGCCTAATTTATTGGCAAGGAAAAATGAAAACATTAGGAAAAAACTGGTACCTTGCCCAATTTAAAGGTGGCCGTGGTCATGTTGCGGCGTTGGCGAGTTGATAGAGGGACATCTTCATCTGACTCTACATCAGTCACACCAATGGGGTTTTCTCTTGGAAGAGCCTCTGAACAAAAGGGGAGAGAAAAATTAATTAGCGAATTGGAAAGCATAGGGAAATATAACAGGGAAATACCTAAAATTGGTGCTCCAGTTTCTATAACCCAGATGGCCGATGAGTGATCGACCGTTCCCAAATCATGTAGCCCGGTATAAGTGACTCTTTCCCAAGGTTCCATCATTGACGATGTCTGCTTATTCACCATCAGCAAGGCAATGACAAAATCGGCCTCAGGCAGCGGAGGAGCCCGACACTCAAATGGTTTGAGGAACTGCTCGTAAGGGATTATGGATGAGTAATCAGTCGTTTGCAAGTATTATTTGTATGCCCTTACTGTCCTGTCCTTGTGCTCCTGTTCAAGCACTCTCAGATGCCACTTCATATCGAATCGCATGATCTCGGGCACTCTGGGATCAAATTTGAATTTAAAAAACTTTTCAAAGGCAAGAACGGCTTGATAGGTGGTTTTACCTTTAGATGTCTGGGCTTTCCTCTTTTGACCTGTAGCCTGAACCAGAGAAGGGTTAGCAGAACAAGAAGCTTTCTCGGAGATAAGAGGAAAAACTCATTTAAGTACAGAAAAAATAGGCTCGGATCGTAGGCCCGATATAGTTTTGGACCACTAAGTGTCAAACTCGGTGGATGTTGAAGGAAGCTCTTGAAAAGGTAAGAACTCTAGCCCTTCTCGGGCAGCTCTGTTGAAAGATCGGCATTTTTCGACCTTGGCCAGGTCGGAAAGGAGAGACCACCCTGCCATAGAGCGGTTGAAAGTTCGGAAAGGGGGAATAGAATTAGTTGACGTAGCCCAAGTTGTCGAGCTAAAGCTGGAGCGTTGTAATACTCCACCCCATACTTGTTATTGTGTTGAGGTAAAACAGGGCTGTACAAGAGATCTCGACCAACTAATAAGCTAGCCTAGATGGCTTCATGTTCTTCTTGATCGGCCTCAGAAGCTTGGCCAGGACCATAGAGAAGCCAGCTCAGACATCGAGTCCGAGGATAAAAGGAAAGAAATTGTTGGGGCAATCGGTTACCCATGTGTTCGTAGAAGAAAGAAAAGAGATGATCAAAAGAAAGGCCTTTTGGACCGAAGCCCGCAAAGTGAAAAGCAAAAGCAAAAGAGTACTCCGGTAAAGTGGTGGGGTCAAAATTATCGACTAGGGTTTTTTTTTTTTCTGGGAAATAGGATTGTAGCAAACACTGGAGTAGCCATAGGGCTCCTCCTGAGGTTTTGAAACCTGAAAAAATAAGTTCCAGTATGCCACAGTAGAGATTAGAAAGGACAAGAGGAGAAAGAGCAAGTTTTTGGCCCGAGGCCAAGGCCAGGGCGATGTGATGATACTCTTTCATAACCCTATAGGAGGCTGAGCAAAAAACAAAATAGTTTAGCCAGTAGACCAAGAAAGCAACGTGTTCTTGGTTAGTGACCTTTCCCTGCCCCATGCTGGCCGAGATAAAATGCCCTAAGGTAGTGATAACCCTAGACCCCTTGCCCGTATTGGTCTTAGGATGTTCAAATTCTAGAGAGGAAGAAAGGCTGGGAGTAATTTATTCACCATGGGCAGGAAGACTGGTGAGGAAACAGACATCTTGAATGGTTGGGCTCATAAGGTCGCAACGAAAGAAGAAGGCATTGGCCGAGGTCGACCAGAAAAAGAGAGAAGAAAAGAAAAGAGGTTTATCAAGAAAGAATCTCTCTCGGCTAAGCATAATAGCATCATGGATGTCAAGGGCCCTCCATAAGTCCTTTTTCACCTCCTCCAATTGGTCTACCCAAGAAATCCAATCAGTAGATGGAATAGGCCAATTCCTCAAAGGGTTTAAAGGAGCATACTATAAGCCCCCACTCAAAATCAGGAGATTGGTAAAGTAATTCGTTGTCTTCTACAACTAAGGGGAAATAGGGATCTAGAAATGACGGAGGAAAAGAATCAAAAGCAGAACCAAGTCCTATTGAAGAGCCAGAGGAGAGAGGAATTAATACCTGAGGATTTATCAGCCCAGGAATAGTTTCAAGGGCTTGTTTTACGGCGGTAGCATTGGTGATTTTGGCCGCCGGCACAGTACTATTAGCTGCAGGAGAAGAAGTAGTGGCATTGGTGGTTTGAGAAGGCAAAGAAAGTGACAAGTTTCAAGGAGTGGTGGTTTATAAGGGAAAAGGAGAAGGGGTTCATCATGACAAGGAAATAGGTTCTCAAGAGGCACGCCTCGATTCTGGAACGAGGCAGAATGAGCTACTAGGGTAAGGACACATAGATCTTTACGCCATCAATACAGAGTTAGCATTAAATTTGAATTTCAAATGTCTCATCAAACTGATTGCACAATGTTTGATAAGATATTTGGGGAGCATTGTTTACACCCTAATTTGGGATTTCCCAAGGCACATAATAATCACGTGGCCTGATGACATCATCACAGGAACAGGCATGAAGATGAACAGGGAATTGAGGCCGATCGCAGAGGAAAGACCAATATCAGAGCTACCTACTGGTAAGGATGATACATCCAATACGTGAATATCGGTGTTAAGACTGAGGTAGGATAGTACTGGGTTCTCTAAGAGATACCTCAGTCTTTACAATAAAAGCCAAGGTTGCAAAATAAGTGCGACGATAGTCGTAACATCGGTCAAATAAGACCGATGACCAACCATGAAGGTTTGAAAGTGTTAAGACTGAAAGACAAGTATGGAAGGAGATGTAATATCGGGCTCAGGAAATGATTGGCAAGTAATCTATAAAGAGAACATCAGTCAAACAAGACCGATGGACACTAGTAGACTTCTTACGAAGAATAAGACCGAGATCCATCAACCAACGAGGGTCAAGCTACTCAGAGAAGGATGCAATCGGCCAAATAGGATCTATTCACAAAGGCTTTTAGGCAGTTAAGCATGGATAAGAATATGTGCTTTAAGTTATGCTGAGTTGGAAGAAAAATAGTTGCATGTAAGAGGAACGTGGCAAAAGCGGGATCACCAACAGATCGTGGAAGTTGATCATAGGATAAAGAGTGGGGGCAGTAACTTATTTGTCCCTAGAAATTAGGAACCACTAACCCCACTAACATGATCGATTATTCGCTCAAAGTCTATAAATAGGGCAAGTGATGCAACATTTGGAGGGGCTAACATACACGCCACATCTGCTCTAGTAGACTTTGTTTTATTTTCCTCATAATAATACTGCTATTGTTCTTGGGTGATTGTGAGTTTTTAAGTGATTGTGAGTTTTCATTGTTCCTTTTGAATGTTTGTAATTGCTACTTGAAATTCAAGCAATGAAGATGGTATTCATGGAGGTATTATTGAGTTTCAGTATTTTGTTTCTTTTCCGTTTTCCATTTGTAATTTGCTTACTTGCATCAGAGTAGAGTTAAGGCCCATTAATCGCTGTTAATAACCGTTATTCGAATTAGAAGTCAGATTAGTATACTACAATCCTCCTTAAGTCCAAGTGGACTCTAGCATGCCCAACACACACCACACCAATTTTATTTGTAAACAGATTGCTTAGAACATTGACTTATAGTCTTGTACATATGAATGAATGAACACTTCTCAGTTAATGTTCCTCTAATAAGACCCAAAACTCTTTTTACTAGACCATGCTGCCCAAATATCTGTGTATGTGTATGTGTGTGTATGTGTAATGGGGAATAACTTGATCTATCTATCTTCCATTTTATTGTTCATGGTGCACTACTGTTTCAATGCTTCCCAAGGAAATGCCTTTGAACAACATTACTGACCAGCAAGCACTTCTTGCCTTGAAATCCCGTATGATCACAAATGATACCAATTCCTTGACAAATAACTGGACTATCAGAACAAATGTGTACAGTTGGATTGGGATATCTTGCAGTGTTCGCCACCAAAGAGTCACAGCCCTCACGCTTCCCAACTTCTCTCTTTTGGGATCCATTCCACCATACATTGGAAATCTTTCCTTCCTAGTCTCTCTCGACCTTAGTAACAATAGCTTTCAAGGTAATCTCCCTCCAGAACTCAGCCATTTGCATCATTTGAAGTTTCATCTAGAATACAATAACTTCAATGGACATATTCCCACAAGTTTTGGTACCTTACGTAGCTTGAAAACAACTGAGTCTCATGAATAATAGTTTGCCTGGTACTATACCACAATCTCTAGGAAATATTTCAAAGCTGGAGCATTTGATGTTGCGCAATAATTTTTTACAAGGGAACATCCTAGATAAGGTTGGAAATCTTGGGAATTTGATATTCCTGGTTATCCAAATGAACTAGATTGCAGGTACAATTCCTTCCAATGTCTTCAACATCACTTCCTTGGAAGTAATTGCTCTAACCTCTAACGGGCTTTCTGGTAGTCTCCCACATAGTATGTGCGATCAACTTCGCTCCCTAAAGGGATTTTACTTATCTTCAAATCAGTTTAGTGGACCCATTCCATCTAATATAGGCAGGTGCGGAGACCTTAAAACCCTATCCCTTTCAACCAATACATTCACAGGAGGCATACCAACAAGCATCGGCAACTTGACCATGCTTAAGCGCTTGAATCTTGGTTTAAACATGTTTAAAGGTACGTAAGTAAAACTCTATTTGGATGTTCTTTGTTAATTAATTGCTCATGTTTAGTGTATATGTTCTCTAATAGAAAGAATTCACAATATTCCACTCTCTGTTTTAAAGTCTCTCCACTAATGATTTGTGATTAATTATTTATATTTTATCAAACAACACAAAATTGATATCATGTGTTTGTTTAACCGATTATTAATGTTCCATCAATAATCCTATATGCTACAGCTAAGAGTTTTTATTCTTAGATCTTTAGGAAACATTTTATCAACTTTTATTCTATAGATTTTATCATATTAATTTACACATGCAATGATAAATAAACATAATATTTATAAACTTGCCATAAATAATAATGAGACTGTTAATATCTCAAAATCACGGTTCAAACTATTGGCTCCTAGGACATACTACTAACACAATAGCCATCCTTATCAATCAAGAAATAAGTAATGTCAAAAACTGCAACTTAACTCACATATTCGTTTTATGCCGCGACTTAAATTGGCACAAGGTTATCCCATCAACAACCTATCCGAGTGGACAGCTAACTTGTTCCACAATTGCAATGATTAATGTAGCTTGTATTTAAAGCTATCTGTCTTTAATTTTGTGCATGAATCCAGTAATAGTATTGAGTTTGTATGTTAATTTGTAGGTGAAATTCCAGAAGAGATAGGTATTCTTAGTTTGGAGGTTTTATCAGTAGAAAGGGCCGGTCTCTTCGGTCGCATACCACCATCTATCTTCAACATCACTTCATTAAAATGGCTAGCTCTAGCTAGCTTCGACATGAAAGGTACAATTGCATTATCCTTTATTTGGAAATTCACACCACATGTTAGTTTACAATTCGTTGCACTCAAGGTGGATCTAGAACTTCATTTTAGGGGGCACACACTTACATGGGAATTTGGGAGCAGTGCCCCTGGCCCATTTTTTGTTTGTTAAAATAGTATCTCATGCTTTAGAAACCGTGGTTGTTCCGTGTACTTCAAATATAATGGTTTGATGGTTAAAACATAACTACTCAGGACAAATATCTCTATAACTCATTTTTCTTTCCTTTTCTTTTATTTTTTTATTTTTTAAAGTTGTATCCATAATATATATATATAGAGAGAGAGAGAGAGTAGGAGAGATCTCTGACAGATGTCTGTCTCTTGAAAAATCACATACCAAGCTGCCTTTTAGCCAAATGGTGAGACCCATTCAATTTAGGAAGAATAAAAAATTGAATAATCTATTTCTCTCACTTTAAATTACTGACCACACTCTCTCAACTGTAACTGTGTAAGTTGGGCGTATAAGAGCCGAGCCGAGTCGAGCCTACTCGCGAGCTTTCTCACGAGCTCAAACGAGCCGAGCTTCAAGTGTTCACGAGCTTTTTAACGAGCTTTTTCGCGCACCCTTGTAAACTATATAGTTTAATAATAAAACAATCTTTTATCAAGCCTATTTATGAAATCTGTCATATATTCCCTAAAATTACATAGTTTTATAATAAATATATTTATAAAAGTCACTATACAAGCACTTTATCAAATCTATAAACGAGCTTTTTCACGAGCCTTAATCGATCGTGTTCACGAGCTCAAATGAGCGAGCCGAGCCTAGCCTTTGTCGAGCCAAGCTTCGAGCCCTTATTGAGCGGCTCATCTCGTTTTCACCCCTATGTGTAACCCATTCATTGTATTAACCTATTGGTGGGACCCATTCACTTTAGCCATGAATAAACAAATTGAATGATCTTTCTCTCTCTCACTTTAACCCTCTCTCACTTTAGCCCCCAAAAAAACCCCAATTAGCCAGAGCACACTCTCACGCTGTAAACCATAAGAGGAAATGAGGGAATTCAAATGAGAGAAATACATTTCAAAACTCATAAGAGGAAATTCTAGAAAACCAAACCATTCTTACTTCCACAATTATTAAACTACCAATATTTTGGGGTTCCAATACCAGTTACAAAATTTAAGAGTTCCAAAACCAAATATAAAAAATTGGTTAACTAAATATCAATTAAACTATCCAAATCTTGAATTGCATCATCTGGAGTTGAATCTTCATATGCCTTAATTGGCCTACATGAAAAAATAATAACAATAAAAAATTAGTCACTTTTATATTTATTCAAACGAAAAAAAAAAAATTGAAATAAGTATATATGAAGATTCTTAATAATTTGCAAGCATTGGACAATTTCTTTTATCGTGGGACTGCCCAACTTTGCCACATCCATGACAACTTCTGCCTTTATATTTTTTTGGCCCTCCCTATTATCTTCTCTTTTCCTCCCTTGAGCCTTTTTTCCACACCTTTTTGCCTTTACTTGACTAGGGTCATGGTAACTTTGTTCATAACTTTGAGAGACCCATACACTTGTGCCATAACCAACCATTTGATAACTTCACTCACTAGAAACTCGTACGCTTGTACCACATCCAGCTATTTCATTAATTTGTTAGAGTACTCGACCCATACCATCCGTGTAAACCTTGGACGTTGTTTCTTCACTTTTGAGAGCCTTAACAAGTGCACCCAAAGAAAATTTAATTAATCAACTATGCTTCATGAAAAATGATTTGTTATCAGTAATTTGCATACCAACATCATCCAAAACTAGCCCAGATTTTGCAAATTTAATCCATCTTGTTATAATCTAATGATCGTGCAATTTATCTAAATCATGCATCTTGTTCAAGTATGCAAAAATGTGCCTACATGGGATACCGGAGCTCTCAAATTTTTTGCAACTACATGAAGCTAAACCAACGCCCTTGTCATAATTGATTTCTCATACTTTATATTTCTCAACATTTTTTCTTGAAATCTTAAACACTTGGTGATCTTCCATGTCTTTGATAAGCTCAAATACATAATTCAAACTCTTCCACAACTCATCTTGAAACTTATAAAACACTTCACATATATATTTCTCATCCATTTGCACCAAGAAATCATGAAGCATTTTCAATTTAGGCTTCTCAATCATATCCATGTTATCAGCAATCAACTCTTCATGACGTTAGTGTTCAAGTCCCTATCCAAATTGTATCATAAAATCCACTAAAGAATTACTTTTGAGACATATTTCTTCAAAAACGATTGAGCGCTTTCTGCTCATTGGCTATTTGACATACCGGTCGAGAAAATATGATTTACATACGCAGGCGCTCATCTTGAATGAATCTCATAGAAATTTTATAGCCACCGATTATCATTGAACGCACTTTTCTCAACAAGCCCCATCCACTTGGAGTCAAACTATTGATTTTTCTCTGAATTCTATATACAATCTGAAAACTAGTTATAGTGTGCACTATATTTAATTGAATCTAACTTTTTTCAGAAAATCTCGTCAATATGTGCCAACTACAGTACCTATGAAAAGTACTTGGAAGAGTTTGAGAAATAGCGTTTGTCATCACAGGATCTTGATCAGTAATAATCATTTTAGGGGCATCACCTAGCATAACTTCTAAAATTTGGTTGAATAACCAAACAAAAGAATCGATGGTCTCATCACTTAAGTTTGTACAAGCAAAAATAATTGTTTGGCCATGGTTATTAACCCCATCAATGGTGCAAAAATCATGGCATACCGATTTGTGTTGTATATAGTATCAAAAATTACCACATCACCATAAAAATTGTAAGCTTCATGTGTAGAGGTTGCATTAGACCAAAAACAATGAGTTATTCTCTTTTGTTCATCTGCCTCAATTTCGAATGCGAATGATGGATTCCTTCCTTGTTCCAATTTTAAAAACTCGAGCAACATATTTTCGTTATGCCCCTTCATCTCATTACGTATATCCCTTTATAGTTGTATATATCCCTTTGTGTGCATACAATATTTTCCATCCCTCCTTCCTATACTCCTAGAAAACTAAATGGTTGGTGTGGTGGTATATTAATCGAGGCCATTTGTTGGGTTAAGCATTTTTGTGCACTTGAAACAAAATGATGGGACCTCAATAGATGTGTTCTTTGTGGGGTTGACAATGGTTGACTGTGACCCTCAACAAATACACTGACTACAAATATTCCAGATTCGGACTTCACTATAGCAAGTTTTGCATTACAACCCTATTTCATAATGCCTCGATGCCTTGTTTTCTCAACGTCCAATATTCTTCAACTTTTTCCTTGCTTATAACAAACATGTTGGATATTGCGTTAAATTTCTCAAGTATGGAATGTCGTAGTGAGGTAGTGATGGTTTAGATGGATTGGAAACAGGAAACTCACTCAATAAGGTTTCCGTGCGAGTGAGCACGGGATTTTTGGGCCAAAAGCAGCTTTCCTAAGTTAATTAGGATAGCACTTTTGGGTAAGTTTCAACAAATGATTAGTCTCCTATTATATAGAAATACTTGTATAGATTGGTTTCTTAGTGAAGAAGTATTTTCATGTTGATGAGTTTCTTCTACTAGGATTAGGAATATGTATATCTATATATAATGTATAGAAATAATCTTGAATCTTAAACCTAGAGAGGAAAAGGAAGAGTAAAGATCCTTTGGGGAACCCAAGTAAAAGAACGTGGCCTAATGGGTGCTCATCATTGTTGGGTGTAATAGCGTTGTGGAGGCCGCTACCAGGGTGCTGCAAGACTGCAATGTTGTGGTGATGGTGAAGGTATGGCTACTATGCGATATGATGGTGATGATGATAATGGCTACGATGTCATGGTGAGATGGAGGCTGATTGGAAGCCTTTATTTGAGTTAGAATATAAAATGCCAAAATAGTGTGTGTGAGAGAGAGGCTTGTATTCATTATTTATCAATAAAAGAAGCCGTGTGGACATAGGCATGTTGGTTGTGCCAAACCACATAGAAAAAATACTTGTATCTTCTCTTGGTTTGTGTTATTCTTGTGTTGGATGATCTATTTTTCTCTTGCTATTAAATGTGAATTATCTCTTTCATATTGGTTGATGTGATCTTGATTATGAGGAATTGGGGCCTACCCGCACATCAATTGGTATCAAAGCTCATGGTTGAAGACATCTCAGTCCAACAGTCACAAAGGGAAAGACTGGTCAAGGGAAGCAAAGCCTAACGTGTGAGGGGTGAGATGTAAAGAACCATGAAAGAAGATGAGTTGACAATTTTTCAAGATCCTTGAAAGAAGATAGATCGTGGGATGGATGGAAGATGATAGAAGTGGTTGGTGGTACAAGAATTTCAACAAGGGTGAGAAGATGTTGGAGATGGTGAAGCTGTGGATTGTAGCTCAAGATGGTGAAGATTTAAGAAATTGAACCCAAGGTGAAGATTGTTGGAAATTCATTTAAATTTCTCAAGTCTGGAATGTCGCTTGAGCGATCTGCTCGGGAAAGGCAGTGATGGTTTGGATGGATTGGAAACACGAAATTCACTCAACTGAGAGTCCGTGCAAGCGAGCATAGGATTTCTGGACCAGAGGCAGCTCTCCTAAGTTGATTTGAATAACACTTTTGGGTAAGTTTCCATAGATGATTAGTCTCCTATTATATACAAACACTTGTATAGATTGGTTACTTAGTGAAGAAGTATTTCCATGTTGATGAGTCTTCTTCTACTAGGATTAGGAATATCTATATCTCTATATATATATAATAATATGATAGATAGAGAGAAGCTTGAATCATAATCCTAGAGAGGGAAAAGAGAGAGTCAAGATCCTTGGGGGAACCCAAGTAAGAAAACGTGTGCCAGTGGGCTTGCGCCCACTGGTGGACGGTGAAAATGGGAGTTGCCTAGTGGGTTTTCATCGTTATTAGGTGTAGTAGCATTGTGGAGGCGGCCATAAGGGTACTGCAAGACTGCAATGTTATAGTGATGGTGAAGGCATTGCTACGATACCATACGATAGTGATGATGATGATAGCTACGATGTCATGGTGATGATGGAGGCGGATTATAAGCCTTTATTCTAAGATGAGTTAGGATATAAAATGCCAAAATGAGAGAGAGAGAGAGAGAGAGAGAGAGAGAGAGAGAGAGAGAGAGAGAAGGGGGGGGGGGGGGGGGCTTGTATTCATTGTTTATCAATTAAAGAAGCCGTGTGGACGTAGGCATGTTGGTTGGGCCGAACCACGTAGAAAAAAAATCCTTGTGTCTTCTCTTGGTTTGTTGTTGTTCTTTTGTTGGATGATCTACTTTTCTCTTACTATCATATGTGAATAATCTCTTTCATATTGGTGGATGCGAACTTTATTATAGGGAATTGGGGCCCACCCGTACAACAAAACATACTCCTTTCTTATAATTTCATTGACACTACTCTTCCTAATAGACCAATTTCGAACGCTAAACCCATCTTCTTTTGCATATGCATTGTAAAAAGATTTTGCACCATCTAGTGTTTTAAATTCTTGTCCTTTTCTAGGCTTCAATTCATGTCTTACTTTGCATCATCAAAGTTGGAATTTAACTCTTCATTTATTTCCCTACCTTCATCCCCTAGTACTTCCTGGTCCACATTCTCCATTATGCTTCCAGATTAAACCCCCAAAAGATATTGTTGGCCCAAAAAGGAAACCTTAGAGGGGGGGGGGGGGGGAGGTGAATAAGGTTTCTAAAAAAAAACTAATTTAATAATTGTTCAAATTGATTGCCCAATAAGAAAAATCACAAAAGCAAAGGAAAGAAAAAGAGAAGAGATACTATGCAAACCGATTTTTAGGTGGTTCGGGAAACCGCAAGCCGCGCCCTACTTCCACCCCTCGAGAACACCTCTTGAGGATTTCACTATCACAATCTCCTTCGGGTGAAGATTAAACCCTTACAATCTCTTCAAGGAAGAAAATCCTCTTCACTTGAACTAGGGTTACACCAACCCTTAATACACACTACCTTTAGAAATAAGATTTGATACAAGAATGAAGGCTCTCTCAATAGAGTGGATGAATACAAGATTAAGCTTCACAATAAATTGCTCTTAAGATATACAAATGAAGACTAGAGCAATAGAATTTATGATCTCACCAAACTAGGGCTCAAGGAGTAAATGTGATGAAATTAATTTAAGTTGGATTGATCAAAAGTTGCCAAATGAAGTTCAAATATCTGTATTTAAAGCTTCCTTAGGATTTTCAACCGTTGGAAGTAGTTGGGAGAATTAAATGCTTCATTTAATGCAGTTAACTAGCCGTTACTGTGATTATCGCAGTCATTCAGTCGACTGGATTCTCAGGGCAGTTGACTGACCTTTGAAAGGATATAGAAAACCACAAGACTCAGTCGACTGCGTTGGGAGGGCAGTCGACTGGATTGTACACATATAATATCTCTGTGTACCCAGGTTGACTGTTCAGTCGACTGAATGATCAGTCGACTAAAACGACATCACAGTCGACTGCTCTTTGCAGATTTTCAAAGATAGGTTGGGTTAACTATGTAAAACCTTTTTCCAATCAAATTTGAGCCCTTAAGTAAGATGTTCACATAAATAAATTGCTTACATAGAGTCCTAAAAAATGACTCAAAAAAGATTCTTCAACTTGTAAAGCTCCGTTTGGCTTGAAACTACTGAGCACAAATCACCATGACTTTATGTAATGAGAAGATATACGATCAAGTGAACATATATTGATGTATGATGTTTCCTGCAACTTAATCAATCTAAGATCATTAGAAAATACAACTAAGTAGTTTGTTAATCATCAAAATTATCCATTTAATTTAGTGGAATAGCACTTTGGGGCTAACAGATACTACACCCAATAAATTAACAAAAAATAAAGAAATTCAATAGACATCCCCTTAGTGTCATGTCTGTACAAGTCTTTGTATTTTAAAATTATTTATTATTAATAGATCAAAGGTCAGTTCTTGGAAATTTTATTTGATCTATTTGACCATTCTTCTTCCATAACTTCCACTTATATGGGTGTAGAGTGCCCATATTGTAACGACCCTAGTCCTATGTGCTATAGGGGGAGTTCGTCCCACATCGCCTTGGGAAGGGAGGGTAATGTGCTATATGGAGGGTCATAGTGGAACCTAGTAAGATGCATTTTGGGCAGGCTTGTGGGCCTGTTCCAGGAAATATCCATGCGGGTTGGGCCCAAAGCGGACAAAATCTTACTAGGGGAGACTTGGGTCATGACAGAATGGTATCAGAGCCTGACCCAGCTGGAAGTGTGCCACCGGGGACGTTGGGCCCTAAGGGGGGTGGAATATAATGACCCTGGTACTGTGTGCTGTAGGGGGAGTTTGTCCCACATCGCCTTGGGAAGGGAGTGTAATGTGCTATATATAGAGGGCCGTCGAGGAATCTAGTAAGATGCATTTTAGGTAGGCTTGTGGGCTTGTGCCAGGAAAAATTTGTGCAGGTTGAGCCCAAAGCAGACAATATCTTACTAGGAGAGACTTGGGTCGTGACACATATGCATTATAATACCCATTGGTAGCAATTGAATACATTGAAAAAAAATTATTGGACTATTCTAATTAGTTCTATTTGGACTCTTCGAATTTTAAAGTTCATGGAGTTTGGATTACATGGATGATTTGGCTTTTCAATCTAATGAGATCTAAAAGAAAGGAAAAATATGTAACTTAAAATTTGAAGGAGGAGGATAAAATAGAAAATATCTTTCTCAAAAACTAATTTTTTAACCTCTCAATAAATCAGTAAATTAGAAATTCATAACTAGGTGAAGAAGAAGAAGAAGAAGAAGAAGAAGAAGAAGAAGAAGTGGAGAAATGAAGGAAAGAAAGGATACCTAAAGTCTGAAGAAAAAGAAGAAATGAATAAGAGTGCTGGAGTGGTGGGTCGTGGTCGTCGGTCCGTAGAGATCTTTACTCATAAATAATATATGTATATAATTCCACGTGGTAGGCGTTTGATTCCACTTTATAATATATATGATTTTGTTATTCATATACGTGAAAACACATAATGGAGCTCCGCCAGATTTGAGTCCACTACCCCTATGCGCTTGGAGAACATACCGTACAAGGTTCTACTCTCTCTAATAAGAAAGGATAATTAGAATTCCTGGAACTTATAAATTGAGTGAGTGTTTGGAAAAAGGAATTAAGAAGTTAAGCACATTGGGCTTTTACCAATTCAGAATACTTAGGCTTTGTTTGGTTCATGAATTTAGTGAGTAAAAAAAAAAAGAGGAAAAAACTAAGCAGAACGTGTTCCTTTTTTTTGGTACTAAGGTTTGTTTGGATTGTGTATTTATTGAAAGAAAAGAAAAGGGAAAGGAAAACTAGCTTTCTTGAGTTTTTCCTTGTATTTTCTTCCATGCTTTAAAAAAAAATTAAAAGTTAAAATCTTCAAAAAAATTGTTGTCGCAACAAAAAAAAAAGAAGAGGAAAATGACTCAAAAATTCAAAGTTTGCAATTATTTTTATATTTTCTTTTCCTTCCTATTTTCTTCCATATTTAGCCTAGTAACCAAACAGATGTAAGCACTTACCTTACATTGTGTTTGGATTGAGAGAATCGGAGAGAAGAGAGGAGAAAAAGAAGAGAAGAAGAAGAGAAGGCATGCTTGTTTGGAGGGAGAGAAGAGAAGAGAAGAGAAGAGAAACATTAGGTTCTCTTGTTTATTTAGCTTTCATAAGAAAAGAGAAGAAAAGGTATTTAAAACCAATTTACTCTTTTATCCTCTATAAAATAACACTTTTGCAAATGAAGGGGTATGTTGGAATAAGATTAAACATTCAGGATATATTGGTCATTTTATTAATATTTTAGTATAGTTCTCTTATCTTCTCTCATCAGTCTCTCCGATTTGGAGAGAGCCAAATTTTGGTTGGTTCTTTTTCTCCTCACTTTCTCTCTGGTTCTCTCCATTAACGTTCTCTTCTCTCTCAACTTAACTACCCAAACGAGAGAACTGGAAAGAAAATGTTACCTTCTTCTTTTCTTCTCTCTAGTTCTCTCAATCCAAACAGAGTGTTAGTGTTTTCTTTTCTTTTCCCTCGCTAAATCCATGAATCAAACAAAGCCTACAGAAAATAATGAGGAGTACATGAAGGAAAAGAATATATGGTGAGACGTAAATTGAAAGTTTTGTATATTGTGAGTCACTTTATGTCACACCCCAATCCCCACGCATGGATTAGGACCGTGTAATAAAGGATTACCCAAGGTAAAACATCAATTATTAACGTGGGTTAAGGAAATTCCCTTCAAATTCTTTGTAAAGCACCATCTTCTAAAAGTTCACAGATGCAGTCGACTGATCGAAAGTCTGGTCGACTGGTATTTAGATTACAGAGAATACACTCTGAAGGAACCCAATCCGGTCAGTTGACTGGGACCCAGTCAACTAAGTTTACATAGGAGGGTGCGAAACCCGGTCAACTGGTTCTCATCCAGTCGACTATATCAGTGTTCTAGTGAGCTCTGTTTGTTAAGGGACGATCTAGTCAACTATAAATATCAATACAGTCGTCTGGTTTTGAAGCTTGGGTGAAACTGTCTTGTCCAATTAGCTAATCCAGTCGACCGCACCCCCAATCAGTCAACTGTTTCTTATCAGCAAAATGTTATGCAACATTCTAAGCACCAACTAATCCCAACCATAAATCCAAAATAAAATACACCTCCAAACACATTTCAAAACAACTTTAACTAAAATAACGATTTCCATAACATTTTGAAAAACTTAGGGAAGATTCAAACGCAAGGTTGATACAAAATCCCAAAACATACAACTACTAGCATTGTCCAAACATAACCCATCAACAAAAAACTTATAGTTACCACATTACGACATGGATTCTACAAACTTACAACCACTAACTCCCAAGTATGCAATATGAACATATAAATAAGATAAATCCAGCCCCGGAGTCTCGATCACTTCATCCCTTCTTCCTGATCCTTACCTGCGATAGATATTCAATCACCATAATAGGAAATAGAATTCATTTAAGCTTTCGCTTAGTGAACATTCTAATCGTGCAATTGGGATGTATAATGTAGCATATGTAATGTATAAACATTAAACACGATAAAATTAGTCACCGGCGTGTCTAGTAACTAATCACCATCGTTATGGACCCTTGATTCTGGGCCTTCCTCACTTTTACTGTCGCATATAGCGAAATATATATAAATATATCTCTTTCTCTCGGCTTCGCCCTATCACGTCAAAGCTTTGCAGCTGCCCACGACCTCTAGTATAAATAAGTAGCCTCATTTACTACACCGAACAACCCAACCCAACCCAACTCAATCCTACCCTAGAGCAAAGGATTAACAGTTATTCCTATTCTCATCCACTTACAAAACATTCCCATTGTCCTTCCCATTGTCCTGAGCACAACTAGACCTTTTGTACTATAAGACCTTCTGTCTTACACTACCCTTCATCTTACCTCACCTTTGTTTTATTCTATCCTTTACTCCACTTTAATACCTACTCACCACCCTTTGACCACCCTTGGATAAATATTGCTTTCTTTCTATCTTATTTGGGGCTACTTTGGTTATCCGACCCGAAGTGTCTCTGGATCCCACTATCTTCATTACTTTCATTATACTTTATTAACTCACTATATGGTCATCACCACCGACCCCTTTTCATGAGTAACATCGTCCCTTAAATACGGGCTGTATAATAGTGATTATCACTTGACACTGTTTGACCCAAATAAGTACATAAGCATGTCAACATATAAACATGGCAATATCAACAATTATGACATATAAGCACTAAATTAACACATACTCTTCTGTATATTCAAGAATTAAGCATTCTAAAACAACCAATACCAATAAACAACATTAAACACCCAATTTTAGGATTAGGGTACTCACCTCTTGAATTCAACCGATAAAAGCCTAGAAATCTTGAAGTCTTTGTAGTTTCTGATATTCCTACATATATATCACATATGTATATACTACCACCTCAAAATGGGTCACGAAAAAATGGTAACAAAATTGGAAAACAAAAGGAACATAAAATGATCATCTCACCTCCACGATACCGAATATGATTTCGGGTCGCGAAACAGAGACCCGACAACAGAAAAACGGCCAAGAACAACGACGGAACAACCCTCTCTCTCCTCTTGGCCGACTCTCTTAATTCTCTGTGCCTATTTTTTTTTCTTTCTTTCTATTGTTTGTAAGGAAGGAGATGACTAAGAGGGTAGGTGTCATCTCCCTTGTCATTCGGCACACTTTGGTTTATTACACTACACTTACACCCCCAACATTTTCTAAGACTATATTGTGAAACCCCCAACAATTATATTAACTACCCAAATTATTAAGTGGGCATGTGTCTATGTCACGTACGGGTCCCAAACATGGTTCCAAATATTTTATGAAGTTTCTAGTTACCCTGCTAGTTATGAATCCAGTTCCAATTTGCTCTCACATGGGTACCCAGACTAGTACCATAAAAGGTCACAACTAACAATAAAATATTAAAAATTTTTTAACAAGTATTCATTTAATCATATAAATGTAACTAAATGCAATTTATTTAATCTGGTCCTCCTGTGGGTCCCACTTCCATATTTGTCCAAATGTCTGCCTTTTCAGAACAGTTGTCGTACCAGGGTAATTGGAACTTACCAAAATCACCGCATGCTATTAATTATACTAATTAATACATGAAAGTAAATGTTATCTCCATTTTTAGGTAAGGGTATTACACTTTATTTCCTTTCTTAACTTACAATTATATTTTAAAAATATAAACTTTCAATATTATTAAACAACGAAGAAAAATACAAAGGAACTAGTTTTTCTTTGTTTTCCTTTTCCTTTTGGGGCTTTTCCTTTCCTTCAATAAATCCACAACCTAAAAAATCCTTAGATCTACAAAAACACAATAGGTTTTTGCGAAATTAGAAATAACTAGAATATTTTAGAATTAAACATAATTATGCATCTTAGTTCTATTGTAGATCAAATTATTTTCTTGTTACATGTAATCATAATATCTATATATAAATATGTATGGAGAATGCTAACTTACAGAACAACGTCCTTTTTAACATCGAAAAAAATGCTTTTAGCAACGAAATTTTGGATGGCTAAAAGTCGCGTTTTTTAGCGACGTAAAGTTTTATCACTAAAAGCTTGTGTACACATTGCTAACTTGCAGCCACCATGCTGTAGGTTAGCAGCCCCTATCTACATATATAGTTTTTTCTTGTCCTTGCTTTATCCATATCATATTTTTATAATAATAATAATAATTATTATTATTATTATTAATATTATTATTTTGTGTATTATCTCATCCTATTTTGTCTATTGTGTTTGTGTCCCTGTATGTGTGCTTCTTAATCTTAGGTGGTGGATGCTAGCTATGCTATGTATTCTTCTTTGCCTATAGATACATTCATTTAACAAGAATCTTTTCCCATTTGTGATGAAAAAAAGGAAAGAGGGAACATACATAACTCACAAACACAACAGAAATTGGAAAATGGAAAGACAATTTGTTGTTTTCTTTCAAAAATTGTCCTATTATACAAGCCTTAGGAGTGACCAAGTTGCAGTAATTGTTTATGATGGGATGAATTTTTAGAACCGAAGGACACAATCTATATGTTAGGTTAAAATGAGAATTGTCATCAAATTCCTTTCAGTCTCTTTCCCTTATGTTTACTAGAATTTTGCCTTCTTCTTCTTCTTCTTTTTATTTTTTATTTTATTTTGTGACTATGGGCATTTGACTCTTAAACTTTACTAAAATCACTAAGGGAAATCTATTTATGCGGCTTGTTGATCGTGCTGTGTGATTCAAATCAATTTTGTTAGGTGTGATACCTGAAGAGGTCGGTAAGCTTGACAATTTGGAAAGGTTAGGGTTGGTGGATAGTGGGTTAAGTGGTCTCATTCCAGCAACTGTCTTCAACATCTAAACACTAAGAGAACTTTCGCTTGTGGGGAATCGCCTTTCAGGTCTTCTGTTAAATATAAGCCATACACTACCTAATCTTGAAAGACTTTATCTTGGAGGAAATGATATAAGTGGAACCATCCCTGACTGTTTCTCAAATGCATCTAAGCTCACTATCCTAAGCCTCAGCAGTAATAGATTCAGTGGTACAATTCCCACTTCAATTGGTAATTTGGAAGAACTCAGAGTCCTAAGCCTCATCAGTAACAATCTCACCAATGAACTTTCTTTAACTCAAGATCTGGGATTCTTCTCTTCCTTGGCAAGATGTAGACATTTAAGAACATTATGGATAGCTCAAAATCCTCTAAACGAAAACCTTCCAGTTTTCATTTGGAACTTGTCCACTTCTCTCGAAAACATTGATGCGAGCTATTGTGGAATAAAGGGCCAAGTTCCAAATGGAATTGGCAATTTAAGTAATCTGATACTCCTTCGTTTGGAATTCAATGACCTGACTAGGTTTATTCCAACCACCATCAAAAGCCTTCAAAAACTCCAAGTGTTGAATCTCCATTTCAATAGAATACACGGATCCATTCCAGGTGATCTTTTTCATTTACCCAACTTGGCTACATGAAATTTATCCAAAAATGAAATTTCGGGTTCAATACCACCATGCTTGGGGAACATTTCTTCTCTTAGACTTCTCTATCTGGATCGCCATAGACTAACTTCTAACATTCTTACAACCATATGGAACCTAAAAGATCTATCTGAGTTCAACTGTTACTCCAATTCATTAAGTGGAAATCTACCCCCAGAAGTTGGAAATTTAAAGGGCGCAGTGCGAATTGATCTATCATTGAACCAATTCACCACTAATATCCCAATCACCATCGGATTGTTGGATAATTTACAATTTCTTAGTTTAAATCAAAATAGATTTGAAGGATCTATTCCGGAGTCATTTGGTAGCATGGTAAGCTTGAAATATTTGGACCTATCTCATAACAATCTATCAAGTGTGATTCCTATGTCATTGGAGGCAATTTTGTATCTTAAATATTACAATTTATCTTTTAATAAGTTACAAGGAGAAATTCCCATGGGAAGTCCTTTTGCTAATTTCACAAACCAATCTTTTTTGCCAAACGAATCATTGTGTGGCGCTGCTCAATTCCAACTCCCCCCTTGTGCTAGTGTTACTCGTCCTAGACCAATGCTTAAGCACATACTTGTGTATGTTTTGCTGCCAATTGCATCAACATTGTTTGCATTGGCCCTAGCACTTTTTGTCATAGGAAGCCGAAGCAAAAGAAAAATCCCAATTCAAAATGACTTGGTTCCAACCACAATAATCCATGAAAGGATTTCGTACCATGAACTTCTTCGAGCAACTGATGGGTTTACCGACAACTACTTGCTGGGTGTGGGGAGTTTTGATTTAGTTTACAAAGGGACACTAATAGATGGGATGATCGTAGCGATAAAGGTATTTAATTTGCAACAAGAAGGTGCCTTTAGGAGTTTTGACACAGAGTGTGAGATGCTACGCAATATATGCCATCGAAATCTCACCAAAGTCATCAGCAGCTGCTCTAACCTTGATTTCAAAGCTATAGTACTTGAGTACATGCCTAATCCAAACTTTGACAAGTGATTGTATTCTCACAACCACTTCTTAGATATAGTGCAGAGAATGGATATAATGATAGATGTAGCATGTGCATTGGACTATCTCCAAAATGGTTACTCAACACCTGTGGTTCACTGTGATCTCAAGCCTAGCAACATTCTACTCAACGAAAATATGGTTGCACATGTGATTGACTTTGGCATAGCAAAATTCTTAGGCGAGGAGGAGACTATCGCACAAACCAAGACCCTAGCTACATTTGGGTACATTGTACCAGGTGAAGCTTTTTGCTTTTACGTTTTAACTAAAATACAATTATTCCATTTACCACAAAATTACTTTCCATGGTACTTGTTAAATTTTTGATTAGTTATACTATGTTGCCAGAGTATGGACTAGAAGGATCGGTATCCACAAGGTGTGATGTATATAGTTACGGTATTTTGTTGATGGAAACATTCACTAGAACTAAGTCCACAGATGGAATGTTTGCTGAAGATCTGAGCCTAAAGGGATGGGTAAATGAGTCACTACCTAGTGCCATATTTGAGGTTATTGATGCCAACTTGGTAAGGCCAGAGGAGCAACATTTCACTACAAATTTAGTGTACATTTCAGCCATCATGGAATTGGCTCTTAGTTGCTCTGCAGAATTACCCCATCACAGGATCAACATAAAAGATGCTCTTGTAGCACTACAGAAAATCAGGCGCCAGTTTCTTGCAAATCGAGAAGGAACTTGAAGCATGTAAGTCTCTACTTCATATTAATTATGTTTTAATAGTGATGTATACGATTTGAGTTGCAAATATTTTGTATGAGGAGTGTCTGCAAACTCTTATTGGCTGATTTATGAGCTGATAGAGCAAATGTTTGCAGACAGTTTTAGAACTTGATAAATGTAGTGGTGCCTTATATGTTGCATGATTATTATCAAGTCCTCCTCAAAAAAAGTGTTCTATGTCGCAGCAAAAAATTAATATGAGTGCTTTAGTTCTCTATGTAAAAAGCGTATTAATGTTGCTTTCATCATGGAAAAAAGAACATATGTTTGTGTAGTCAAGAAGATGATCAACGTTGTTAGTTTTCCATATAGAGTTTCAAGATATCTTTTTGTAATGTTACTTAATGATCAAAGTTAAATTAGCTACAGAGGAAAAGAGATTAGCCAAAACAACCAAAATAAATTTATTACCCATAACTAGTGCAATTAAAGTAAATGTGTGTAATTTAGAAAGTTGTTTTAAACTTTACAATGTTCAATTATTTTTCTTTGATAGTGACAACACAAATGAATCTTGTTGACAAGGTGTCTTATTTCCCATTTAGCAGTAAGCGCACCATCAGAAGGTCCCATGGCCTGCATCGGTGATTTTTTGACTTAATTCACTCTACTAGTTACCCGTTTGAAGGGCGTTCAAACACAGAGGGGTGTTCAAAAAGTCTTTTTTCTTATTCAATATAGGATGGAATTATTATTCTTATTTATTTATTTACTATTATTATTATTATTTTTTTTTATAAATTGATTTCTGTTAGGATGGAATTTAGTTTTATTTTTTTATTTTTATAAATTGAGTTCTCTTATAGCTTATGGAGAGATGATGATTTTGGAACTTGGGAGAGCCTTATATGAAAGCATATTTGTTTGTTTGAGAGGGTTTGAATTTTGTTTTGTTGGTTGTAGTTTGAAAGCTATAACACCTTCTGTAAACATCTTCATACCAGTAGTTTTTCTTTGTCGCTCTTCGCCCATATGGACATACGTATATTTGGCATCCTTTTTTGATTGCTATAGTTTTCTCTGTTGATGGCACTCTCTCACAACATATTTTTTCCCTTCTCATTTTATTTTTTCAATCTAGAATTTTTAACTTGTAATTTAACAATTTTCATGTTTACAAAAATAAAGAACTAGTAATTTGACATCAATCACACTTCAAAATTCATGCTTATCAACATAAACAAGCCAGGTTAATGCAATTTTCTCTAGGGATGATTAGATATCAGCCAATTATATGTGGCAAAATTCAAAGTCAATCTAGTGCTTTTTGTTAATTAAAACGATGTAAAGTTGAACTGCCCAAATTATATCTACAACAACTCCTGAAGTCTTTGTAAATACTAAAAAAAAGAGAGCCATAAATGCCCTTTAATGATCAGAATGAAATGACAAAATTGCCCCAAACCCATTAATAATAGTATAACACCAAACCCTAACCAAACACTAAATGTATTCTTTCTCTACATTGACTAGCGGTTGAGGCACACGCATTGTGTGTGCAGCGCGTTTTAATTGTTAACGTAAATTTAACAAATGATTAACAATTTTTATAGTTGAATGACAAATGATATTGATATTTTTTATAGAATGAAAATAATCATGGTATTAAAATCATTAGGCACATATGACCGTCAAAATTTTGGTATGTGAATAGGCACTCACAATTTTCACTCACACATATTGCCATGCAAAATCATAAGAACACTTTCAATAAACAAATTTTCAACAACAGTTTATGAAATCTATATTAAAATATGTCTACTATCCATCCTTTAATTCACTTGTGGCATCCCAATAAACAATTTTTTCCCCGAAATACCTCTAAAAAATGGTCAATTAAAAAGCACTAAGCCACATGACGTAATGACCATTGGACACATCTCTATTATCTCCATTTTTTCTATATCCTGAAACAGTGTGACAACCAAATAGAAATTCCAAGCAAATTATGATTAACCCAATTGATATATCCTCATAAGGAAAGTAACATTGAAGAAGATTGATGCGATTTTGCTTACCAATAATATGATTGAACATATCTAAGTTGCTGGGATTCTAACTATCTTCAAGATATGCTGCTTCACTTGCCACCACAAACAAAACAAAATGTTGATATATGCATATGTAAGTATGTGTGTATTTATATAAATATATGAAGTATATCTATGCATGAAGATGGAGAATTGGAAAGACAACTATTCCAAGGAGAAACACATCCTGAAAGTAGGTCTGGCGGGTTTTTTTTGTTGAAAAGAGATTACTACGAGAGAGGACGTGTGTGGTTGTGTTTTTCCAATTTGAATGCTGGAAACTGCCAACTATATATAGTATTTTGTTTATGATAATATTGGACAATAATATTTGTGTTCAGGATTTGATGATGCAATTTTTGGGGCAAGATAAATTAGAGCAGATCAAAGAGAGAGAAACAGTAAGAGAGATAACGAGAGACCGGGTTTGTATGTGATTCGGCCCTGTTAATGAAGAAACCTACGTCCACGTGTGTATCTGAGCACTTCCGCTATATAAAATAAAACTACTACAGGGACCTTGGTGATCCAACAATGATGACTGGAACTACCAAGGGTCGGTCATACAGGGTATGCGTTTAAGGTTTCTTAGGAGAGGCTAGACAACGCAATATTGTTGGTTCTATCGAACTTGGGATCCCCTCTAATGGGGGTGGGAGGACCCTTTTATAAGAAGAAGAGTCCTCCCTTACAAGGCAATCTAGTCCATTTAGGAAACTGTTGACAGGCTGTAATGATGGCTGCATATTCGAATGGTTTCTTATTCTGATTAGGAAATTGTTTATGCATATCTGGAAGATTTTCTAACTGGCTTTGGAAACTGCTGGAGTCCGAGCTATTTGGAATGTGCCTCTAGGCAACCCGAGTTGTTCCCGAGCTGTATTATGATTGGAAGATGATATCCCAATCCAGGGGTCAGGCTTCTCCTCTAGAAGAGCCCCACACTACAAGATAAGGAGGCCCGAGGGGCTTGCAATTGCTCGAGAAATCGGGATGGTGCTCACCTAAGCAGTTGTTCATGCCTTGGCCAGGATAGGGGTCGGCCGCTGAGTATAACTGCTTGGTCATAGAGTAGAGCCAATTTTGGGCGTATCAGCTACCCCCCATTTCCAAGGTTGGTCTGATGCTATTTCGGGCCAAGTGTAGAAATCTATTGATTCTGCTTATCATTGTCTAATGTTGCAAAGTTGGACTTTCTCGTGGAGCGATACACCTTATGATTTAAAGTCTACAGATCTTGGTGAGTCACCCTTGTATCAGTAACGGGTCAAGATCAGCAACATTGTGATTGCTCGAGGAAGTTGCCTTGGAGCTTCTGAGTTTGGTGAATTCTTGGGAATTGGCTAAGAGTTGAGACTTAGCCTAATTCAGAGTCTTTTGAGTGCTCGGGAATTGGCTAAGTGTTGAGACTTTTTGTTTAGGTTAGCTCCCAGGATGATTATTTTCTACCCAGTAAGCGTTAGTCAAGGTTGTTGGTAGAAGAATTTGAACATGTATGGTAAGCCGACCTAAAGTATGTTACTTAAGGATCATTTTTTAGTTCCCAAGATGGTTATCTTCTACCCAGTATGCCTTCGTCAAGACTATTGGTAGAAGCATTGACCATGTTGGTAGAGCCGACCTAAAGCGTGTCGCTTTAGGGTCCTTTTTTTACTCCTCTATCGTGGGCCAACCTAAGAGGCTTTAGTCACCTCTATCGTCTGTTTGGGCCTAATTGGAGTTAGAACCTCTATGTATTGTAGGCACTCGGGTTTTCTAAATTTACTTAGTTAACCCTAAGGCCTGTAAATACTCTGGATGACTTCCTATAGTCTTTATTCCCTCTTGCCCTGAAGCTTTTGTTGAGGCAGGTGTTGCGGGAACAATTACTATAGGCAGCCGACCTAGAACGTTGGTAGTTCTAGGGTCTTTTGGTGCCTCGAATGTGATCCGAGGCCTTTTGCTGCCTCGGGTGTGATCCCGAGGTCTTTGTAGGAGCTCTTTGATATAGTTTGTGGAGCCTCATGCTATGATCGGGCAAAAGTACCACTGTAGTTGGGATCACCTAGACTATTGGAGACATAAGGTCAATGGGGATCACCGGGCTCCTGGCCGCTGTAAATGGGAGGCCAGGTCGGGATTGCTGAACCCTGACTACTATAAACTGAAGGTTAGGTCAGGGTTTTCGGATCCTGACCACTATAAACTGGAGGTCGAGTCGGGGCTACCGAACCCTGACCACTGTGAATTGGAGGTCGGGTTAGGGCTGCCAGACACTGACCGCTATGAACTGGAGATCAAGTCGTGACTGCAGGACCCTGACCGCTAGACACTCAAGGAACTGCCAGAATTACTGGGCTTCTTTACATTATTCTTTTGGGCTAATCTCGCTTCCGCTTACTTCTTGAAGGCTCGTTGCTTACGTGCCTAGGGTCTTTGGTCTTTAGAAATTCTATAGTGTCAACATATTTTCTGACCCTTTCAGCGAGTTCAACCAAGGTTGCCAGTTTGTTTCTATGAAATGACGTGGAATACTTGATGTGTTGAGCTCTTGAGCAGAAGGTTGTAATGGCGACTTTCTCATTCAGGTTATAGACTTGAAGCTTCAATTGGTTGAACCGATTGATGTAATCCTCCAACGACTCTCCCTTCCGCTGCCTGATAGTGAGTAGTTGGGTGTCAGGTTGCGGCCTGTCGAACATGCCTATGAACTGGCTAATGAAATGTTTGCTGAGCTCCTTGAAATCTTTTGTAATACCCTGTATTTTTGTAATGTATTATGTGAATAAGACCCTGTATGCTTCTTTTAATACTTGTTTGAGCCTGGCCTTACCCTTGGTATAATTTGGATACCAATCGATTGAACTGTTTTCCAATCGATTGCCTTATTTTGGATACCAATCGATTGAACTTTATACCAAACGATTGCTTTTGTCAATCGATTGACACTTATGCCAATCGATTGGAGGCAGCTGGGCAGATTCTTTTGCTCTGGCTGGGGAGAGGCCACGTGAACACCTTCCCTCTATATATACCAGCCCATTTTGGGCGTATCTCTGGTTGCTGAAATCAGAGAGAGTGAGAGGGAGAGTCTTGTGTGTGTATTTTATATATATACACTCATATATATATACACATATATATACATATATTTATACACACACACACAGATGGACTGAGAAGAGAGAAGAGAAGAAGACCAGAGAAGAGAGAAGAAGAAAGAAGAGAAGAAGAAAGAAGAAGACAGAGCAGAGGAGAGAGAGAGGAGCCACCATTAAAGCTCCAAGCTTCATTACACACAACCAAACACCCCCTAATCCTAAGGTGAGTTTTAAACTCACTTGGTAGCCTTACATTGATGTTAGGACTTGTTTTAATAAAGAAGAGATGCAGAAACCATGTATTCCCGTTTATTTGTTGCTGGACAGTCTTCTCTGTGAAGAAGACGAAGTGTCAATCGATTGGTACTCTTACCAATCGATTGACATCTTTCAGGTCCCAATCGATTGACATTTTGTGCAATCGATTGGCATGGATTGTGATCCAATCGATTGAACTTTTTATCAATCGATTGACACTACTTCTATGCTAATCGATTGAATCTTTTTTCAATCGATTGATGCTACTTTTATACCAATCGATTGAACCTTTATACCAATCGATTGGAAGCTTCAGAATACTATTTTTCTTATAATAACTGTTTAGTTGTTTATTTACTGTTCAGTATTTCCCAGCATGCTTTATTATTGTAATACAGACATGATAACGAGTTAATGCAGCATAGGGTTGTAGTAACAACGAGACTAACGGACAATGTTTATAATGTTAGATAACGGAATAGTCGTGAATCCTTTGGAGTTAACGTTCATTTCATTCAGAGTAGTCGGGCCACATTGGGATTGTCATGTATCAGTGATAGAGTTGAACTTAAGTAGGTTTGCTAAGATTCAGAAAATTTGCGTGGGCGGGCTTTGGTCGATCATATGTTCTTAAAAGCGGTAGACAGACGAAGGTGTCTATGACATGCGGTGGACCGTGATCACTGGTAGACGTCGTTAAGTCGTGGCATAGAATGATGTATTATTGCTTAAAGCGTTATATCCCTGATATGCGGTGGACAGTGCATATGTTCTTAAAAGCGGGGGATGGACTAACGTGGTATCCATGACATGCGGTGAACTGTGCATATGTTCTTAAAAGCGGTGGATGAGCAATGGTGTGTTATAGAGTTGAACTACTGTCGAGTCTGTTCCCCTATCAGGATGCGTTGTCGATCTTAAAATGAATAGGACGTCAGTAATCGGATCATTGGTTTGATTAAAGGAGTTACCCTTACTGAATTCTAATTTGGTTACTATTTATAACTTGTGATAATATCAATAGTCGATACCCTGTTAGTATTTAACTCACTCGGCTTTCATTAAGCTGATGGCGTTTATGCCGCTGGACATTTCTACGTTCCAGCGCACCCTGGTTATGACTATACAAGTAAAGGGCCTGCAGGAGAGGACTACTATGCCGGTGACGGAGTCCCTGTGGAGGATTTCCCCGACGGAGGTCAGACCGAAGAAGACTACTACGTCGAGGACTACCTCTACGCTAACTGAAGACTAGAGTAGAATTGTAGCTAATTGTCTTTACCGTTTTAGAACCCCTTTTTGTAGTCAGGCATATGTTGCCTTGACATTTGTACTTCCGCTGTCTTATATTTGATTCGAGACTCTGATGTGTAATAGTTAGTAACTCCTGTTGACTTTATGTTGCGTTGTGATCAGAACCTAGACTTCGTTCTTGTTACACTATTACTCTTGTTGCTTAGTACTGCGTGGTGTGGACAATCATGTGACTTCACCCGTCGCTGCCTTTGGACCCAAAAAGGAAATTTATTTTTCTCTATTTTTGCCTTTCCGGGGCGTGACAAGATTTTTGGTATCAGAGCCTAGGTTTTGTACCTTTTTCGCTCACAGATTGTCCCACACCATCTGGTCCTAGAACCTTGAGATTCTATAGATGAGTATTAAGATTAGTTCTGACTTAAGGTAGTCCCTTTTCAGGTAGCATGGCACCGCCACTGTTCGTTCCAGACGAGTTTAGAGGACACTATGTGTATGAGGGGAGTATTGTGCCAGCAGATCCGCAGTACTATGCCTGGAAGGTTAGGCAGAGGGCTATTGCAGAGACAGAGTGAGACATGCGGATTGAGCAGCAGAGATTTGGGACCCAGGACCCAGAAGTGATACGGCAGGAGATGATCTACCGCAAGGAGACCTTCAAACGCATCGAGGATGATTCTTTACTGATGTTACGAGATCGTTCTTCGTACCAGGTTTTACTTGCAGAGGTTAGAGCAGCGCCTCCACCATCCCCGACAGAGCCACCACCCCAGACACCTCCACCCCCACCAGAGGAGGACATGGCTGATGCACCCCCAGCAGATGAGGATCCGGAGGATGATGATGAGAGCGATGGCGACGATGAGCCAGAGGATGACGATGAGGAGATGGAGGATGAGGAGGACGAGGACACCAATGACGAGGAGTTAGAGTATGATCCGGAGGAGGAGGACCCCGAGGACCCAGCCGGTATGGATGTGCCAGTTGGCGTGGATATTGTAGTTGCAGAGGGTTATCCGATAGGGGAGGAGGAGGTAGCCGCCGATGATGACGCAGATGATGATGCAGTAGTACCAGTCTTACCAGGAGGAGTTATAGCACAGCTGGCAGTTGAGTGGGCTGCAGAGATGGCTGCACATCCCTATGGATTTGACATTGGAGCACCGGAGTTAGCACAGGCTATGGTACAGGCTGAGGCACTTGCAGTCGCATTTGATGCAGCCCAGGCTGACATGGCCGCTGATGTAGGAGATTTGGGAGCTATTGTGGAGCATGATGGACCCGAGCTGATTGAGGATGTTGTGATAGAGGATGAGGACATGATGGATGACGATGATATGGATGAGGATGATGTTTTATCTGAGGTTGCCCCAGAGGACGAGGCTTCCATCTATGGATCCGATGTGGACAACTTTTGAGTCCAGTACCTTTAGGACTTAGACTTTTACGTTTGACTTTAGGACATGTTATCCACTTACTTTTGACGCTTATATAGACAGCTATGGACCATAGCCTTTTTGTATAGGTAGCCACCAGTAGTGGTCTTATGTATATCTTTCCTTTTGTTTAGATCTTGTATAGGACCATGTACTACGCGGTACACAGATGATCAGTTGTGTACTCCGCTGTACATCTTTTGGGTATATATATATATGGCAGATCGTTTCTCTTGGTTATTTCTGTTATCGTCTCATTATTATGTTATGGTTGTGATTTTGATTCATGTTATGCTGTCTGTTATTTAATTATGGTCATTTCCCCGTGAAGATTGTCCGCTAATCGTTAGGTCCTTCATAGGTACACCTCACACGAATCACTATGGTGGGACCCACAAGGAACCAAGCACGACTGGGAGTACCCATTCCCGAGGGTATGGACCCAACTGGAGTCTTTGAAACTTTCATGCAACGGATGGAGCACATCGGCGATACCTACAATCATGCCACCAATAACAACGGCAACAACCACGTTGTCCCTCCAAGACAGGCAGGCGATAAGCTGTTGGAACGATTTCGTGGCCTGCGACTCGAGAAGTTCGACGGCATGGCAGAGCCCTGGAAAGCAGAGCAATGGATACGAGAGTTGGAGCTAATCTTTGAAGCCCTGGAGTGCAGTGAGCTTGACAAGAGACGTCTAGCCGCATTTCAACTGACTTACTCCGCTGCGGACTGGTGGGAGGCCGAGAGAGCCATAATTGGGATTGACGCTGCAAGGAGAATGCCTTGGGAAGCATTCAAGACTCGATTTCTCGAGAAGTATTTCCCTGCGGACGAAAGAGACCAACAAGAGAGGAATTTCCTGAGTCTAACCCAAGGAAACTGGACAGTCAGGGAGTATACCACACAATTCGAGCAACTTTCTTGTTTCGCTCTGCATATGATAGACACCTCCGCCAAGAAGGTCAAGCGATTCCACCAAGGACTCAACCCACACCTCCGGCACATGATGATAGGCCATCTGGGCCAGTCATTTGAAGGGATTGTCCGTCTTGCTTCAAGTTTGGAAAAGGATGCTTACCCTGTGCAAGGACCACAAGCGAATCGACCTCCACCCAGGACCTTCCAACCAAGGAACTTTTCCGCGCAATCATCGAGGAATAATCAAGGATGGAAACCCCAGACCAACAACTACCAGGGAACCAAGCGCACATGGGATGGGACAAGGAAGCCCCAAGCTAATTTTCCTCGACAATAGAATCTACAGCGAGGACCACCTCAGGCACAGCCCGCAGCCCAGTGACAAAACACTGATGGATGTTTCAACTGTGGAGTGCCCGGACATATTGCAAGGTATTGCACAGCCCCCAAGACCAACCGTCGTAATGACCTCGTCTGCCGCAACTGTAACAAGCCTGGTCACATAAGCAAGGATTGTCGAGCACCACATGGAGGCTACTATGGGGCGCCTGCTCAAGGATAGCAAGGACAGGTTAGGGTGAATGCCATCATTCCTGACAATGCAGGGTATAATGCTGAGGAACAGCAGAACTTGGAAGGTACACTCATTTTATTTCACTGTCAAGTTAGAGCTTTGTTTGATACCGGTGCCGCCCGTTCTTTCATAGCTATTAAGATGGTACGTGATTTGGGATTGCTACCCCTAGCACTTGAGCCGACCTTTAATGTCGTTTCGCCCTTGGGAGTATCCGTTAGGTTAGGTAAGGTGTGCAAGGATTGTCCCTTGACACTAGAGGATAGAAATCTTCCGGCAGACTTGATAGTCTTGTCAATGTCTGAGTTCAACGTAATCCTAGGAATGGATTGGCTTACTAAGTATGGCGCTAACCTGGATTGTGTTAGTCGGACCATTGTCTTTTCGACGCCTGGTTGCCCGCAGATCAGATTTCAGTGCCAACCGTTGAGCGACATGTTTATCACGAGCTGCCTAGCCCCGATTAAGACTTCAAGCACGGAGCTTACTATCAAGCAGATCCCCGTTATTCAAGACTTTGAAGATGTGTTCCGAAGTATCTCGGGACTTCCGCCGAAGAGAGAGATAGACTTCTGCATTGAGTTAGCACCCGAAATGTTGCCGATTTCCAAGACCCCGTATCGGATGGCGCCAACAGAAATGTTGGAATTGAAGAAGCAAGTTCAGGAACTTGAAGACTTAGGTTTCGTTCGCCCTAGTACATCGCCTTGGGGAGCACCAGTTCTATTTGTGAAGAAGAAAGACGGAGAGCTACGACTCTGTATCGACTACAGGGAGCTGAATAAAGTCACGATCAAGAATAGATACCCACTTCCCCGGATAGATGACCTGTTCGATCAACTGCAAGGATCAAGGATATTCTCAAAAATTGATTTACGTTCAGGGTACCATCAATTGCTAGTTCGACCGAAAGACATACCAAAAACTGCCTTCAGGACGAGATATGGACACTACGAGTTTCTAGTGATGTCTTTTGGATTGACTAATGCCCCGGCAGTATTCATGGACCTAATGAATAGAGTATTCAGACCCTATCTGGATCAATTCATTATAGTATTCATCGACGACATTCTAATTTATTCAAGGACGGAAGAGGAACATAAGAAGCATCTACAAATTGCTCTACAGACTCTCAGAGACAATAGTCTGTATGCGAAATTCAGCAAATGTGAATTCTGGCTTCAGGAAGTTAAATTCCTGGGACATGTGATATCACAGGACGGGATTTCCGTAGACTCATCTAAGATCGATGCAGTCTTGAGCTGGAACAGGCCAACCAACGCGACCGAAGTTAGGAGTTTCCATGGATTGGCTGGGTATTACCGGAGATTTGTGGAAGGATTCTCTAGAATCGCAGGATTGTTGACAAGCCTGACTAGGAAGGAGACGAAGTACGAATGGACCGATAAACATGAGGATGCATTTCGGGAATTGAAGGAGAGACTAACCTCAGCACCCGTGCTTGCGATACCTAAGAGTGGTGAACAATTCATAATCTATAGTGATGGATCACACCAAGGACTTGGTTGTGTGCTAATGCAAGAGGTGAATGTCATCGCATACGGACCAAGACAATTGAAGCCGCATGAGAAGAACTATCCGACGCACGACTTGGAACTAGCTGTAATCGTGTTCGCCCTGAAGATTTGGAGACACTATTTGTATGGAGAAAAGTTCGACTTGTTCTCAGATCACAAGAGTTTAAGGTACCTGTTCTTTCAGAAGGAGTTGAACATGCGACAACGGAGATGGATGGAGCTACTCAAGGACTACGACTTCTCTTTGCAATACCACCCGGGTAAAGCAAATGTTGTAGCCGACGCTCTAAGCCGGAGGCCACGCCTTTTGGTTGCTTCGATTTTGATTAGAGAATGGCGAGCAATGGAGATGTTAACTGAATTCGACCTTCGACCAGTGGAATCAGGAGAAGGACGACACTTCGGATGTCTTGTTGTACAACCGACTCTCATCAGCCGCATCTTGGAAGCTCAACAGTCGAACGAGGATTTCAAGTTATGGTTTGCCAAGATGTCCGCAAAGGAACCAGAGATATGGAGTATTAGTACGGACGGAGCACTGAGATGCAAAGGTAGACTCTGTGTGCCAAATGACGATGGTCTCAGGAAGAACATTCTGGATGAAGCACACAAGTCAAGGATGACTATCCACCCAGGAGGAAACAAGATGTATAAGGATTTGAAGAGAAACTTCTGGTGGGAAGGAATGAAGCGAGAAGTGGTCGAGTATGTATCGCAATGTCTTATTTGCAAACAAGTGAAGGCAGAGCATCAGAAATCACCTGGACTCCTACAACCACTACCAATTTCCCAATGGAAATGGGAGCACATCACCATGGATTTTGTGATTGGATTACCAAAGTTTCAGCAAAACCACGACGCTATTTGGGTAATAGTGGATCGACTCACCAAGTCAGCACATTTTATCGCCTACAGCATGACGTACCGTGTTGAAAGATTGAGCCAGATGTATCTAGAGCAAGTAGTGCGACTGCACGGTGTACCTGTCTCAATAGTTTCTGATCGAGATTCACGCTTCACCGCAGAATTCTGGAACAGCCTTCAGACAACAATGAGAACTTCATTGAATTTGAGTTCAGCCTTTCATCCACAGACAGACGGTCAGACCGAACGAGTCAATCAAGTGATGGAGGATATGTTGCGAGCCTGTGTCGTCAAATTCGAGAATTCATGGGAGACGCATCTACCTTTGATCGAGTTTGCCTACAACAATAGCTACCACACGAGCATAGGGATGGCGCCGTTTGAAGCCTTGTATGGAAGACCTTGCCGATCGCCGCTATGTTGGGCCGAAGTCGAAGATACTCAACTACTTGGGCCTGAGATGATTCGAGAAACCAGCTGTAGACACCCCAATTTTGACCAACCGTCGAATTCAGGAGAGTGTCGCCTCCGTATCCGATGATAACAAGGACCGGAAGATTTGAAGTATTCCAAGCTCTTCAGAAAGTTCTCTAAAATGCGGTAAAATTTCACAGAAAAGAGAAAATACCAGGTATTTAGGAGAATTCAGGTATAAAACACAATTTTCGGAAAATATCCTCAAGAATCATTTGCTTTGAAAAAAGAAAAATCTAAAAGGGGGAATCTAAGCTAAAACCGGCACACGGCGGACTGCCGCGGCACTCAGTGAGTGCCGCACGGCAGTCACATAGTGCCGGGCCGGCATTCACCAAGTGCCGCCTGCAATTTCTGAATGCCGTTCACTTTTAAAGCCTGTATTCTGCAGAGCAATACGTATGCGTATGCGAATAAGAACAAAAACTGATGAAGTAAGACTGACAAAAACGCGGCAATCAATTAATTGCCGCGGCGGTTGATGAGTGCCGCACGGCATTCACTGAGTGCCGGCACGGCATTCACGGAATGCCGCGGCAGTTTGTCGACTGCCGCCCTGGGCAGCAGTCTGTCTAAATTCAGAAAGTACACATTGTACCACCAAATGAGAGAATTACACCTGTTTTTTGCTCCAAAATTCACCAAAAATACCTGGTAATTTTGCCTATAAGAGAGAAGGAGAGATATACAACAAAGGACACTAGAGAGAACATCCATAACAACTACATCAAAATATTTTGGAGAGAAAAGAGAAGAGAGAATTAAGAAGAAGAGTTTGGAAGATCTTCAAAGAATACTTTGAGGATAATTTGGAGGTGATCCCCTATGCCTTAGATTGTTTGTTTACTCTTTTTCTTTTTGGACTTCCAATCCTAAAATCTCTTGTTATTTTTGTTTGTCAAGCAAGCTTAGAATTTTCTATTTCTAATTCTCCTTTCAATTTCTTATATATGTTCTTCTCTTGAGAGTCTTGGAGATTTTCAATATCTCTCTTGATCTCTTGAGTATGATCCTTTGAACCTCATGTAAAGCTCATACTCTACATGAGAGTCAAAATTTGACCATCACTTTGTTTTTATATAGTTGGATCCAAGTCCATGCCCATGACTTGGATCCTCTAAACTTGGTATTTAATGAAGTCATTCCCTTATTCTTCTTGAAACTTAGGAGTATTAGTCATGTCTTTGTCTCCCATGACCATCAAATGGTAGGAGTACTAAGTTGAATTCAAGCTTTGGTCTATAAAGTTTTGAGTTCATTGTTTGGAATTTTGAGGAGTTCATTTCATACTTCATCAAAATTCATAAGCACAAAGTGACTTTTAGTCTTCAAGGACCATCAAATGGTAAGAAAAGTAGTTTGGTTTAATCTCAACTTCATGTCTTCAATAGTTGAGGTTAACCAACAAAGTTGAACTAGCAAAATAAAAACAGTGAGTCCACGAACTGTTTTTGATCAAAGATTTTTAGTTCGAAATCTAACCGTTGAAATCAAGTGAAACCAACGGGAAAGTGTCAATAACACATCATTCTACCACTGTAATTTTTGTTTTGAGGTGGTTTTATGTTTAGAAAGGTTTGATCATGGGTTTTGTGAGACAACCACAATCTGTCCAGAATTTCAGAATAGTTTCAGAACAGCAAACCGATTTTAAAATTGATAGATCAGAGATCTAACCAAGTTTTCATGACCTCTAATAATTTGTTATAAGAACCTTAATGTGTTATGAAGGTTCCCTAAAAAGAATGAAGCAATTCGGACTTGTTTGCTATTTTTAAAAAATCATACAAGATCTCTGGACAGAGAGTTGTAAAATGCTGAGTGATGCCTAGTGTTTTCTACATTCCCGGAGATCTAACCGTTCAAACCTTGATTTTCTTTCTGGGTTAGAAACTAGACTCACAGAGGCATAATATATCCAATAATCATTCAGAGCTAACCGTTGGAAGTATTTTATCTCTATTTTTGAACATCTGGTCTGCTCTCTGTAATTCATAAAAACTGCTACTATTTTTGTCTAATCTTATTTATTTCAACTCAAATGGTCTCTTAATGCCTTAGGACCCAAATCATACTTTGAATAATGGTAACTTAGCTTAAACCCAGAGGCTTAGGGATACAAATTAGTGAATAAATTCATACCTCATGCTTGTTCATATTCGTGCATTCATTGATACATGACAATATTCATAAGTAGGACTTATCTCTTGTCTTAGTTGAACCTAATTGAACATGATTTAGGATTAATTACCCTTTGATATTATATCTTGTCTAAGGTATATGTACTAACCTTTGTTTTGTAGCGCACTTGAGGTACAACTTTTCATCTCCTCTTTAGTTTATCTTAATTTCTTGATTTTATTGATTTTTTGACTCAATGCGCGACACCTTAGGATTAGGTTTTGCCTTATGTGTATATGTGATTAGAGACTCTTTTTTAGGATTTTCTTTTGTTCGCATGCATTGCACGTTTACTATCGCTGCTGAATCCCGGGTAAGTTCACTTATTCTCTATTGCATATCATATCGCTTGCTACCTGAATTATGTGGCTTTTGAATGGTATTTTGTCAATTGCAATTTTACACCCTTTGGACATGCTTTTGTGATGTATATGTATATATGTATTAGTTGAGGGCATGCTTAGATTAATAAATTTGATTAAAAGGATGTTGAGTAGAGGCCTATCGCAAGATAGGATGAGAGAGGGTGTTTTAGTCCGACGGGCTCCTTCCTCTCTCATTCCATAATCCCCGGACCTAGTTAATCTCTGGTTTCTAAAAGATCAGTTTGCTTTTAAAATGGTTTCTTAATTTTCCTTTTAAAAATTAAGTGGCGACTCATTTGTTTTAGAAATTGATTTTGAAAAAGCTGTGGGTAAGAAAAATGCGATATCCACACCAGCGAGAAGATCCAGATTGTACGAGAAAAGATGAAGACAGCGCAATCCAGACACAAGAGCTATGCCGACAAACGACGGAAAGATCTAGAGTTTGCAGTTGGAGATCATGTGCTACTCAAAGTCTCGCCAGTTCGAGGTATCGTCAGATTCGGACAGAAAAGAGGCAAGTTATCGCCGCAATTCATTGGACCGTTTGAGATCCTAGAACGTGTTGGGAAGGTTGCATATCGACTTGCATTGCCGCCAAAGATGTCAGGAGTGCACAACGTTTTCCACATCAGCATGTTGAGGAAATGTGCCCACAACCCAACACACGAGATCAGTTTTGAAGATATCGAGGTGAACGAGAACGCGACCTACAACGAAGGACCGGTGCGTATTCTAGACCGAGGAGTGAAGAAGCTCAGAAACAAGGATATTCCGCTAGTGAAGGTTCAGTGGAAGCACCACGACGAAGGAGAAGCTTCATGGGAATTGGAGTCGGAGATGCAAGAGAAGTTTCCATTTTTGTTTTAACCCTGTTTGTTTCGGATTTTGAGGACGAAATCTTTAATGAGTGGTGGATGATGTAATACCCTGTATTTTTGTAATGTATTATGTGAATAAGACCATGTATGCTTCTTTTAATACTTGTTTGAGCCTGGCCTTACCCTTGGTATAATTTGGATACCAATCGATTGAACTGTTTTCCAATCGATTGCCTTATTTTGGATACCAATCGATTGAACTTTATACCAATCGATTGCTTTTGTCAATCGATTGACACTTATGCCAATCGATTGGAGGCAGCTGGGCAGATTCTTTTGCTCTGGCTGGGGAGAGGCCACGTGAACACCTTCCCTCTATATATACCAGCCCATTTTGGGCGTATCTCTGGTTGCTGAAATCAGAGAGAGTGAGAGGGAGAGTCTTGTGTGTGTATTATATATATACACTCATATATATACACACATATATACATATATTTATACACACACACACACACAGATGGACTGAGAAGAAAGAAGAGAAGAAGACCAGAGAAGAGAGAAGAAGAAAGAAGAGAAGAAGACAGAGCAGAGGAGAGAGAGAGGAGCCACCATTAAAGCTCCAAGCTTCATTACACACAACCAAACACCCCCTAATCCTAAGGTGAGTTTTAAACTCACTTGGTAGCCTTACATTGATGTTAGGACTTGTTTTAATAAAGAAGAGATGCAGAAACCATGCATTCCCGTTTATTTGTTGCTGGACAGTCTTCTCTGTGAAGAAGACGAAGTGTCAATCGATTGGTACTCTTACCAATCGATTGACATCTTTCAGGTCCCAATCGATTGACATTTTGTGCAATCGATTGGCATGGATTGTGATCCAATCGATTAAACTTTTTATCAATCGATTGACACTACTTCTATGCCAATCGATTGAATCTTTTTCCAATCGATTGATGCTACTTTTATACCAATCGATTGAACCTTTATACCAATCGATTGGAAGCTTCAGAATACTATTTTTCTTATAATAACTGTTTAGTTGTTTATTTACTGTTCAGTATTTCCCAGCATGCTTTATTATTGTAATACAGACATGATAACGAGTTAATACAGCGTAGGGTCGTAGTAACATCGAGACTAACAGACAATGTTTATAATGTTAGATAACGGAATAGTCGTGAATCCTTTGGAGTTAACGTTCATTTCATTCAGAGTAGTCGGGCCACATTGGGATTGTCATGTATCGGTGATAGAGTTGAACTTAAGTAGGTTTGCTAAGATTCGGGAGATTTGCGTGGGCGGGCTTTGGTCAATCATATGTTCTTAAAAGCGGTAGACAGACGAAGGTGTCTATGACATGCGGTGGACCGCGATCACTGGTAGACGTCGCTAAGTCGTGGCATAGAATGATGTACTGTTGCTTAAAGCGTTATATCCCTGATATGCGGTGGACTGTGCATATGTTCTTAAAAGCGGGGGATGGACTAACGTGGTATCCATGATATGCGGTGAACTGTGCATATGTTCTTAAAAGCGGTGGATGAGCAATGGTGTGTTATAGAGTTGAACTACTGTCGAGTTTGTTCCCCTATCAGGATGCGTTGTCGATCTTAAAATGAATAGGACGTCAGTAATCGGATCATTGGTTTGATTAAAGGAGTTACCCTTACTGAATTCTAATTTGGTTACTATTTATAACTTGTGATAATATCAATAGTCGATACCCTGCTAGTATTTAACTCACTCGGCTTTCATTAAGCTGGCGGCGTTTATGCCGCTGGACATTTCTACGTTCCAGCGCACCCTGGTTATGACTATACAGGTGAAGGGCCTGCAGGAGAGGACTACTATGCCGGTGACGGAGTCCCTGTGGAGGATTTCCCCGACGGAGGTCAGACCGAAGAAGACTACTACGCCGAGGACTACCTCTACGCCAACTGAAGACTAGACTAGAATTGTAGCTAATTGTCTTTACCGTTTTAGAACCCCTTTTTGTAGTCAGGCATATGTTGCCTTGACATTTGTACTTCCGCTGTCTTATATTTGATTCGAGACTCTGATGTGTAATAGTTAGTAACTCCTGTTGACTTTATGTTGCGTTGTAATCAGAACCTAGACTTCGTTCTTGTTACACTATTACTCTTGTTGCTTAGTACTGCGTGGTGTGGACAATCATGTGACTTCACCCGTCGCTGCCTTTGGACCCAAAAAGGAAATTTATTTTTCTCTATTTTTGTCGTTCCGGGGCTTGACATCTTTGACTTATTGGGGTTTCAGGGAGTAGAACCATTGTGCGGCCGGGCCTTTCAAAATGCCGGAAAAGGCTATATAGTACAACTCGTCGAAATTGGTGGCCAGGGCCATTTGAGCCTTATAGGTCTGGACGTGGTCGATAAGGCTTCCTGAGCTGTTACAAGAATCTAGATGAGATTGTTTCAATTTGTGTGCGGGATGGCAAACCTCATGATCTGGCTGGAGAATGGTGACTCGGTGTTGGTGTTGACATGATTTGAGTAGGGTTCTGGCCCAGCTCTTTGGCCATTCCATCTATATGTTTCTCCAAATCCTTGATACGGGCCACTACACCTTCCCGACCGGTATCCAGGACAGAGGTTGGGTCAGTGGAAGAGGCTTCTTTCTCATGGCATGCTGTCCTTCGGGACAAGGCTCAGCTATGACTCCGATTGATCGTGTGCCTAAGATCATCTCGGCTCCTGGCCGAGTGATTATGGGACGATTCCCGGGCCATGCATTGTTGTCTCCCCCCTCTGGCAGCACACCTATCATTGATGACATCTCTGGCGATCCCAACACGGGGTTGGCTCGGGCACGTTGTCAGGTCCGTGTCGGTTCCTGACTATGCTCCTCATTCCCTGGCTATGATCGGGCATGTGAAGGGCTATTCCGTTGGGTCAGCAAGGCTTTGATCTACTGCTGGGTTTGACGTTGGCCCTCCAAGAGCTATGTGAGGGTTGCGGTTATCTGCTCTGGTGTCAGGACTGCCGCAGCCGGCGCTAGGGCCGGTAGAATGTCCCAGTTAGCCTGTTACACAACCTTCTTACCGTTCTTCAGAGGCATGACTATCAGTTAAGAGATTTGTTTTTTGAGAAACTCGTCAGTTCCCATAGATAGTGCAAAGCTAATGATGCAATTTTTGGGCATGATAAGTTAGAGAAGATCAAGGAAAGAGAAAGAGTGAGAGAGATGACGAGAGACCGAGTTTGTATGTGGTTTGGCCCTGAACCTATGTCCACGTATGTGTTTGAGCACTTCCACTATATGAAATAAAACTACTACAGGGACCGTGGTGATCCAACAATGGTGACTAGAACTACTAAGGGTCGGCCGTGTAGGGTGTGCATTTAAGGTCTATTGGGAGAGGCTAGACAACGTAATATTGTTGGTTCTATCGAACTCGGGATCCCCTCTAATGGGGGTGGGAGGACTCTTGTATAAGAAGAAGAGTCCTCCCTTACAAGGCATTCTATTCCATTTAGGAAACTGTTCACAGCCTGTAATAGTAGCTGCATATTCAGATAGTTTCCTATTCTGATTAGGAAACTGTTTAGGCATATTTGGAAGATTTCCTAACTGGCTTAGGAAACTGCTAGAGTTTGAGCTATTTGGTATGCACCTCTTGGCTAGCTAAGTTGTTCCCGAGCTGTATTATGATTGGATGATGCTATCCCGACCTAGGGGTCAGGCTTTTCCTCTAACAAAGCCCCGCGCTACAGGATTAGGAGGCCTGGGGGGTCTGCAACTACTCGAAAAATTGGGATGGTGCTCACCAAAGCAGTTGTTCATGCCTCGGTTTGGATAGGGGCCGGTCGCTGAGTAGAACTGCTCGGTCATAGAGTAGAGCTAATTTTGGGTGTATCAGGATTAAAGTATTTGTAGTATGGTAAATATGGCTTATATCAAAAATTAAATGCTACCCTTAGCTTTGGCTTTGTATACTAGTATAGATGATCGTGTTTACCCGCCCTCAAACCCTAAGGCTCCGTCAATCATCGCCATCAACTGTCGCCATTGACCAATCCCTCTACCATCGCCGTCGCATTCTACCATTTTTGCCGCCTTTGATTCTAACGGTAAGTGTTTAGTGGTGTGTTGCATTTGATGTATTTTTTGTGTTTTGCAGTTCAATCCATGGTAGGATAGTTTTTGGCTTTTTCTTTCTTATGACTGGGTGTATTGGTTGTTTGTAGGGGTTTAGCTTATTGTTGGATCGACATCTTCTACGATTTTCTTGTCTTTGTACATCCCATGTTCGCCTTATTGTGTCTAAGAAGGGTAGAAGTTTGAGGTATGGGTGTTTGTTGGTTCAACATTACGCTATATTTATGAGCAACTTTTTAAACGTTAGTAGCAATTCTTATGAACGTTGGGGGCAACTGTCCACAATATTTGGTACAATTATCCAGAAGAGTGCTTGTAAAAACCTCATAATTGTTTTTTTATTTTATTTACCACAACTAATATATACCTTAATTTAGTATTAAGGTGGGATTGTTGTGGTTTTACAGGAACACGTTGACAACATCAAAAATCGATTAGTTGTGGACAAGGTATTTGATCTATAGAATAAACAAAGAGATGAAGTTCTGGAGCTTGGTCGAGCAGCTAAAAAAAGAAGTTCTTGAGCATGTTAGAGCATATATATGGGAGCAACATGTCCAACTTAAGGAGCAAGTCACCAAATGTTTGGAGCAATTGTTCAGAACACGAGGGGCAAGTTTTTTGTGGCAATGACCAATTTGTCATGCATTGTTGTTCTAGAAGTATGACAATGGTAATGGATTTGTTATGGCTGTAATATATTTGTTATGAAATGTATGGATTAATGTAAGCACAAACTAGAATTGAATTGTATATTTTCCCTTGAAACTTTGGAATTACTTCATAGTTTTGGTACAAAAATACATACATAATTCATCATACTTCATACCTATAACACATCACAACTAGCCTACAAGATACTACAAGACTAACTGCATATTCATGCGAGCTTAAATATTACAATTACAAGTGCAAATATGGACAACAACATGCTTGCATTTAACATAATCTTCATCATTTCTTGAATATTGGCTTACACATTCCACATTTTGCATGTTCCATTCGGACATACGTAGTACAAGTTTACTTTGTTGTTTTTCTCATCAGACTCAGTGATTTTGATCGTTCATCTTCCGCACCTGTAGAGCTTGTTTTGAAATCTTAACTCTCAACCATCACCAAAATTAGATGCATTTGAGCTTTAAGAAATGTCCATTATTCAAGTCACATGTTTCACAAAATAAATGTCAGAGAGATTGGATAAGAGATAGAGACAGAAACACACACACACACACACACACACACACATGCATACACACACACACACAGAACAAGCGAGAAGAGAGGATAAATAGTAAGTCTGAAACAAGTGCAAGTACCCAAACGTTGTGAGCAACTATACAAACGTTTGGTGAAACCATACAAAATGTTAGGTGAAATAGATTACTATGCTGATGCAACTTCTAACATATTGAAATAACGACTTCATGATAAATAAGCAAATAATGCAAGAATGGTTCAAGATCAGATGTCAAGTATACCAATTTAAACTAATAAATTCATGAAAAAATAATAGGGTGTGAATTATCCACTGTAAATTGATTTGTGCAAGTCATTCAACGTTAGGAGCAAGTGTATACAACATTGCGAGCAACTCAGCAATATGTCGGGTACAATTCCAACAATGTTCAATCTACCATTACGAATGAACTGACACAAAATTTATTTGTGTGCTCTTGTGTACAATACCCAAGTGTAGGTAGACGTACAAGTAGTACTGGATAAGACCAGGTTGATCCCACAGAGAAGGCTATAAGTTATGTTCTTAGACTAAACTCAAAAAGAAAATAAAAATTCAATGTTTAAATGAAGGGTAGAACACGAAGTTCCATAATTAACAACTACTAAAAGAAAGCAACTAAATTAAACTAAAATTAACTAATGCGATAATTAAAATAGTTTCTACTTTATAAAAGGGGAACGTTGGGATCACACGAATCCGCAATGACCTAGCCATCTACCATGCAGTGTCATTAATGCTCCATGGAGTACGTCCATCTATAGTATTCTGTATTTTCTAAAGATAAAGAATCAATAGTCCTTTCATGACCGGGACTATCTCATCACAGTTGATTCAAAATACATGAAGGCGGTTTAAAACAATAGTTAAGACTCGCACTATGAATGGTATAAGCATTCAAAGTGGTTTGCAAAAGTTATTGAAGGAAAATGCCTTAAGGCTTAAAGCTAAGAAACTGTTTTTGACAAACTGAGCATATGGGGACAGTTTGATAACAAATCTCGAAAACATTATAGACTGGGACACACATCTTTTTACTTAATTCTGTTTTTTTTTTCCTTCTATTTTGAGTAGTACGAACATTTCTAAATTTCATTGTGAGTCATGTGAACTTGGAAAGCACCACCATGCTTCGTTTTATCCTAGTAATAATAAATGTTCTATTTTATTTCTTTAATTCATACTAATGTTTGGGGTCCATCTTGTATTACCTCTCTTAAAGGCTATAAATGGTTTGTTAGTTTTATAATGATTTTTCTCGCACTACTTGTGTTTATTTAATGAAAGAGAAAAGTGAAGCCATCTTTCAAACATTTCACAAAATGTTCTGTACTCAATTTGGTGCAAATATTAAGATTCTTAGACTAGATAGGGAAAGAAGTATATAGATATGGGACTTAGAAATTATCTCAATGAGCACGGTGTGATTCATCAAATGTCATGCACCAACACTCCACAACAAAATGGAGTGACGGAACGCAAAAATTATCACCTCTTAGAAGTTGCTAGGTCTACGATAAGGTTCTCTGTGCAGGCTCCTAAATCTTATTAAGGGAAAGTTTTCTTGACTGCTACTTATCTAATCAAGGGGCTTCCCTCATGTGGGTTGGGCAAGAAAGCTCCAATTGAGGTACTTTCTGGTACACCGTATGTTTTATCTATTCCTCCTCTCATTTTTGGTTATGTGTGCTTTGTCCACAACCACTCTCCCACTCGGGGTAAACTTGATCCTCGTGCTATTCAGCATGTATTATTAGGATACTCTCCCACTTAAAAGGGATACAAGTGTTATGACCCTTTTGCTCGAAAGTGGCATGTCAATATGGATGTCACAATCATTGAGTCTCTTTTATATTTCCAATCGTCCCAGTCTTCATCGTTACCTCTTCAGGAGGAGAGGTTTACTGAGGAAGAGGTGATGATGACCTTAGAAGGGGTGACTGCTATTGAAGAGGAGGTGTCTACTCCCACACAAACAAAGGTTGTTCCTACTTCCTACATTACTAGATAGAGCGATGATGAAGGATATGAAACTACTTCTAATCAAGTGCGAGATCATCTGCCTGATAAGTGGGGAATTGTTTACTCAAGGAACAAAGAGAGAAGAGAGAATACAATCATTTCTCCAGATCTCCCACCTCAATTGTCTTCTCCAGACATTGGTTCAAGTAATCCCAGTCCCACTATTGAGTTATTTCATGATTTAGATGCTCTTATTGCACATCACAAAGAAGTTAGGTCTTGTACTACCAAACACCCTATATCTCAATTCGTTTCTTACCCTCGGTTGTCTCCACATTATAGAGCCTTTGTATCCAAACTTGCTTCTGTCTATATCCCTAACCATGTACAGGATGCACCCCAAAATGGAAAAATGTCATGACAGAAGAGATGAAAGCTCTTCACAAAATGGTATTTGGGAATTGGTTAAGTTATCTATAGGGGAGAAGATGGCTGGGTGCAAGTGGGTATTTATAATAAAGCATAAGGCGGGTGGTGTTGGAAAAATCGGTTCTAGTGTGCAACGGAAGGAAAGATACAGTTCAAAAATTTAGATCTACTTCTCGTTTATATTACATGCAATATATGCATACATAAACACACACATACACACACACATATATATATATGCCTATATATATGTAAGGTCAAAGACATACCTTAGACGATCCGTTGAATCATGTCGAGAACTCTTCTCTTTGAGAACTCCAACGATCGACTCCAATTGATCTTCACCCTTATGACTCTTGAATGTACTTGGAGGCTAGGATTTGGTGGAAACTCTTCTAGGAGAAAGTTAGGAGGCCTAGGGATGCTTAGACAGATATGGGGCGTATAGGATGTGAGTTCATGCAACTCTCTGATTCTGCCCACAACCCCTGTATTTATAAGCTTCTTAAACCGACCAACCAGAAATCGGTTTGTACCCAATAAACTGGTTTCTTAGTAACCGGTTAGTACTATAAGCTGATTACTCACTAATCGGTTAGTCCCATAAACCATTTAGTGGTTCTCATTTTCCTTTTCTCTTTTGCATCTAAACATTCCTTTGAACAAGAGTGGGAACCCTAGGTTCTTAATTACTGGCTCAGATTAACTATTTATTCCATCTAGTTGACTCTTAACTAAGGAATAATAATTAATCAATTATCATGCACTCCACTATATAATGATAGCTGCACAGAATAAAACCACACTTATATTAGCAATTCCTAGACTTGTATAAAATGACAATAATGTCCCCTACCTTTTAGTATTTGTATTGATCATTGGGATGTATGAATAACAGCACTATCTACCCAATAGATAAATACATCTTATATTCCTTGAGTATCAGTTACCAATAGATTATCAAACATGTTCACAACTAGTTGACATGGATGCGCAGCTCTCAGTAATCAATCAGTCACATTCTCAAGGGAATACTTACTCTGTCGTATAAAACTATTCTTTACAAGAGGGTAGATTCCATCTTGACAGTATATGTTCCCAATACCACAAACTTGATCACTCAAATCCAGGTGTTGATCTTGAAGACCTCACTGATTGGTAACTCAAAGCATCCATACATACAACTTGTGTCCATTAGTATCTCAGGATTAAGGACATGTATCCTATACAAGTTAGAGTTCCTATTAACTGTGACGAATTTTCTTGTCAATAGGTTTAATTCATAGTCTGTCAATGCACTCAAGTACTAGCATATTAACTTAGAGCCAACCACTCTTGTGAATGAGATTCATCACTCTATCATATAAAAGTTAATCATGCTATAGTGTATATCTGATATGCTATCCAATCTTACCATCCACTGTGATTTATTTAAAACAACAAGGACTAGTAATTCATATATCCTATGTGTAATCTCATACATAATTGAATTACATACAATGATGTTTAAGGATAGCAGCCTAACCATTCATCTCATGAAATGCAATACATTAATGTATTATGATTTTCCATAGTTAAACTAACTAATTTGAGGGCATTATCCCAATAGATGGTTGAATCGAGAGGTTCAAAGCTAGACTTGTGGCAAAAGGGTATATGAAAACTTATGGAGTGTATTATTAGGAGACCTTTGCTCCGATTGCGAAGATGAACTCTGTAAGGATACTTTTATCTCTTGTACCTAATTTGGATTGGCCCCTACCTCAATTGATGTAAAAATGCTTTCCTGCATGGGGATTTAGAAGAGGAAGTGTACATAGATGTCCCCCAGGCTTTGAGAGTTCTAAGACAAATAGAAAAGTTTATAAACTCAAGAAAATCTTGTATGGACTTGAGCATTCTCCAAGGGCATGCTTTGATAGATTCACTCAAGCTATGCTTAGATACGGTTTCAAACAAAGTCAAGGTAATCACAATCTGCTCATCAAGCACTCTTTTCACAGTAAAGTCACTACTTTTATTATGTATGTTGATGACGTAGTTGTGATAGGAAATGATGAGGAGGGGATTGAATCATTGAGGAAATTCCTTGCTAGGGAGTTTGAAATCAATGACTTGGGACACCTAAAGTATTTTCTTGGTATTGAAGTTGCCAGATCAAAGCATGAGATTTTTATATCCCAAAAGAAGTATATACTTGATGTTTTTCAGGAAACAGGAATGCTAGGTAGCAAGGCGTGTGACACTCCTATGAATCCTAATCAGAAGTTGGGTGATGATGCAAATAGAGCAATAGTAGATATTGGGAGATATTATAGACTCGTTGGTAAGCTCATTTATTTGTTTCATGCACATTTAGACATCGCATTTTTTGTGAGTGTGGTAAGTCAATTAATGCATTAGAGAATCTCACTATGATCCAGTTCTTTGCATTCTGAGATACTTGAAGTCATCTCCGAGAAAGGGCTAATTCTTTGGTAGACACGGTCACGTTCAAGTAGAGGCCTATACAGATGCTGATTGGGCAGGGTCAGTTACTGATAGATGATTAACTTTAGGATATTGCACATTGGTTGGAGGAAATATGGTTACTTGGCGCAGCAAGAAACAATTAGTGGTTGCTAGATCTAGTACCGAAGCTGAATTTCGAGCCATGGCACAAGGGGTTAGGGAGCTCCTATAGATTAAAATCATATTGACAGAGCTTAAGTTTGAATCTAAAGTTTCTATGAGATTGTATGGTGATAACAAGGGCGCCATAAGTATTGCTCACAATCCATTCTAACATGACAGGACCAAGCATGTTGAGATTGACAGATACTAACCATTCCTGAAGTCAAGAGATCAATTGGCAGACATTCTTACAAAGGGACTTGCAAGTCGGCCATATCACAGTATTCTGAGCAAGCTGAGCATGAGGGATATCTACGCACCAGCTCGAGGGAGAGTGTTGGAAGTCAGCTGATAGCTGGTCTGGTCGACCGGCTCTTACTTTTGTGCTACCGGCTGAATGCTATTTCTGGTGCTGGTAGCACTGTCGGTCGACTGGCTTTGGGATTCTGACTTTTTTTCTTTTATTTTGTATTTTCTGTATTGAGAGGAGTGTGAGGGTAAATATGTAATCTATCATTTATTTTATGTGTTAATATGTAAGGGTAATGATCTCTATCATTACTCTAACCTTCATTCTCCAAAAATCAACAGTATTAAACATTGTAGGATATCCCAAACCCATACTAGTTTATGGATAAAGTGGGTAATAAAATATATAAGTAGCTCATGTGTTACTCATCTATTTAAGTTTTGTTACTTTTAAACGACCATAATTAAAAGAAGTCAATTAAAACAATAGCATATTATAGGGGATATAAGTGTTGCAATTAAAACTATAGGGGTCAATCCGAGCATGACCCTAAATTTAGGGGGTCAATCCACACACAGCATTGTCTTTCTTCTATTTGAGTATGTTTTATTAGCAACCCAATATTTATTTAGGATTTTGCTTATCCCTTTTTTATCCATCTGAAATTTGGATAATTTCAGTATGTATCGCCCGACTATGGTTCCCCAGGGATGATTAAACTTGAAGAAACTTTGAGACACTGATGTTCCATATTTATTAATCTTTTTTTCGTCTATGCTTCTTTGAATGGAACTTTTAGACTTGGTAATGGAAAGCATCGCCCTAGATTTTATAAAAAAATCATTGTTACCCTAAAAAAAATTTACACTTAAAGTCCCCTATAGGTATTTGAGTTTTGGAAAACTCTACGATACAACCAAATGCTTTTGGTTGTAAGATACGTCCGTTTTGGGTCTCAATTTGTGGTAACAATGCATCATTGTGTTACCTTTGGTGCCAGTTAATAGTAACTTTTCTGATGTACCATTGGGTAGTAATTTTTTAGGTGTCATTTATTAGTAATAATTTTGTATTGATTTGTTTGTAATAATTTTGTATTGAGTAGTAACAAAGAGTTGTAACTTGAAAGTAAATATCATACAACCCAAAGTGGCACACCAAGTAAAAAGAATGATTAGCCACTAGAGAGCTTCTCTCTCTAGAGTTTTCTAGAGAGAGAGTAAGTATAAAACCCAAGCCACACAAAGTGCCACCCCCCCCCCCCCCCCATTCCTTCCTTCTTCGGCCTTCTCCTTCTCCTTCTCCTCTCTCTCTCTCTCTCTCTCTCTCTCTCTCTCTCTTTGTGCCATGTTTTGTCCCAGTTCCAATAAGGGTCTGTTTAGCTCCTCCGCTTCCTCTGTGAAGCTTTTTCCCTTCCTTTGTGAAGGTTGTTTTCCTTATCTTGCAAGGCTTCTCTTTGGGTTCAAGATGGTGGATATTGCCCAGACCAGTCTTGCAACAGTAGATTGGCTTTTTGGTCTATATTGGGTTATGATTGGTGGCTTTGGAGCCTTCATTTACAGCTGTGTTGCTTTCCATGGTGCAACTTTTGCTATCATGGAAGCTTTTCAAGCAACTTCGGTTGCCCCATTTGGTGATGCTTCTTCAGCTGTTTGGGCTTGGCTTTGTGCCGTCTTCTTTCTTTGGGTGGTCTCTATCATCTACAAGTTTGAAGGTGTCCTGGGTTCCAGATCTCTCTACTCGGCGGTCCTAGTGGGGCAGTGGTGGATTCCTTTTGCAACTGACATAGGGTTTTCTGTAGTCACTTATGCTTCCTTATCTATTGTACTCTTGGTTGTTTTGCCTTTGCTTGTTCTTTTCTTTATTTTTGTTGTTTGTTTAGTTTTCTTTGTAAGGTTTGATTTTCATTAATGAAATTCTAATTTTTGAGCCAAAAAAAAAAAATACAACCTAAAAAATAATTATAAATATGTTCGAGCTCATATCACCTACACGATATATAAATGACCCCCAAAAAAAAATAATAATAATAATTTCTTTGGGGCAGCGGTTTAGGTTAACCAACCCAAGAAGCAACTTCTAGATTTTGTCCTTCCAAGCCGCCTGGTTTGGTTATTTGTATTCACCCGTGTGGGGCAATGCAAAAGGTGCAATGCTTAATTTCGCATTAGTTTTAGGTTTTCGATATAAGGGATAGTTCATCGGAATTGAGTGGTACCATAACGCTTTTAAGACAGTGTCTATTGGGAAAACTGGCAACTTCTTAGGGAGAGTGTCAAACTTGGTGCGATTTTAGTTTGGGTGAGCTTCTTGATTGCAACTATTGAATGTCAAAGATGGAGACGATGATGTTGATAAATTAATAAGCATGTCCATATCGTTGGATGAATTGATGAAGCTGGATGATGGAGTTTTTGGCGACGAAGATGATATTAGTTAGCGATCGTCCTATTGCTACCCATTGAAGTAAAAGTTCTTTAAAATACATCTTTAAAATAAGTTGCTAATGAATATGATTATTTAAATATGATTGGTAAGAATGCATTCCGAAGTTGTCATTCCAAACATACCCCCAAACTTTCCCGACAAAGGGGTGGCTTTTGAAGGATCATCTTGAAAGTAGCTCTTATGGTGCAACTCAGAGACTCCCTCCGAGACTTTGAGCATTATATATCTGAACAGAAAGAGTTGGCAGCACTGAATTTACCTATACAAAATCTTGACTTCATCTTTCTGAATCAAACTATTGAGGTTATGATAACTGTAGTATGCACTTTCCAGTCAGTAAAATTGGACTTTTGCCTTTTCACTTCACATGTTTTTCTTCAAAATATGGTGTAAGTCACTGTACTTAATACTTATGGCTGTAAGTTATATGGGGTCACTAAACATAGCCACACTGCACAGTCCTGCTTGAGGATATCTTCTGAGTTGGTGTGTACCCTTGTAGGAAATATGAGATCTGTTTGTGAAATTTATTTCGTAGCTACTCAGATTTTGTCAATCAACTTTGTTGATCTAATAAAAATAGGTAATAGCTGTAGTCTTTTACATTTTTGGTGTCTGATCAGTATTTTCTTCCTTTTTTCATAGGCTAGCTCATTTATGCACTTAACCCCCATGCTCTTACCAAAATGATCGAGTTTTTTCCGTTTGCAAACAAAACTAAATATAAAAGAAAAGAGAGGCAAAAAGAAGGGTCATGACTGAGATTAGTAACTTTTTGGTTTTTAAATGCCAATGGTTCGGTCTGTTTCCAGTCTACCTTCCTACCACCTGCAAGTATGTTAACCAATGGGCAATTTCCCTTTACCAAAAGGAAAAAAAGAAAAAGAAAAAAAAGGAAAAAAGACATTCCTGATCCCACAATAATGTGCAAATGATTAATTTGCCTTTTCTGTTAGAACCTTTTAAGAATTGTTAACTTGCTTAGAACAGTGGAATTAGACCATTTCTCAGAAGTTGTTGCCATATTTTGTTCATATATTATTAATATTCATGTTAATTCTTTTCATGGACATAAGGGTCATGTTAAGTTTGGACAGGTTTCATGCTGCCTGTAGCCATTTCAATTGTTTCCAAATTGGACTGCTAGTAACATAGATTTCCTCTCTTAGGTGAAAGTGTCATTATATCATGAACTCCTTTATAGTTTATACTCCATTCTTTGATCTCTACATAACCATTTCTATTTCAATTTAGCCAATAGAGCCATTGATTGAGGCCAATGTTCTGCCTATTTCGATGTGCTTATTTGTAAACGCTTTAGCTAGATAAAGCAACAAATACACTTATGCAGTGTATTGAACATTTGGACTTCACTCCCCTCTGGCAATGCCACTTTATACTCTTATCAAATGCTATTTGCAAATTCTTGTTATGCCATTAATTTATACTCTTTGAATTTTGTTTTGCTGAGATTCACAAACAGTGCTTATGTATGGTACATCAAATCCTTCATTTTACGTACCCAACTGGAGTAACAGATGGTTGGGTCATGGCCCTCTAGGAGAGGAAATCCTTCATTTTACGTCTGGGTGAAATGACCGCCACGCCACTGCGATGATTGTGAATTATAAAGCTTGTAAACTAGAGGTAGGCCATGGCCCTCTAGGAGCCACCATCCCACATATGTGCTTCTTTTGCCAGGAAATATTGTGTGGCTTCTGACTTGCTTTTGAGAAAGTACTGCCAACTGATGGAGGTATAGTTTTGAGCTCAATTCTTGATAGTATTTTTTTTATTTTATTTTGGCACATTTATATATATATATATATATATATCAACTTCACCAGTGAGCCCCTGAAAATATCTCTCTCTTTAAAAGACTCAATAGAATGCAAAAGCAATGCACGCACGGGTTAATAGGTGATGTAACCAAAGTTATAGCTATCTGAGCTGAATCAAGTAAATTAACATTGCAAAACTCTATCTTCGACTGATTGTCATAACTCGTTAATAGACTAATCTTTCTAAACATAGATGGGCAGCCAGAGCATCTTGCTACAAACAAAGTATATATGGATATGGAAACAGTTTGTGAAGACAAAAACATGATTACAATCAAACTGTATATGGTTGGTTACTGAATGCAGATTCTAGTACTTATTTTGCTATCAATAGCTATGAAATGTGATCGTAATCCCAAAATTTCCAAATTTTGTGGAGACAATCAGTACCTAGGACCTTGGTGATTATGAACGCCCTCATAGGTTGTTATCACATACCTTGGATCCTCGCCATCTCTTTCAACCCTCTTCTTCACAGGGCATCCTTCGACTGAGCACCTATAGTAATTCCTGTAAACGATATGAAGTGGCAATTATAAGAGGCAAATTCTATGCTGCTAATGTTTTTGCCGATTTGTAGCTTTACAATTTGTATATTTAAGAAATGATGAAGTAAATACACATACATGTAGGGAGGCTACTTTTGTTCTCCCTGATTTAGTGATAAACTGGCACTCCAAACTTGGAAAATTTTATAATTACAAACCATGACTTTTCAGAGCATACCTAAATTATTAAGGCTAAACCACCTTTGGTTACCCTGTATTTTTTTTTTTCCGAAATTTCACTTTGGGCCCCTCAAAGTTTAATTGTTTCACTTAAAGTCCTCGATTTTTACATTGGTTTCAATGGAGGACAATTGAGGCCAAGTACAAATGTTAAAGGCCTTCAATATTAATTGTCCTAAACTGAAACTAATTGGTTTCCGTTGTCCTCAACTGAAACCCATGTAAAAATCGAAGGCCTTAAAGTTAAAAATTAATCTTAGAGGACCCAAAATGAAAGTTGAGGGAAAGTATAGGGAAGCGAAAGGTTTTTTTTTAGCCAATTATTAAATGCCACACAAGATTGCCTGTCAATACGCAAGACTATTCCTTTGGGGGTTCGTCTGACTTGTAAATGTATTTACCTTCAGTTAAAAACCAGGGGTGGAGGGACTAGGGGTCCAGGGTGGGCCTTGGTCCTCTGGAATTTTGAGAATTAAATTTTAGCTTCAAAATTTATGAGTTTTACAAATAGGTACGCCTATATTTTTTAAGTTTCTTCAAATAGATTCAGATTATATTTCCAAACATCATATTTTAAAATTAAAAATTACATCACTTACCCCTAAATGGGGTATAAAACTAATTCTACATCTTTTCTCCCTCTTTTAATTGGAGAATATGTTAACCAAAAAATAATAGAATTGGGAATACTTTGTGATTTTTGTTTTTAGGGATATTTGTGAATATTTTTGTTGTTTTGGTAGGAAAAACAAAGAAGAAGCTGCCTCAATCTGATGCTTCAAAGGCTGCAACCAGGTTTGAGGCAGAACTCATACATTTTAATTTACGTCGAATTGTCATTGTTATCAGTGTTTGGAAATGGTAGCTTATTGGCTTGTATGTTGGTTGATTCTATTGAGAAACTTGTCTGCTGTGAATGAGTTCTCTATTCTTAATTAATTAAGGAACAATTGTACTCACCGCGAAGTGAAAAGAAAAAGAAGAAAGTAACAAGTGAGATTGACGCTATTTAGAGATGATCAATGTAATCATAAAATAATTTTTTGTAATTGTACCTTGGATTTGGGCTGTTCTTCACCATCTTCTTCCCGTACTTCCTCCACTTGAAACCATCATCTAGTATTTCAACCTCTGATTTTGTTTTAAAAGCAAACTTTTCTCTTACTTCCCTCTCAGGGCGACTCGTATTGTCCCCTATAAAGAAACAGGATGCCTTTGAGCTACAAAATCTGTATGTATGTATGTATGTATGTATGTATATGTATGCAAAGTTTGGTTCTTATATATGTATGTCATGCTTTTAATTAAAAAGGTTTGTTATTGATTGAATTGAGCTTACTGCTATTAAGTCCTTCGAGTTCGTGGTGGTGGCTGCTGCTGCTTCCAGCATTGTTGACTTCATTTGCTGCATTATTAATCACAGGTATCTGGGGATGCCCATATACCATGAACGGTGGATCTTCCTCTGCCCAATCATCAAACTCAAAGAAGTCGGACATTTCAAATTCTGGCTCCGTGGTGTTGTGGTCACTATCTGGCGATTCTAGTGATCTAAACATAGCATTATTAGGTGAGTGGCTATTGGGATTGTTCCCGGCCATGTCGATTTTCCCGATGCTTAGGGCGTAGACACACACACACACACATATATATATATATATACGGAAATATATGTTTTGAGTCATCAGGTGGTCTTTCATGGCCACCTTCCTATGACATGGGGAGAAGGTTCATGGGTAGTAGTGCTTAGTAGAGATTGGTAGGGATTTTAGAGTGGGGCATATCAAAGAGGACTTTGTGAGTAGACTTTGTGGTTTTTATGGTCTTAATTCTTATTTGTTTTTTGGTGCTTAAAGATCAATCCCTTCACAACGAGAAATTATCTCATCAAACTCGTGTTTTGAGGATTCAGTGGGTCCTGCTGTGATGGAGAAATCAGAGTGAATGTCGCATGGCGTGATCATCTCGTGAGATAATTTCTCCTTCGCGAGACAAAAAAAAAGAAATCAAAGTCATCTGATAGCAATAGTGATAGTGATAGTGATTTGTGCCATGACAAACCATAGCACGATAGACTTGTATGAGGCTGTTTGAGATCGCTTCTGCGATTGCAAAAATATTTTTGAGAACAGTCAAATTGCAGTTTCCCAAACAGCGCCTCTAACAGCATATAGGTCCTAGGTGAGTACTCTCTAATTGAAAACATTCATTAGCTCAAAGCTAAATCAAGTTAAGGCATCTCAAAAAGTGTATTGATTTAAGGGACGAAAAATTTCGTTAATAAACAGGTTTTTAGCGACGAAAAACAGGTTTTTTAGTGACAAAAAATTTCGCCTCTACAACAACTCTTTTAGTGACGAAAAACAGGTTTTTAGCGACGAAATTTTTGTCGCTAAAGATTCTAATTTTTAGCGACGAAAAATTTCGTTAATAAAATATTATTTTTCGTCGCTAAACCTTTTTCCCTTTCTTAGGTTAATAAGGAAAAAGAATGGAATAGCAAAAGAATAAGTTGAGACATAAATTAACCATTTTAAATGTTGTGAGTTATTTTTCTTCTTTTATTCGTATGTGACAGCCGAGTTCCGTTTGTTTCGATATAAAATATTTTCTGAAAAATGTTTTCACCTTGAAACAAATGGAGTGTAGGAAATTTTTGATTTCTGCTGACATTTAAACATGAAAGAAAACTCAAGAGAAAATGTGAGAGAATTGGTTTTCCTTCTTATTTTTCTCTCCATTTTCTAAATCCACAAACCAAGCAAAGCCTAGAATTACATGATTTAAATGAGCATGACACACACAATTGTCTGGATAATGTTGAGATATGAGGTGGGAATGTAAATGGAAACCGTTAAAGCAAAACGTTGGGTTGTTTCACTTAAGAGCCTAATCGTCGTGTGTGTATATATATATATATATTAGATTGAAGGATACATTTTTTGATATATAGTAGGTTAGCATTTTTGTATATCATTATATATGAGACGAGCTTGATTTGTTTATACCACGAGATCATATCTATACAACTTCAATCAAACCAATCGCAATCAGAATTCAAGTAGATCGATCGAGTTACCTTGTTGCCTTAGTGGTTTAGAGGATGAAAAGGAAAGGAAAAACATTTATGTTGCCTTTGGTTTTTGCGTTTAGACAAAAGTAAAATAGAGTTACAAGGCAGAATGAGAATTTAGAAAGAAAAAAAAAAAAAAAAGTAAAAAATCACTTTGCATTGTATTTGGGCGCGTGCTCTTGGAGTTTTATAGTACTTTCTAAATTAATTCGAATGGATAGATATATTATATATACGTTTTGGGTTGTAGAAGCGCATGCTAATAATCACATCCCTTATGATCGAGTGGTAAGCTTCTTGGGTGTACTACCCAAGAGGTTTAATGTTCGAACCATGGAGAGCGTGACCACTGGGGAATTCACTAGCGACTCCAGGGACTCGGGGGATTAGTCGAGGTGAGCGCAAACTGGCCTGAAGACCATATTACCCAAAAAAAAAAAGAAAAAAGAAGCGCATGTTAATTTGAACTTAAAAAATACGTTTAAAAAGCGATTCAAAATTGACCCTAAAGAAACAAAGCTAAATGGTGATTTTTAATCACCTAGAGGAATTTAGAATCTACGGCTCAGTGACCCGTTTCTGAAGCCAAATGAAGACTTTGAAACTATCTGAAATATGAAGAGGAGGTATTGAGTTCACGGACTTCTAATTAGTAAGGGTTAAATACACTTACTCCCCCTGTGGTTTGGCCATTTGTATTTATTCCTCTGTGATTTAAATTTTGGCACTAATACTCCTAGTGGTTCAGATTAAAGTGTAACTGTTAAAATTTGCTAATGGAGCAAGCTAAAATGACCAAATTATTTCCAAGTCTTCAAAACAATGTAAAAAATAAAATTTGTTTATTTCAATTCGTTTAGTAAGAAACATATGGTTTTGAATTGGGTGAGAAAGAATCTTTGACATTTTTTAGAATTTTCTTACTATAGGTTATGTGCTTGACCCAAAAAAAATTATATATGACTTATTTTCCTCAAAAGACTCATTTTACCCTTTAAATTAGGGCTCTCAAGTTTAAAACCGTTAATTTGAATGGAAAAAAGTCACGGTTGCACTTTTGTCCAAACCAGGTATTAGTGTCAAAATTTAAAAATACATAAGAGTAAGTGCAAATCGACCAAACTGTAGGGGGTGTAAGTGTATTTAACCCAATTAGTAATTGACTCCGCAGTCCATGTGCGTGATCAGTGAACTGGAGGAGTTCCATTCCAGTCAATTAGTCAATTTTTTTATTCCATCTTCGATGCATTGAGGAAGTAGGACCCACCAACCATCTTTAAGACTTCAAAAAGGATTCACCAAATTAGGTCTCTTACCACCAAAGACAGCCAACCCGAGGCCGAGGTGCCCCGGAATGTATACGTACAGGACCATATAAAAATATATATATGGGTAATATTTGGAACACAAACAAATTTTACCAACACTTACTAACACACTCTATCTCTCTCCTAGTGGCACTGGGGTAAATTGCCATTGGCACTTTGTCCCCTTGTAGTTTAGAATGTTACACATAACTCCTATTCGGTTTGACTTGTGGCACTTTACTCCCTATAGTTTGGAATATAACATATACCCCATGTGTTTTGCATCTGTGACACTTTACACTCTTGCAGCCAAAACAAATTATTTAAATGACTAAAATGAACTCTTCTTCTTCATCACTCTAATATATCTGTTGCGATGATTGAAAAAACTAGAGCAGAGAAGTCAATGAAAAAACCAGACAGTTCTAGAGAGAGAAAATTAGAGTCTCACTCATATATATAATGTACTACTTTAGTGGCAAAGTAGCCAAAAATCTATTTAAAATTCAAAATAAAAAGAAAAAATTACTATATTATTTGAAATATTATTTATATAATTGCAAATTCAATATTTTAAAATTTTTAGTATAATCACTGCTCCGGGTTTTTCAATTGACCTCACTACTCTGAATTTTTCAATCATCTGTGTGTGTAACATGTTATTAGAGTGATAAAGAAGAAGAAGAAGTCATTTTGGTCATTTAAGTAATATGTTTGGCTATAGGAGAGTAAAGTGCCACAGAGGCAAATCACAGGGGGGGTTATGTGCTACATTCCAAACTATAGGGGGGTAAAGTGTCACATAGGCAAACCACATGGGGGTAATGTGTTACATTCTAAACTATAGGGGGTAAAGTGCCACAGAAGCAAACCACGGAGGAATGTAATTTACCCTTATATTTTCATGGGTTTATTGTTATAGATTAATTTTAATTAAATTTTATTGTTTACATATTTTGTTCTTGCTTTTTTAGCACAAAATTACTAAGAGTTTTATATTCAAGTAATTTTTTTTTACTTTTAAATTGATAATGTGACCAATCTATTTAATCTCGCATACAACATGGTTGATCTTAGATAAGATTTTATCAATTTTAGCTTTGAAAACTTTATTTGTGTGGCAGCGACTATTACACTAAGCAATCAATGCATATGGAAAAGAATACAGTTTTTAAATATAATTTAATTTTTCAATTGATGTGTTTATTGTTTCTTATCAACTTCATATTAAGACTTTTAGATAGAAATCAAATGATTTTTTTCTTTCCTTTGGTTTTGATCTATGATAGGCATGAAGCCTTGAAATTAAGGAGACAGTAAAACGTTGGGTGCAGGGGTGCAAGTTGGAATGGATATTCTGAATCTAAAACGAAAAATTTCAATTTTGGCAAAATCAAAGTAATTCTGATTTTTGAAATTTCAAAATTTGAAAAATCTGGAAAAAAAAAAAAAAAAAAAAAGATGTAAAATTGGAATCGGAATGAATTTGGGAGTTCCAAAAATTCCAAATTTTTTATCCAAAAATTATGAAAATTTCGAACATTTTCTGATCCAAAATATTCTGAATTTTTTTATGGTATATATATATAATTGTACCTATAAATTATGTATCAAATTGGGGCCTTAATGTAATTTTAAAAACTTTTGTGCTAAAATTAAATTTACAAAAAATCTACTTTCAAATTTTAAAACAATGATATGTTGATTTTTTACTCTTTTCTGGAATTTTTTACTCTTTTCTGGAAATTCTAAAAATTTCTGATTCCAAAAAATTTCAAAAATTCCAACAATTCAAAATCGGAACACAATTAGAAAATTCTAAAAATTCGGAATTGACATTGGAAAGCCTATTTATGTTCTGGAAATTTTGAAATTTTTTCAGAAACAGTCATTTTCGATTCATTCTATCCAAAACACACCCCTAGTTTAGGGGCCTTCATTTTAGGAATCCACATCTTAGTTTTGGGATTGATGATACCCCCATGAGAAAGTTTATAAGTTTTGATTATGTCAAACGCTGCAAGTGGATTTTATATCCGACATATGAGATAAGTTAAGGAGAGGATCTCAAAGGATTTTTAAGAGATTAGTTAAATTTAATTGTCAGTAATTATATTCAATTAATGGATATCTGTAATCTTAACGTGGGGAGACAATAAGCATTTAATAACATGGAGCTTGAAATATTTTTTTGAGATAAAGGTAGTAGTGCAATTATTATTCTTTAGTGGTATGAATTATAATTTATGAAAATAGGAATCTGATTCAGCTCGAATTAGGGTTTCCTAATTCTATAAGGAAGACTATTCCTAATTGACTTCTTATGGCCCCTATCGTAACCTATATATATATATATATATATGCTATTTTGGCTCTCCTCTCAGTTTGCATTTTTCCATACAAAGTATAATAACTCGGAATAGAAAAGAGAGTATAAAAAAAGGAGAGAGCAGAAAAATAATAGGATTTCGGAAGAGCCCACACTCAGTTCGATATTTTGGCAGCAGAGGACGGTAGAAGATCGTGAGCTGTTATCGAGTTCGTGTTCTCGATTCGTCTACTATAGCAATCCGTTTTTGCAGATCAAGGTAGCCCTAGTTCCGCCCTTGTAGGGTTATTGTAGCTTTCACGTAATTTTTTGAAGTACCAACTTATACGCGCTATCGACGAATTCTGGGAACGCCGTTTCCTAACAGTATATATATACAAGGGTGCCTAAACCATTAAGCAAGTTAGGCGTCTGTGTAAGGCTCGCAAAAAATAATTTTATTTTATTTTTGATATTTCTCATGTCAGATCATTTTTTTGTCAAAAAAGAAAAGAAAAGAGAGACAAAATTAAGTATTAATGCCTTAAAAAAACCCATATTAATTACTCCTAAGTGACCTTTATTATAGGGTAAAATGCATTTTGTACCTTCAAACTATACCTTGTTTGGCACTTTGGTCCCTAAACAAATTATTTTCGCAAATTGGTCCCTCAACGTACATTTTGTGACAGTTTGCCCCCTCTGTCACTTTTTGCATCACTTTTGGTGTCACTAAAAAAAGTCACTTTTAGTGACACCAAAAGTGATGCTAAAAGTGATGCTAAAAGTGACGAAGGGGGCAAATTACCACAAAACATTAGTTGAGAGACCAAAATATATAAAAATAATTATTTAGGGACCAAAATGCCAAACATAGTATAGTTTGAGAGAGCAAAATGTTAAATTTATTTATAACCAAACCCTTTACATAGATACGTCCATATTTGAAATTGACAAAAAGTTACTACAAAATCTTGGAAGGAAAGAACGAGAGCAATGTTATGCTTCCCATTTGGTTCTCAAATATTTTATCAATTGTACCACATGCAGTGATATGTAGTGCTAGTGATCATTGTCATAGCATGTAATACAACTATTAAGTCATTTGAGAAATATAGTGATGATGCCAAAAATTGGGTAAGAACAAGAAGAGTAAGACAAAAGAAGTTTGTATGTTGTTCGACCTTGTTAATGAAGGAACCTACGTCCACGTGGTGTGTCAAAGCACTTGCACTATGATATGAACGTCGCCGGGGGTCTTTGGTGAACCAACAGGCTTGGAGCTACCAGAGATTGGCCGGGCTAAGTACGTGTGTAGTATAAAGTTGCGATTCTGTGGAGTCAGAATGCGATCCCCTTGAAGGGGGTTGAGTGGTCCCTTTTATAGATGCAAGAGACCACTCATACAAGGTAAGTAAACTGATTAGGAAGCACAATCTAATTACAATTATCTAGCACAAATCATGGGAGTTTCTTAAGTGGGTTAGGAAAAAACTTCCACTTTCCATTAGTCTTCTAACTGAGATAGGAAACTGTCTGGAGCCTTGTGGAGCAAGTCATGAGACACACCCGGGCTGCACCTACTGTGGGACAAGCCCGCATCGTATGCCCGACTCGTGGACCCGGACAGGGCGGTCTTAGATGGACAACTCAGAATGGTTGCATAGTGAGCGACATTATCGGATGACTCAGCATTCCTTGCTGAGGTGGCGGAGGCTGACTCTGACTAGATACTTTTGTACGTATCATATAGTATTACCCAAAGAATAAAGGCCTAATCTCTAAAGGAGTAAGTTGTGGACTTGTAGGCTAGGCTAAAGTAGGTGGAGTTTGGGAAGGGCATGGGCTAGGGGTATTAAAGGAGTAAGTTGTGGACTTATGAATTGGATGATTTGTGATGGGTCATGGGGCGGGTCAAACGGGGCAGGGCGGATTGGCTTGTTAGGGAAATAGTACTAACTTGAGTTGGCCCACAAATTCTTGGGTCTATAAGGCGGGGTGGGGCAAGGCGGGGCAACGCACAAATTGGATGGTGGGTTGATCAGTGAGTTTGCCTACAAGTTAATAAATTTTTGGGTATATTACCCTTTATACCCTTGTAGTCTGGGTGTGATATCACTTTGGTCCCTGCAATTTTATTTTTGTCACTTTGGTCCTTATAGTTTCAGTTTAGGTTCAGTGTAGTCCATTCATGAAAATTTTCTACAAATTTTGACAAAAATAGGTCATATGATGCACACATGAGGTATCATTAGAGGCATAATGGTAAATTATTTAGAAAAATTACTCTTTACACATATATATTGAACCTAAATCTGTCAAAAATTGTAAAAAAATTTAAAGAATGGACTATATTGATCCTAAAATGAAATTGGAAGGACTAAAATGACAAAATTGAAATTACGGGGACCAAAGTGATGTATCACTCCAAAAGTACAAGAGTGTAAAGTGTAATTTACGCTAAATTTTTAGAACTTTAAACTCAGTTTTTGGAAAAAAAATTTCAAAACCAGCTTTTAGAAAAGCAGTCTATTGAAATGTTAAAAAGCAGTGTTTAAAAGCAGTTTGGTTTAATAATAGTTTCTTTAAAATTGTTTTTTAAGCACTATTAAAAAAACAGTTTCTATAGAATAATAGTCGATAAAAATATATAAAAGCAGTGTGTTAGCCTTAACTTTATTTAAGGCATTATTTTTGTTTTGTTTTGATGATGACAAATCCTGTGATAATTGCATACTTTCATTGGTTCTGTTTTTAATCAATTATCATGTCATTTTCGGTATGCTAATCTCTTGATTCATGTACTTAAATGTTCTAACTTTGTTTAAGATCGTGAGATAGCATATGGTGAAGCCCAATAGTGATGGAGCTCAATAAGGATCAAGCTTGAAGACTTGAAGATTTTTTCTTCCTTTGTTGAAGACTAGGATTTACGTGTAAGTATTTTGATAAATCACTCATAGGGGCTCAAGTAACTTTAATTGTACTTTAGGTTCCTTTCTCTCACACTTTAAAATACTTTCAAGGACCTAAACATACTTAGACTATTCAATTAAATTCATTTCACAAAAGCTTTTAAGTGGCTAAGTCAAAAGAAAGTACCTTTGCGCAGATAGGTCAACTTTAAATGCAAACCTGATCCAATTGGTAAGTAATTAGATCTTGAGTTTTATATGGTTGGAAAGGTATTTGAATCTAGTTTCTGAATCTTCAAACGGATCGCGAATACGAGTTTTGTAGAGGGAGTTATGGCCGTTTTAGTAAAGAGGTATCAGTCTGTAAAAAAATGCTTAAAACCAGTCGACTGATTTATTTCATGTCCAGTCGACTGGATTGTAAAATCAGTCGACTGGATGAACTTTTCAGTCGACTGGACAACACTGAAAATGCCTCTTTACTGCTATAAACTTCCCAGTTGACTGGACTGCGCTGAATACACATAACGACTAGTTTTTAAACTCTCCAAAAATTGTTTTTACACCCCCTAACCACTTCCAACGACTATAATCTTTCTTGGCCTATAAATACATGTTTTCCCACACTATTCATGTTGATCAATCCATTGGAAAACATCTATTTAAATCACACAACTTGTTGATTTCTAATCATTCATATTTGAGCCCTAGTTGTGTGAGTTTATCAATTTGCTCTAGTTCTTAATTTTTATTTCTTTGAGAGTAAATTGTAGTGAGCTTTTATTTGTATCATCTACTTAACAAGGATTTATTGTATGAGCTTTAAATTGTATTATCCACTCTAGAGAGAGAGCTCAATTTGTACCCAAATTATTTGTAAAGAGTGAGGGTTAGTAACCCTTGATTGCAAAGAAGAGGTTTTCTTCTTTGGGAGAGATTGAAGGCTCTTGTAACGGTTTGGTCTACACCTGTGAAGTAGATCGGATTAAAGGAATCCTCAAGAGGTGTTCTTGAGGGGTGGACGTAGGCCGCGGGGTGCGATTGCCGAACCACTTGAAAAATTAGTTTGCAAGTATCTCTTCCCTTATCTCTTTATATTATCTCTTGTGATTGTGTTTTAATTTGCTATCAAGTTTGAAAAAGGTTAATTTCCGCTAAAACCTTATTCACCCCCCCTCTAAGGTTTCCACATTTGGGCCAACAATTGGTATCAGAGCTTTGGCTCTTCTATTTTCAAAAGTTTTTGAAAAATTTGAGTTAAGATCCATAGAAACTACATTCTTTGAAAATGGATATTGTATTAGTACTCCTCCATCGTTGAGTGATCATAAGTATGATCATTGGAAAAGGAGAATAGAAATTTATTTTCTTTCACTTGACTACAATCTTTGGAGTATTGTCAAAAATGGTTTTTATCCTAAACCAAAGATTGAATGGAATGAAAGTGATCAAAGTAATTTTCTATTGAATCTTAGAGCTATGAAAATTCTATATGAAGCTTTAGATAATACCACATATAATAGAATTCGTTCATGCTCTAATGCTAATGAAATTTGGTTATGTTTAGAAAATATTCATAATGCTACTAACCAAATCCTTGAGTTGCAAATAGGAGTTGATGATGTTGTAGGAAATGTTGAAAACCTAACCCATCAACAAGAAGTGCAAAAAGAGGATTTTGTACAAGAGAAAGAAGAAAGTTATATATGCCTATTTGCCAATGAAAAATAAGAGGAGAATGAGAAAATGGAAAAAGGGGGCACTTGGAGCGATTCGGATAATGATGCTTCCGAGGACGAGTCAAGCGACCAAGAAGCCGCCATGAAAATAAGGTAAAAGAGGTAAACTCCAACTTATCCGCTAATTATGATGAACTTCAATGTGCATTTGAGGAGTTACATGAGGAGTTGGAGAATATGGGATCTAAATATATAACTCTTAAAAAGAATTTTTCCAAACTTTCAAATGAGTTAAATATTTGGAAATCCCAAAATGAATCTTTGAAGATTGAAAATGAAAAACATGTTTTAAGAGCACAATCTTCAAATGAGCTTGAAAAAGAAAATTTGGAGTTGAAAAAGCAATTAGATGAGTTAAAATCTCAAAAATGAAATTTTGAGAAAAGAAAAGCTTGTTTCAACCAATCAACCTTCAAGTGAATTTATTGAAAAGGAAAAGGTTGAATTGAGAAATGAGGTGGATGATTTGACAAAAACTTTGGTCAAGTATATCCAAGGTGAACAAAATTTGAATATGCTTATGGGAAAGCAAAAATGTGTGTTTGACAAAGCCGGTTTGGGATTTAATCCCACATACAAGGAAAAGAAGTACAAAAACTTCTTCGTAAAGTCCACATCCTCTACTTTAAATTCTCAAAATACTCACAAGAATTTCTTTGTCAAGGCATCAATCTCAAATGAGACCCTTCCCCATGTAACTTGTCATTATTGCATGAAAAAGGGGCATGTTAATTACAAATGTTCAATTCGAAAGAAAATTAACATGGTTTGGGTTGTGAAGGGATCCTTTCCTACTTCCTCGGCAAATATTGCATCCAAGAGGTGCTTGGACAATGGTTAAATCTTTTATCTTAAGCCTAGTAGGAGTAGGTTAGAATAACTTGTTTCGATATTTCTCTTGATTTTGATAGCATGCTAATCATGTTTAGTTCATCACATTATCTTGTTTTGATGTTCATAGCTATTTCATCCTCTTAAGGAGATAATGCATAATGTTGATCCTATAATTGGTATTTTTTCGTATATGCATATGTTGAGGGGGAACATATTACTATGTTCATTTTACTTTGCTTGATTTCTTGGTATCATGATATTATGCTCACTTTAGTTACTTTTGGTATTATATTTTGGCAATTTGGTATCTTATTGCTTCCATGATTTGTTTACTTGAGTTTTCCTTGGTATCATATCTTGAGGGGGAATTTTTAGTTACAACCCCCAATCTTTTTGTTGTTGTCAAAAAGGGGGAAAATAATATAGAAAATTCATTCTTGGACTCATACTTTGAAAATCTTGTTACTTTGTATGATAACATGAAAATGACACCTATTGTGCCTTAAATTTCTATATCTCTATTGTATGTTTTGACATCATCAAAAAGGGGGAAATTGCTAGCCTTGACTTTATTTAAGGCATTATTTTTGTTTTGTTTTGATGATGACAAATCCTGTGATAATTGCATACTTTCATTGGTTCTGTTTTTAATCAATTATCATGTCATTTTCGGTATGCTAATCTCTTGATTCATGTATTTAAATGTTCTAACTTTGTTTAAGATCGTGAGATAGCATATGGTGAAGCCCAATAGTGATGGAGCTCAATAAGGATCAAGCTTGAAGACTTGAAGATTTTTTCTTCCTTTGTTGAAGACTAGGATTTACGTGTAAGTATTTTGATAAATCACTCATAGGGGCTCAAGTAACTTTAATTGGACTTTAGATTCCTTTCTCTCACATTTTAAAATACTTTCAAGGACCTAAACATACTTAGACCATTCAATTAAATTCATTTCACAAAAGCTTTCAAGTGGCTAAGTCAAAAGAAAGTACCTTTGCGCAGATAGGTCAACTTTAAATGCAAACCTGATCAAATTGGTAAGGAATTAGATCTTGAGTTTTATATGGTTGGAAAGGTATTTGAATCTAGTTTTTGAATCTTCAAACGGATCGCAAATACGAGTTTTGTAGAGGGAGTTATGGCCGTTTTAGTAAAGAGGTATCAGTCTGCGAAAAACTGCTTAAAACCAGTCGACTGATTTATTTCATGTCCAGTCGACTGGATTGTAAAATCATTCGACTAGATGAACTTTTCAGTCAACTGGACAGCACTGAAAATGCCTCTTCACTGCTATAAACTTTCCAGTCGACTGAACCTTCGATCCAGTCGACTGGACTGCGCTGATACACATAACGGCTAGTTTTTAAACTCTCCAAAAATTGTTTTTACACCCCCTAACCACTTCCAACGGCTATAATCTTTCTTGGCCTATAAATACATGTTTTCCCACACCATTTCATGTTGATCAATCCATTGGAAAACATCTATTTAAATCACACAACTTGTTGATTTCTAATAATTCATATTTGAGCCCTAGTTGTGTGAGTTTATCAATTTGCTCTAGTTCTTAATTTTTATTTCTTTGAGAGTAAATTGTAGTGAGCTTTTATTTGTATCATCTACTCAACAATGAGTTATTGTGTGAGTTTTAAATTGTATTATCCACTCTAGAGAGAGAGCTCAATTTGTACCCAAATTATTTGTAAAGAGTGAGGGTTAGTAACCCTTGATTGCAAAGAAGAGGTTTTCTTCTTTGGGAGAGATTGAAGGCTCTTGTAATGGTTTGGTCTACAACCGTGAAGTAGATCGGATTAAAGGAATCCTCAAGAGGTGTTCTTGAGGGGTGGACGTAGGCCGCGTGGTGCGATTGCCGAACCACTTGAAAAATTGGTTTGCAAGTATCTCTTCCCTTATCTCTTCATATTATCTCTTGTGATTGTGTTTTAATTTGTTATCAAGTTTGAAAAAGGTTAATTTCCGCTAAAACCTTATTCACCCCCCTCTAAAGTTTCCACATTTGGGCCAACACAGTGTTTAAAAATATTTTTTTAAATAACACATTTTTTAAATAGGATTTTAAACTCTAAAACAGTTCTTATGTCACGCCCCAGAATGGCAAAAATAGAGAAAAATAAATTTCTTTTTTGGGTCCATAGGGAATGACTGATGAAGTCACATGCTTGTCCACACCACGCAGTAATAAGCAACAGAAAGGAATAAAAGATCACGAGAATGTAATCTAGGTTCTGGTTGAAACATAACTTAGAGTCAAGATAAAGTTACTAACTATTACACATCAGAGTATCGAATCAAATAAAACATAACTATAACACAAATGTCAAGGGAACATATGCCTAATTACAAAAATCTGGAAAGTAGTAAAGATAATTAAACTACAGTCTAGCCTAATCTTCAATTGGCATAGAGGTAGTTCTCGGCGTAGAAATCCTCCTCTTTCGTCTGATCTCCATATGGGTAATCCTCTACAGGAGCGTCGTTACCAGCATAGTAGTCCTCGCTTGCAGGTTCTTTACTTGTAAGGTCATAACTAGGGTCCGTTGGGAAGTAGAAATGTCCAGAGGCATAAACGCCGCCAGCTTAATGAAAGCTGAGTGAATTAGATACTGATAGGGTATTAACTATTGAAATTATTATAAGTTATGAAGGATAACAATTAAATTCAGTGAGGGTAACTCCTTTAATCAAATCGATTGTCCGATTACTAACGTCTTACTAAATTAAGACCGACAACACATTCCGATAGAAGAACATACTCAATAGTAGTTCACTTCTGAAGATACACCATTACTCCATCCACTGCTTTTAAGAACATATGCATAGTCCACCGCAAGTCATGGATACCACGTCAGTCCATCCCCAGCTTTTAAGAACATGTGCTCAGTTCACCGCACTACAGGGATATAATGCTTTAAGCAACAGTACATCATTCTATTGCCACGACTTAGTGATGTCTACCAATGATCACGGTCCACCCCAGTCATAGATACCTTCGTCTGTCTACCGCTTTTAAGTACATATGATTAGATCATTTGGCTATCTTAGGGCTACTGGTCCGATTCACCGCATGCCATAGACACCTTCGTCTGTCTACCGCTTTTAAGAACATTTGATCGACCAAGATCGCCACGCAAGATTCCCGAATCTTAACAAACCTACCTAAGTTCAACTTTAACATCGATACAAGATAATCCCATGTGGCCTGACTACATTGAATGAAATAAATGATAACTCCAAAGGATTCATAATGATACGTTTGTCTAACGTCACAACCATTAATCTTAAATCTTATCGTCCCTATAATCCTACGTCGCATTAACTCATTATCAAGTCTGTATTACAACGATATTGTATGCAATGATTACTAAACAGTAACTAAATAGGTATACTATAAACTAAATAAGAAAAATAGTATTCTACAACTGTCAATCGATTGGGATGGAGGTCCAATCGATTGGTATGAAAATAATAACAATCGATTGGGAAAAAGTCCAATCGATTGGATCACATGCTAATCGATTGCTAACTATGGCAATCGATTGGTATAACTACAATGGCAATCGATTGGGAAAAGTCCCAATCGATTGGGAAAAGTCCCAATCGATTGGGACTTTCGTAATCTTTACAGTGAAGACAGTCCAGCATATATAAAACGGGAAAACATGATTTATACTCCATTTCTTCATTTAAACATGCTTTAACATCAATAGGGTATTACCAAGTGAGTTTAGAACTCACCTTAGGATTAGAGGGTGTGTTTAGTTGTGTGTATTTAAAGCTTGGAAGCTTTAATGCATGGTGATCTTCTTCTCTCTCTTCTTCTTCCCTGTCTTCTCTTCTCTCTCTTTTTATTTTTTTTTTTATTTTCTTCCTCCTGGTCTTCTTCTCTTCCTTCTTCTTCAGTCCATCAGTGTGCGTGTGAGTACAAGGGTATATATATATGTGTATATATATAAACACTCACACAAGGCTCTCTCTCTCTCTCTCACTCTCTAATTTCTAAAACCCCAAAAATGCATAAATGAGCTGATGAATATAGAGGGATAGGTGTTGACGTGGACAAACCCCAGCCAATGCAAAGGAATCTATCCAGCTACTACCAATCGATTGGCATGGATGGAAATCGATTGGTGTTAGGTATTAAATGCTCCAATCGATTGCTATAAGTGGCAATCGATTGGTATCCAAGATAAGGTAATCGATTGGTAAACTTGCCAATCGATTGATATACAGGTTATACCAAAGGCAAAATAAAAACTCATACGAGTATTAAAAGAAGAATACAAGGTCTTATTCATATAATATATTACAAAAATATAGGGTATTACATCATTCACCACTTATTAAAGATTTCGTCCCTGAAATTCGAAGTAAGCAGGGTTTAAATAAAAATAAACTCTAACTCCAATTCCCATGAAGCTTCTCCTTAGTCATGGTGCTTCCACTGAATCTTTTCTAGTGGAATATCCTTGTTTCTGAGCTTCTTTACTCCTTGGTCTAGAATACGCATTGTTCCTTCATTGAATATCACGTTCTCGTTCACCTTGATATCTTCAAAACTGATCTCGTGAGCTGGGTTGTGGGCATACTTCCTCAACATGTTGATGTGAAAAACGTTGTGCACTCCTGACATCTTTGGTGGCAATGCAAGTCTGTAGGCTACTTTTCCAACACGTTCTAGGATCTCGAACGGTCCGATGAATGGTGGCGATAGCTTGCCTCTCTTCCGTCCGAATCTGACGATACCTCAAACTGGCAAAACTTTGAGTAGTACATGATCTCTAATTGCAAACTCTAGATCTTTGTGTTGCTTGTCGGCATAGCTCTTATGTCTGGATTGCACTGTCTTCATCTTTTCTCGTACAATTTGGATCTTTTCTCTGGTTTCTCGAATCATCTCAGGCCCAAGTAGTTGAGTATCTTTGACTTCGGCCCAACATAGCGGTGATCGGCAAGGTCTTCCATATAAAGCTTTGAACGGTGCCATCCTTATGCTCGTGTGATAGATGTTGTTGTAGGCAAACTCAATCAAAGGTAGGTGCATTTCCGATGAACTCTCGAATTAAATGACACAGGCTCGCAGCATATCCTCCATCACTTGATTGACTCGTTCTGTCTGACCATCTATCTGGGATGAAAGGCTAAACTCAAGTTCAGTGAAGTTCCCACTGCTGTCTGAAGGCTCTTCCAAAATTCTTAGTGAAGCACGAATCTCGATATGATACTATTGAGACAGGTACACTGTGTAGTCGCACAATTTGCTATAGATATATCTGGCTCAATTGTTCAACTAGGTAGGTCATATAGTAGGCGATTGTCACACCCCAACCTGATCCGACGGATTAGGACACATGTAACAAGACTATACGCACCCACAATACATTAATAAGTAATAAACCATGATAGTTATTTAGGAAAATGATGGTTTAAACTAGTAGAAAAGACCCTGTTGTAACAAAACAGCCCCAAGGGCAAAATAGTCATTTAGAAAAGTTTGTAAAGGTTTATACCAAAAGATAGGTCTTTAAGTTCCGGTTCCAATGCAAAAAATGGTGCGCAAATCCGAATTTTCTAGAAAGAGTTATGCACATTTCCGTAAAAGGTGACGTGTTGTGAAAAACCTAAGCGGATCGATCCACCCTTTATACCTGGATTGATCCGTATAGTAGTTTTTTAGAAAAATGTCTCCCGAAAAGGCCGGATCGATCCGCCCTTTAACCCGGATCGATCCAGGTTCTGCAGAACAGCTCCCAGGTGCTAAAAACTCTATTTTTCAAGCCCCATAACATATCCAAACCTCAACCAACTTCAAGAAAACATTAGGAAAACATTTCAAATACACTCCTAAACATGTTTGAACATCAACCGAGCATGTAGAACATTCACATAACCATAATTGGATCAAACCAACCATGAGCACATCTTTTCCTTGAATCAAAGTACATACTTGATTTTCATTTCTTATCAAACCAATATCAAAGGAAACTTGTTGGAAATGAGTTCAACATTTAAACCGGCATTATAATTACACAATGAACTTGTCCAAAATGCTAATGACATGATAAAAACTTGTAGGATCGGCTCAACACAACAACTTTCGCATAAACAACCCAAACATAGAAATTTACATAAGTGTTTCCAACTCAACTCCAAAATCACCAAATAACAAGTTGGAAGAACTAAACCTCTTGGTTACAACCCAAGAACTAATCTACCACTTTAGGAACTAATAATTACAACAAGTTACAAGTTTTAAAAGAGTTTGTATGCACAAGTCCCAAATCTCCCCCATCTCTCCCAGCGCACATCATTTCCTCTCCGGGTATGGCTCCGAACCTGCGGTGTTTGTTATTTACCACAACAGAAAAGAAAAATGATTTTCTTAAGCATTATGCTTAGTGAGCAATCTAAACATGATTGAATGTTTAACACGTGCAATGCTACAAATAAACACATATCTCATACTCGTAATCGCCGAGTCACCGATTTTATGGTTCATTCAGACCCGAAGACCTCCCTTGGTCCCGTGGTCACTTCTATTCCTTGGACTTCCGTATTTATCAAATTAATCCTCTTCAGCACCCTTATTACTCCCAACAATGAACCATTTCCCCTGATGCTCATTGATTACCACATAAGCATATAAGCACCTAAGCATGGCAACTTTTCACATAATTAACATGAAATTCACAATTTAACAACTTCATAGCTTCTAAGTATAATTTCAACAACTCAACATATATATAGAACATTGAACACCTTAAACCACAATCACTTTTTAGTTAGAAAACTCACCTTAGCAAGATTATACCCAAAATCAGTCCAAGAATGCAAAATTCCAATTCCTATTCTAAAGAGATTCCTACATGAACTCGGTAGATGATGTCTCACCGATTAGTATGAGCTACCAAAATTACAATGCCTAAAACGTAAATTAAAGGTATAAGAACAATCGTCTCACCTCCACGAGTCCGAAAATGGCTTCAGTTCGCAAATTGGACGAACGGCGGCGACGAACGGCGAAAAAACGACGACGGTGGCGGTTTCTCCTTTCTCTCTCCGAGCACTCTCTTTCTTTTCTTTGATTTTTCTATAAATTGAGAGACTCTCTCATTCCTTTGACACATACACACACATGCAACTAACATTGAGGTGTCAAAACCTCAATTTTCTCCTCTTTTCATTTGGATCCCCAAATTTTCTTAAGTTCCTATTATGAAATCCCCAAACATTCCATTAACTACCCAATTATCCAAGGAGTGTTTGCCTAAGTTTTGTATGGGTCCCAACGTGGGTCCCAAATATTTCGTGAAGTTGCTATCGCACCTACCAATTATAATTCTTTTTCAGTTATACCCTTATTTGGGTGTCCAAACTAATGCTAACACATAACAATATATTATGAAAGCAACTTAACAAATATCAATGTAGTCATATAAAATGCATTTAATCATTTAAAATGTAAATTACTAATTAGCCCTTCATTGGTCCCATTCCAATGCATGTCCCACCTCACTAGGGACTTTTCCAAATGGTGTCCTTCTCTGAACACTTTTCATATGGGTAAGTCCAAGCCTCCCCTTAATCCGTTTTATACACTAATTATATTAATTAATGCATATTAACATGATAATTAACCCGTTCTCTGGGTACAGGTGTTACATTTCTCCCTCCCTAAGAAGAAGTTTGGTCTCCAAACTTATTCTTACCTTAGGAATCAAAGAGATGCGGGTACTTGGCTCGAATCTCATCCTCTCGTTCCCAAGTTGCTTCCTCGACAGAATGGCTATGCCATTGAACCATGACCAAGGGAATTACCTTAGTTCTCGAGACTTGATCTTTTCTATCAAGAATTTGCATCGGATGTTCGACGCAGGTCATATCTTCTCGAATCTCCAACGGCTCTGGAATGATAACATGTTTCGAATCCGACACATCATGTCGAAGCATCGACACGTGGAACACATTGTGAACATTTGCTAACTCTTGTGGCAACTCCAACCGATAAGCTAATGGTCCAACTCGATTCAAAATTAAATACGGTCTCACATATCTTGGACTGAGCTTACCTCGCTTACCAAAGCATGCTATGCCTTTCGAAGGCAACACCTTCAAAAGACATACTTACCTACCTCAAATTCTAATGGTCTTCGACCTATATCCGCATAACTTTTATAACGACTTTGAGCCGTTTGTAACCGCTGCTTAATCAATCGAATCTTGTCGGTAGTGATTTGAACTATCTCCGGTCCCAAAATCTGTTTCTCTCCAACTTCTGTCCAACACACAGACGATCTACACTTTCTACCATATAGTGCCTCGTAAGGCACCATTCCAATGTTAGTTTGAAAGATGTTGTTATAAGAAAATTCAATCAACGGTAAATGAGTTTCCCAATCAGCTTTAAAATCCATAACACATACTCTCAACATGTCTTCTAAGTTCTGAATCACCCTCTCGGATTGACCATCGGTCTGGGGATGAAAAGCAATGCTAAAATGTAATGATATCCCCATTTCCCTCTATAAACTCTCCCAAAACCTCAATACGAATTGAGTGTCACGATCTAACACTATCAACATTGGTGCTCCATGAAGCTGAATAATTTCTCTGATATAAATCTCTATAAGTTTCGATGGATCCTTGGTCTTAATAGGTAGAAAATGGGCTGACTTAGTCAACCGATCTACAATCACCCAGATGCTATCATTCGACTTTTGAGACTTTGGAAATACTGAAACAAAATCCATTGTGATATGCTCCCACTTCCACTCTAATATCTCTAGGGGATGTAACTCTCCTCCAAGTCATTGATGTTCTAGTTTTACTTTTTGGCATGTCATGCATTTAACAACAAATTTCGCTACTTCCTGCTTCATACTACTCCACCAATAAATGTCTCACAAGTCTCGGTACATTTTAGTACTACCCGGATGTAGAATACCTGGTATTATGAGCTTCTTCCATAACTTTATTTCTCAGATCCCCAACTTTAGGAACACATAACTGGTTAATATATCTTAGAACACTACCTTCAAAACTAAACTCTGGCCTTCTACCCTCGGGTAATTCACCCACAATCTTTTTGAACTCTAGATCTAGAAGTTGATTAGATTTTATCTCATCAATTAAACTCGACTGTGCCACAATCGCAGCGATTAAACCACCCTCGACTCTAGGAATTACTTCAAGTCTTAATTGTTCAAATTCTTGTATTAACTTCTCTTGTCTCGTCAGAATATAAGCCAGACTCTCCGTTGACTTTTAGCTCAAAGCATCGGTAACCACATTGCCTTTCTATGGTGATAATGAATTTTTAGGTCATAATCTTTCATGAGTTCCAACCACCTCCTTTGTCGCATATTAAGGTCTCTCTGGGTGAATAGGCATTTTAAACTTTTGTGGTTGGTAAAAATTTCACATGTCTCCTTGTATAAATAATGCCTCCAAATCTTCAAAGCAAAGATCACTGCTACTAACTCTAAATCGTGAGTCGGATAATTCTTTTCGTGAGGTCTCAACTGCCTTGAAGCATAGGCTATTACCTTGTCATCTTGTATCAGTATGTATCCCAACCCTTGATGAGAAGCATCACTATAAATTATGAAATTCCCAGTACTTGTCAAAATTACAAGTATTGGTGTTGTTGTTAACTTCTCCTTTAATACTAAGAAGCAATTTTCACATTCCTTGTTCCACTCAAATGGTACATCCTTTCTCATCAACCTTGTCATCAGAGTTGCAATTCTAGAAAAGTCTATAACAAACCTTCTATAATATCCAACTAATCCCAAGAAACTTCAAATTTCTGACACATTTGTCGATTTTGACCACTTCATGACGGCTTCGATCTTCTGTAATTCTGTGGGTCCACAGAAATGCTCTCTTTAGAAATCACATGCCCTAGAAAAGTGACACTTATCAACCAAAACTCGCTCTTCTTCAATTTTCCAAATAATTATTTCTCTCGGAGTCACTGTAAAACTAGTCTCAAGTGTTGTTCATGCTCCTCCGAACTCTTCGAGTAAATAAGAATGTCATCAATGGATACTATCACGAACTCGTCCAAGTATGATTTGAACACACGGTTCATCAAATCCATGAAGGCAGCAGGCGCAGTAGTAACCCCAAATGGCATCACCAGAAACTCATAGTGCCCGTAACGAGTCCTAAAAGCTGTCTTCTCTATATCCTCTACTTTAACTTTTAGCTGATGATACCCTGATTGTAAGTCAATCTTTAAAAATACTTGAGCCCCTTGAAGCTGTTCAAATAGATCGTTAATACGTGGCAACGGGTACTTGTTCTTGATTGTTACTTTGTTGATTTCTCGATAATCAATGCACATCTGCATTGTACCATCCTTCTTCTTCACAAATAATACCGGTGCACCTCACGGAGATACGCTAGGTCGAATAAAACCTTGTCAAGCAGCTCTTGCAACTGAGTCTTCAACTCTTTCAACTCAACTAGTGCCATTCGATACAGTGCTCGTGAGATAGGTTACGTTCCCGGTATAACATCAATACCAAATTCAATCTCTCAGTCGATTAATACACTAGGCAACTCTTATGGAAATACATCCGAAAATTCTCTAACAACTGGAATATCTTCTCGTTGTAAATCAGGGCCTCTAGTATCAAGTATGTTACATAAAAATCCTCGACAACCCTTCTTTAACAAACGACTAGCCTCAATGGCTGACATAATGTATGGTGGTGCTATAACTCCCTTACCTTGTAAATAAAATACTTCCTGATTCGGAATACGAAATGCTACCCCTTTATTGGTACAATTGATATTCGCGTGATTAGCCGCTAACCAATCCATACCCAATATAACATCAAAGTGTTGAATAACTAACGGTACCAAATCAACGGTTAGTTCTTTGCCATTCATGTTAATCTCACATTTTTTAAATACACTCGAACTAACCAACGGAGCCCCCAACGGTATTACAATAGATAAATCATAGTCTAGAAATTCTAATGGTTTATCTACTTACTTAGCGAAGTGATGTGATTCAAATGAGTGTGTGGATCCCAAATCTACAAGTACATTTGCTAGGTGTGAGCAAATGGGAACTATACCCGAAACGACGGTGTCAGCTGAAGTGGTCTCTCCCGGCCTGAGTTGATACGACCTTGCCTCCCGCTACTCTTTCCTCGGGGATTGTTGAGTAGGTCTCAGTGTAATAGCACTTGCCGCATATGAACCAGAACCTGAAGCTCATTCACGTTTGGTAGGACAATCTTTCGCTTGGTGCCCCAACTTCTTACAAGTAAAGCATCGGCCCCTCATATCCATGTTGTGGTTTGGACAATTTCTTGCTATGTGTCCCAGTTGACGGCATATGTTACACGTAATCGGATTTGGAAGTTGATTGCATCGGCCCTAATGGAATTTCTGACAAGTTGAATTGTCACAGCCCGGTCCCACAATAGCGGAATCGGAGCCCGTGGCACGCCACCGAGGCTAAACCAATTCATTAACGTTCCCAAAAATTAGTTTGAAGAACACACGCAGCGGAATAAAACAAGTCATTCTGAAAACCATCCGTCCAGTCGAATGATCCTCGGATCCAGTCGACTGATCCTGGTCCAGCAGAAAGTTGGATTTTAAAACACCAACCAGTCGACTGCTTTTTTTTAGTCAGTCGACTGGGGCTTGAAAATTTCAGTCGACTGATGAAGTCCGGTCGACTGAAGTCCAGCCTGTCCATATGAAAAACTATGATCCAGTCGACTGTGTCGGGGACCCAGTCGACTGATCCTCGAATAAAAGGTGCAGTGAGTTGCTGAAAACAAAGGCTCCAGTCGACTGTTTCCTCTACCAGTTGACTGATTTATGGCAGTTTCTCATTCTGCAGAGTTTTCAAGTTTAAAGGCTTTCTAACTTCCACCCAATGATCAATCCCTCAATCCAAACTCAGTCCAAAGTAATTCTAGCTGTATTAAAACATTTCTAAAGCAAGATTACAACATGTCACTAACTATCACAACGGTTTAAAATCCATTCTAACATACCAAATTAAACATGGGTTAAAACAACCAAATTCTTATTACAACATTCCTATTATCCAAAACTACAAGATTAACATTTCAAGTTGCCTTCCAAGTGAAACTCCCAACCCTCGTGCTCACTTCTGCGATTCCTCGCCAGCATTAACACCTGCAATGGTTATTTGAATAACCACACATATTTTGATTTGTTTAAGCTAAAGCTTAGTGAATAAATCAACATATATACATGAATGATAAACATGTCCGCATTCACATCTCTACATTTCATACTAGTCGCCGGAGACTCACGTGCCCGTCCATATTCCCAATCCGCGACTCCTCGCCAATAAGTCCACGCGAAAGGGTAAGACCCACGATTCTTCTCTTCAATCGTGCGACCTTAATGCCTATATCGGCTCCACAAAATGGCACGGTGACCACGTGCTCCTTCTGACCCAAATAAGCAACTTAACATGCTCAAATACATATCACCATGCTCGCAGTAATCAAAACATATCACCGTGCTATTGAGCCTACTTATCAATATAAATGCTCAATATGAACTACACAATATATCTCTAAGAATTTATGCATGCTATTCAAACATAACATGAATACATGCCAAGAAATCATTCCAAAACATAGTTGAATCACTCACCTCCGAATAACGCTCCTATAATTCAAACTGAAGAAACCCGTGCACAAAGAACGCGCAGAAGTCCGTCTAGTAAAATTCCTATGGATCAAAATTCCATTTATCAACTTCTATGAAAAATTCTAGAAAATAGCTTTTCGGAAACCTTAGCCAAACAGGCCCTAATAGGTATCAAAACGAAGCTCTTACCTCGAGGAGCTCAAATATGAAATCTGGGAGAAACCAGACTGACGGAACGTCGTCGTTTGGTGTCGCAAAGCTCTAAGCTCCCAAAATCTCCCTTGGCCTCCTTCTTGAACTTAGGTTAAGAGTTGTAGAAAAATCTAAGTTCATCTCTATCTATATATATAGGCAAAACTCTCGGGAATTACGTTTACCTCCCCACGAGTTTTCAAAACTCCTAATCAGTCTCTGAAACTTTCTGTACAGCTTTTTCATAGCTTTATAAGTAAAACTTCGAAATTATAAAAGTTTTCGACTAAGTTTCGTTTGGTTGCTAAAACGCAAATTTCTACATGACGTTTCCGAAGTTGCTAATTAGCCTACCAAATTAATAGCGTGTTCATTCGTCCTCACCAGGATACTAAATCTAACAACAGAAATATATTCTAAGCCAGAAAATAATACAGATATTGAAATACACAGGTAAACATTTATTTTCAGATAAACATTTAAAATGTTCCACAGTGACCGTCTCATACTCGGAGAGACTTCACAAACAATAAATCCTCAATCACAACAGTTTCAAAGGGTTCTCTAATACAGACGCCCAAATCAACTCGTGAGTCAAAACTCACCCAAACATGTGTCATAGGACACGCCACATCACATTATCATGCATGACAATGAAATGCAAAAGCAATAACACAAATGTGGTTGTTATAATACTCTCCCCCTTAAAAGAAGTTTGTCCCCAAACTTATACCTCACGTCTCGAAAAGGTGCGGATACTAAGTACGCATCTCATCTTCTATCTCCCACGTCATCTCTTCCGTAGTTTGGCTATGCCATAACACTTTCACTTTCGATATTACTTTATTTCGTAAGACTTGATCCTTCCGGTCTAAGATCTCTACCAGATATGCGACATAAGTTTAATCACTCTGAATCTCATTCGATGTCGGAGTCATCACTTGATCTCTATCTTCCACTAATTGTTTGCGTAACAACGATATATGAAATACGTTATGAACTTGAGCATACTCGCTCGGCAAGTTCAAACGATATGCTACAGGTCCAACCTTTCCAATGATTTCAAAAGGTCCTACATATCTCGGGTTGAGTTTCCCGTATCTACCAAATCTGGTTATTCGCTTTGAAGGTGACACCTTCAAATACACCAAGTCTCCTACATCAAATTCCAACGGCCGTCTGCGCTTGTCGGCATAACTCTTATACCTACTCTGGGCTGTCAGTAGCCGTTGTCTAATTACCTTTATCTTATCTGTCGTCTCTTGTACAATTTTTGGCCCTTTAATCTTTCTTTCTTCCACCTCTGTCCAACTAATTGGTGAACGACATACACGACCATATAAAGCTTCATAAGGAGCCATCCCAATGCTCGACTGAAAACTGTTGTTATACGCGAACTCAATTAACGGTAGGTGGTCTTCCCAATCACCTTGAAAATCAAGTACACATAAACGAAGCATGTCTTCCAAAATCTGGATTACTCTTTCTGATTGACCAACGGTCTGAGGATGAAAAGCTGTACTAAAGTGCAATTTGGTACCCATTGCTTCTTGCAAGGCTCTCCAAAACTTCGACGTAAAACTACTATCCCTATCTGAAACGATAGAAACTGGGATACCATGTAGTCTCACAATTTCGCGAATATACAACTTAGCTAACGTCATTGGCTTAGTTGTTCGGAGCGGTAGGAAGTGCGACGACTTCGTCAAATGATCAACGATCACCCAAATAATAGTATTCGATCTCTTCGATCTCGAAAACCCACTAACAAAATCCATTATTATGTGCTCCCATTTCCATTCGGCTATTGGTAACGGTTGTAACAATCCCGAAGGTACTTGGCGTTCGGCCTTTACTTGTTGACAACTCGTACATCGTGAAACATAGCGTGCTATTTCTCTCTTCATTCCCGGCCACCAATAAACATGTCTCAAGTCTCTATACATCTTGGTGCTCCCCGGGTGAACGGTATACTTTGTGTTGTGTGCTTCCTCTAGGATGTTTCGCTTCAACTCTTTCTCACTAGGCACACAAATTCTGCCCCTCAATCTCAACACATTATTCTCAAACGTGAATCCCGGTTGTTTGCCCATTGGAATCTCATCACAAATCTTCTTCAAAGCCACGTCTTGAAGTTGTTTCTCCGTGTCTCGTGAATCAAGAGTGGTTGTGCCACCATCGTCGACATCAAACCACTTTCAATCCTCGGAATCACTTCAAGTTCTAAGTTCTCCATATCTCTGATCAATTCTTTCTGAGAAGTCAAATCTGATGCGGTATTGGTTGGTGCCTTACGACTAAGAGCATCGGCGACGACATTCGCCTTGCCCGGATGATATTGAATCGACAAATCATAATCCTTCATCAACTCTAACCATCTCCTTTGCCTCATGTTTAAATCTCGTTGTGTAAACAAGTACTTCAAACTCTTGTGATCCGTATAGATCTCACATTTTTCTCCGTATAGATAATGACGCCAAATCTTCAATGCAAAAATTACGGCGGCCAATTCTAGATCATGTGTTGGATAATTCTTCTCGTGCGGTCTAAGTTGTCTCGATGCATACGCAATGACTTTATCACCTTGCATAAGAACGCAATCTAAACCTCTATATGATGCATCACTGTAAATAATAAATCCTTCAGTCCCTGACGGAATGGCTAAAATTGGTGCTTTCACTAGTCGACCCTTCAACTCTTGGAAACTTTCTTCACATTCTAGACTCCATACAAAAGCAATATCTTTCCTCATTAACTGTGTCATCGGCATTGCTATACGTGAAAAGTCTTTTACGAATCTCCGATAATACCCAGCTAATCCTAGGAAACTTCTGATGTCTGTCACATTCGTTGGCCTCACCCAGTTGGTAACTGCTTCTATCTTCTGAGGATCTATAAAAATTCCCTTTGCCGACACTATATGTCCAAGAAAATCTATCTCGGTCAACCAAAACTCACACTTCTTCAATTTGCCGAATAATCTCTTTTCACGCAATCGTTGTAAAACTAATCGTAAATGATGCTCGTGATCTTCAACGCTTTTGGAGTAGATTAGGATGTCATCTATGAACACGATAACGAACTCATCTAAATAATCCTTGAAAGCACGGTTCATCAAGTCCATGAAAGCAGCTGGTGCATTAGTCACTCCAAATGGCATAACCAAAAATTCAAAGTGACCATATCGAGTCCTGAAAGCTGTCTTCTCAACATCTTCCTCTTTGACTTTCAACTGATGGTAACTGGATCTCAAGTCGATCTTCGAAAATACCTGAGCCCCTTGTAACTGATCAAACAAGTCATCTATTCGCGGCAACGGATATTTATTCTTGACTGTCAACTTATTCAACTCTCGGTAGTCGATGCACATACGCATTGTCCCGTCCTTCTTCTTCACAAACAAGACTGGAGCTCCCTATGGTGAAACACTAGGTCGGATAAAACCCTTCTCCAATAGTTCTTCTAACTGAACTTTCAATTCTTTCAACTCTATCGGTGCCATTCGGTACGGTGCTTTGGATACCGGTTGTGACCCTGGTACTACTTCTATTGTGAACTCAAGCTCTCTTTCAATCAATACGTCGGGTAACTCATCGGGAAAAAACATCTGGAAATTCTTGAACTACTAAAATTTCTTCTATTAGTGGTCCAAGAACTCTCGTGTCGATAATTGAGCATAAGAAACCCGAACAACCCTTCTTCAACATCTTACTTGCTTGAATCGCCGATATCAAGTACGGCGTTACAATCACTCCCTTACCCTGAAAAGTAAACTCTTCTCGTCCTGACGGATAGAAACTAACCCGTTTCTGTTCATAATCGATTTTGGCTTGATTAATCGACAACCAATCCATACCCAAGATAACATCAAAGTAATTCACCGTCAACGGAATCAGATCAACGCTCAAGACTTTATCACCTATCTTGATTTCACATGACTTGAATAGCGAAGAAGTAACTAGTGGTTCACTACTAGGCAATGATACACACAAGTCATATCCTAACGGTTCTGACTTAACAGTTAAATGCTTAACAAAATCACGTGATACAAATGAATGCGTTGAACCAGAATCCATAAGTATACGTGCAGGATACGAACAAATAGGAAGAATACCTGATACGACGGTATCATCCGTATTCCCCGGCCTGAGCTGGAAGTATCGTCCTTGTTGTTGCGCGACTCCTTTCCCTTTATCCACACGAGGTTCTATCCTTGATCCGCTTGGCACACTCGATGCACCGGTACTCATTCCCGGTTGTCTTTTACTTGGGCAATTCTTCGCTATATGCCCCGGTTGGCCACACTCAAAACATTTCCCTCTTATCTCTGGGTTATAGCTCTTGGTGTTCGAGGTTGTGTTTGGTGTAGTCGAATTTACGTTCAAAGGACAATTCCTAGACACATGCCCCAATTGTTTACAAAAATAGCAAGTGATCAACTGATAGCAGGTTCCTCTGTGTCGCATGTTACATGTCGGGCACAACGGTCTCGAGTCCCCCATGAACGTACTCCCTCCCTGGCTACTCATATGCGATCCCGAACCTTGCGTAAACGGTTTCTTCGCATTCTCTTGACTCTTACCCCGATTGTCATTTGCCCTCTTCCCTTGTTGTCCCTGTCGATATCTGTCGGCACTTTTCTCAGCAATCCGAGCAGCTTCTTCAATGAGAGAAACGGTCGGGTGTTGTAACATATCCACACGGCCACGGATATTCTCCCTAAGTCCTTCCTCAAACTGATGAGCTTTATCCCTATCAGTCAGAACGGTAGTTTTCCCAAATTGTAACAAGGCATTGAAACGAGAAACATACTCACCCACGGTCATATCTCCCTGAACCAAACTCGCAAACTCTTGACATTTCTGAGTATAAACAGATTGCGGGAAGAAACGTTTGTTGAATTCCTCTTTAAATGTTTCCCACGTGGTTGGTTTCCCTTGTTCAAGCATGTTGTTCCACCAATCCAATGCTTCGCCCATCAACGTATCGGATGCGCACAAAATTTTCTCCTCATCGGTACATATTACCTGACGAAAATGTCTTTCCATGTCCATCATCCAATGATCGGCCAAGTCTATGTCAACTTGTCCATAGTACAAGGTCGGTTTCCGTTTATGAAACTGTTCCACGATTGTGTGTTGAGGTCGCGGTGCCGGTGGTGCATTGACATAACGAATTTCCACTTGTGGAGGCTGAACGTTCATCTGTTCTCTTTCACTTACCGCTTGTATGAAATTTCCCACCATATTCACTATTTGGTCCATCCGCGAATGTGGTGACAATTCTCTTGGAGGATCAGCCATAACGTTTCAAATATTTCCCCTGTTGAGTTCAATGCATAATGACCATGCATGCTATGCCACAATATAGATATATGTGCACAGTTCATCACAATCAACAAATGCTAATGCATGAAGCATTTCTACAATGATAACCATTATCTTCACAATTACACACTCCACTCGACGTCACTCAGCATATATATAACGTCACTCGTTCCCAAGGTTCTAAACCTATGCTCTGATACCACTAAATGTCACAGCCCGGTCCCATAATAGCGGAATCGGAGCCCGTGGCACGCCACCGAGGCTAAACCAATTCATTAACGTTCCCAAAAATTAGTTTGAAGAACACACGCAGCGGAATAAAACAAGTCATTCTGAAAACCATCCGTCCAGTCGACTGATCCTTGGATCCAGTCGACTGATCCTGGTCTAGCAGAAAGTTGGATTTTAAAACACCAACCAGTCGACTGCTTTTTTTTAGTCAGTCGACTGGGGCTTGAAAATTTCAGTCGACTGATGAAGTCCGGTCGACTGAAGTCCAGCCTGTCCATATGAAAAACTATGATCCAGTCGACTGTGTCGGGGACCCAGTCGACTGATCCTCCAATAAAAGGTGCAGTGAGTTGCTGAAAACAAAGGCTCCAGTCGACTATTTCCTCTACCAGTCGACTGATTTATGGCAGTTTTTCATTCTGCAGAGTTTTCAAGTTTAAAGGCTTTCTAACTTCCACCCAATGATCAATCACTCAATCCAAACTCAGTCCAAAGTAATTCTAGCTGTATTAAAACATTTCTAAAGCAAGATTACAACATGTCACTAACTATCACAACGGTTTAAAATCCATTCTAACATACCAAATTAAACATGGGTTAAAACAACCAAATTCTTATTACAACATTCCTATTATCCAAAACTACAAGATTAACATTTCAAGTTGCCTTCCAAGTGAAACTCCCAACCCTCGTGCTCACTTCTGCGATTCCTCGCCAGCATTAACACCTGCAATGGTTATTTGAATAACCACACATATTTCAATTTGTTTAAGCTAAAGCTTAGTGAATAAATCAACATATGTACATGAATGATAAACATGTCCGCATTCACATCTCTACATTTCATACTAGTCGCCGGAGACTCACGTGCCCGTCCATATTCCCAATCCGCGACTCCTCGCCAATAAGTCCACGCGAAAGGGTAAGACCCGCGATTCTTCTCTTCAATCGTGCGACCTTAATGCCTATATCGGCTCCACAAAATGGCACGGTGACCACGTGCTCCTTCTGACCCAAATAAGCAACTTAACATGCTCAAATACATATCACCGTGCTATTGAGCCTACTTATCAATATAAATGCTCAATATGAACTACACAATATATCTCTAAGAATTTATGCATGCTATTCAAACATAACATGAATACATGCCAAGAAATCATTCCAAAACATAGTTGAATCACTCACCTCCGAATAACGCTCCTATAATTCAAACTGAAGAAACCCGTGCACAAAGAACGTGCAGAAGTCCGTCTAGTAAAATTCCTATGGATCAAAATTCCATTTATCAACTTCTATGAAAAATTCTAGAAAATAGCTTTTCGGAAACCTTAGCCAAACAGGCCCTAATAGGTATCAAAACGAAGCTCTTACCTCGAGGAGCTCAAATATGAAATCTGGGAGAAACCAGACTGACGGAAGGTCGTCGTTTGGTGTCGCAAAGCTCTAAGCTCCCAAAATCTCCCTTGGCCTCCTTCTTAAACTTAGGTTAAGAGTTGTAGAAAAATCTAAGTTCATCTCTATCTATATATATAGGCAAAACTCTCGGGAATTACGTTTACCTCCCCACGAGTTTTCAAAACTCCTAATCAGTCTCTGAAACTTTATGTACAGCTTTTTCATAGCTTTATAAGTGAAACTTCGAAATTATAAAAGTTTTCGACTAAGTTTCGTTTGGTTGCTAAAACGCGAATTTCTACATGACGTTTCCGAAGTTGCTAATTAGCCTACCAAATTAATAGCGTGTTCATTCATCCTCACCAGGATACTAAATCTAACAGCAGAAATATATTCTAAGCCAGAAAATAATACAGATATTGAAATACACAGGTAAACATTTATTTTCAGATAAACATTTAAAATGTTCCACAGTGACCGTCTCATACTCGGAGAGACTTCACAAACAATAAATCCTCAATCACAACAGTTTCAAAGGGTTCTCTAATATAGACACCCAAATCAACTCGTGAGTCAAAACTCACCCAAACATGTGTCATAGGACACGCCACATCACATTATCATGCATGACAATGAAATGCAAAAGCAATAACACAAATGTGGGTGTTATATGAACACCCTGGTTTGTTCCCACTAGAACCACTGCCACTACTAGTCGATGAACCTCCCGAACTCTGCCTTTTTGCACTACCTTGACCACTGAACTGACTTGATCCCAGTCATTTACTTTGTTGACTCAGTAGTGGTGGCATACTCGATGTATACCCAAGATCTCTTTCAGCTATGGAGGCAATATCTAGCGCCTTAGCAAAAGTCTCTAGTCGAAACACAGTCACTCGTCCCTGGATGTCACTTCGAAGCCCTGCCACAAACTTTCTTGCTTTTACTTTCTCTATTGTTATCATGTCCCCAGTAAACCTTTCCAAGCTTGTAAACTGTGTTGAATATTTGCAAACTGACTTTCCTCCTTGCACTAACTCCATAAGCTCTTGAGCCTTTTGATCCCCAAATCATTCCGAAAAGTATTGGTCATTGAAAATCTCAAGAAATTGGTCCCATGTTATAGGTTGACCCGGGCCCAGCTTGGTACACCACCAATATTACGCTTCATCCTTTAACGTATCGGCGACAAATAGAATTTTCTGTTCCTCCGTACACGGTAACACCCTGACGATTTTCTCCATATTAGAAATCCAAAAGTTTGCCTTCATTGAGTCGGTTTCCCCACAGAATATTATTGGCTTCTGTTTATGAAATTTTGAGATAGTAACAATTTCCTCCCTCGAATTTGGATTCGGTTGTACCAGCCTTTCTTCGACCACATGAGTTTTGGCAACTCGAACCAATCCTTCGATTGCCCGTTCAACTCGTTCCATTCGGTTTGAGGTATCACCTTCAGACATAATGCCTGGCACCTACATATATTACACACACACACACACACACGTTACTTTTAAAAAACACATGGCATGCTAATCAATATTAAAATCATTCTAAGTAAACGTGTATGCATGGTCATGTAGCTACGTGTTGTTGTGTGCACACTACGCGTCATACGTCTCTCGTTCCTAAAGGCTCTAGCCTAATGCTTTGATACCAAAAATTGTCATACCCCAACCTGCTCCGACGGATTAGGACACATGTAACAAGACTGTACGCACCCAACATACATTAATAAGTAATAAACCATGATAGTTATTTAGGAAAACGATGGTTTAAACTAGCGAAAAAGACCTTACTGTAACAAAACAGCCCAAAGGGCAAAATGGTCATTTATAAAAATTTGTAACATTTTATACCAAAAGATAGGTCTTTAAGTCCCAGTTCAAATGCAAAAAATGGTGCGCGAATTTGAATTTTCTGGAAAGAGTTATGCACGTTTCCGTAAAAGGTGATGTGCTGTGAAAAACCTAGGCGGATTGATCCGCCCTTTATACCCGGATCGATCCATATAGCAGTTTTTCAGCAGAATATCCCTCGAAAAGGCCAAATCAATCCGCCCTTTAACCCGAATCAATCCTCCCTATAACCCAGATCGATCCGGGTTCGGCAAAACTGTTCCCAACTGCTAAAAATTTTGTTTTTCAAGCCCCAAAACATATCCAAACCTCAACCAACTTCAAGAAACATTAGGAAAACATTTCAAATACACTCCTAAACATGTTTGAACATCAACCAAGCATGTAGAACATTCACATAACCATAATTGGATCAAACCAACCATGAACACACCTTTTCCTTGAATCAAAGTACATACTTGATTTTTATTTCTTATTAAACCAATATCAAAGGAAACTTGTTGGAAATGAGTTCAACATTTATACTAGCATTATAATTACACAATGAACTTGTCCAAAACGCTAATGACATGATGCAAACTTTTCGGATCAGCTCAACACGATAACTTTCGTATAAACAACGTACCCAAATAGAAATTTACATAAGTGTTTCCAACTCAACTCCAAGATCACCAAATAACAAGTTGGAAGAACTAAACCTCTTGGTTACAACCCAAGAACTATTCCACCACTTTAGGAACTAATAATTACAACATGTTACAAGTTTTAAAAGAGTTCGTATGCACAAGTCCCAAATCTTCCCCATCTCTCCCATCTCTCCCAACGCACGTCATTTCCTCTCCGGGTATGGCTCTGAACCTGCGGTGGTTGTTATTTACCACAAAAGAAAAGAAAAACGATTTTCTTAAGCATTACGCTTAGTGAGCAATCTAAACATGATTGAATGTTTAACATGTGCAATGCTACAAATAAACACATATCTCATACTCGTAATCGCCGAGTCACCGGTTCTATGGTTCATTCAAATCCGAAGACCTCTCTTGGTCCCATTGTCACTTCTATTCCTTGGACTTCCGTATTTATCGGATTCTTCCTCTTCACCACCCTTATTACTCCAAACAATGAACCATTTCCCCCGGTGCTCATTGATTACAAAATAAGCATATAAGCACCTAAGCATGGCAACTTTTCACATAATTAACATCAAATTCACAATTTAACAACTTCATAGCTTCTAAGTATAAATTTAACAACTCAACATATATATATAAAACATTAAACACCTTAAACCACAATCACTTTTTAGTTAGAAAACTCACCTTAGCAAGATTATACCCAAAATCAGCCCAAGAATGCAAAATTCAAGCTCAATTCCTATTCCAAAGAGATTCCTACATGAACTCAGTAGACGACGTCTTATCGATTAGTATGAGCTACCAAAATTACAACGACTAAACGTAAATTAAAGGTATAGGAACGATCGTCTCACCTCCACGAGTCCGAAAACAGTTTGGGTTCGCGAATTGGACGAACGGCGGCGACGGAACGGCAAAAAAACGACGCCGGTGGCAGTTTCTCCGTTCTCTCTCCGAGCTCTCTCTTTTTTTTTCTTTGATTTTTCTGTAAATTGAGAGACTCTCTCATTCCTTTGACACATACACACACATGCAACTAACATTGAGGTGTCAAAGCCTCAATTTTTACCTCTTTTCATTTGCATCCCCAAATTTTCTTAATTTCCTTTTATGAAATCCCAAAACATTCCATTAACTACCCAATTATCCAAGGAGTGTTTGCCTAAGTTTCGTATGGGTCCCAACGTGGGTCTCAAATATTTTGTGAAGTTGCTATCGCACCTGCCAATTATAAGTCTTTTTCAGTTATATCCTTATCTAGGTGGCCAAACTAATGCTAACACATAACAATATATTATGAAAGTAACTTAACAAATATCCATGTAGTCATATAAAATGCATTTAATCATTTAAATGCAAATACTAATTAGCCCTTCATTGGTCCCATTCCAATACCTGTCCCACCTCACTAGGGACTTTTTCAAATGGTGTCATTCTCCGAACATTTTTCATATGGGCGAGTCCAAGCCTTCCCTTAATCCATTTTATACACTAATTATATTAATTAATGCACATTAACATGATAATTAACTCGTTCTCCGGGTAGGGGTGTACAATGATGAAAATGTGCTGACTTGGTGAGTCGATCCACTATTACCCAAATAGTGTCCTGGTTTTTCTGTGACTAGCAAACCATCCACAAAATCCATGGTGATGTGTTCCCATTTTCATTGGGGAATCGGTAGCAGCTGTAGAAGTTCAGGTGGTTTATGATGTTCTGCCTTCACCTGTTTGCAAATAAGACATTGCGTACATGCTCAGCCACTTCTCGCTTCATTCCTTCCCCCAGAAGTTTCTCTTTAAGTCCTTATACATCTTGTTACCTCTGGGGTGGATAATCATCCTTGACTTGTGCGCTTCGTCCAAAATATCCTTTCTAAGACTACCATCATTTGGCACACAAAGTCTACCTTTGCATCTCAATGCTCTATCTATACTGATACTCCATATTTCTAGTTCTTTTGTGGACATCTTAGCAAACCACAGCTTCAAATCCTCGTTTAACTATTGAGCTTCCAAGATACGACTAATGAGAGTCAGTTGCACGATAAGACATCCAAAGAGTTGTCCTTCTCTTGATTCCACTGGTCAGAGGTCAAATCCGGCTAGCATCTCCAATGCTTGCCATTCTCTGATCAAAATTGAATCAATCAAAAGGCGTGGTTTTTGAATTAAAGAGTCGATTACAACATTTGCTTTACCTGAATGGTATTACAAAGAGAAATCGTAGTCCTTAAGTAGCTCCATCCATCTTCGTTGTCGCATGTTCAACTCCTTCTGAGAGAATAGTTACCTTAGGCTCTTGTAGTCCAAGAATAAGTCAAACCTCTCTCCATATAAGTAGTGTCTCCAAATCTTCAGGGCAAATACGATTACAGCTAGTTCTAAGTCATGCGTTGGATAATTCTTCTCATGTGGTTTCAATTATCTCGATCTGTAGGCAATAACGTTTCCATCTTGCATTAGCATATAACTAAGTCCTTGGTGCGATGCGTCACTGTAGATTGTAAATTGTTCACCACTCCTGGGTATTAGCCTCTATTTCAATTCTCGAAATGCATCCTCATGCTTATCAGTCCATTTATACTTTGTCTCTTTTCTTATCAGGCTTGCCAACGGTCCTGCAATCTTGGAGAATCCTTCCACAAATCACCGGTAATAACTTGCCAATCCAAGAAAACTCTTAACTTCGATCGCGTTGGTCGGTCTATCCCAGCTCAAGACTGTATCGATCTTAGATGAGTCCACATAAATTCCATCCTGCAATATCACATATCCTAAGAATTTGACTTCCTGAAGACAGAATTCACCCTTGTTGAGCAATCTATAGGTGTTTCTTGTGCTCTTCTTCTGTCTTTGAGTAAATCAGAATGTCGTCGATGAATACTATAATGATTTGATCCAAATAAGGTTTGAATACTCTATTCATTAGGTCCATAAATACGGCTAGGGCGTTGGTCAATCAAAAAGACATCATTAGAAACTCGTAGTACCCATACCTTGTCCTGAAGGTAGTCTTTGGTATATCTTCTGGTCGAACAAGCAATTGATGATAACCTGATCGCAAATCAATCTTCGAGAATATCATTGATCCTTGTAATTGATCGAACAGGTCATCTATCCACGTAAGTGAATATCTATTCTTGTTCGTGACCTTGTTCAGCTCTCTGTAGTCGATACAAAGTCGTAGTTCTCCATCCTTCTTCTTTACAAATAGAACTAGTTCTCCCCAAGGTAACGTACTCAGGAGAATGAAACCTAAGTCTTCGAGTCCCTAAACTTGCTTCTTCAACTCTAGCATTTTTGTTGGCTCTATTTGGTATATAGTTTTGGAAATCAGCAATGTTCTGGATGCTAGCTCAATTTAAAAGTTTATCCTATCTTCGGCGGAAGTTCTGTGATATCTCAAAATACATCTTCAAAATCTTGAATAATGGGAATCTGGTTGATAGTAAGCTCCGTGCTTGAACTCTCGATCGTGGCTAAGCAGCTCGTAAGAAACATGTCGCTCGATGGTTGGCACTAAAATCTGATACGCGAACAACCAAGTATCGAAAAGACAATGGTCCAACTAACATAATCCAGGTTGGCACTATACTTAGTAAGCCAATCCATTCCTAGGATCATTTCAAATTCAGACATTGACAAGACTATCAAGTCTGACGGGAGATTTCTATCCTCTAGTGTCAAGGGACAATCCTTGCACACCTTACCTAACTTAACAGTTACTCCCAAGGGTAAAACAACATTAAGGGTCGGCTTAAGTGCTAGGGGTACCAAACCCAAATCAAGCACAATCTTAATCACGATGAAAGAATGGGCAGCATTGGTATCAAACAAAGCTCTAACTTGACTGTGAAATAAAATGAGCATACCTTCCAAGTTTTGCTGTTCCTCGACATTGTTTCCTGCGTTATCAGGGATGATGGCATTCATCCTAATCTTTCCTTGTTATCCTTGAGCAAGCACTCCATAGTAGCCTCCACGAGGTGCTCGACAATCCTTGGTCATGTGACCAGACTTATTACAGTTGCGGTAGATGAGATCATTACGGCAGTTGGTTTTTGGAGCTGTGCAATACCTTGCAATGCGTCCGGGCACTCCACGGTTGAAACATCCATTAGTGTTCTATTGATGGGTGGTGGGCTGTGCTTGAAGTGATCCTCGCTGTTGATTTTGGTGTCGAGGAAAGTTAGCTTGGGGCTTCCTTGTACCATCCCAAGTGCGCTTATTTCCCTGGTAGTTGTTAGTCTGGGGTTTCCATCCCTGAGTGTTCCCCAATGATTGCGCAGAAAACTTCCTCGGTTGGAAGGTCCTGGGTGGAGGTCGATTCACTTATGGTCCTTGCATAACGTAAGCATCATTTTCCAAACTTGAAGCAAGACGGACTATCCCTTCAAATTTCTGGCCCAAATGGCCTATCATCATGTATCGGAGGTATGGGTTGAGTCCTTGATGGAATCGCTTAACCTTCTTGGCGGGGGTATTTATCATGTGTGGAGCGAAATGGGAGAGTTGCTCAAATTGTGTGGTATACACCCTGACCGTCCTATTCCCTTGAGTTAGACTCATGATATTCCTCTCTTGTTGGTTTCTTTCATCCTCGGGGAAACACTTCTCGAGGAATCGAGTCTTGAATGCTTCCCAAGGCATTATCCTTGCAGCATCTATCCCAATTGTGGCTCCTCAGGCTCCCACCAGTCCGCGGCGGAGTAAGTCAGTTGAAATGTAGCTAGACATCTCTTGTCAAGCTCGCTGCACTCTAGGGCTTTAAAGATTAGCTCCAACTCTCGTATCCATTATTCGGCTTTCCATGATTCTGCCATGCTGTCGATCTTCTCGAGTCGCAGGCCATGAAATCATTCCAATAGCTTATCACCTGTCTGCCTCAGAGGAGCAATGGGGTTGTTGTTATTGTTAGCTTGATGGGTAGCATTATTGTAGGTGTCGCCAACGTGTTCCATCCGCCGCATGAATGCTTCAAAGACTCCGGTTAGGTCTATACCCTCGGGAATGAGTGCTCCTAGTTGCGCTTGATATCTCGTGTTCCCAACCATAGTGTTTCGTGTGAAGTGTACCTATGAAAGATCTAATGATTAGCTGACAACCTTCTCGAGGAAGAAACTATGCGACAAATCAACAGAAAGCATAACACAATTCTAAATCACAACATAACATAAATGATGAAATGATAACATAAATAATCAGAAGAAATGATCTGCTACATATGCATATATCCAAAAGATGTACAACGGAGTACACAACAGATCATTTGTGTACCGTGTAGTACATGATCCTATATAAGATCTAGCAAAAGAAATATAAACAAACCACCACTAGTGGCTACCTATAAAAAAGGCTATGGGCAATAGTTGTCTGTGTAAGTGTCAAAAGTAAGTGGACAACATGTCCTGAAGTCAAAAGCAAAAGTCTTAGTCCTAAAGGTACTGGACTCAAAACTATCCACGTCGGATCCATAGATGGAAGCCTCATCCTCTGGGGTAACCTCAGATAAAACATCATCCTCATCTATGTCATCATCATCCATTATGTCCTCCTCCATCAAATCCTTCTCGGGTAGCTCGGGTCCATCACGCTCCACAATAACTCCCAAGTCTCCCACATCTGCCATGTTAGCCTGGGCTGCATCGAATGCATCTGCAAGTGCCTTAGCCTCTTCTATAGCACATGCCAACTCTACCGCTCCTATCTCAAATCCCTAGAGATGTGCAGCCCACTTTGTTGCCAGCTGTGCTATCACGCCGCCTGGTAAGACTGGTACCACAGCGTCATCACCTGCGTCATCCTCTGTTATGGCCTCCTCCTCAATCAGGTATCCCTTTACTACTATAATGTCTAAGCCAACCAGTATATGCATACCAGTTGGGTCCTCTGGGTCATCTTCCGGATCATACTCCAGTTCCTCGTCGCCGGTCTCTTCGTCCTCCTCATCCTCTGGCTCATCGTCGTTATCGCCCTCATCCTCGTCCAAATTCTCATCCTTTGGGTCCTAATCGGCTGGGGGTGCATCAACTATGTCCTCAGGTAGTGGTGGAGGTGTCTGGGGTGGTGGCTCTGTCAAGAGAGGTGGAGGCACGACTCTAACCTCTGCAATTAAAACCTGATATAAAAAATGGTCTCGTAGCATCTGCAAGGAATCCTCCTCAATGCGTCTGAAGGTTTCCTTACGGTAGATCATCTCTTAGCGTATCACCTCTGGGTCCCGGGTCCTAAATCTCTGCTGCACAATCTGCATATCTCGCTCTGTCTCTGTGATGGCTCTCTGCCTAACCTTTTAGGCATAGTACTTCGAGTCTACTGGCTTAATACTACCCTCATACACATAGTGTATGAGGGAAGCAAGGTGGTGCCATGCTACCTAAAAAGAGACTACCTTAAGTCAGAGCTAATCTTAATACTCATCTATATAATCTCAAGGTTCTAGGACCAGATGGTGTGGGACAATCTGTAAGCGAAAAGGTATAAAACTTAGGCTCTGATACCAAAAATCCTGTCATGCCCCGGAACGGCAAAAATAGAGAAAAATAAATTTCCTTTTTAGGCCCATAGGGATGACTGGTGAAGTCACATAATTGTCCACACCTCGCAGTACTAAGCAACAGAAAGGAATAAAAGATCACAAGAATGTAATCTAGGTTCTGGTTAAAACATAACTTAGAGTCAAAAGAAAGTTACTAACTATTGCACATCAGAGTCTCGAATCAAATAAAACATAACTATAACATAAATGCCAAGGCAACATATGCCTAATTTCAAAAATCTAGAAAGCAGTAAAGATAATTAAACTACAGTCTAGCCTAATCTTCAATTCGCATAGAGGTAGTCCTCGGCGTAGAAATCCTCTTTCATCTGACCTCCATCTGGGTAATCCTCCACAAGAGCGTCGTTACCAGCATAGTAGTCCTCGCCTGCAGGTCCTTCACCTGTAAGGTCATAACTAGGGTGTGCTAGGACGTAGAAATGTCCAGCGGCATAAACGCGGTCAGCTTAATGAAAGCTGAGTGAATTAGATACTAACAGGGTATCAACTATTAAAATTATTACAAGTTATGAACGATAACAATTAAATGTAGTGAGGGTAACTCCTTTAATCAAATCGATTGTCCAACTAATAATGTCTTACTAAATTAAGACTGACAATACATTCCGATAAAAGAACACACTCAACAGTAGTTCACTTCTAAAGATGCACCATTACTCCATCCACCGCTTTTAAGAACATATGTATAGTGCACCGCATGACATGGATACCACATCTGTCCATCCCAAGCTTTTAAGAACATGTGCTCAGTTCACCGCACTACAGGGATATAACGCTTTAAGCAACAGTACATCATTCTATTGCCACGACTTAGTGACGTCTACCAGTAATCACGGTCCACCGCAGTCATAGACACCTTCGTCTGTCTACCGCTTTTAAGAATATATGATTAGATCATTTGGCTATCTTAGGGCTTCTGGTCTAGTTCACCGCATGTCATAGACACCTTCGTCTGTCTACCACTTTTAATACGTTTGTCTAACGGCACAACCATTAACCGTAAATCTTATCGTCACTACGATCCTACATCGCATTAACTGATTATCAAGTCTGTATTACAACGATATTGCATGTAGGGATTACTGAACAGTAATTAAATAACTAAATAGTATACTATAAACTAAATAATGAAAACAATATTCTGCAACTGCCAATCGTTTGGGAGGGAGGTCCAATCGATTGGTATAAAAATAATAACAATCGATTGGGAAAAAGTCCAATTGATTGCTAACTATGGCAATCGATTGGTATAACTACAATGGCAATCGATTGGGAAAAGTCCCAATCGATTGGGACTTTGTCTTCTATACAATGAAGACAGTCCAACATATATAAAATGGGAAAACATGATTTGTACTCCATTTCTTTATTTAAACATGCTTTAACATCAATAGGGTGTTACCAAGTGAGTTTCGAACTCACCTTAGGATTAGAGGGTGTGTTTGGTTGCGTGTATTTGAAGCTTGGAAGCTTCAATGGTGATCTTCTTCTCTCTCTTTCTGTCTTTCTCTTCTTTTCTTCCTCCTGGTCTCCTTCTCCTCCTTCTTCTTTAGTCCATCAGTGTGTGTGTGTGTGTGTGTGTGTGTGTGTGTGTGTGTGTGTGTGTGTGAGTGTAAGGGTGTATATATATGTGTATATATATATCAGTCAAGCTCTAAGAAGGGCTCCCTCTTTTTATTAAAAAGAGGGCTTCTGTTTTGACCGTCAGATCGTATTTAAAAACTGTGAAATGACAACAATGCCCTTAATGAAAACAAGATCTGACGGCTAAAACAAAGGCCCTCTCTTTAATAAAGAGAGGGAGCCCTCTTTAGAGAATTTTTGTATATATATATTAGTGTATATATATAAACACACGCACAAGACTCTCTCTCTCTCACTCTCTGATTTCTGGAACCCCAAAAACGCAAAAATGAGCTGATATATATAGAGGGATAGGTGTTCACGTGGACAAACCCCAGCCAATGCAAAGGAATCTATCCAGCTGCTGCCAATCGATTGACATGGATGGCAATCGATTAGTGTTATGTATTAAATGCTCCAATCGATTGGTATAAGCGGCAATCGATTGGTATCCAAGATAAGGCAATCCATTGGTATTGCCAATCGATTGGTATATAGGTTATACCAAAGGCAAAATAAAAACTCATACGAGTATTAAAAGAAGAATACAAGGTCTTATTCATATAACATATTATAAAAATACAGGGTATTACATCTTAACAACCATATTTTAGAAAAGCTGTCTATTAAAATCTTAAAAAGCAGTGTTTAAAAATAGTTTTGTTAAATAACAGTCATTTTAAAATAGTTTCTTAAGAAATAGTATATTAAATAAGAGTTTTTGTAAAAGACAATCTATTGAAATCTTAAAAAAAAACTCTATTTAAACATGTTTTTTTAATAGTTTTTTTAAACATTGTTTCAAACACTAAAAATAATTTTTAAAAACAAGTTTTTAGAAAAGCAGTCTATTAAAATATTAAAAAGGAGTGTTTAAAATAGTTTTATTAAATAACAGACTTTAAAAAACAATCTATTGAATAAAAGTTTTAGTAAAAAGAAAAAAACAATCTTTAAAATCTAAAAAAAGTGTTTAAAAAAAATTCACTTATGTATTATAGTTTTTTTTAATAGTTTTTAAACTCTAAAAACATTTCTTAAATAACAGTTTTTGAAAATCAGTTTATTAACAATAAATTTTTAAACTATAAAGACAGTTCATTAAAAAAATAGATTTTTAAAAACAATACATTAACATACCTTCTTTTTTTTTATTATGGAATTACATCCTTGTATCATTCCCTTCATCCCCAAAATCTCTCTAATGCTTAACTTTAAAATAAATAATAAAACATTTCTTAAATAACATATTTTGAAAATCAGATTAATAACGATAATTTTTTAAACTATAAAAATAGTTTATTAGAAAAATAGATTTTTAAAAACAATACATTAACGAACTTTTTTTTTTGACGGAATTGCCTCATATCATTCCCTTCACCCCCAGAATCTCTATGATGCTTAAGGATAAAAATGAATAATAAAATGGGTAAGTCTACTGTGATAATCTTCTCAAATGAGAAGGTAGGTTTTAACCATTGGATGAGCATCCAGCAATAAATGCATCTCAAGATTCTTGGGAATCTTATGGCTAGATGCTTATCCAACGGTTAAAACCCGCCTTCTCATATAAGAAGCTGCTCACTGTAGACTTGCCCTAATAAAATTGAAATAACTTTTAAAAAAAAAGGAAAAATTAGATGGGGATCCCTAGTTTGGAAAATATAGTGGTTTAAGCATAAGTAATTATTTGCATTTTGATTTAGGTCCTTACCAAACAAATATCTTAGACAAAAAGGACAAAATAAAACAAAAAAAGATGTAATTAGCCTCGCCACACGTGCCTCCACTGTCTCGCCCCACGATGCTCTATTTTTCAATTTAAGCACAAAGACATTTACCAATACCACACAAGACTATCCTCATGACATGTGTCATACTCACACAAATGGGTCAAAAATTTAGCAACTAGTAGTACTCTTACATGTGTCCATGCCACATGGTGGAGATGCGCTCACACCGTGTGAGTGCGCACACCATATCAAGGCATATTTCGAAATTATTTTTCAAACTTTAAACCTCAATAACTTTTTATTTATAACTATATTCTTTGCAAAATTTATATCATTAGAATCATGTCTACGAGAGCTACAAAACGATTATCATTATTGATATATTTTGATCAAAAAAGAAAAAGAAAAAAAAAAAAGTGCATGCCTTAACATCCTTGTTCCTAAAATACGGGTAAAATTTCACCACTTCGAATATAGAGAAATTTCACCACTTTAAATGTTGAGAAATTTCACCACTTTGATTTTTTTTTTTTCGTGAAATTTGTGAAAAGAAAAAATGATGTGAAATTTCACACAACTAGCTATGTGAAATTTGTGAAAAGAAATAGTGATGTGAAATTTCACACAACTAGTTGTGAAATTTCTATGCTGCCCCTTAGGAATAGGAATCCCAAGCTTGACAACCCACAAAACAGTGTAAAAACACCATTCCAAGCAAAAAAAAAGTGTAAAAACACCATGATACCAAACTGCACTTTAGACAAATTAAACACCCATATTATGATTGTGGTGAAATTTCACCACTTTTGAAATGTGGTGAAACTGTGGTGAAATTATGATTGTGGTGAAAATTTTCATGAATTTCACAAGTTTTGACATCCAGAACTAAAAGTGGTGAAATTTCACCAGTGTTTTAAAATGTTCTCAAAACAGTGTATAGTGGTGAAATTTCACCACGTTCAAAATATGGTAAAACAGTGATAAAATTTTCACCAAGAACAAGGCATGCAAAAATCTGTATTTTTTTTTTGCTCAAAATATATCAACAATGGTACTAGTTTTGTAGGTCTCGTTGACACGATTTCAACGGAATAAAATTTTCAAAAAATGGAATTGTAGATCAAAAGTTATGGAGGTTTAAAATTAAAAAAAAAATAGAAATGGGTGATGCTATGGTGTGCGTACTCACACGGTACTAGTGAAGGGGAAGCTTGGCGCACGTGTGTTGCGGGTAAAAATCTTTGGCCGTGATTTCAAATATTTCTTACCGTTGTGGTATTTGGTTGAGCAAAATGATAACTTGCATGTGGCACGCGTGCGTGTGCCCTGGGCAAGCTATGGAGAGTTTATCTGTCCAAAAAAAAATTTGAGGGACTTAAAACTAATATTTTTCTAAAATTTGTCCTTAAACCAACATATTTACAATAGAATGTCCTTATATCTAATTGACCCTAAAAAAATACGTACCCTTTCTTGTTTTTTGGACGGAATTACATCTTTGTATCCTTCCCTACAATAGGCGGGGTTCTTCACCCCAAAACAAAACTAAGCCTAAACTAATGAGTGCAATTGTGTGGTTAATGTTTGTGGGTATGTGTACAGATTTGAAGCCACAAGCTTAAACTTGGGCTCCAAGATTTAAGAATCTGTATATATATAACACTCACTTACACAAACACTACACATGTAGTAATAACCTACATTTTCATTGTGCTTCAATGTTAATTTATCTTAATTTTCACATATAAATATTTAGTATGAAATTTGAGACTAATTTGAAACTTTTTCGAAAAATTAGTCACAGGGGTACTTTGGTCATTTTATACTTGAGATGCTAACTTGACTAGAAATCGAAAATGAGATTTTTGGACTGAAAGGAGCGTGTGCTCCAATGATTCATTATCTATGTTTTAAATTTTGTCATAACTGGTACTGGTTAGTAAAATGTAGCAACTTATACGAGTAAAATCATGTGTTTTAGGAGTTGTACCTTATCACTTACTATAAATAGAAAGGTTAAATGCATTTTGCACCCTCAAACTATAGCATGTTTTGCACATTGGTCTCTAAACTATCATTTTTTGCATTTTAGTCCCTCAACTATCATTTGTGGTTGTTTGCCCTTCCGTCACTTTCCGCGTCACTTTTGGTGTCACTAAAAAGTGACTTTTTTGGTCACTAAAAGTGACAGAGGGGGTAAATTGCCACAAAATAATAGTTGAGGGACCAAAATGCAGAAAGGGTAATTCTATTGACACCCACCTATTTTGCTCTCTACACCCACCACTCAACGATACTTTCTTATTACAATTAACCCCTCTACAAAATGACATTGAAGGACATATCTTCTCTCTCCTTTCTTGTCTCTATACTCCTCTACATTCAGCACCTGTACTTCTATTTCATTCCTCTGTAACACCCTTGTCATGACTCATAAATATCCGTCACCCCCACTGAGATGGTACCACCATAGCCCAAATGAAATACGATACATATATATACATGTATGTGTATATGACCAATTGACCATGAGACATATAATACATATCACCACCGCCTAAATCAATCTGATATTTATTAGTAATACAATTTATATGTGTGTGTTCTTATATGCATTCTCATATTGGGTTTCAAATTCCTTTTTTCTAGTCTTTTGCTATATGCCTCTTTACATATTCATTTAGGGTTTGCAATTCACTTTAATTTACAAGTGGGATTTCATCAGTTCATTTCCACTTCTACCACCATCAAACCTCTCATCTGGTTTTCATCAGTAATTAGTTAGGGTTTGAAGGGAAGATGATGATGATGAATATGGTGGGTGTAGAGAGTAAATGAAATGAGAGATATAAGGAGGTTGTATAAAGCAGTTAGGATTATTTTGGGAATAAGGGGTGAGTGTAGAGAGTAGGTTGTTTTAATTTTAATTAGAATGGTGGGTGTGAAGAGTAAGTGGGTGTGAAGAGCAAATGAGGTGGGTGCCAATAGATTTACCCATGCAGAAAATGATAGTTTAGGGATCAAAGTGCAAAACATGGTATAGTTTGAGGGTGCAAAATTCATTTTACCCTAAATAGAACAAGATAGGTTTAAATTTCATAGTTCTCAACTCTCTCTCTCTCTCTCTCTCTCTCTCTCTCTCTCTCTAGGACTTGGAGACTTAGGGTTTTGAGCACAAAACCCTTGGTATCATCTAGATCCTTCGATCTCCAAGCAAAACTTCAAGCTTTAAAGTTGTTCCTTACTACGAGAAGCATGCGTGGACGCCAAAATCAGTCTCATTCAACAACTTATCTTGGTTAGGAAAATCTAAGAAATCAAGGTAGTTCGTATAACTCTCTAATATAGCGTAATATATGAAAACTGTAATCTAGAAGACTACTAAGTTTGGAGCACATTTGGCGTGTCAATAATCTAAACTTAGTTTTCTTAAGAAATTTCCTATGCGCTATGTGCTTTGATGCTTATGCATTTTCCTTCTATGTGATTAAGTGGTTATTATGTGCTTAATTGGAAGTTGGAACCATGTCTATAAGCTTTATTTAGAAGTTGATAAGTATGCTTAGATTGAACTTCATGTATCTAGCTATACTTAAAGATATTGACCATGTTTATATACTTGTTAAAGTAGCATGTTATTGTTCATTAACATTTCATGACATGAGTTAAGCATGGTTATGAATTTGAGCATGAACTCGTGCATCTACATGAAAATGCACAAAAAGGATTTTGGGTGAAAGACCTCTATGTGTGGGGCTTTCGATTTAAAAAGGGAAAGATCTCCATGTGTGGGACTTCTGGATTTCAAAGATCATGAAAAACCTCCGCAAGAGGATTTTGATTTGAAGTTTAGGTTATCCCAGCTGTGTGTGTGATATGTGAGGATTGGATCCATTAAGAACGCGATCTCCTAGTCTTGAAAACCATAGGAATCGTAAGTTAAAGACCCGTATGAGATGGTTAAAGGCCTCCATAGCGTGGTGGTCCATAGACCGGGTGTTGTATTGTGAGTGAGCGTTGAAAGTTCTACGGACGACATCTTTTACTTGGCAATGAATCAATACATTCACATATTCATGCATAGGATTCATTGTAACATAGAACTATATGATTATACGGGCCGTCATGCTCATGAACTGTGGTTAAACCCTTTACAGGTGAAATGAATACGGGCAAGGCCCTTGAATGATTGGGATTTTATAACACTTAGTAAAGACCATGTGTGAGGAGTTTTGTACTAATGTAATATATAGCTTACCTAGTATAATTTAGTCAATTTGAAGCCTTCATGTTTAGGTTCGAATTGTAGAAATTACATATGTTGATGTTCCAATTTATGTATTCTTGTTGTAGTTTTGTTATTGGATGCTTGTTAGTCTGCTTTCCACTAAACTTGAATGGTTGATAGAAATGAGATGTACGTCATCCCTTTTATCCTTAACTTGCATATTTGAGTCTTAAAAACTTGTTAGGATTCATTATTTTCGGGTCGGCATGTAATCGTGGCATAAGTCACTACACTTTTACTAGTTTGCATGTTTCATGTTGTTGTTTCAGCTTTTAAGTGTTATATTAGTTATGCTTGGGTTGAGAGGGTGTCCTATTGCCCTCACTCCGTTATTTGCTATGATTGCGAATCACCCATTTAGGAGTGAAAGTGCTTCAATATGTATTGTTGCTATAGAATTCTCTGCTGTCAATGTTCGGTTATAGGAGATTGAAAAATCGATGCATTGGTTTGGTGGCAATAATTCATGATATCACTGACCAAGCTGATCGAATATAGATGCATGTGTATGTACATATATATCACTGCTTTTGTTAGTCTTGAGGCACAAACCCCACTGACCTATCTTTTCAATTGTCCTTTCATTATTAAAGAAATCAAGCCGCAATACAAAGTAGCAAACTACTCTAAAAATTCATTAAAACTCTCTACATTCTCTCTCACACGATTCTCTAGGAAAAGATGAACCAAATTTCAAACCCACTAATTCAGTTTTGTAAGCGCTCTCTCTCTCTCTCTCTCTCTCTCTCTCTCTCTCTCTCTCTCTCTCTCTCTCTCTCTCTCTCACACACACACACACACACACACACACACACACACACACACACACACACACACACAAACCTCCATATCTAAGGATTCCAGCAATGGCACTGCGACTTCCAGTGACATCCGCTCAACCACCGCCACCGATATCTTGAGCCGCAACTACACCAATCCGATCTCAGTTGCTCGCAGCTCTAAAGCAGATTCTCTCCTTCATTTTTTGGTTTCTCTTTCTATCTCTCACTTTGTGTGTGTCTGTTAGTATGTGTTTTCCTATTTGTATCTCAATTTTTCTGTATAGATCCGGAACTTTGTGAGTATTGTTTGGTTCTTCTCTTTATCAAGCCTAGAATTAATTATAGAGCAAAATTCCGAAGCCGACCGAACATTATCAGTCGGTGTGGCTTGATGCACCGAAGTTCTTGGTCGACTTAGGTCCCAAATGCGGTAACCAAACTAGTTCTATGCGGTTGATACTTCATCCCAAATACCGACCAAAGCCGGCCGATAACACCCCTAGTGCTAATGTATCCATATCCAATGTTTCTCTCTCACATACACCTGTCTTGTGAAGACCTTCCTCCCTTATAATACCCTAAGTTAGCAATCAATTCTTCACATAAGCATGGTTTTCAATGCTTAGTACTAATTATACTATGGTTTTTAAAAAAAACTATCAAATCAATTAATTAAGAACCAAATTTGGGAATCATGAAAATTACTCATAATCATTTGAGAGGTATCAAAACATGGCATTACGCATAAAGTATTTGGGAGCCAACTTTTTTTTAGATGTGTTTGAGTTCGGTAACTTATTGACGAACAACTTATGACAATTAAGACAAAAGTAAGACATTTCAAAAATAAGGAAGTAAAAACCTTGCTAAAGAAAGCACAAAATGTCAAAACCTTGCTATCCATAAGACCGAAAATGTCAAAACCTCCAAATCACTTCAAATGAATATACAATTGCTAGAAAATTAAGAGCTCGTTTGTCATTGCGTTTAGGTGTCAAAAACTCAGTTCTAGGGAGCTCAAATTGTTCTTGGGTGTTTGGTTCCCAAAGTTGGAATGCCAAACGCAGCTTTCGGGGGTGCAAAACTCAGATCTTCATAAGCAACCCCTTGGCTGCTTTTTAATGAATCGTGATGCTGTCATCACTACACATGATAAGAAATTACATGATTGCCCCTAATCTTTTCCCTTTATTACCATGCACGTCCAAATAATCCAAAAATTGCATTTCTCTTTCATGTGAAATCTTATTAACTTGTAAAATCTTATTTTCTCAATATAAATATAAAAAAATAGTATATAAAAATTATTAAGTAAAGTATTTAAGAAAGGGATTTTTGGTCATAACTCCCTCAAAATTAAAATAAAGTGTATTAGCCAAAAATCCACCTGATTTGGCCATTTTTTAAAATACCCTTCTCTACTTTTTTTTTTAGTGAAAAACCCAAATGACAGATAATATTATATGTCAACTTTAAACCAACATAACTTGTTTTTTTTTTATCCTTTTGGGTGATTTTTATTTTTATTTTTTTTATATCATATGTTTTTTCGAGGTTTACGCATTAGCTTGAAACTAATAGTTAATTAAGAGTTAGTAATGCTAATAGGTAGTGACGTACCACTAACACACAAATATTATATTCTAAGGGAACAATTGACTTTTGTACTTTCAAAACCACGTTCTACTTTTTTGAAACCAAACACAATCATAAGTTCTCCTAACAATATAATCAATTGTACACCTATCAACCAAACACCCAAATCAAAATAAGTCATTCTACTTTTAAGCAGATCTACCAATCACGATCAAAATCGCATAAGCATAAGCAGAGACAAACGGACTCTAATTTTCACACAAAATTGTACAAACTTGGTAGTCCATTTGATTGATCTCAAAATTTCAAACCTGGAAACCTATTTGACTGACCTCAAACCTGAAATTTAAAATAATAATACTAAAAAAAAAGTGTTAGATTTAGGGAGGTATAAAAGGCAAACTTAGACCCAAAAATGGCTAAACTCTTAACCAAAAAATTGGAAGCCATAATCTGTGTTTTTTTTTTTTTTTTGTTGGGACCTCAAACCTTAAACCGATAGTTTCTATGATAAAGAAGAACCTTTTGCGAGGAATCACATTCCTAGATTGTTGGCCCCAAAGTACAACACAATTATGACACCCATACCTCCATATGAATAGCCTATAAAGTACGGATGCGGATACTCCGACACGGATACAACACAACACAGACACGTCGACACAACAAAAATCCTAAAAATTGCACGTTGATAGTGCAGGAAAAGTGTATATGAATTGTCGTGTATGTAGGTCGGACACGATACGACACACGACACGTTACCTTCTTAGAAGTGTCGGTGCCTCATAGTGAATAGCCCACCATTACATTGAATGTACATTAACCTTTATCTCTTGACTTGTGACGGCCTTGGCTCTCTCTCTCTCTCTGGGATTCTCGCCTTCTTTCATGTAACATCTCTCCATATCACACCTCTCAACAAACCAAAAGAATATAAATGCAGTGGAACTGTGGAAAATATGTTTCCAAGGCCCAAAATTTGATTCGGCATGTTAGATGATAAGGGGCCATCTTAAAGCTTGCACTAAGTAAATTAGATCCTACTTTACTCTGATAAGTTAGTTTGCTGCTGGGTCATTTTATATAATTTTTTTTCTTCCTAGACTCGAGAGATTTGTCTATTGTTAAGATTAACTGAATATTAGTTGTACTTTTGACCGATGGGTCCTTTAAATTCAAATTCAGGTTTTGGATTTGTAATATTGAAGCCGAGATGCGGAAAAGTGTCTTAGTTTTCAAATAGGAAAGGGCATGAAATTTGGGCGCTTGATTGAATCGTGTACACTCGTTCGCCAAGGTAGTGGCAGAGACAACATCGTGGTGGTGGTGATGCAGCCATTATTAGTAGAGTCGCAATTGCGATGTATAGGAGTCATTAATAAAACCCTATCTTATTTGTCCGGAATGGAAATAGACATATTAGAGGAAAAAATCCTTAGAAGCGGAGATAATGCCAAAATTTGAAAAACTTAAAAAGTTGAATTGTTGAAGATTCCCATTAAACACACACTCAGCTTGATTTAAGGATGGTTCAAGGGCAGATATACACAGATTTGCGTGGCCAACCAACGTACACAATGGAGCATGCATTCTCGGTGACGTTTGACATGAAGTACTTCGGATTTACCAATTAGCAGTAAATATGGATTTCAGATTGGGTAGGAACCAACTAGAAAGCTTAATGATACAGATTATGGTACAAAGGTAGCAAATTAGCAAGCATTCAATCGATCGAACGGGTTCAAGGTTTTTTCTTGCAATATAGTCAAAGGTATTGTGGCAAATAACTCAAAGATTAGAGATAAAAGAAACACTTGTTTTCAAGTGCAATGGGTCCATAATGAAAATCAAGCTGCACAAACACAATTTATCTAGATGACTGTGAATTATATAGAATACAAGTACAAGAACTGTCAAGAAGGTATACTTAAGTCATTGATCTAGAATCACAAACCTTTCAACTGGAACCCAAGCGAGTGCTCTTATAGGAAACGAGTCAGCATTGAAGCAAAGTAACGGTTTCGTATCTGCAGTTAAAATGCAACATGATGTTCAGCTATTTGGTTTTATACTAAAACAGAAAATCCATGAATTGACCTCCCTTTTCATCTTCCATTCATACACCATCAGGAAGTTACATACATCCTGCAGTGATCAAAATTGAACCAGACATCTGCCTAGCCCAGGGACAGTTAAGTGACTCACCAGTTCAAAACGTAATACTACATAAATCTGTTTAGTAATACAATATGATAGATAAAGAAAGTGTCTAAAAATCTTAAAACATAAAATAGAAATAAGAACTAATAATAAAAAATAAAAATAAAAAACTATGAAGACATGATTTAAGAGCAACTTTGGCATATATGGTGCCAACTTTGACATTTGAGTGTTCTTCACGTCTTCCTTCCCTTCACCCACATAATTCACCATACACGTTTTTATCCACTGTGAAATCCTGAATATGTGTCAACAAAAAGAAATAAAAAACACAAAATTTCACCATTCCTGAAGCATGAAAATCCATTTCTACAAAAGGAAAAAAGGAAAAAAGAAGAAAGAAAAAAAAAGGCTGAGAAATGCAACATCAAGTCCTCCTTTCAACTCAACCAAATCGAACACTTCGTTTCATTCGACTTCTAAGAAAGTAAGGAAAGTTTACATATATAGAATTTCAATTATTAAGTCTTGTTTGGTTTCATAAAAGTGAATAACACTACCTCGAGTCTTTTATACCTTTATTTACGGCCAACTAAAGCAAAAAAGAAACGCTATGCTCCAACCTGTGACTGCCACAATTATGCCATAACAATGGCCCACACCCATGGGCACGGCGCAAGAAAAAAGGGGTAAATGAAGAGTATTTTCTTTGATGTTCACTCCTTAGGTTCCAGTTGATATTCAGATTTAGAAAACTATCCATAAGCATCGTTTGGTTTTTGTATTTAGAAAAGAAAATTTGAGATCAATTTTATTGATTCTTTACATAATTTTGTTAATCAGACACAATTGCTAACAAAAGAAAAGGTATTAAATAGCAATTTTTCAATCGATCTCTTAACAAAAGACTTACTATTTGATGATGCCAAAATTTGGTTAAATTAAATTAAAGCATATTAAGGAGAGAGAGGGAGAGACTGGTTTTTTGTATGTGGTTCGGCCCTGTTAATGAAGGAACCTACGTCCACATGTGTGTCTGAGCACGTTCACTATACTGTAAAAAGTCGGGGACCTGTGGTGAATCAACAAGAGTTTGGAACTATCGTAGGTCGGCCGGGCGTGTTTGGTGACTGCTATAGGTGTTGTAGAGACTGAAAAGTCGGTCCCTTTGAAGGGGGTGAGTGGTCTCTTTTATAGACCCAAAAGCCCTACTCATACAAGGAAAGTAGATAGATAAGGAAATACAATCCAATTAGGATTGATTGTCATTAATTGTGAGGGTTTTCTAATTCGATTAGGAAACAATATGCTCTTTCCATAAGTCTTCTATCTTGAGTAGGAAACTGCCTGGAATATTCTAGGACATATGGTGTGGGCCCAGTTGGCCTGCGCCTGTACGGACCGTGCCAATGCGATCTTCCCGACATGTTGGTCTGGTCGTGAATAAACCGCTTGGGATGGTGAGTCTCGGGTAGACTAAACCACTCGGGCTGATGCTTGTCCGAGGAGTTTTGCATGATTTGACCGGGACATGGACTGGCTATTGATTTGAACCGCTCGGTCATAGGATAGAGCCAATTTTGGGTGTATCACTATTGTTGCCTCTGGTTTTGAGAAAACTATGTTAAAATAAGATGCTCTTCGTTTTTGCTAAATTGTGAGTCGGCAAAATACAAACACCCTTATATATGCATATGTCTGGTAATATTGAGGTAAATTCTACAAAATCAAGTGAGTTGTGTGCATCTTTCTTTCAAATTTTAAGAATCAATTTTCTTTGAAATATGACTATCATGTGAAGGTTTATTCATTTTGGGAGAGTTAGCATAATAAAAAAATATACCAAGCAAATGATTAAATGGTAAGATAAATATGAGAGGTAGAAATGGCAAAGCAAATCATATACCTCCTTGATCTTATTATATTTAGATGATTCTAGGATCTACGGTTCATAATGGCCCTTTGTTTACAATATGTCAAACCAAAGAGAACAACTCCTCAATTAATACATGAAAAGGCAAGAGCCACAATATGTAATACCCAGAAATTTTAAATGTATATTTATATATAAGTCTTGATATTATTCCTTGAATACATTTATGAACCATACCCTTCTGTTGGAAATTTTAGTGCTCCAATCGATTGGAACAATTCCCAATCGATTGCCAACTTCTGACTCCCAATCGATTGCCCTTTTACCCAAATGATTGAACTCTTGCCAACATACCCAATCGATTGCTTCATAAATATCTGAGTCCAATCAATTGCCCCATGTCCCAATCGATTGGTCGGAAGCGTAACATGGTCTCCAAGATTGCTTCGGGTTTTGACGTGTGGCACACATTCCTTCTATATAACTGGCCTCATTTCATGTCTTGTGGGTCTGTTTGACAATCTTAGAGAGAAAGTGTGTGTGATATACATACATAAAAGAACATATACCTATTCAAAATCCCAATACTAGAGTATGGTGGTCCAACTAGTTGCGGCGGCAGCACGAGTTTCAGTGGTTCGGGCTATGACAACCAGAAAGCTAAACCTCTTCATAGATCTGCAAAAAAAATAAATAAATAGACACTATGTCTCTTGAGTTCGTGATTAAGAACCAGAGGGAGAAGAAGAAGAAGAAGAAGAAGAAGAAGAAGAAAGGGAGATGGAGGCTCTAGGGTTCCTAAATGGTGAGGAGACTGAGAGTAAAGGAAGAGAGAGGGAAAATCTTCTGGTTTAGGGGGGGGGGGGGAGAGAGAGAGAGGGAGAGAGAGAGAGAGAGAGAGAGAATTTGGGGGGAAATATTTGGTGTTTATTTACAAAATTGCCACCGCATCTTCATTTGTTTTTTTTTATTTACAAAAATGTCACCGCATCTTCCTTTTATTGAAAACTAGTAATGACCCATGTCCATAGGCACGATGCCCAAAAAGAATAATAATAAAAGCTTTGGTTAATCAATGATTTATTTTCAATTTTGCAAATCACATGACCATTGAATCAAACCATTAGATTAAAGCAAACAAAACAACCCACAATCTAATCAATCACATGGTTTTAATACACATATTTTGCGTTGGAAAAAGAAGTTTGAATGAATGGAATACTCCTAAATTCTTTAAGATTGGAGTCTCTTGAAATTCACAGTCACAATATCTAGCGTAAATATCAAAACAAATTCATAATTACTTGATATATAGGAAAGTAGTAAACACTGTATAAATCTATTTATTAATACAATCAGATAGATATATACCTACTTTAGCAAGGGGGGGATACAAAACATAATAGTACGTAAGTAAAGTGTCTAAGAAGCTTAAAATACGAAACAGAAATAGGAACTAGTCATAAAACATATATATATATATATATATGTATACATATAAAAACATGATCTAAGAACAACTTTGGCATATATGGTGCCAACTTTGACATTTGAGTGTTCTTCATGTCTTCCTTCCCTTCACCCACATAATTCACCACAGACGTTTTATCCTTTGTGAAATCCTGAATATCTGTCAACAAAAAGAAAAAAAAAAAAAAAAAAAAAAAACACAGACTTTCACCATTCCTGGAGCATGACAATATCCATTTCAACAAAAAAATAAAAATAAATAAATAAAAAACGTCTAAGAAATGTAACATCAAGTCCTCTTTTCAACTCAACCAAATCGAACACTTCGTTTCATTTTACTTCTAAGAAAGCAAGGAAAGTTTAAATACATAGAATTTCAATTATTAAGTCTTGACTCTATTTGGTTTCATAAAAGTGAATAACACTACCTCGAGTCTTTTATACCTTTATTTACGGCCAACTAAACCAAATGAGAAATGCTATGCTCCAACCTGTGACTGCCACAATTATGCCATAACAATGGCCCACACCCTAAGGCACGATACAAGAAAAAAGAAGCAAATGAAGAGTATTTTCTTTGACGTTTACTCCTTAGGTTCCATTTGATATGCAGATTTAGGAAAGTATACTTAAGCATCATTTGGTTTGCATATTTAGAAAAGAAAAAATGAGATTAATTTTAGTGATTCTGTACATAATTTCGTTAATCAGACACAATTTCTAACAAACGAAAAGGTATTAAATATCAATTTTTCAATTTATCTCTTAACAAAAGACTTACTATCGTTGCCTCTTGTTTTGTGCTAACTATGTTAAAATAGGATGCTCTTCGTTGTTGCTAAATTGTGAGTTCAGCAAAATACAAACACACTTATATATGCAAATGTCTAGTAAGATCGAGGTAAATTCTACAAAATCAAGTGAATTGTGTGCATCTTTCTATCAGAAATTACAAGAATCAATTTCTTTGAAATACGACTATCATGTGAAGGTTTATTCATTTTGGGAGAGTTAGCAAAATAAAAGAAAATGTCAAGCAAATGATTAAATGATAAGATAAATATGAGAGGTAGAAATGGAAAAGCTAACCATATACCTCCTGGATCTTATTATATTTGGATGATTCTAGGATCTGCGGTTTGTAATGGCCCTTTGTTTACAATATGTCAAACCAAAGAGAACAACTCCTCAATTAATGCATGAAAAGGTAAAATCCACAATATGTAATACCCTGAAATTTTATATTTATATATAAGACTTGATATTATTCTTTGAATACATGTATGAACCTTACCCTTCTGTTGGAAATTTTAGTGTTCCAATCGATTGGAACAATTCCTAATCGATTGCCCTTTTTCCTAGACGATTGAACTCTTGCTGACATATCCAATGGATTGCCTTCATAAATATCTGAGTCCAATCGATTGACTCTGGTTCCAAGCGATTGGTCAAGAGCTGAACTTGGTCTCCAAGTTTGCTTCGGGTTTCGATGTGTGGCACTCATTTCTTCTATATGTATGGCCTCATTTTGTGTCTTGTGGGTCTGTTTGACAATCTTAGATAGATAGATAGATAGAGAGAGAGAGAGAGAGAGAGAGAGAGAGAATACCAGAGTATGGCGGTCCGAGTAGTTGCGGTGGCAGCACGTGTTTCAGTGGTTCGGGGGTATGACGACCAGAAAGCTAAACCTCTTCATAGATCTGCAAAAAAAATAAATTAATAGAAACTTGATGCCTCTTGAGTTCGGAATTAAGAACCAGAGGGAGAAGAAGAAGAAAGAGAGATGGAGGCTCTAGGGTTCCTAAATGGTGAGGAGACTGAGAGTAAAGGAAGAGAGAGGGAAAATCTGCTAGTTTAGGGGGGGGGGGGGGGGGGGGGGGGGATTTTGGGGGAAAATATTTGGTGTTTATTTACAAAATTGCCACCGCATTTTCATTTGTTTTTTTTTTATTTACAAAAATATCACCGCATCTTCCTTTTATTGAAAACTAGTAATAACCTATGTCCATAGGCACGATTCCCAAAAAGAATAGTAATAAAAGCTTTGTTAATCAATGATTTATTTTCAATTTCGCAAATCACATGACCATTGAATCAAACCATATATTAGATGAAAGCAAACAAAACAACCCACAATCTAATCAATCACATGGTTTTAATACACATATTTTGTGTTGGAAAAAGAAGTTTGAATGAATGGAATACTCCTAAATTCTTTAAGATTGGAGTCTCTTGAAATTCACAGTCACAATAACTAGCATAAATTATCAAAACAAATTCATGATTACTTGATATAGAGGAAAGTAGTAAACACTGCATAAATTTGTTTATTAATATAATCAGATGGATATATACCTACTTTAGCAAGGCAGATTACAAAACGTAATAGTAAAAAAAAGTGTCTAAAAAGCTTAAAATATGAAACAAAAATAGGAACTAATCATAAAATATATGTATATATACTATAAAAACATGATTTAAGAGCAGTTTTGGCATATACGGTGCCAACTTTGACATCTGAGTGTTCTTTACATCTTCCTTCCCTTCACCCACATAATTCACCATAGACGTTTTATCCATTGTGAAATCCTGAATACCTGTCAACAAAAAGAAAGTAAAAAACACAGAATTTCACAGATTCTAAAGCATGAAAATATCCATTTTTTTCAAAATGACACCAAAAAAAAAAAAGAAAAGAAATGAAAAAATGGTTGAGAAATGTAACCTCAAGTCCTCTTTTCAACTCAACCAAATCGAACACTTCATTTCATTTGACTTCTAAGAAAACAAGGAAAGTTTAAATACATAGAATTTCAACTATTAAGTCTTGACCCTGTTTGGTTTCATGAAAGTGAATAACACTACCTCGAGTCTTTTATACCTTTATTTACGACCAACTAAAGCAAAAGAGAAATGCTATGCTCCAACCTGTGACTGCCACAATTATGCCATAACAATGGCCCACACCCATGGGCACGACGCAAGAAAAAAGGGGTAAATGAAGAGCATTTTCTTTGATGTTTACTCCTTAGGTTCCATTTGATATGCAGATTTAGGAAAGTATACTTAAGCATCATTTGGTTTGCATATTTAGAAAAGAAAAAATGAGATTAATTTTAGTGATTCTGTACATAATTTCGTTAATCAGACACAATTTCTAACAAACGAAAAGGTATTAAATATCAATTTTTCAATTTATCTCTTAACAAAAGACTTACTATTGTTGCCTCTTGTTTTGTGCTAACTATGTTAAAATAGGATGCCCTTCGTTGTTGCTAAAATTGTAAGTCGGCAAAATACAAACACACTTATATATGCATATGTCTAGTAAGATTGAGGTAAATTCTACAAAATCAAGTGAATTGTGTGCATCTTTCTATCGGAAATTATAAGAATCAATTTCTTTGAAATACGACTATCATGTGAAGGTTTATTTAGTTTGGGAGAGTTAAAAGAAAATACCAAGCAAATGATTAAATGGTAAGATAAATATGAGAGGTAGAAATGGCAAAGCTAATCATATACCTCTTTGATCTTATTATATTTGGATGATTCTAGGATCTACAGTTCGTAATGGCCCTCGGAACATGTTTACAATATGTCAAACCAAAGAGAACAACTCCTCAATTAATACATGAAAAAGTAAACGCTACAATATGTAATACCTTGTAATTTTTAATGTATATTTATGTATAAGACTTGATATTATTCCTTGAATACATGAATGAACCTTACCCTTTTGTTGGAAATTTTAGTGTTCCAATTGATTGGAACAATTCCCAATCGATTACCAACTTTTGACTCTCAATCGATTGGCCTTTTCCCAAACGATTGAACGCTTGCCGACATACCATATCGATTGCCCTTTTCCCAATCGATTGCCTTCATAAATATCTGAGTCTAATCGATTGCCCCTAGTCCCAATTGATTGGTCGAGAGCTGAACTTGGTCTCTGAGTTTGCTTCGGGTTTTGACTTGTGGCACTCATTTCTTCTATACATATGGCCTCATTTCGTGCCTTGTGGGTCTGTTTGACAATCTTAGAGAGGGTGTGTGTGATATACATACATATATATACTCATTTGCATATATATACATACTTACACCCTCACATACATATATATATGTACACACACGACCTTAGGCAGAAGGAGACGAAGAATAGAAGTAGTGGAAGAAGAGGAGAAGAAACAGAAGAAGAAAGAAAGTAGGAAAGATAAACGAGAGAAGAGAGAAGAGAGAAGAGGAAAGAGAAAGCTTGAAGCTTCCATAGCTCGCACACACGTACACACACTAGAGGTGAGTCCCAAACTCACTTAGTCTCATTCATATGGAATTTTTTTTTTACATGTTTTTAAGAAGGAAAGACGTAAACAATACATCCCCCGAACGTTTTGTTACTGGACTGCCAGTCTCACTGGAGAAAATGAAGTCCAAATCGATTGGGCTTTTTCCTAATTGATTATGTAATACCCTGTATTTTGTTATGTATATTAATAAATAAGACTTAGTAGGATTTCTGGAACATCTGTATGAACCTTACCCTTATGTTGGACAATTCTTGATCCCAATCGATCGCCCTTGTGTCCCAATCGATTGTCACTTTTTGAATCCCAATCGATTGCCACCCTGCCGCGACCTGAATCCATGACGTAGCCCTATTCTAATAGATTGCCCTTCTATCCAATCGATTGCCACTGGTCCCTATCAATTGCCACAGAACTTGGTCTTCAAGCTTGCTTTATGTTTTGATGCGTGGCACTCCCTTTTCTCTATATATATGAGCTCATTTTTGGCCTTGGTAAGGTTTTGACATTTAGGATTGAGAAAGAATGATATATATATATATACACCCACACGTATACATACATATATATATAGCACACATACACATATACTGTCGAGTCAGAAGAAGAAGAAGAGAGGTAGCAAAAAGAAGAAGAAGAAGACAAAGAGAAAGAGAGCCAGAGAGAGAGAGAGAGAGAGAGAGAGAGAGAGAGAAAGAGAGAGACAGAGACAGAGAAAGAGAAGAGAGAAGGAGGAGGAGGAGGAGGAGGAGGAGGAGAGAGAGAGAGAGAGCTTGGCTCCATAGCTCCAAACACCATCACCATCAACTATGTGAATTCTAACTCATTTTTCCCCTTTTTATTGAAGTTTTACATGTTTTAAAGAAGGAAAGACGCCCTTACTATTTATTAAGATGTATTAAAACTATCCCAAACTTAAATGGGTGTTTGTCTATGTTTCGCATGGGTCCCATAAGTGGTCCCATATAATTATATGAAGTTGCTAGTTAGCCTACTAATTATGCAACGTGTTCAATTCGTGCTCACAAAGGTACCCCTAACTGACCCCAAAAGGTGGTCATCACCTAATAACATGATATTATTAACAATAAAATAATAAAACATTTAAGCCTTAATAAACATTTAGGCACATAGGGTATTCCACATATCACTGTCCCGTCTCAACTAGGACCCACCAACAAATATCCCAAATTGGGACTGCCATACTGGCCACAATTGGGTTCCCAACTGGACACCCAAAAACAACTTAGTGGGTTAAACCCACCTCCAATAAGTGTCACATAACACATTAATTAACATCAAGTCATGATTATGTATGCTAAAACAATACTAAATATAAACTGCGGGAGTGGGTGTTACATCTCTCCCCTCCTTAAAAAGGAGTTTGTCCCCAAACTCGTAGTACCTCAAGTCTCAAACAAGAACGGGTACTTCTCTTTCATCTCATCCTCTCCTACCCATGTGGCTTCCTAAATGGAGTGGTTTCACCACAGCACCATGACTAAAGAAATAGTCTTCGTCCGCAGAACTTGTTCTTTTCTGTCAAGAATCTTGACCGGATGCTCGATATAAGTTAAGTCTTCCCTAATGTCCAACAGCTCTAGAACAATCACTTTCTTCAGATCCGAAACACATATTCTTAACATCGATATATAGAATACATCGTGTACAATAGCCAATTCTGACGGTAACTCTAACCGATAAGCTACTAGCCCAACTCTCCCAATAATCTCAAATGGTCCAACATATCTTGGATTTAACTTCCCACGTTTCCCAAACCTCGTAATACCCTTTGAAGGTAATACTTTCAAGAATATAAAATCTCCAACTTCAAACTCCATCGGTCTTCTTTTCAAGTCTGCATAACTTTTATATCTACTTGGAGCTGTTTGAAGCCATTGTTGTATTTTCTTTTACTTTTTCGTGGTTTGCTGAACAATTTCAGGCCCTATTAATCTTCTTTCACCAACTTCAGTTCAACAAAGTGGAGAACAACACTTATGCCCATATAAAGCCTCAAAAGGCACCATCCCAATACTGGATTGATAACTATTATTATAAGCAAATTCAGCCAATGGCAAGTGCTCTTCCTAATCACCTTTAAAATCCAAAACATAAAGTCGAAGCATATCTTCTAGTATTTGAATTACAAGCTCTGACTGTTCATCAGTCTAGGGATGGAAGGCTGTGATGAAAATCAATTTAGTTCCCATTGCTTTCTGCATTCCTTGCCAAAATCTTGATGTAAATGCACTATCTCTATCTAAAACTATAGATACTGGAACCCCATGAAGTCTCATAATTTCTTGAACATACAATTCAGCTAATTTCTTCAGATCATTGGTCTTGATCGGTAGAAAATGTGCCAACTTGGTCAATCGATCAACGATTACCCATACACTGTCATTTGACTTTCTAGACCTCGGTAAGCCTCCCACAAAGTCCATTGTGATATTTTCCCATTTCCATTCTGGTATAGGTAATGGTTCCAATTTTCTTGTTGGTTTCTGATGTTCCACTTTTACCCTCTGACAAGATACACACTTTGCCACATGTTCTGCTACTTCACGTTTCATCCTTGACCACCAGTAGATTTTTCACAAGTCACAGTACATTTTAGTACTGCTTGGATGGATTGAGGACTTTGTGTTATATACTTCCTCCAGAATCACTTCCTTGATACCATTCACTTTGGGTATACAAACACGATTCTTGAACTTCAACATATCATTCTCAAAAGTAAATTCTATTGCTTACCTTCAGGCATCTCATCATTAATCTTCTTTAATGTTGGATCTTGAAGTTGTTTAGCTCGAATTTCATCAATAAGAAACGGTTGTACAATAATGGCTGACATTAGAGCACCTCTGGTTTCTGGAATCACCTCTAGCTTCAATTGCTCCATTTCCCGAATTAACTTTTCTTGTGAAGTCAAAGTATAAGCCAAATTGGTTGTAAACATTCGACTTAGCGATTCGGCTACTACATAGCTTTCCCTGGATGATATTGGATTGTCAAGTCATAATCCTTTATTAGCTCTAACCACCTTCTCAGTCTCATATTCAAATCTCGCTATGTAAACAAATACTTTAAACTTTTATGATTAGTGTAGATTTCACACTTTTCCCTGTAGAGATAATGCCTCCAAATCTTCAAAGCAAAGATAATTGGCACCAACTCAAGATCATGAGTCGAATAGTTCACTTCATGTGGTCTTAATTGTCGTGAGGCATAGGCAATCACCTTGTTAGCGTAGGAAATAAATTCCCGATTGTATAAAGTATAGTTTGAATCAATAGTAAACATTTTTTGAAATACAGATATAAATACTAATGACATACATTACTCTATTTATAAAAAATATATATATGTTTTGACCCCAAACAAAATATTTCTGTTTCCCAGAAATGCATTTTGCACCATAAAAGTCATTCTTAATTATTCAAAATAATTGAATACTAGAAACATAGTTTTGAAATTAAATCCAATGATTTTATTATACAAAAATTATATATTTGTAATTATGAAAGTACGGGTTGTTACAACTGTATTGTAGCAAAGCCGTCTAAGTGCTCTACTATAATTTTTAACAAACTCGTAAAGCCGTATTCCGATTTTAAGAAAGCCTTTTAAAAAGGAAATCGAGCACTTTTCATATATCTCTGTCATTCATTTGTTACGGTGTAGCCCATACTTGTCAACTACCTCTTGCCATGATGCTTCAAACTCTTCGATCATGCAATTTTTATTCATATATTTGTCAAACTCTTTACCAAACCCTGCAACATGGATGTTGGTAATACCATTCTGTAGTATGTGTCATTGGTACAATCGATGTGATGAGTCAGGAAGAATGCGAAGAATTATTTGTCGCATTGCCTTATCTCCATTAGTTAGTACAGAAGCCGGAGTCTTACCCTTTATTGCTTCAAGTAAGGTCTCCCAAACCCAAATGTAGGTATCTACGATTTCATCGACCAATAATGCGCAACCAAAAATTGTAGTTGAAATGATTATTGACTCCTACTAGTATGACAAACCGTTTCCTATAAGCATTTGTTCGGTAAGTTGTATCAAACGCTAGGACATTTCCAAATCTGTCGTAGTCAATACGGGATCTTCCATCTGTCCAAAACAACCTAGAGAATCGATGTTCCTCATCCACCATGAACTTGTAATAAAAATCTAGATCGATCTCTCCTTTAGACCACAAATATGCTAGTGCTCCCTCAGCATCACCATCTACAAGTTCCAATGTAAGTTTAATTGTACAAGTCCTTTTGAATGAACCCAACCTTCTCATACAAACCCACTTGATGTACCATGTAGTCCATAATCTTACTAGGTCTGATACCAACACAGCGCGTTGAACTAATTTGAGCTTGATCTTAATTCTGGACTATCCTATGTGACCGGAGGAAAGTCACATATTGAGGAGGACATAGTGGATGGTTATGGTCTTTAACAAAATTAGTCACAACATAATACTGCTGAGAAGCTCTATCCAATCGGATACGGAGGCATCTACTACATCTAACTCTAGTTAGGGCCTTGGGCTCCATCGACCTGTCTTCATGATCTAAATATTTTTGGCATCTCTACCCTTCTTTAGAACACACCCAATGCCTCGATACGACTATTTTGTCCCTTCCGTATTTTAATGAATCCTTTCATATACTAAAACCCACCACCTTTGCATAACTACTGTAAAAAATTTCCCCTTCATACACTGATTTGAATGTCATGCGCATCACTTCATCTTTGGTCAAGTCATATAGTACTTGGTCTGAACCACATTCAAAGGTTTGTTGGACGACATTACTTTGTGTAGCTTCTTGCCCAGTATGCATATCATATGTGTATTCCAATCCATTTTCGTCATTTAAATCATTTCCCAAATAGGTTTCTTCATTCAAAGCATTCATACCGACTTTCCCTTAGATCTCCGCATTCCATCCATTGGAATTTACCATGTTAGAAAACAAACAAAAATTAATAAATGACAAGTATGCATGTACTATGGACTATGTTTAATGAACAACTGTGGTACCACACTATGTTCACTCAGTTTTTGTACCCTTCATGTTCCATGAATAAGATATTATGTACCCTTATTGTTCCATGATTAAGAAATTTTGTACCCTTATTGTTCCATGATTAAGAAATTCTTTACCCTTGTTGTTCCATGATTAAGAAATATTGCGCCCTTATTGTTCCACGATTAAGAAATTTTGTACCCTTATTGTTCTATGATTAAGAAATTTTGCACCCTTATTGTTCCATGATTAGGAAATTCTATACCCTTGTTGTTCATGATTAATAAATATTGTACACTTATTGTTCCCATATCATTCCTTGATAAATAAATGATGTACAATAAGTAAATGTTGTTCTAATATTGTTCCACAATATTTTTGTTCCACCAAAACAATAACTGTTGTCTACTCACCAAAACTCTTATTGTTGCCTACTTCTTCAATAGTTCTTTAACAATATAATCTTTTTTAATTAATTGAAGATTAATTTTTATAAAAAAAATGTAAATAAATAAATAACACACTATAAAAGTGACACATCTGGCTGAGTTATATGGACAACTCACTAGAAATGTCCGTAAAATGACAAGGCACAGATTTTTCAGTGATGGGGCTAAATTTTTTAGCAAGTGAGTGATGGTGACAACTCACTGGAACTGTCCGTGAAATGAAAACTCGGAGATTTTTTTAGTGATGGGACAACTCAATGAAACTGTCCATCATATCCTATTCATTGTGTATCGTATTCATAGTATTGTCCCTCCTATGAAACCCTCAGTCATAGTAGGTACAACGTGAGTGATTTGTCATAGTGTAGTCATTTCCAAGTTAAAATTCAATGACAGTACACAATTCTTACTTTATAAAATGCAAGAGGGGTTGCAAGCAACATACTGTGTACTCAAATCTCCTTAGGTTGAGAAGAGGTAGAGGTGGAGGGGGAAGTTGAGGAAGGGGAAGAAGGGCTACTAATGCTCCTTAAATTAGCGATGTATGGCATGTATATTGCTCTTACACATATTCTAAAGGAAAAAGTTGGTATGGCGAAAGATTCCTTTTGTCAACACCCCAATAAGGGCCACATATTCATTGGTGACGCTCACGCTCAACTACCAAACAATGCAGTTCTTATTGGAGATGGTCTACGATGGACAAAATTGCTTGGAATAAGGTGTGAGTGCGAAATATATTATCGTTGGCACGGGTTACTAGTACCGATTTCTCGCGCTCCTAGTTTGATGCAATATCTAAAAAGGGATGATGATCGGGTCATTTTGCTGAAGTAAGAGATTCGACATATGAAACGACGATTGCAGCGTTTTTATGCAATTGAAGATGCACAAAAGTATTATGACCCCCCAGTCTTTGCCATACAAGATATTGAACAAGATCCATATTACACTGATATATACCCCAATTTACCAAATTATACTGAAGATGATGTTGATGGGAATTTTCAACGTTTTCTTCCTGGGTGCCTAATTAGAGATGATGGACAGCCTTTCTGTTATTATGAATATTATAGCGGCTTTGGGGAGCCTTTCTAATTAGTTCCGTTATGGTATGATTTGTTTAGCTTTTAAGTATATTTTTTGAAGTTGTAGTTGTGTAGTGAACAAATATTGAAGTATGCATATAATATGGACTAAGTTTAATGAACAATTATGGTACCACTATATTGACTCAGTTTTTGTACTCTTCTTGTTCCATGATTAAGAAATATTGTTCTCTTATTGTTCCAAATTAAGAAATTATGTAACCTTCCTGTACCCTTGTGTTCCATGATTAAGAAATATTATACCCTTGTTGTTCCATGATTAAAAATATTGTACCATTACTATTCCATGATTAAGAAAATATGTACTCTTATTGTTCTATGATTAAGAAATTATGTACCCTTGTTGTTTCATAATTAAGAAATATTGTACCCTTGTTATTTATAATTAAGAAATTACGTACCATTGTTGTTCATGATTAAAAAAATTTGTTTCCTACTTGTTCCATGTATCTTATTCACTAAAAAAGTAAGAACACTCACATTACTATAAATGTTTGTATGAGTGGGGTATCACATTTATTAATTTGTGTAAAAAAAAAAATTTATAACATTCATTTTCACATCATGTTTGTAAGAGAATGCATAAAATAAAAAAATAAAAATAAAAACACAATAGGGTTATCAGAAGAAAAAAAATGTGTTGTAGGTATCACATTTTTTTATTTCAATAAAGTAACAATACTCATATTCCAAAAATGTTTATAAGAAAACAAATACCTATTTTGTTTTTTCTATTTCACTAATAAAGGAAGAACACTCAAATAAAATAAATTAATATGATAAATTCGTCATCAAATAGAAATATAACCTACAACACAGCATAACACAACACACTACTATCTTCTCTTGTAGGGAGAGATTCAAATGGCTTGAAAATAAGGGAAGCTTCAAATGAAATAAGAGGTTTGGATTGTGCATCAATTGTTGAATTATGCTCGGGAAAAAAAATTGAAACAATTTGTTTATGCTTGAAATGAAAAGCAAGATAAGAAGAAAAAAAAAATTTTGAAGGAACAACCTGTGTGTTTAAGATTGTTTATCCTAAGATTTGTGTTGTTATTCAATAAATGATTTGTGTGGTTGGTGTATTATTTTTATAAACTACCTTAAGTTCTACTCGGTTGGTATGGTACAGTAAAATGTTACATTAGACTACAACGGTTGGTATGGTACAACAAATGTTAATTGAGGAACAAGTCTTATTAGAGGAACAAAATTTCTTAAACAATGAACAAAATGTATTACACTCTGTTACTATAACATGCTGGACCAGTTCAATGGCCATTAAATGCGAATTTAATGTGCCAGCTATCATTGTACTTGCTGTCAATCACCCCACATCTCCATTTGCTGGATGAATCGTAACCCTTGGATGGTGTACCTAGATGAATATTAGCCCTTACTTTTTGGCCACACCATACTACCATGCGACCAAAACCACTATGGTCGTATGGTACTTCTCCACAAGGTTAAACATTGAGAAAAAAAAAATCTACAAGGTTAAACACTTCAATTTCCAATTCCATTCAAAATAAATTTTGCCATCAATAATAGGTACATAACCATTAATCAAGTATAGCATATGAGGCCAATTTTATTTCCTTCTTTATTAAAAAAAAATTATTTTAAAAAAAACATTCTAGTATTCCTTCTATTTATCCTAAAATGTCTTACAACCCCCTTTCCCAATTATACTATAGTCTTCTCCGGTGCTAATGAACAACAGTTGAATAACTTGAAAGTTGAAAGGAATTTTATTTACCAATGGGTGGGTTGGATTGGATATGAGCGGATCGATTGCAGGTCAGATATCAAATGGATGCATACCAATATTCAACCCGTTGAGTCTAGGTATAATCTGGGTGGGTTTGGTGCAGGTCGAGTTTGACCCATTAACCCAGACCCGTCTTTATACCCAAATTTTTTAAAACCAAATTTTCTAGCTGGCCATTAACAATTTTTTTTTTCTTTTTGTTTTTTTTCCTTCCCAAACGGGCCATTCACCCATTCTTTTTTTTTTTCTCCCCTTCTTTCTCTTCCCAAGCAAGCTATTAACCCACACTTCTTTTCTTTTTTTTTTTTTTTTAAATCTGCATTCTTTTTCCTTTGTTCATTTTCATCATATTTTCCAAACACAAACCCTTGTTCAAATCATTTTTTCATATTTTTCCAAAAAAATTATGAAAAATACTAAATGTGCACATAGCATTACCCATAGTCTAGATGATAATAATAATAACAATCAAAATGATAATAAGGATAACAGTATAGTCCAGATGATAATAATAACAGTCCAAATAATATAAAGTCCAGATGGTAAAAATAACAAGTCCCAATGGCAACAATAAAAGTCCAAATGGTAATAATAATAGTACATATGTAATAACACTAGTCCAAATGATAATAATAAAAAGTCCATATGGTATGGTAATAATAAGAAGTCCAAATGGTAATAATAAAGCCCAAATGCTATCTTCATGGTGTAACTCAACTTTTATCTCTCGAATCACATATTTTTTCATCCTGAAATAATATGGTTGATTGTTAAAAACTACAAAATACTCATACAAAACCAATGTTTTCAAACCCGGACCGGACCGGGCGGTCGGACCGTCGACCGGGCTTGAAAACGGGCCGGTTGAAATCGAAAACCGCTACTGAGAAGAGAACCGGACTAAAAAGAGACAACCGTCCAAACCGGGGCAGTTCAACCGGAATATTAAAAACCCGCTTCCGGTTTGGTGAACCAGCCGGGTTGCCAATACTATATAATAAAAAAAATTAGGTCACAAACCCAAAATCAAACTTCACTTTCAGTCTCAGAATGAGTACTGCGCAGCCGCCCCCCTCATCGATTCACCTCATTGCTATTGCCTCCGCCGGCGTCGTGCCTTGCCGCCACTGTTGCACCTTGCCGCTGCCGTCGCCATCTCTTTTCCGTGTCGTCGGTCACTTGTATTTCTGAGGTATCATCTTTTCCCCCCTTCTCTCTTCCTAATTTTCTTGAATCTTGGGTATGATGTTTCTGAAAAAATGGAAATTAAACTATATGGGTACACTTTTGCCATGGTTTATGAGTTTATGTGATGATTTTAGAATATCTTGGCATGTTTTATGTTTGGAATTTGGTGAACACTAGAACTGGAGATCTTCTCGAAGCGTACGTATGTGTGTTATATCTATCTATATTTCTAAATGTGTGTATAATATATATGTATAAATATATATATATAAAGAGGAAGCAAGGAAGAAGACAATGCCTCAAGCCCTCAGAGAATGATTCTCTAGAATATTCCACATTGAATTGATTTAACTTGAGAGATTAACAGTTGGTCTTAAGGGACTGTTTGGCTAATAATATCATCTATGGAAAACTGATAGTCTGATAGTGTATGATTTTGAATTTTATATTTTTTTAATTATGTTGTACTATTAATGTTTAAAAATAAATATATTAATTACATAATTATGACATCACAGTTCAATTCCGGTCCATCCGACGGTTGAACCACTAACCCGTGACCCGGACATTTTTTCGGTTCGATGAACGGTCCGGGTTTGAAAACATTGAGTAGATAGAGAAGATATGACGTGATTTGGTGATTGAGTTATGAACCTGAGCTTCTAATTTAGAGAGCATTTTTGCTCACCCAAAAATAGTTCACCAATGCTCACCCAAGTATCCCATTGGACTTTATCAAAAAAAAAAAGTATCCCATTGGTCAATACAGTGGGACTCAAGATTAAACACCATTAATCCTGGGTCCCATTGCATTGACCAATGAGATGCTTGGGTGAGCATTGGTGAACCATTTTTGAGGTGAGCAAAAGTATTTTCTCTAATTTAATACAAGTATGTATAGCAGGCTTCAAAAGTCATGAAGGGGACCCAGGCCTAATTTACAAAAATTGAACTTACGGCTTTTTTGGGGTGCTTTTAAAAGCTCTAGAATGGAGGTTTTAAAATTCAAGATTGCTTTTTGGTTTTATGAATTTTTTTTTAAAGAGTAATGTGTCACTAGCTTGTACAAAATTATCAAACAACTTAATAGTAAATTTCATAAGCTACTTTTAAAAAAGCCATGTGGGGGCCAAACTAAGCCTAAGTCTCTAGACTGGAACTTTAGTTTGTTGCAAAGCGCATATGACAGCGAGTAATGTTACACCCACAACCTTTTTTCACAATCATACATCATGGTCCTTGATTTTTGCAGACCCCATAAAGATCCCACACGAGTCCCACACAGAAACCACCGAAATCAAGGATCAAGATGTGTTAATTATGAAAAAGGTTGTGAGTGGGTGTAACATATTTGTATGACAACATGGCATAGACTCTCACCTCACAAGGAGAAAATTTTATTAATGGGAAATAATAAATAATGACAATTACAGACTACATGCATTTAATGAACTTGCTAGATTTGCACGGTGTTTAGTGGGCCCCTGAGATTAATCGAGATGTGCGCAAACTGGCCCGAAAACTCAGAGTTATCAAAAAAAAAATAATGATGAGATTTGGTGATTTTTTTTTTTTTGAGAAATAATTTGTGCACCGAAATATGCACAGAATTTGATAGTCGATTAAATAAAATTACAGCTGAAGATGCTCTTTGTTTTTGTTATTGATTTCATAGGGAACTGATGGCAGGAGTGGTTGATACTTGTATAAGCTCTCTCGATATTATGGGTTGTATGGGTGATTTGAACAATTTCTTTTTCTTTATTTGTTTTTATTTGTTTGTATTGGCCAATGTATTATTATGTAACCCTATATATATGTATGCATGGTTATGGTAGAGCATTTAGTTATATGTCTCAACTTTGAATTTATTCAACCCAATGCACCAGCATAGTTATTTATTCTTTGAAATGCGTCGACCTATTTACCTATGCGTCGACCTATTAATTTAATCTGTGCGTCAACCACTTCTTTTTACTGCCAATGGAGACAGACAGAGAGAGACAGAGAGTGCACTTGTTACATTTCTTATCTAGAGAGAGGATGACTAGCGCGCGCGCGAGAGAGAGAGAGAGAGAGAGAGAGAGAGAGAGAGAGAGAGAGAGTAGTCTCACAGATTTAATTATGGAGGAGGGAGTTGGAGAGAGAGTGTAAGAATGATGTGACCTAAAGAGACTGAATATTGAACTTTGAAATTAAGTTTTGTGTCATTCCCAATGTGAGACTTTTATGAGATCTATTGTATTAGGGTTTTTTTTATTTATTGTTGTACTATATCCTTTATAGAATACTTATATATGTGATTATATGCGTGTAAATCTATATATGGAGTATTTATTTACGTTAATAGTAGATTTTTGCTTAGAAAAAAAAGTTCTTGAATCTTAGAATTTTTATGAATAAATATAATTAATATTGTTATTTATTAGGAATAAATATATTTTTATTAATATTATGAAATATAACAAATACGTAATTATGACATCACGGTTAGATTCAGGTTCACCCAACGGTTGAACCAGTAACCCGTGACCCGGTCATTTTTCCGGTTTGATGAACGGTCCGGTTTTCAAAACATTGTACAAAACTAACTGCCTACACCTTCAAAATACAAAGTCAGGAAAAGACATTCAAATCAAGAGAATAGTCCCATTCAAAAGACAACCAATATCCAAATAGCATGTAAAAGGACTAATATTCATGTCATGGGTTTTTAACCTTGTACCCAAAAAAAAAAAACCTAATTCACCCTCTATCTAGGGGTGGCAATTCGGGCTCTCGTGTCATTAATCGGGTTGTGTGCTTTGGGTTTGATTTTTAGTTTCGAGTACTATTCATCTACAATACAAACTATATTAAATTAATCGTGTCATGTCGTGTCGTGTTCGGTTTGTCTCAATAAAATGGGTTGTCGTGTCAAAAATTACCACCCCTACCTCTATCATAGCATTCCACTTTTACACATGGACCTTCTCTTCATATCCACATGTATTCTAGCATTACCATCCAAAATTTATTTTTTTTTCTTATGTTGTGGGGGGTGGGGGTGGTTTCGAACTGTGAAATCTACCATAATATATGAAGAGTGAACACAAACTCAAAACATAATATCTCGAACTCCTAGTCAGACTCTCATTTTAGAATCCAAAAAATCATATGAAATCACCAAATTCTTATAAGAGAGCATTGAATTAATAGAATTTAAGAAGAAAAAGAAGCAACAAGTAGTATCATTTTTTGCCAAAAGTTTGATAAAAACATAATTGTCTGCATACACAAACGAATATCAAAAGAAGAAGCAATAAGTAGTATCACATTAATGAGACAAGAAATTAATGCACTTGTGTCAAATTTATTTTATCAAGAATCTAAAATATTTACGTCAGTTTTTATTGGCAGCAGCAGCTAGTAGAGGGGAGTGGGAGTGGCTAGTGTGGTGGTGGTGCTGGCAGCAAGGGGGATTCTCTCTCTCTCTCTCTCTCTCTCTCTCTCTCTCTCTCTCTCTCTCTCTCTCTCTCAAGTAATATGGGTTTTGAATTTTCAAACCCTGATTTCACACCTTGATGTAAATATTGCGTGTTCTATTCGATACGTATCGTACGATTCGATACAATTCACAAACAAAACGATTCGAATAGTTGTTGTGTATCGTAATGCATCAATAATCGTAGGTGTATTGTCAAAATCGTAAACGTATCGCGAGAATCGAGTCAAGTCATGATTCATCGATTCTATTTTGCAAATAGATTTTGAGTTTTTTGGGCTTTTCTTCCCTAATTTATGGTCCCGGGAATCATGCGAAGCCCATACGAAGGGCTGCCAACCCAAAGTGGTAACCTCTTCGCCGAATGGCATATGTGATACAATTATACAACATATACATATTATATACATACGTGCGAAGCTGCGAACAAAAACAGGGGCTGTCGACCCCATTTGATTTGGTATTCGACTTTTTTTTTCAAAATAAAAGGTGGTCCCCAGCACAGGCTGGATTTCTAACCAGTACTACACCTGCTTTGGTTTCTATACAACAAATATACAATAGTATTGTTTGTAAGTCGAAACATATCGATAATAAATATAATATGATAATATAATAGACCACTGCACAGTAAAGTCCCTAGTAGCCACCGACTGAACTTTTGACCAGTTTTAGTATAAATAATGCTATTTTACTCTCTCTCTCTCTACCCACTTTGCATATAACTAAAGCTATAACTCTCTCTCATTAACCACTTTGCATATTTTAAAGGAAAGGTAAATTTTTTACTCTCTCTTACTACCCACTTTGTATATTTTAAAGGAAATGTAATTTACTCACTCTCTCTACCCACTTTGTCTATATAATATTCTAAAGAAAAAGGAATTCTACACACTCACTGCAGTGCCAACAAGCCCTTAGGGACTTTCATCTATTCTATTTTCTTTTTTCCTTTAAAGAAAGTGGTCCCAACTTCTTAAGTCCCAAGTCCCTCATATATGTGTATATATATGTATATTTTAGGGTTAGGTTAATCATTTTATTGTAACGCAATGTCTTACCAAAGCCTTAGACGACATGACCATGAATTTATGTGCCTTGCATCATCATATGTTATTATTTTCTTCTATTTTTCATTCTACATAGTTTTTATCGTCGTTATAGGTTTTTCTTATTTTGTCACTGAATGTTACGATTCACGATTCGCGAATCCCTATTCGATACGATTAAGAATTTTGATTCACAATATGAATCTCGATTCGACAACCTAGTATATATATATATATGTAGATATTTTCACAAATAATGATATGGGGGTATGTGGTCCTCAAAATAAATGATCAGGGACTAATTCCTAGATTGAGTTTTGGAATGAATCTATTTTATAAAAGTGTACTCTATGAATGAGTCAAGTCTGCTTCATGTTTTATACCCGGCCCACCTCGAATATTACCCGAACTGAACAGCTCACATCAGGGTTGAGCCCATATATGACCCCACCCATTTGCCAACTCTAATGTCACTACAAGGTTAAAATAGTCAATTGTAAATAACGGAAGATAAATTCTTATAGTTAACAAAGCTGTAGTACTGAGAAAAACTTAAATCATTTGTCCAATTCAGCCCACCTCAAATCAACCACTAAATAGAAAATGGTAGTAAACAAAGCAGTTCACTTTGATCCCACAAACTCTTCTAAAAGCCACATGATAACCTTATTCTTGTAGTTCTTTACTTTTTCCTATTCTTGTTCTTTATCCTTTTTCCCTTTTCCCATTTCTTCACTTCATTTTTTTTAGCGTTTAAAGAAGGTTTTTTTTGCAATTTTAGCTCCACAATGGCCAAGCTTACGGCTTGAACGAAGAAGGGAAGAGAAAGGCGGCAACTAAATGGAGGTTAGCTACTAAATTCTAGCAAATTTCCATGCTTCTCAAATTGAGGTTGTGTTGACTATGTCCACAAATTTCCATTTACTTTAGCCACACCTAAATATATAAGGTGTTGTGTGAAGAAGGCTTTAAGATTACAAATGCCACCGAAGCACCATTCCCTTAAAGTTCTCTAGAATCACAACCTAAGCACCATACCTCCAAAGATTATCATCCAAAACACAATTGTTTTGCTTGTAGTGCTATATCTATCTTTCTCGAAGATTTGATGCCCAAATTCCCCAACTTTGGGTCAAAAAACCACTAACCGCTTAAGTAAGCAATATCCAAATCTATCCCACAACCATTCCATAGAAAGTTCCTTAAACTAGACTCCGACATATTCACAGTTAAAATTGGGAAAAAATTTAAATATATATATATGGGGGCTGCTAACTTACAACATGATGGTTGTAAGTTAGCAGCATATAACAGCCCTTTAGCGACGAAAAACATGTTTTGAGCGACGAAATTTTTGTCACTAAAGGTTCCAACTTTGTAATGACCCGTAATTTAATAAGGGGTATTTTAGTAATTTATACATAAATTTGGACCCAATTATTTTTGGTATATTTTTTTTTTCTTTTCCCAACTTGAAAAAAAAAAAAAACTTAGTGTTGTATTATTGCTTACATAGATATAAATGTACCCACATGTCTAAAACATTGTGCAAATTGAACTACACCTTGGGACCCACATCTTAACTACTCTAATTAAGACCACATACACAAATACATGCACTCTCTCTCTCTACCCTCACTTGGCCGGCCACTTTGGGGAGACCCACTTCTTTATTTTCATTTTCTTTTCCCTCATCTCTCTATCACTTCACCTTCTTCATCTTCCCTTCTCTTCCCCTCTCAAAAATTCCTCCATGGAAGCATGATCAAGAGCTTGAAGACCTCCATTATCAAAGGGATTCAAGAAGCTAGAACTAGAGGATTAATCTTAGTGAAGGTTGGAAGCAAATAGAAGCTCTATTTCTCTTTTTCTCAAGCCCTAACTTTGAATTGGGTGTTCTTTGGATTTCTCCAAGAACAAGGTAGATTTTCTGTGTATTGATACACTTTAATTCCTATTTCTAAGTATGATGATGCATGTGTGTTGATTGTTGGGTAAATTTCTAGGGCTATGTAGTATATCATTAACTTAGGTCCTAGATCCTATGAAACTACATGTTTATGGGTCCATGGGTGCATTTTATTTCCTCCTTCAAAGTATGAATTGCAAAACTTGTTGGTGAAACCCTTGGATTTGATGAATTGCCCTAACCTAGTTCTCTTTAAATTTCTTAACTTAGAATGGAACTATGTGATTTACATGCTTAAGTTAATATCTATGTGCCTACTTGTCTACTTGCTAGTTGAAATCCATGTTAGAAGTTAAGTTGGAGATATTAGCTTTGGTTATTGGAATTGCATGTGTAGAGATCATGAGTTACTATACAAATTTTATCATTTGTGATTCAAGGTGTGCAAAATGTGCTTAATTCTAGCTTAATACTATTATGGAGCATAATGGGTTAATATTACATTTGAGCTCATAGCATGAATTTCATTATTGTTCCTTTGATTTCTTAACAACAATGCATAAGACATTATACATTGATTAGTGGACATGACATTACATAAGCATTGACATTGGTCGAGTGAATCAAAGGGATTCATAGCATTTGTGCCATATCGGCAAAGACATTACATACACATGATATGCGTTGAAAAGATCCCTCACAAGGAAGGGCATAAAATGAGATGATATGGAAATCCGGATGCGGGTTGTGATGTGAGACAGGGTGGACGTACCTAAGAACGTGCCAAACGCTAACTTATAGCCGACTAGCTATCGGAAGGTTAGTATGCTAAGTTCCCAGTGGGGGATTGCTCGCAGTCCGGTAACGAGGGGAGTGAACGATTACATGCATGGCTAAGAAGCCTTACATTTGCATCGCCTCGGTGGCAACTTCACTGCATCGCATTTCATTCTTAGTCATAGAAATTACTTTGTGTCTTTACATACATTATCTACTTAGCCGTCGCGCTAAGGGACTACGATCCCAAATCTTTTTGCAGGAAATATTGATAAGGGGAAAGACCCCAAGTCCGAGTAAAGGGTGGGATTAAAGGTATCCTCTTTTTGAAGCCTCTTGTTGGAGGACTTTGTTTTGAGAGCTAGCTCGTGGATGGAAAGGGGGACATGTAATTTATGTGATCTAGTATCATGGAATAGGATTAGATCAATAGAATTGCATGTACTAATTCATATGAACATTGAATATGAAATCTGTAATAGCTAGACTCACTTTCTTTTGGGACCGGCACTTGTTGGCCGCGTCGTTGTGTTGTGTACATATTTAAAAACTTCATGTGTGTTACAAAGAATCTCTCTTTTGTCTTAATATCTCTTGACTTAGATGTATTCTAACTCTTTTAAAGACTTGAAGCTCTTTGACGTTTATATAGAATCTCTTTCAATGCCTTATGTATGTGTGTTGATTTGAATCTTTGCCGGATTCGGTTATGTTTGATCTAATCCTTGCCGGATTTGTCCATTTTGCTTTTAAAGGAAATGTTTTAAAATCTCCCTCCCCCCATTGTCCCTCTCTTTAATCTCGTTCCATTTCCCAAACTTTCTTTTCTTTTACTCATGTTGGAATGGTATTTCTTTTTAAAATATTTCTGAATGTGAAAATACACGTGCGTGTGTGCTTAGAATACCTTCCCTCTGTCTCTCTCCCTATCTCTCCCAATATCTCTCTCCCAATCTCTCCCTCTCCCCTTCTTTCTCTCTATTACCTCTTTTACCTCTCGTTTTCATTATGTTTCGGACGTATAAAGTCCCGGTTGGTTTACACACATTTTATACACCTTTTCAGACTTGTGTACGTATGTTTTAGATGTCAAATCCGAGGATTTAACGGAAATGGGCACGCATGTGAAATGCTGTCAAAACTGCTGTAAAAAAAATACTACTACTGTTTTTCTTATTTTTCTGTCCAAATGGTGCAGAATTGGAAAAAAAAGTCATTAGACGAAAGTTGTGCAGAATCAAATTTTACATGGACCAATGTGCACAGAATGTGAAAATTTCAATGTTATAGCTACTTATGTACGTTTTAAGATTCAGCAACTGACCAAAATAGTCTTTTACTAAGTTTATTGTAATTTCCTCCTTTCCTTGAGTTAGTGTTTGTCCGGTTAGTCTTTTAAATTTGAATTTCAAATACGTTCACCTTTGTTGGGCAGGTTAACATAAAAAAAATTCATTTTGGGTTTACGTATTAGTGAGTCATCCTTGTAGGAAACCCCGTGGGTTTCCATAGTCACTTCCGCATTTGAGATTGAGTTTTCCTTCTTTTCTCTCTATCTTTCCTGTTTCCTCGCACTTCGGTTACCGGGGCGTTACAAACTTTTAGCGACAAAAAATTTCATCACTAAAACCTTGTTTTTTGTCACTAAAAGTGTCATATGCTGTAAGTTAGCAAATCCCTATATATATATATATATATAGAGAGAGAGAGAGAGAGAGAGAGAGAGAGAGACTTGATAAGGTACCCGTAATTAAGGGCACTCAGCTTCTTGGAAACAGCAAAGCTGTTCCCTCCCATACCTATAATATATGGAATAGAAAATTTTCACACTATACAGAGATTTCCAACTACGTATGGATAAAAAATTACAAAGCAATTATAAGAAGAGTTGCACTAGTATTGCTTTGTCACGCCCCGGAGCAACAAAACTTAGCAGGAAATAATTTTTTCCTTTCTGGATCCGTAAGCCATGACTAGTTACATTAACTGATTGTCCACAAATACGCTAAATAAATAAGAGAGTAACTTAAGCGGAAGCGTAAACTGAATATACATCAAAAGAATACTAGCTATTACATCAGAGTTTGTAGTTATCAAAAGATAAAGAAAAAAAGAGCTTAAGTCGTTAGACGCCATTTACATCTTCATATGTAAAGACAAAAAGGAAGTGTAAGATCGTTAAATTAAGGCGTGTGACGTCAATTTATAACTTAGTACGAATGGACAAAAATCTATAAAGAACAACTAAGTCTTCTTTCTTGAAGCTGTGCCTCCAGCTGGCGTAGCCGTGACCTTCAGCATTGTAAGCTTCTCCTTTGAACGCTTCTTCTAGATAGTCCTCTGGACAATCATATCCTGTATAGTCTAGACATAGGAATGTTCGGGGAGTAGTATGATGTTAGCTTTAATAAAAGCTAAGTGAGCATCCTAACTGAACACTCCTAATATAAAATATGTATCCGAAAGTACACAGCGACTAGTAACGAAGATTGAATGAAGTATAATTAGACCGTGCGTGAAACTATGCATCATCGATATATTCGACTTCACTCGACTTAGCATCCGACTTACTTAACTTTGTTACATTACTAGTGTAACGCCGTTAGATTAGAGTGACTCGCCGAGTGGGTCGAGCTATGGTTACTTTACTATAGTTGTCTGCCTCTCCGTGGTCATAGTAGTAATCTTGCTTTGCAAGCTGACCATGTACTCTAGGTCCCCGGGACCTTGCCTTATGAATATCATTGCCGATTTTTGCGAAACGGTTACTTTACTATCGTTGGTCATCGCGACCGCAGTAATAATCTTACCTTACAAGCTAACCGTGTTTATTCATTTCTCGATTCATTCTTATCAACATGGTTACTTTGCTTTCGTGTTTGCCTCTCTGTGGCCATAGTAGCAATCATCGCCGACATGCAATCCTGTAATTCCATTTGACAGTACCGATTCACTGCACATCAACTTTCAGACCTCTGCGGTTGACTAAACATATTTTCATACGCATACGAATTTGGTTTCTGCGACCGTTCGACTGTATACCCGTACACGTCGACTTGACGTTACGACACCGACACCTACGTGTGGTGCATCATATGTTATTCACAGGGTTCAAGTTAATTAAACTGTTACTTTTTATTCTTGAAATATAGTACGAGCCCTAAGCTCGTAGTACCACATGTTAAAGTATGAGGTTAACCAGACTGATGATAATAATAATAATGGAGATAATATGTTTGGGATGTAGCATATTAGTATAAGGTTAACCGGAAAACAACAACAATAATAATATTAATAATTTTAACGGAATGATAATACGAAACTAGGTTCGAGGTACAACTTGATAAATCACGAGTTTCAACAGATAATTAATAAGATAATAGTAATAATAAATAATAATAGCAATCATAATAATTATAACAAAAATCATGATACGAACCTAGGTTAGGGACACAACATGTTAAAACATGAGTTTTAACGGCTAACTAATAAGATGACAATAATAATAATAAATCGTAGTAGTGATAATAACAATGATAATAGAATTCATAATACGGGGCCTAGATTAGGGGCATCAAATGTTAAGCACAAGATTTTCCATAAATAACAATACATAGAAGATAATACGAACATTAATCTAAGTATACTAAGTGAGTTAGGAACTCATCGTAGGTTCAGGGTTGTGGTGTGGTTTGGGATTTCCTCCTTCCCTTTCTTTTCTTTTCCTTTCTTTTCTTTCTCCTTGGCTAACTCTATTTTTTTTTTCTTTCCTAAACCACTAAAGAGGGTTTTTATAGGGGTGGGATTAATATTCATACATATATACACCCACACACATACATATATTATATTTAATATAATACATACACACACACACACAAGACTTACTACTAAACACCACACACACCACTGCACACACTGCCACAACACACAACACACACAAATACACACTCACACGTCACACACATGCACAGATGCACTCCTCACACACCAACACGTGGACACACTACCACCTATACACTCATCACACTATACAATACACACCCCTCACACAAACACATGGCACACACCTAATTACTCACTCATCTCTCTCTCTCTCTCTCTCTCTCTCTCTCTCTCTCTCTCTCTCTCCCTTTGGTCGGCACACACACACACATACATATTGATATGGGTTGTTTGGGGTTAGTCTTAAGGTACAAGCAGTGTTGGGTAGCACATGTATAATTATGGATTCAGAAATAACACTAATTATAGTGAAAATCTTACAAATGCTGTCCGGGATTGGAAATTATATAAATAAAACATAATAAAAATTACAGATATTACATGCTTCATTGCCTACCTAAAACTTTGAGTAGACGCAACTCCTTAAGGCAGAGGACTACCAACGCACCCAAGAAAATTAGATAAATTATTACCAAACAGTGGGGCGGCTTGAACAGAAATTAGATAAAAATTAGTCAAATAAGAGCCCGTTTGGGTTAGCTGAAATATTAAATGATGAAGTAATAAGCTAATTTTTTTAGCTAATTTATTTAACTGCTAAAATTTCAAGCTACCCCAAACACTTCTATTTTATAAAAAACAATCATTTTTTTTCTTCTCAAAATTCACAATTCATTACTTACATTTATTTATCAACTAACCTAAATGGGCTCTAATTAGATAAAGAGTAATGCTATACTTTCCAAATCCAAATCCAAATCTCAAATCATGTGGCAATCGATCCACTGGATTTGGTCCCACTGCCCCATCATTTGGGGTGTGGATTTGAGATTTGAATTTGGGAACCATAGCATTTAGCATTACTCTTGAATTAGAGGCTAGACTTACAATGCTAAGCAGTAACACAAGTTCCCATAATCAATGGTGTATTCTCTTGTAGTGTCAACATTAGCAGTTAATAGCCCATCTTGAATCTCAAACACTGTAAATGGGGTACAACATACATGAATAGGAGAAAAACTATTCTGGCGGCTTGAACTGAAAAAACACAACTTCCCGCTACCAAGGATATGAGTTCAATATTAGCGTACGTCTCACCATACCCAAGAATGCTCTCTAAACCGCTTATAGGCTCGACAAACCACTCTTTTTGCACTATATTGTAGCCATATAAAAGATTATCCTTGTAATTCATGGCCAACAAAATATTTTTAGTTGATACCACAAGTGCACCCGCCCAATGAAAACCAAAATAAGAATCGAAAGACTCCAATTTTTGTGTTGCCAACTAGTAAGAAATGAGACATCCAAGCTCAGGCAGATATAAGAGCATGGCACTCTATTTTTGTTTCTCCTTGCATGCACTACCACCAACATCATCATCAACGTCCAAATCCAAGACCACACTACCTCCTACAGTGGGTGGTAGGAGATCTTTGTGCGGTGGAATCAACCGTGACCATTCATTCGATCTCATGTGATAAACTTCACCCCAACTATCGACCATTTTTTTGATTCCATACCATTGCTTTCTACCACCGAAAGCATAAACTTTTTCTCCTACCATAATTGCAAAGCAGCCCGATCGCCCAACGTGCATACATGGGCCTTTACTCCAAACACTCCCGATATTATTAATGTCGAAAAACCAAAAATCCGAAGAAATTGTAGTATCAAGAGCCAAGTTGGACCTCCTAAGATGCAAATGGTAGAGCCCAAGTAGGTAGGCACGGTGTAATAGGGAAAGTTGTGAGCCATGGAAGCGCTAGGCGAGAGAGCACTATGTGAGGTGTCGTCCTCAATCAAGTACCAGTTGTACTTGTGTCTCATCCTTACTATGTAGACTTGTATCCCCAGAAGAGTGACAGTCTCGCATTAGCACATATAATCTTGCATTATCCATATAGATGCAATTTTCAAAACCCAATGAATCATCTCGTGTCCAACTCCTTGTCCTAGTTTTGGCAATACAAAAAAGAATTTCATTTAGTCAAGTAACAGTTGAGAAAATTAAAATTAAACAAAATGAATTGAATGGTGGTCAGGGGCGGATCCAGGAATTTTGCCCAAGGGGGCTATCTTTTACGTATTACAGTACTTAAGTAGACTTTTCATATTTGACGATAAAAGAGATACGGAGAAGTGGAGAAAACACATAAATATGCACTTTTTTACTAGCTACTCGATCAATAATCTACATAATTCTTCGAAGTAAAGTTTTTTTTCTCGAGAAACTTTATAATTCTTGAATAATTTTGATGAAGGCCACCCTATTTATAAATAATAGTTAGTACGATCAATGGCCAAGATTTATATAAGGGGCGATCATCCAATGGAATAGAAACTCATGATAATATTTTAGAAGTTTTGGACCTCTTAATAAAGTAATCTTTCTAGAAGGTCACCCTACTTATAATAAATATTATGTACAAGTCTCTAAAAGACTCTAGAGAATCCAATGATTTCCTTTAAGTCTAGGGAGTTCTGAGCATTATGTACAAGTTAATGTAAAACTTCCTACAGCAAAATAAAAGTTCCTTAAATTTTATTTATTTATTTTTTTCAGATAGAAAGAATTCCCTAATTTAATTACCATAACACAACCCCTAAACCTTTTTGGTGGTCAGGATAATAGGCATATAACTTTTATCCGACGTTTGGTGGTACCACCAGATATGATAAAATAGTTCTGAACTTGGTTTTTATCTCATGGAGAGTGCAATAACTGCAACCCATAGAAGGGGGAATATTAGGTGAGATTAGAAGTTTGAGATAACTTCTTGGGACAAAAAGACTTTTTTCATTTTCAAATTTTTTTTCTTTTTTTTTAAAGATCCATTTTTTTCCCTTCAGATCTACTTTTTATTTATTTATTTATTTTTCAAATCTCTTTTTTCCATCAGGATAATAATTTAGTTATTATCTGGGATATATATCTGGGCACGTTCCAAACACAGGACAACATAACAACTTATCACATAGAATTACTATCCTATCTAATCATACCTTATCAATGTCCTATCTGCCAGATTTATCCGGCCTGCCAAACGAGGCCTAATAGAATAGGGACTTAATTAAATTTTTAGGAGGACTTAACTTAAATATAACTTTTTTTCACAGGGTATATAAAGAATTTTCTAAAACTTAGGGGGGGCTCCCCTTTGCCCTTATATAGATCCGCCCCTGACGGTGGTAATAGCATTATCACACAGAAAATTAAATTAAATAGAGTAAAACCAAATGATTCAAGCTTAAAAACACGAAAATCATCACCAACAAGAACAACTAGGGTTTAAGGGAAATCAAGAAAATAGAAGGAAGGGGAAGGACCGGACAAAAATTAATTGATTTTTCTTCTCTGTTTCCTTATTTTACTCTTGTCAAAAAGTATTCCATAAACCAAACAAACCCCGAGGAAAAAGGGTTGGAATTAGTAGTTTACTTGAAACCCTATACACACTTTTTGACACACAACTTTAAATGCATGTACCTTGTGCTATGTAAGTGGTGCATAGAAAAGTGTAAAAAATTCAAACAGCATAAAGTATATGTGTTTAAAGCATAGTGTGTCAAAAAATGTGTCAAAAAGTGTATTGCCACACACACACAGAGACACACACGCTGATACACACGAACACACACGGACAAACAAACAGATTTGGGGAAGTTAGGGTTTGATCGTCTGAAATTTACCTGATTTGGGTAGCTAGGTTTGAAATTTGAGAAAGAAGATGGTCCTCGTCAATGAGATTTGAGAGTAACAGTCAGAAGATGGGCCTCAGCTTCAACGGCAACCAGTGAGAAGACAGAGGAATGTTTTGTTGAGATTTGAGAGACAGAGAGGCAACGGCGGCTTGTTTTGTGAATTGTGTGTTTGTTGAAAAACGGTCATAATAGTTCAGGGGGGTTACTGTAATTTACCCTTTTAGTTATTTATTTATTTTTGGGTGATTCTATTCGCACCCACCTTTTTTACTCACTACACCCACCTTTTAATGAATATTTCATCTTCCTAACATACCCCCTCACACAATGACTAAAAAGGACAAGTTATTAACATAGACTTTAAGATAAATACTCTTTACACCCACCTCTAATCAATATCAAAAGAATTATTAAAAAAAAAAGCTTTATAAACACCCACCAATATCAACAAACCCTAAATAGTATTTTAGTTTGTTTGAATCATATATATTCATCATGGAGCATCATTCATTTACCTTGGAGGAAAATATAGAGCAAGAGGTATGATTTATAACTCTTTTTCATATTTGTTTTTTGTGTTTTTAAACATTATTTCGAACCTTAGACATTGATGAAATCGGTAATGCTCGAACTTTTGAAATAAAGAAATCTCAGTGTTCCATCAAATACCATCGAACAAATTTCCATTGTTCCACCGAATTCCACCGAACATATGTTAAATGTTCCACTGAATACCATAGAACAAATCGAAATTGTTCCACCTAATCCCACAGAACATTTGGCAATTATTCCACCAATATCCATCGAACAAGTACTGATTGTTCCACACTTATCAACCAAATGGTTTATAGAGTTATCAACTATTTTTTGTAGGTCAATGCACCAACTAAAAAAAGCAAAATTGAATCGGATTGGGTGAAAGATTACACTAATGAATTCACTACATTCGAGGTAATTATTATTGTTGTCGTAGATGATTGGGTTATATTATCAACCAGATACTGACTTTTCTTCTTTTTGTAGATTTTTAAGACTCGGAATGAGCTGGTTAAATGGACAAGTGATGTCACACCCCAATCCACCCCCAGTGGATTAGGACACGTGTAAAAAGACTATACGCACCCAAATTACACTAATAAGGAAGAACCATGTTAGTTATGAAGGAAAAGCATGATTTAAACCAACATAAAAGGGTTTACTGTGACAAAACTGCCCCAAGGGCAAAATGGTCATTAATAAAATATGATAAAATTTTACATCAAAATATAGCTCATTGAGTCCCGGTTCCAATTCAAAAAATGGCGCATGAATTTGAATTTTCTACAAAGAGTTATGTCCGTTTCCGTAAAAGTCGACGAAAAATACCTTCGAAATCACTGTTTTGGGCATAGGGGCATTCGACCAGTCGAGCGGGTCAATTCGACCGGTCCAGTTACCCTCTGAACCATATTTTCCCCCATTTAACATTCTAAGAAGTCCCCAAACACACAAGTCACTTGGGGCTACTTCTCAACCAACTTAGAACTACCGAAAAGTGCCCAAAAGCACCGAAAACTCATCAAATCACGCAACCGTTGGAAGATTTTAATTCATTCCAACTGAATTCAAACAAGAAGCTAACTCAAGTTCAAGCTAAGAACTAGCATATACATGAAAACATTTTTGAGAAAGAGTTTGAAGCTTTATTAAACAAACTTGAGTCAAATAACACTAGTAAAACTAGTGCCAATTAGGAAATTCCGCGGAAAATACTTGCCAACCTTTATAATTGAAAGTAAAGTTTTTGTAGGTCAATTGGACCCCAAAGGTATCCTCTTGGCCTTTTAAAAGTTAAAACATAACATGGAAACATTTAGAATCAAAGGGCTGGCAGTGGGTTTTTCGACCGGTCGAACGGGTCCCTTCGACCGGTCAAAAGCCCCTCTGTAGAACCATTTCTTCAGCAGCAACTTTCAACCTGCTCACACGAGATTTTGAAGCTAAAACTCACCCAAACACTTTTGAAAGCTTATAAAACCTCTTGAACATAAATCAAATACACATTGGAATACTTTTAAACTCTTTACACTAGTACCCAAGCTCAATTGAGTCAAAATAAGACATACAAGCCCAAACCTTGGTTAAACTAGGATGAACATAGAATTTTACATGAAAAGAGTTCAAAAGTTTTACATTTAACTTAGTTACAAACCAAACTTGTCCAAAATGGTTGCGACATACACCCGGACTTGCCGGAATAGTCCAACTCAACTAACACACAATATCTATAGTTTTAACAAAAGAAATTACATAAGTGCTTCTAAGTTTTAACTTCAACCCCCACAACTGTAAGCATTATAACCTAAGTATCACAAGTCCAAAACCATAATTTACATCATACTTCAAGATTAAACATGTACTACAAATCCCAAGTCTCGCCTCATTCCCAAGTTCGATTCACTTCATTTCCATGCCTTGCTCCGAACCTGTGGTGGTTGTTATGTACCACAACAGAAATAGGAAAATGGTTTTCTTAAGCATTTCGCTTAGTGAATTAACTAACATGCTAGTGATGTCATGAACATGTGTAATGCGACAATTTAAGCACATAAATATACGTAATCGCAGAATTCATGGGCTAATGGTTCATTCCGACCCGAAGACCTTTTCCTAGGTCCCGCGGCCACTTCTATTCCTTGGACATCCGTTCTTAAAGCGGATTTCTTCCTCTTCTCCTCCCTTATTTCACCATAATGAACCATTATTCCCAATCATTCATTGACCACTTAACACATAAGCACATAGTCACGTAATCATGAATATTTATTTACCAAATCAACATGTAATTCTAACTTTAACATGAATTTGACTACTAAATCCAGAATTATTATTTCTAACTAGAAATTGAAGCACATAACATGTACCCACATCAAAGCTTAAGTTAGAAAACTCACCTTCTACACAGATTTTACTCAATTTACACCTAGAAGATGCTGAATTTCACCAATTTAAACTCAATTTCCTCACCAAGTAAATCCTACAAGAATTTCGGTAGACGGTGTCTCACCGTTTAATACGAGATACCAAAATCCAACAATTAAAACATAAATTAAAGGCATAGGAATGATCGTCTCACCTCCACGAGTCCAAAAGTGGTCTCGGATCGTAAATCCGACGAACGGCGGCGACGGAACGGCGGAATTACGGCGTCGGAGTTACGGAATCTCGTCGCCTCTCTCCGAGCTCTCTCTTTTCCTTTGATTTTCTGTCTAATTTTGAGAGTATGCTCACCCTCTTGACACACATGCATTACATGCAATGTGTTGTCAACACAATTTTGCCCTTTTGCATTTACACCCCGATAGTTTTTAACTTCTTATTATGAAATCCCCCAAACATTCCATTAACTACCAAATTATTTAAATGGGTATTTGTCTAAGTTTCGTATGGGTCCGAACGTGGGTCCCATTTATTTTGTGAAATTACTATCGCACCTACTGATTATGAACTTTTTCAGTTATACCCTTATGGGAGTGCTTAAACTAACTCCAAATGCTAAACATATATCAACATATAATATAAAAGCATTTAAACAAATATTCATATAATCACGTAAAAATGCATTTAATCATTTAAAAATGCAAATTACCAATTTATCCTTTGTTGGGTTCCATTTCAATACTTGTCCCACCTCACTGGGGACTTTTTCTACTAGTGTCCCGCTCTGAACACTTTGTTTACATGGGCGAGTCCAAACCTCCCCTTAATCCGTTTATACACTAATTATACTAATTAATGCATATTAACACAATAATTAACCCGTTCTCCGGGTACGGTTGTTACATTTCTCCCTCCCTAAAAGAGAGTTTGGTCCCCAAACTTGCTCTTACCTCAAGTGTCGAATAAGTGCGGGTACTTTGCTCGAATCTCATCCTCTCGCTCCCAAGTAGCCTCCTCGACTGAATGGCTTCGCCATTGAACCATAACAAGTGGAATCACCTTGGTTCTCAAGATTTGATCTTTCCTATCAAGGATTTGCACTGGATGTTCCACATAGGTCATGTCCTCTCTAATCTCCAATGGCTCTGGAATAATGACATGTCCCGGATCCGATATATAACGTCGAAGCATCGACACGTGGAACACATTATGAACATTCGCCAATTCTTGTGGTAATTCTAACCGATAAGCTAATGGTCCCACTCGATTAAGAATCAAGTAAGGTCCAACATATCTTGGACTCAGTTTACCTCGCTTACCAAATCGTGTTATGCCTTTTGAAGGCGACACTTTCAAGAAAACATACTCACCTACCTCGAACTCCAACGGTCATCTACCCGTATCTGCATAACTTTTATAACGACCTCTGAGATGTTTGTAACCGTTGTTTAATCAATCTAATCTTGTCGGTAGTGATTTGTACTATCTCTGGCCCCAAAAGTTGTTTCTCACCAACTTCTGTCCAACAAACTGGTGATCTACACTTTCTCCCACATAATGCTTCATAAGGTGCCATTCCAATACTAGTTTGAAAACTATTATTGTAAGAGAATTCAATTAAAGGCAAGTGGGTCTCCCTATCAGCCTTGAAATCCATTACACATACTCTTAGCATATCCTCCAAAATCTGAATCACTCTCTCGGATTGGCCATCAGTCTGGGGATGAAACGCGGTACTGAAATGTAAAGTTGTCCCCATAGCCCTCTGTAAGCTCTCCCAAAATCTCGACATGAATCGAGTGTCACGGTCCGACATTATTGACACTGGTGCCCCGTGAAGTCTAACAATTTCTCTGATATAAATCTCTGCTAACTTTGATGGATTCTTGGTTTTAATTGGTAAGAAATGGGATGATTTAGTCAATCGGTCTACAATGACCCAAATGCTATCATTCGACTTTTGAGATTTTGGAAATCCCGAGACAAAGTCCATCGTGATATGCTCCCACTTCCACTCCGGTATCTCTAACGGATGTAGTTCTCCCCCGGGTCGTTGATGTTCCATTTTTACCTTTTGGCAAGTCATACATTTAGAAACAAATTCTGCTACTTCTCGTTTCATACCACTCCACCAATAAATCTCCCGTAGGTCTCTGTACATTTTGGTGCTACCCGGATGTACTGAATATCTGTTATTATGATCTTCTTCCATAACTCTATCTCTCAAATTTCCAACCTTAGGAACACATAATCGATTGATGTATTTCAGAACACCGTCTTGAAAGCTAAACTCTAGCCTTTTACCCGCAAGCAACTCATCTACAATTTTCTTGAATTCTGGGTCTAAAAGTTGATTAGATTTAATTTCACCAATAAGACTCGGCTGTGCCACGATTGAAGCCATTAAACCACCCTTAATTCTAGGAATTACTTCAAGGTTCAATTGTTCAAATTCTTTCACCAACTTTTCTTGTCCAGTCAAAGTATAGGCTAAGTTTCTGATGACTTTCGACTCAAGGCATCGGCAACTACATTGGCCTTCCCCGGGTGATATTGAATCTTCAAGTCATAATCTTTCATAAGCTCCAACCACCTTCTATGTCTCATATTTAGGTCCCTCTGAGTAAATAGATATTTCAGACTTTTATGATCGGTGAAGATTTCACAAGTCTCCCTGTATAGGTAATGCCTCCAAATCTTTAAGGCAAAGATTACCGCTGCTAATTCTAAATCATGGGTCGGGTAGTTCTTCTCGTGAGATCTCAACAGTCGCGAAGCATAAGCTATCACCTTGTCATCTTGTGTCAAAACACATCCCAACCCCTGGTGAGAAGCATCACTATAAATTCCGAATTTCCCAGTACTTTTTGGAATTGCAAGTATCGGTGTCGTTGTCAACTTCTTCTTTAACGTTATAAAACAATCTTCACACTCCTTATTCCACTCAAATGGTACATCCTTCCTCATCAGCCTTGTCATCGGAGTTACAATTCTAGAAAAGTCTTTAACAAATCTTCTATAATATCCAACTAACCCCAAAAAGCTTCGAATTTCCGACACATTTGTCGGTTTTGACCAATTCATAACGGCTTCAATCTTCTGCGGGTCTACTGAGATACCTTCCTTAGAGATCACGTGTCCTAAGAACATGACACTTGTCAACCAAAACTCACTTTTCTTTAACTTTCCAAATAATTGCTTTTCCCGAAGTCGTTGTAAAACCAACCTCAGGTGTTGTTCATGCTCTTCCGGACTCTTGGAATAAATAAGGATGTCATCAATAAATACTATCACGAACTCATCTAAATAAGATTTAAAAACACGATTCATTAAGTCCATAAAGGCAGCTGGCGCATTAGTAACCCCAAACGGCATCACCAGGAATTCATAGTGTCCGTATCGGGTCCTAAAGGCTGTCTTTTCTACATCTTCTGCTTTAACTTTCAATTGGTGATATCCAGATCTCAAGTCAACCTTTGAAAACACCTGAGCCCCTTGAAGCTGATCAAATAAGTCATCAATACGCGGCAATGGATACTTATTCTTGATCGTTACTTTGTTAATTTCTCGGTAGTCAATACACATCCGCATTGTCCCATCCTTTTTCTTCACAAATAACACAGGTGCACCCCATGGAGACACACTAGGCTGAATAAAACCCTTGTCTAATAACTCTTGCAATTGAATCTTTAACTCTTTCAACTCAACTGGTGCCATTCGATATGGTGCTCGTGAAATAGGTTGTGTCCCTGGCATAATATCAATACCAAACTCAATTTCTCGCTCAATCAACACACTAGGCAACTCCTCTGGGAATACATCTGGAAATTCTCTAACTATCGGAATATCTTCAAGTTTAGGACCATCACCCCTGGTATCAAGAATACTACACAAGAACCCATGACAACCCTTCTTTAACAAACGATAAGCTTCAATAGCTGACACGATATACGATGGTGACACGACACCCCTACCTTGGAAATAAAATACGTCTTGATTCGGAATACAAAATACAACCCCTTTATTATTATAGTCAATAATTGCATGATTAGCTGCTAACCAATCCATACCCAATATAACATCAAAGTGTTGGATCACTAACGGCACCAAATCGACGGTTAATCCCTTACCATTAATATCTATTCCACATCCTCTAAACACCCCTGAACTAACCAACGGAGCTCCCAATGGTATCGCAATATATAAATCATAATCTAAGAATTCTAGTGGTTTATCTAAATGTTTAGCGAAGTGGTGTGATACGAATGAATGTGTGGATCCCGAATCGACAAGTACATTTGCTAAGTGTGAGCAAATGGGAACCATACCTGAGACAACGGTATCGGCAGAAGCATTCTCTCCCGGCCTGAGCTGAAATGATCGCGCCTGCCGTTGTTCCCTTCTCGGGGGTTGTTGAGTAGACCTTGGTGTGATGGCACTAGCTGCGGAAGAACCTGAGCCTGAAGTTCCTTGACGCTTGGTAGAACAATCTCTAGCTTGGTGTCCTAACTCCTTACAGATAAAACATCGACCTCTCATATCCAAGTTTTGGTTCGGACAATTTCTTGCTATATGCCCCGGTTGTCGGCATAGATTACACGTGTTCACATTTGGGAGTTGATTACATCGTCCCCAATGAAACTTCTGACAAGTTTGACACCTCGGCTTATTTCCACTGGAACCACTGCCACTACTCGCTGATGACCCTCCAAAACCCTGCCTCTTTGCACTACCTTGACCACCGAACTGACTTGATCCCGGTCGTTTACTTTGTTGACTTAATGGTGGTGGCATGTTTGAAGCATACCCGAGGTCTCTTTCAGCTATAGAGGCAATATCTAATGCCTTTGCAAACGTCTCTGGTCGGAACACGGTCACTCGTCCCCGAATATCACTTCGAAGGCCTGCCACAAATTTCCATGCTTTTACTTTTTCACTGGTTATCATATCCCCCGCAAACCTTCCCAAACTTGTAAATTGTGTCGAATATTCGCGAACTGACTTTCCCCCTTGCACCAACTCCATAAACTCTTGAGCCTTTTGATCCCCAAATGATTCTGGAAAGTATTGTTCATTAAATATCTCTAGAAAGTGATCCCATGTAGTCGGTTGATTCGGACCCAGCTTAGTTCGCCACCAATATTGTGCCTCATCTTTTAACGTGTCAGCGGCAAACAACACTTTTTGTTCCTCCGTACATGGTAACACCCTGAAAATTTTCTCTATATCAGAAATCCAAAAGTTTGCCTTCATTGGATCGACTTCCCCACGGAATATTGTTGGCTTCTGTTTATGAAATTTTGAGATGGTAACAATTTCCTCCTTCGGATTTGGATTCGGTTGTACCGGTCTTTCCTCGACCACATGAGTTTCAGCCACTCGAACCAATCCCTCAATTGCTCTTTCAACTCGTTCCATTCGATTTGAGGTGTCACCTCCAGACATAATGCCTGGCACCCACATTATTACACACACATACACGTTACTTTAAATAAACACATGTCATGTTAATCAACATTAAAAACATGCTAAGTAAACGTGTATGCATGTTTATGCAACTATGTGTTATTGTGTGCACACTACGCGTCGTACGTCTTTCGTCCCAAAGGCTCTAAACTATTGCTCTGATACCAAAAACTGTCACACCCCAATCCACCCCCAGTGGATTAGGACACGTGTAACAAGACTATACACACCCAAATTACACTAATAAGGAAGAGCCATGTTAGTTATGAAGGAAAAGCATGATTTGAACCAACATAAAAGGGTTTACTGTGACAAAACTACCCCAAGGGAAAAATGGTCATTAATAAAATATGACAAAATTTTACATCAAAATATAGCTCGTTGAGTCCTGGTTCCAATTCAAAAAACGGAGCATGAATTCAAATTTTCTACAAAGAGTTATGCTCGTTTCCGTAAAAGTCGACGAAAAATACCTTCGAAATCACTGTTTTGGGCAGAGGGGCATTCGACCGGTCGAGCGGGTCAATTCAACCGGTCCAGATACCCTTTGAACCATATTTTCCCCCATTTAACATTCTAAGAAGTCCCCAAACACACAAGTCACTTGGGCTACTTCTCAACCAACTTAGAACTACCGAAAAGTGCCCAAAACCACCGAAAACTCATCAAATCATGCAACCGTTGGAAGATTTTAATTCATTCCAACTGAATTCAAACAAGAAGCTAACTCAGGTTCATGCTAAGAACTAGCATATACATGAAAACATTTTTGAGAAAGAGTTTGAAGCTTTATTAAACAAACTTGAGCCAAATAACACTAGTAAAACTAGTGCCAATTAGGAAATTCCGCGGAAAATACTTGCCAACCTTTATAATTGAAAGTAAAGTTTTTGTAGGTGAATTGGACCCCAAAGGTATCCTCTTGGCCTTTTAAAAGTTAAAACATAACATGGAAACATTTAGAATCAAAGGGCTGGCAGTGGGTTTTTCGACCGATCGAACGGGTCCCTTCGACCGGTCGAAAGCCCCTCTGTAGAACCATTTCTGCAGCAGCAACTTTCAACCTGCTCATACGAGATTTTGAAGCTAAAACTCACCCAAACACTTTTGAAAGCTTATAAGACCTCTTGAACATAACTCAAATACACATTGGAATACTTTTAAACTCTTTACACCAGTACCCAAGCTCAATTGAGTCAAAATAAACATACAAGCCCAAACCTTGGTTAAACTAGGATGAACATAGAATTTTACATGAAAAGAGTTCAAAAGTTTTACATTTAACTTAGTTACAAACCAAACTTGTCCAAAATGGTTGCGACATACACCCGGACTTGCCGGAATAGTCCAACTCAACTAACACACAATATCTATAGTTTTAACAAAAGAAATTACATAAGTGCTTCTAAGTTTTAACTTCAACCCCCACGACTGTAAGCATTATAACCTAAGTATCACAAGTCCAAAACCCTAATTTACATCATACTTCAAGATTAAACATGTACTACAAATCCCAAGTCTCGCCTCATTCCCAAGTTCGATTCACTTCCTTTCCATGCCTTGCTACGAACCTGCGGTGGTTGTTATGTACCACAACAGAAATAGGAAAACGGTTTTCTTAAGCATTTTGCTTAGTGAATTAACTAACATGCTAGTGATGTCATGAACATGTGTAATGCGACAATTTAAGCACATAAATATACGTAATCGCAGAATTCATGGGCTAATGGTTCATTCCGACCCGAAGACCTTTTCCTTGGTCCCGCGGCCACTTCTATTCCTTGGACATCCGTTCTTAAAGCGGATTTCTTCCTCTTCTCCTCCCTTATTTAACCATAATGAACCATTATTCCCAATCATTCATTGACCACTTAACACATAAGCACATAGTCACGTAATCATGAATATTTATTTACCAAATCAACATGTAATTCTAACTTTAACATGAATTTGACTACTAAATCCAGAATTATTATTTCTAACTAGAAATTGAAGCACATAACATGTACCCACATCAAAGCTTAAGTTAGAAAACTCACCTTATACACAGATTTTACTCAATTTATACCTAGAAGATGCTGATTTTCACCAATTTAAGCTCAATTTCCTCACCAAGTAAATCCTACAAGAACTTCGGTAGACGGTGTCTCACCGTTTAATACGAGATACCAAAATCCAGCAATTAAAATATAAATTAAAGGCATAGGAATGATCGTCTCACCTCCACGAGTCCAAAAGTGGTCTCGGATCGTAAATCCGACGAACGGCGGCGACGGAACGGCGGAATTACGGCGTCGGAGTTACGGAATCTCGTCGCCTCTCTCCGAGCTCTCTCTTTTCCTTTGATTTTCTGTCTAATTTTAAGAGTATGCTCACCCTCTTGACACACATGCATTACATGCAATGTGTTGTCAACACATTTTTGCCCTTTTGCATTTACACCCGATAGTTTTTAACTTCTTATTATGAAATCCCCCAAATATTCCATTAACTACCAAATTATTTAAATGGGTATTTGTCTAAGTTTCGTATGGGTCCCAACGTGGGTCCCATTTATTTTGTGAAATTACTATCGCACCTACTGATTATGAACTTTTTCAGTTATACCCTTATGGGAGTGCTTAAACTAACTCCAAATGCTAAACATATATCAACATATAATATAAAAGCATGTAAACAAATATTCATATAATCACGTAAAAATGCATTTAATCATTTAAAAATGCAAATTACCAATTTACCCTTTGTTGGGTTCCATTTCAATACTTGTCCCACCTCACTGGGGACTTTTTCTACTAGTGTCCCGCTCTGAACACTCTGTTTACATGGGCGAGTCCAAGCCTCCCTTTAATCCGTTTATACACTAATTATACTAATTAATGCATATTAACACAATAATTAACCCGTTCTCCGGGTACGGTTGTTACAAGTGAAATTGGCAAAAAAAATGGACTTGTTATCGTAATCAAGACATCTGACATGGGAGGCATTCGAGGAAGAAGACCGAGAATCACATTTGGTTGTGAGCATGGTGGATACTATAGAATCACACCAAAAGAAACATATGGTGACCCCAAAAAAAAAAGGATGACTGGCACAAAAAAGTGTGGATGCCCTTTTAGTTTAAAAGGGAAAAAACTTGCCAATGATGATGACTGGTGCTTAAAAGTAGAATGTGGAGTGCATAATCACCCTGCTGCAGATTATCTTGAGGGTCATTCCTATGCTGGGACGTTATCCAATGAGGAGACTTCACTATTGATTGACATGTCGAAGAGCTTGGTTCGTCCGAAAGAGATATTGACTACTTTGAAACAAAGGGATGAACATAATGTTAGCATGATGAAGATGATTTACAATGTACACCAGCGGTATAGGGTCGTAGAAAAGGCTGGTAGATCACAAATGCAACAGTTATTGGGTTATTTATCTGAGAATCGATATATAGAGTGGCACAGAGCGTGTGAGAATACAGACACTGTGAAGGACTTACTCTGGACACACCCAACAGCTGTTGATTTATTACGTACATTTCCAAAGGTTTTGATCATGGACTGTACATACAAGACTAACCGATACCGTCTTCCTCTTTTAGAAATCATAGGAGTGACATCCACTGATCTTACTTACACTGTAGCTATTTCATATCTTGAGAACGAGCGTGAGGAGAACTATATATGGGCACTAAGTCACTTATGTGCCTTGTTGGATGGTTATGAGATGCCTGGAGTTATTGTAACTGATAGACAGCTAGCTTTGATGAAAGCCATTGATAAGGTATTTCCTACCTCTAAACACTTGTTATGTAGATGGCATATTAGTCGGAATATTGTGGCTAAGTGTAAGAAGTTATTTGAGAGTAAAGAAAAATGGGTTAAGTTCATAATGAGTTGGGGTATATTGGTGTTATGCTCCACTGAGGATGAGTACATGCAACATCTTCAGAACTTGCAGAAGGAGTTTAGCACCTACCATCAAGCAATTACTTACATAATAGAAAGTTGGCTGACTCCATATAAAGACAGATTTGTAGCGGCATGGACAGACAAATGTATGCACTTCGGAAATCTAACATCAAATAGGTATATAACATCTACTACTACATACATATCAATGTTATGTTGCACTGTATTTATAATGTCATTGTTTTCCTTTTACTATTTTGTAGGGCTGAAAGTTCGCATGCAAAGCTAAAGAGGTAACTAGGTTCTAGCCAAGGCAGTTTTGAGTCATGCTGGACTCAGATTCATTCCCTTCTTGAGTTACAGCATACAGACATCAAAGCATCTTTTGAAAAGAGTTTAATTATCGTGCAACACAAGTTTAAACACGTAGAATTCAAGCAGTTAAGAGGTTTTATATCTCAAACTGCACTTGAGTTGATCTTTGCTCAGTCAAATCGCACCAATTCAGTGGGTATTGACTCTATTGCATGTGGGTGCATTATTAGGCACACATACGGATTGCCATGTGCACATGAAATTGCAGAGTATAGACGCGATTTTTGCCCTATACCCCTTGAAAGTGTTGATAGCCATTGGAGGAAACTTTCTATATCACCCACATGTGTTTGTAGTAAGCCTGCCTTGGATTTGACTTGCGAGCCAGAGTTAGAATTGATTGGTAAGCGGTTTAGAGAGTTGGATACTAGTACACAACTACATGTACTAAAGAAGTTACGTGAAATTGCTTGTCCTCAGAGTACTTCTCTTTTAGAACCGGAAGTAAAATCCAAGACACGTGGTAGGCCAAGGGCAAAGATTGATACATCCATACGTCATCTCCCATCTAGTTTTGAGTTGGTTGCATCGGCACAAGATAGTCACTCGCCTTTAACTAGCAGTCAAACGACTCAGAAGAGACGAGCGAAGGAAAAGGTAATTGTAACTTTGTGTTTAGTATCAATTGTTACTTAACTCATATTAATTTGTTTATCAATATGTTTTCAGGTACGAAGGACACGAGGAGTACCACAAAGTTCCTATGTTGACGCATTACCAGAGGGAATTAGGCCATATATTCGACATATCAAGGATGTAGTTGCAGATGGAAATTGTGGATATAGGGCGATAGCTGACTTACTGGGTTATGGTGAAGATGGATGGTTGCAAGTTAGAAAGGATTTACTTCGTGAGTTGAACGCACACAGTCAACACTATGTCCAGTTATATGATGATGGCCCCACAAGAATTTTAGAGTTGGCACATGCATTGTCATTCTTTACTGGGGGTGCACCTTTAGATCGATGGATGACTATTCCAGACATGGGACATCTTATAGCATCTTGCTATAATGTTGTTTTATACCATTTGTCATCAGTTCAGTGCCTTACATTCTGTCCTCTAAGATCGGTAGCCTTGCCTTCACTGTCTCGTAGGGAAATTGCGATCGGTTTTGTCAACAACAATCATTTTGTTGAGGTAAAAGAACACAAAATCTTATTAGTTTTTTAAAACAATTTAAAACATTTGTTCTAATCTTTCATTGTTTTTTTTAGGTATTTCTGGTGTCGGGACATCCAGTGCCACCTATAGCAGCCAATTGGCATCTACATCATTCATGCGCATCTGGATGGGAAACATCATATGCCCTTCGTATTAAAGAGTTTTTAAGGCAATTATTGGACCTGAAGTGGCGACAACGGAGATAATTAACTTAGATAATGATAGTGATTGAATTTTGTGATCGATAGGGACTATTTTATGCATACATTGATATTTAAAAATATGAAGGTTGAAGTACTTGTAGCATGAAATTTTTGACCATTATCATTTGAAATAGTAGAGATATAGCAATACATCATCCCTCAAAATAGTCATAGACAATCTACCAAAAAGGAACTAACATCATCAATCCAAAAAGTACAAAATGCTCCTCGATCCCATACAAAAGTCTAGAAGTTACAACTAAACAAAATCAACACCCATCAAGAATGTCAGGTGCGCCTGCGAGTATAAACATGTGTATCTCCCTCAAGCACACGTGATATCTCTGTGATAGCTCTATACAGCATCTGAGGCTCTTGCACTCCACGCTCTTCACCCATATCCATTATAGGTTGATAAATCCTTCTTGCACGCTCCAAACGCTGGAAATCATAATCAATTAGTAATTGACATGGTGTAGTGTGTGAGTTATTTCGAATATTAAAATGGATTTCATGGTATCTCTTACTAAGTGAATGTCTGTATGTGGTATGTTGGTTTGTTGCTCTCCATATGTGGCTCTATGATCAGGGTGCTGAATGGTCAAATGTGAGATGCGTCTGTACCAGTCCATGTAGTCTCTCATACAATCCGACTGATGAAGTGTCACAGGAATACTCCTATCTCTCAACAGATGGTTTTGCCACCACTCCCACATTTGATCCAAGTACTGGTAAACAACCCTATATTGGCCAGCAGTCGATCCTCTCACAGCTCGTATGGGAGACAATGGCGAAGGAGGGATCATCTGAACTCTACCAAACTGGCGAAGTATCCTGTCCGGATGGTAAGGTTCGACAATGTCCATACACTTGATGCAACCTGTGTAGTAGGCAACCTCGTGGAAGGGATGTTGTTCCCTGATGCCACTATATGGTTACCACAAAACCTAATTTTTTAAAACAAAAATAAGAGTGTATTTACACACGACAATGGTACAAATATATGAACCATATAAAATAAGGTACCTCCTCAACACCTAACACATCCAAGTGCTCCCGCAATGCTTGTAAAACGCCAATAGCACCACCAGAATCTCTACGTGCAGCCCATCGTCGTGCTCGTGGCTGATCGACTCTATATGATATGTCTGGTGAAGGTCTAAATGGTCGAAAATGCTCGTATATCCATGCCTCTAAAAGTGTCATGTACCCTGCTATCTGCTTCACACCACTACGTGTAGCAAGTCCTAACTGACGGTACATAAATGCCAACCCAGCAGTACCCCATGCATATGTATGTACTTGATCCAAGTCAAGCAATGCTTCTAAGTACAACACAGAAACTCGGGTACCACTCTTGTTAGTGAAGAGCGTGCACCCTAGCAAATACAACAAATATGCCCTCGCTGCATACTCCACTGCACGAATGCCCTGGTCATCAGTTACCCTGCTAAAGGTGTCCCTGAGCCACTCAAGACTCACAAACTGGCCGCGGACTCTAGTCAACTCATCATGTGCCACAGTAGCTGTCACTCCCAATGCCCGTTGAAGAAGTCTAGTAGAATCTTGCAATCTAGTCCCCATCGGTGCAGATATAGATCTACCAAGAACAGGTATGCCAAGTATGACACTAACATCATCCAGTGTGATTGTCATCTCTCCAAATGGCATGTGAAATGTGTTCGTCTCCGGCTGCCACCTCTCAACAAATACCGAGACCAATATCTTGTTCGTGAAACGGTATGAACCTCCCACAAGTGGCAACAGACCGGACTGTGTAATTAGTCTTATAAATTGAGTTGTTTGAGGTGATTGAGGACTCCATGCCCATTCTGCAACTTTGGACGCATGGTTTATGCATTTCAGTGGATCCCTTTCCTACAATATTAAACATCAAACACTTAGTAATAGTTTTGTTTTTGGTCAATGATATTTAGCAATAGTGAATATTGAAAAGTAAAAATTTATCATTTCATGATATGTACCTATTGCTCCCATATTGTAATACCCTGAGTTTTTTTTTATAGTTCTTAATGTTTAAATTGGTATTTTTATGATTTTATTTAAATTAATAATGTGGTTAGTATACAAATATTGGTGTGAGTGTTTTACACCATAGGATATACCATTGAATTTTAAAATTTGATACATCAGCAGTGCACGTGTGTGTGTGTTTAATGTGGAGTGTGTGGTTAGGTTATATATATAATATAATATATAATATTGTGGGTGTACACTTATAGTTATATAACATTAGGTTAGGATATGTTTTAAAAAAAAAAAGAAGCACTAGTTCCTCTACACTGCACAGCCGCCGAGAGAGAGAGAGAGAGAGAGAGAGAGAGAGAGAGAGAGAGAGAAAGAAGAGAAAGAAGAAGAAGAAAAGGGAAGAAAAAAAAAAAGAAGGGTCTCGGGTGCGTAGGAGCGTGGGGAATCGCGGAGCGTATACACCGTGTTGCCAATTGTTTTTTTTAAACAAGGTGAGTTAAATTTTGTGTACCCAAGTATATATATATACACGTATGTATATATGTATATGGGAGTAAATTAAATTAGTACTTGTTTAATATAATTGTTAGGGTTACATCCTTGTAATGTATACACGTTATTGTGAAGTAATCTAGATTATTTTTTTTTCTTTCCCTTCTTGTGACTTTGTGATTATGATAATAGGGTATTCGACAAGGGTTAGGTGAATAGTTAGTTTGATAAAACCCTATGTGAGATATTCATAGTAATCAAGAAATATATGTGAAAATTCGTTTTTTTTTTGTTTCACACAGTTGCAGAAACTTCAGAAAATTATTGTAAATTCGTGGGTTGGAATTTTAACATTTTGTCCGGGTGGCCTGTGTAAAACGCAATTCTGCACACTTTTCGTGTTTTGAGTTTTCTCTGATTCTGCACTGTTTGGGCTGTAGATTTAAATTTCAGTAGCAGTTTTTATATGATTAAAAATGTATTGGATATCTAAATTGATTTATGTGTCGGGATAAACTCGTGTTCGTTATTGTGATATAACGTGAAAATTTCGTTGAGATGTAAGCATTTTCATCTAATGTTGGGTTTCATAAATTTGTGAATGTGAGACCATTCATGTGAAGATTTTTAGAATTAATATTAGAAAATCCTTTAGTGTGTTCACCACTGCTCCTTATGAGTTTAGGCGGCGACTTCGTGGATGACCCGTCTTGTGTGATTAGACGGCGACTACGTGGATGACCCGTCTCTTCAGTTTAAGCCTTATGCCCGGCTTGTTGGTCTATTTCATGTGTATTTAGACATTGTTTATTGACGTCAAAAACGTAAGTACTAGCCTTTCGGTGTAGACTCAAATCCCAGTGATACCCCATGGGAGTTGGGACCGGAGTGGGAGTTAGTATTACGTTAGGAGACACATGGGTTATATGTGTAGGCTGAACCATGGATGGGTGGCCGAAGTGGTGAACACAAGATTTAATTAACTAAAACACATGTGGTGCTTAAATTGCGGCTATACGTTGTAATGTAGTTCGTTATATTTTGTTGTAGTCGAATCCTTGTCATATCAAACAACTTATGTGGGTATCCGTTAGTTTAAATGTAGTATTGTAGGTGTACCGTAAAATATTTGAGCACATTGTGAACTAATAATAAATAGGATCGGATTAGTAAATTAGATAATTTGGTCACTTAACTTCACAATTGAGGGTCGTTTCGCGTAACCTGAAGTAAAACGACAATCCGAGCGACTTTCGTGTTTTACACTTTTCCTAAAAACGTCATCTTGACACCGTTTTGATTTAATTTCAGAATCTGCTGAATATCGCGTGTCTATGAGCTGAAGTTTAATAATTAATTTCTGACTTACGTGTTTAGAATTAATGAACGGGGGCGCGTGACTTCCCTTGGAAATTTAATTCTGAACATATTTCATGTTTTAAGTTTTGTCCAATTCCAACTCCTTCTTGAAGATATATTCATTTTTTTAAATACCATTTAAAGAAGGATTTTTGATTTTTTTTACTAACATCTATTTATGCAGGATGGTAGGCCCACTAATGTGTTTGCAGGTATTGGCCTACCATAGCTAAGAAGGGTAAGTATTTATTCAGTCTAGTTTGGGTAGGAACTATATTGCCGTCACATAAAAAGGAAACTACCCCTTGTCCCGTTATGTGAGCGGAACTACTTTCCTACCCGATCTTTTATTTATTATTATTGTGTTGGGGTAAGGGATTATGAACGATCTCTAAGATTGTGTGTGATTAGTTTTATTTAACTCATACCAGTCATGTGACTGACCCGTTGAGTTTTCTCGCGGGTGCGTTCTTTTTGGAGCGTAGCCGATCGGAATTTGCAGGGATAGTGAGAAGTTCGTGGCATTTGATAATAGGAGACGTGTGAAGTCTTTATTAGCTTTTAAAATTTTATTTGAGAGTTTTAGTATTTTATATTTTGGCATTGTGGGCCATTTGACTTTATCAGATATTGTTTGAATTTTTTTTAGAGATTAATTATGATTTTGGAACATTAGATTTTGATCCTTATTGATTGGATATTTTACTGGTATATTGCGTTTGGGAGTTAAGTTTTATCTTGTTCAGACTGTGTGATTTTTTTTTCTTCTTTGCGATCACCTCTAATAATCGGACAACTGGATATTGGTTTAGGGATTTTCCCTTGACTAATATTTAATTGTCTGAAAATTTGGGGTGTGACAGTTTGGTATCAGAGCCAGGTTACCCTAGACTGGAGAGTGTCTAGGTGATCTTCGGAATGTGGTGAATGGGTTGTTAATTACAATGAATGAGTTTGTGTCAGATATTCATGTATGTGTGGTTATCTTATGAAGGTTATGGCTGGAGGCTACAATACCCATCATGGAGCTCAGGCTGGAGGTGGTGAGAGTTCTGGAGGAGTTGGGGCAGGAAATCCCAACTTAGTTCAGGTTGACGTGGGGGCTATGATGAACCAGATTCTCCAAGCTGTGTAGAACAATCAGCAGGGAAACCAGGGTGACCCGTTCGCTAAAAGGAACAAGGATTTTATTTCTATTGGCGGGCGAACATTTGATGGGGATAAGGGTTCGCTGGCAGCACATGCTTGGGTCCGCAAGTGTGAATTTGTATTTGAGCGGATGCAGCTGACAGAGGTGCAGAAGCAAGAGTTGGCATCTCAGCAGTTGGAGGGTGCGGCCTTGTCATGGTGGGAGTCTGTGCGGGCTCAATATGATGTGGCAGAAATGACATGGGAGTAGTTTAAGGTTGAATTTGAAGAGAGCTTTGTTCCTAGAGCAGTGCAGTCACAATTGGCTAGAGAATTTCAAGATCTTACACAGGGTACCATGTCTGTGATGGAGTATGTGAGAAAATTTAATGAACTTTCTTACTATGCTCCATATCTCATTGATACCGAGGAGAAGAAGAATGAGAAATTCATTGATGGATTGGGACATTACCTCTCCAAGTCAGTGTTAGCGGCAGAGGGTGAGCCATTTAGTAAGATAGTGAATTTGGCCCTGAAATTTGAAAAGAAAGAGCAGAAGTTCCAGGCAGAGAAATCTGCAAGAGCTAAGGCAGCAGAGTCATCGAGAGATAACCGTTCCCAGTCTCAGCAGAAGAATGTGGGAAAGAGTAGGAATCGATACAAGCCTTACGACCAAGGGCAGAAGGGCCAACAGAACCAGAGGCATGGTAATAGAGGTCAGTACTTCCCGCAGAACCAAGGAAATTTCAGGAATCAAAACCGTCAGTGGAATGGGCAGGGAGGTCAAAATAATCAGGGCTTCCAGGGCTATCGTCACCAGGTCCCGCAGCCACAGATTGGGTTCCGTCCACTAGTGCCTCAGATTGGAGCACCACCAACGGGAAAGGAGATGGTTGCAACTTCTAAGCTGTGTTATAATTGTGGGATACCAGGGCATATTGCTAAGTATTGTCCAAATAAGCCCCAGAACAATCAGGCAGCTCCTGCTAGAGCATTTGCAGTGATGCCAGGCATTGAGAATGTGCAAGGTAGTCTCAAACTTTTTCATTCCAATGTTCGTGTTTTGTTTGATACGGGTGCATCTCATTCTTTTATTTCTCGTCAGTTTGTTTTGAGAGAGGGTATTCCTGTGACTCCTTTACTTGTGCCTATATGCGTAGAAACACCTTTAGGAGGGTCTGTTACCTTATATGAACAGTGTAAAGATTTTGTGATAGACTTTGTGGATAGGACATTTCTTGTTGATTTGATTGTGTTGGGTTTTGAGGGGTTCTCCATTATTTTGGGTATGGATTGGCTTAGGAAGAATCATGTCACCTTAGACTGTGCTAAAAGGACTATTCATATAGATACTCCGGGTTTGCCTCGTTTCTCTCATACTTATCCTGACAGCGTAGAGTTAGTGATGTCTAGTTTTCTGTATTCGGTGGAGATACCGAAGAAGGATATTAGTGATGTGGAGGTGGTATGCGACTTTGAAGATATATTTCAGGAGATTCCTGGACCACCGCTTAAGAGAGAGTTGGAGTTTCGGATTGATCTTTTACCTGGATCCTCACCTATTTTAAAATCAGCATATCGTATGGCACCCAAGGAATTAGGAGAGATGAAGAAGCAACTTGATGAGATGCTTCAGAAGGGGTGCGTTGAATTCCTTTCTTTTGTTGATTATTCTATTATCTTTTGTTGTTTCCTTTCCTTAGCCATTAGAGTAATCCTTTTGAGGTGTGTATGACTCAGGTTCATACGACCCAGTAATTCTCCATGGGGAGCTCCAGCTATCTTTGTGCCGAAGAAGGATGGTTCTCTGCGTATGTGCATAGATTACAGAGAGTTGAATAAGGTGACGGTTAAGAACAAATATCCGTTGCCTAGGATTGACGATCTTCTTGACCAGTTGAAGGGGGCAGCAGTCTTTTCTCAGTTGGATTTGAGGACGGGATATCATCAAATGGGAGTGGAGGAGGAGAGTATTCCACGTACAGCTTTTCGTACCCGGTATGGATTGTATGAGTTTTCGGTGATGCCGTTTGGGTTGACCAATGCTCCAGCATTCTTTATGGATTTGATGAATCGGGTGTTCAGGCCGTATTTAGACCGATTTGTTGTTGTTTTCATCGATGACATATTGGTTTATTCTCGGACTCTTGAGGAGCATAGAGAACATTTGAAGATTGTACTGCATACGCTTCGAGAGCATAAGTTATATGCCAAGTTTAGTAAGTGCCATTTTTGGGAGTCGTCGGTGAGATTTCTAGGACATGTTATTTCAGCTAAGGGAATAACAGTAGATCCTGAGAAAGTAGCAGCAGTTCAAGAGTGGGTACAACCTACTAATCCTACAGAGGTGAGGAGTTTCTTGGGGTTAGCTGGGTATTATAGAAGGTTCATTGAAAAATTCTCAATCATAGCAGCACCGTTAACAAAGTTGACACGTAAGAATGTGAAGTTTTTGTGGACAGATGAGTGTGAGCAAGCATTCAAGGAGTTGAAGCAACGGTTGACCACCGCACCCATTTTGACCATTCCGGTTGAAACTGGGAAACTTGTAGTGTTCACGGATGCTAGTGGGACCGGTTTGGGTTGTGTTTTGATGCAGGAAGAGAAGGTTATTTCGTATGTTTCTAGACAGTTGAGGCCACATGAGAGGAGGTATCCTACTCATGACTTGGAGTTGGCAGCGGTCGTGTTTGCATTGAAGGTGTGGAGGCACTACCTATTTGGAGAGAGATTTGAGCTTTATACAGATCATAAGAGCCTCAAGTACTTATTCTCACAAAAGGAGCTGAACATGAGACAACAGAGATGGGTCGAGTTTATCAGTAGTTACGACTTTGAGATTCTTTATCATCCAGGGAAGGGAAATGTAGTGGCTGATGCGCTTAGCCGGAAACATAGCGTGATGGCTTCTATGATGGTTCGGGAGTGGAAGTCTCTTGAGGTGTTAATCTCTCATGATATTCAACCAGTGCGAGAGAGTGAGAAGGCATACATTGGAAGTTTGTTGGTTCAGCCAACCCTAGTAAGTAAGATTCGACAGATGCAGTGTTCAGATAAAGTTTTGGTCAGTCATCTTAATGATATGATTGTGGATTTGCTTGATGAATGTCCGACTGATTGGACTGTGGATTCAGAGGGGAGTCTATGTTTTCGAGGTAGGCTTTGTGTGCCTGATATTGCAGAATTAAAGAAGGAAGTTCTAAGTGAGGCACATCGATCTCGGTACACTATTCACCCTGGTGGGACTAAGATGTATCATGACTTGAAGCGTACCTTTTGGTGGGACGGTATGAAGAGAGATGTGGGAGAGTTTGTTTCTATGTGCGTGGTGTGTCAGCAGGTGAAGGCGGAACGTCAGAAGCCACTGGCTTGTTGAAACCCTTAGAAATACCTGTGTGGAAGTGGGAATGCATTTCCATGGATTTCGTGGATGGGTTACCGAGGTCCAAGAAGGGGAATGAGTCGATTTGGGTCATTGTGGATCGGCTTACAAAGTCTGCACATTTTATTCCTATTAGTATACATCGTACGGTAGACAAGTTGGCACAGTTGTACATTCGGGAGATAGTACGTTTGCATGGGACTCCGGTCTCGATTGTGTCTGATCGTGATCCATTGTTTGTGGTAGAGTTTTGGGAGAGTTTTCAACGCGCTATGGGACCCAGTTAGATCTTAGTACTGCTTATCACCCTCAGACCGATGGGCAGACTGAGAGGGTTAACCAGATCTTTGAGGATATGTTAAGGGCTTGTATTCTCGATCTCGGTGGTAGTTGGGAAGAACATTTGCCATTGGTAGAGTTTGCTTACAATAACAGTTACCATTCTAGTATAGGAATGGCACCTTTCGAAGCGTTGTATGGGAGGCCGTGTAGATCTCCAGTGTGTTGGGCGGAAGTAGGTGATGTACCTATTTTGGGTCCGGAGATGGTTCGGGAGACTACTGAGAAGGTGAGTGTCATTCGAGAGAGGATTAAGACTGCTCAGAGTCGGCAAAAGAGTTATGCTGATAGGAAGCGCAAGGGTGTAGAATTTGAAGTTGGAGATTTTGTGTTCTTGAAGGTATCCCCAATGAGAGGTGTGATGCGTTTTGGTAAAAAGGGGAAGCTTGCTCCGAGGTTTGTAGGACCTTATGAGATTGTCGGAAAGGTTGGAGAGTTGGCCTATAGAGTATTGTTGCCACCGGCATTGGCGGCAATTCATAACGTGTTCCATGTATCCATGTTGAGGAAGTGTGTGAAAGATCCTGAACTTATTGTTCGTCCGACAGAGCTTGAGATTAATAATGATCTTACGTATGTTGTTCGATCTATCACTATTGTCGATCGAGATGTGAAGTATTTGCGGAGGAAAATAGTGAATCTTGTGAAGGTGCAATGGAGTGAGAGAATTAACGACGTTACGTGGGAACTTGAGGAGAAGATTCGGAAGTAACATCCCGAGCTATTCGAGTAGTGATCGTGCGTGTTTCAAATCTCGGGACGAGATTTTCTTTGAGGTGTGTATAATGTAATACCCTGAGTTTTTTTTTATAGTTCTTAATGTTTAAATTGGTATTTTTATGATTTTATTTACATTAATAATGTGGTTAGTATACAAATATTAGTGTGAGTGTTTTACACCATAGGATATACCATTGAATTTTAAAATTTGATACATCAGCAGTGCACGTGTGTGTGTGTTTAATGTGGAGTGTGTGGTTAGGTTATATATATAATATAATATATAATATTGTGGGTGTACACTTATAGTTATATAACATTAGGTTAGGATATGTTTTAAAAAAAAAAAAAAAGAAGCACTAGTTCCTCTACACTGCACAGCCGCCGAGAGAGAGAGAGAGAGAGAGAGAGAGAAAGAAGAAGAAGAAAAGGGAAGAAAAAAAAAAAAAGGGTCTCGGGTGCGTAGGAGCGTGGGGAATCGCGGAGCGTATACACCGTGTTGCCAATTTTTTTTTTTAAATAAGGTGAGTTAAATTTTGTGTACCCAAGTATATATATATATACACGTATGTATATATGTATATGGGAGTAAATTAAATTAGTACTTGTTTAATATAATTGTTAGGGTTACATCCTTGTAATGTATACACGTTATTGTGAAGTAATCTAGATTATTTTTTTTTCTTTCCCTTCTTGTGACTTTGTGATTATGATAATAGGGTATTCGACAAGGGTTAGGTGAATAGTTAGTTTGATAAAACCCTATGTGAGATATTCATAGTAATCAAGAAATATATGTGAAAATTCGTTTTTTTATTTTTCACACAGTTGCAAAAACTTCAGAAAATTATTGTAAATTCGTGGGTTGGAATTTTAACATTCTGTCCGCGTGGCCTGTGTAAAACGCAATTCTGCACACTTTTCGTGTTTTGAGTTTTCTCTGATTCTGCACCATTTGGGCTGTAGATTTAAATTTCAGTAGCAGTTTTTATATGATTAAAAACGTATTGGATATCTAAATTGATTTATGTGTCGGGATAAACTCGTGTTCGTTATTGTGATATAACGTGAAAATTTCGTTGAGATGTAAGCATTCTCATCTAATGTTGGGTTTCATAAATTTGTGAATGTGAGACCATTCATGTGAAGATTTTTAGAATTAATATTAGAAAATCCTTTAGTGTGTTCACCACTGCTCCTTATGAGTTATGGCGGCGACTTCGTGGATGACCCGTCTTGTATGATTAGACACGACTACGTGGATGACCCGTCTCTTCATTTTAAGCCTTATGCCCGGCTTGTTGGTCTATTTCATGTGTATTTAGACATTGTTTATTGACGTCAAAAACGTAAGTACTAGCCTTTCGGTGTAGACTCAAATCCCAGTGATACCCCATGGGAGTTGGGACCGGAGTGGGAGTTAGTATTACGTTAGGAGACACATGGGATATATGTGTAGGCTGAACCATGGATGGGTGGCCGAAGTGGTGAACATAAGATTTAATTAACTAAAACACATGTGGTGCTTAAATTGCGGCTATACGTTGTAATGTAGTTCGTTATATTTTGTTGTAGTCGAATCCTTGTCATATCAAACAACTTATGTGGGTATCCGTTAGTTTAAATGTAGTATTGTAGGTGTACCGTAAAATATTTTGGGCACATTGTGAACTAATAATAAATAGGATCAGATTAGTAAATTTGATAATTTGGTCACTTAACTTCACAATTGAGGGTCGTTTCGCGTACCCTAAAGTAAAACGACAATCCGAGCGACTTTCGTGTTTTACACTTTTCCTAAAAACGTCATCTTGACACCGTTTTGATTTAATTTCAGAATCTGCTGAATATCGCGTGTCTATGAGCTGAAGTTTAATAATTAATTTCTGACTTACGTGTTTAGAATTAATGAACGGGTACACGTGGCTTCCCTTGGAAATTTAATTCTGAACATATTTCATGTTTTAAGTTTTGTCCAATTCCAACTCCTTCTTGAAGATATATTCATTTTTTTAAATACCATTTAAAGAAGGATTTTTGATTTTTTTTACTAACATCTATTTATGCAGGATGGTAGGCCCACTAATGTGTTTGCAGGTATTGACCTACCATAGCTAAGAAGAGTAAGTATTTATTCAGTCTAGTTCGGGTAGGAACTATATTGCCGTCACATAAAAGGGAAACTACCCCTTGTCCCGTTATGTGAGCGGAACTACTTTCCTACCCGATCTTTTATTTATTATTGTTGTGTTGGGGTAAGGGATTATGAACGATCTCTAAGATTGTGTGTGATTAGTTTTATTTAACTCATACTAGTCATGTGATTGACCCGTTGAGTTTTCTCGCGGGTGCGTTCTTTTTGGAGCGTAGTCGATCGGAATTTGCAGGGATAGTGAGAAGTTCGTGGCATTTGATAATAGGAGACGTGTGAAGTCTTTATTAGCTTTTAAAATTTTATTTGAGAGTTTTAGTATTTTATATTTTGGCATTGTGGGCCATTTGACTTTATCAGATATTGTTTGAATTTTTTTTAGAGATTAATTATGATTTTGGAACATTAGATTTTGATCCTTATTGATTGGATATTTTACTGGTATATTGTGTTTGGGAGTTAAGTTTTATCTTGTTCAGACTGTGTGATTTTTTTTTTCTTCTTTGCGATCACCTCTAATAATCGGACAACTGGATATTGGTTTAGGGATTTTCCCTTGACTAATATTTAATTGTCTGAAAATTTGGGGTGTGACACATATGGCTGCTGTAATATGTGTCCTAAAACTCGTAAGGATAGATGGAACCTCCGGGCCTCCTGGGAACGGTCCTGCAGGAACCTCCTCATCTGCGGCCTCCTCAATTGGTATATCTAACTCGGTATCCGCCTCAGTTGGTATCTCATCCTCTGTGGATGCAGACCGGCCACGACACCTTCTATTTGAGGCGGTGGGTCGAACACGAGATGTGCTTGCCTTCATATCTACACAAAAATAACAATTACAATAAAGGGCTAGCAAAGGGCTAAGAAATGAGTAACGTTATACAAGGATTCATAGCCCAAGTAGCAAAGGGCTGGCACTTAGTGCCCTCCTGTGTATCCAGGTTCTATATTCGAACCTTCCCCCTCTCCCTTGTAATAAAAAAAAAAAAAAAAAAAACAAAAAAAAAAAAAAAAAAAGAAAAAAAAGAAAAAAAAATGATTAATGCTATGCTTTCGAAATTTGTATCCCAAATGTGTTCCGACACATGTGGTAATGAGCTACCTTTAATAATAGTGGACCCACTTCAACATCCTTTAATAGAAAATCAAGTGGGTCCATTGCCATATGTTTCGGGGACCCTATTTGGGATACAAATATGTGAACCATAGTATAACACTTTTTTTTTTTACTTTATAAGTGGAAAATTGGTGGGTTTTATATAAACTGATGAACAAAGTTATCCTAACAATATGTACACAAAAAAATGTACTTTATAAACATATAATCCAAAAAAAAAAAAAAAAAAGTTCATACGATGCCATACTTTCCAAATTTGGTTCCCAAATGCTTTGTTAGTTGTACATAATGTAGTAGCATGTGATACCACTGATCACAATTACATCAGACAGTACACCTATTAAGCCATTTAGAAACCAAATTTGAGAATCAAATATGAGAATCATAACTTAAGATGGTGGCATAGTAGTGTGGATCTTTCCTTGTTAGTGGAATGTTTCATAGAAGTTGAACAAAAGTATTTCTCTTGTATAATATTATTATTATAGCTATTAGATCAACCAAATGAACATTCAATTTTTTTAGTTCTTGCTTTGTTCAGTTAATATAAGTGGAACATGTTGTATTTGTTCGGCTGAAGTGCATTGAACAAATGCAAAACGTACGACCCTGGTAGTCCGAACGGAAATCGCCCAAACAAAAAAAATTAGCCTTGTCTCTAATAACAAGCACATCACGAAAAATAAGTGTACCGTGAGCAAATTTTTTGGGAAAAATACCAGCACATCACGAAATCAAAGCTTTTAAATTGCTACATCACATATACGAAACACATTAAAAAAAAAAGCATGATTAATCTATGAAAATGTAAGTGTACCGTGAGCAAATTTGGAGGAGCCTTCACCACCATGGCTTCTTGAAAGTTGTCAATCACTGTTGTAAATTTTTGGGTATTTGCTTAGGGTTTGATTGCAAATTAGAAAGGGAAATGATGATAATGGATTAATGGTGGGTGTAGAGAGTAAATAAAATGAGAGATAAAAAGAGGGTGTATTAAGGTTATTTTGGAAATAGAGGATGTGTGTAGAAAGTAAATTATTTTAATTTTAATTAAAATTATGGGTGTAAAAAATAAATGGGTGTAGTGAGGAAATAAGGTGGGTGCAAATAGAATCGCCCTTTATTTTTTCTACTCCAGTTGATAGAGGAAGAAGCCATGGTGCGTAACAAGAAGCCCGTAAAGAAGGTAGAATCGGCGGCGGCTGTGGCCAAGCCGAAAGACCGGCGGCAGAGTAGCGCCGAGAGGTCGGCGTATTTTGCTCGGAGGGAGGCGGCTAAGGTGTTGCGCACTGTACTCCAAGGAGACGCTCGGCGCCGAGCCGTGGGCTCCATTAAATCGCTCGTTTACAGCCCCTCAGTCAGGAACAAAAAAGGCACATTCGCTCTGGTTTGTCAAACCCTCAAGCGTAAGTTAGCAACCCACCCCCACGCCCCCACCCTCCGGGCCTCCCTATTCTCTCTGAAATTCCACAAATTAAAAAAAAAAAAAAAAAATTTATTTGTTGCTTTTTCTTGGAATTGAGTGTGGTAATTGTGTTCTGTTACTTATCTTCATTGACATAGTGATAGAGGTTTGATTGTTAATGATATATTTTTAAGATGTTAACCAAACTAAACATGTTGCCTTTGATAAATATGTAAGAGTAATGTTAGATGTACTCTTAAATGCACAACTAAATGCACAAATCTACTTAAAAATGTTAGACTTTGTGCTAAAAAGTTTGCACATCCTATACAACCCTTTTTTTGTGTACAGATTCTTCTGCACGAGGTCTAACATTTTTAAACAAAATTGTGCATTTAATTGTACATTTGGGAGTACATCTAACATTACTTAATATGTATTGCCACACACACACATACATATATATATATATATATATCACTCTATTGCGTATATAGAGCTATCTCCCTTCCTCATTGGCTTGAGCCATGTTCTTTTTTGAAGTCCTCGTCCTTGCATTGGTGATAATGCATTGTGTTTAAGCTTCTCTCTATCTTTCTTTGTGTGTGGTCTCAATAGAGCTTTCTTGTTTTTCTTACGAATTTGGTGATTAAATTTTGTCTTGCCTACCAAAAATGAAAATTACATTCAATCACGGTCTGCTAATTGGTGAGTTTATTGGTCTTACTTGCGTATAGTCGAACGACAATGAATGACTTCTCGGGTGTCTCTTACATAGGTTCTTACTATGAAAAAACCTTAGTCTTCACATTCTTGTTACTAGTGAGGACGTGGTAATCATCTATGGTAACGAGATACCAAACAGTGTAAACCTCTGCTATTTAAGAGCCTCAATTAATATGAGGGCAGAGAGATTTGAGAGGATCTTCCTTGTACAACGAAGTAGATAATTTACATGCATAATGCGTGTAGAATAGTGTGAGAATGATCATTGCTGTGAAGCTTAAAGTCGTAAGAACAGAATGTTGTGTTGTTAAGACGCAACACGGTTTGAAATGAGTGTGGATGAATTAGATGTCTGCAAGACGAGAAATAATAAAAATTTTTTCGTCGGATGACAAGACGAGAAGAATAGAGTTGTAGACAATTGTTTTGTGCGAGGTTGGAACTAATAGCTCCTTGAGATAAGGTCAAACTCAGTGCACAAGCCTTTTGACACTATCATGGTCTAGGAGAGATTAGATGAACATAGCTTACCCACGCATGCCGAGAGGCTAGGAAGCACTGACACTTCTAATATGGTCACGTGTCGCATGGCAACACTTCACGGATGCTTATCTTGGAGTGTTGACGTGCTATATTTTTAGGATTTTGTCGTGTCAGCGTGTCCATGTCTTGTTGTATTCGTGTCGGTGTGTCCGTGTCCGTGTCCGTGCTTCATAGCCGAGAGGCCATTTCCACTTTTGGAACCCATGATCTCCAAGTAACAATGGAGCAACCTTACCCTTAGGCTGAGGCTCGCCTCTCAATATAACTGCAATTTGTAAATGGCAAATCCAATGCACAAGTCTCCCACAGTGCGGGGTCTGGGAGGATTAGATATATTCATCTTTACCCACCGCATAAAGAGAGGCTATTTCTGAGTTTCGACTCGTGAATGGAGCAAATAAACTAATGAAGGTTGACACGGTCCACATGCAGACAACAGCTAATGGCATTACTACAATTGACATGTGAGTTAACAAAGATTGTGTCCATGGACTTGTTGACCTAAAATATTTTGGATAAGGCTTGGTCAAATTGAGGGCTTACATTACTTGTAGCCGATACAACGCAAATGATACATTGCTCATCAGACCATATTCGTAGGAAGCATTGGTGCGGATGCGGGGTCACTTTTATACATTATTAAAAGTATACTTCCTACATTATTTTATAAACTAAACATTGTCTTGATTTTTATGTAATTACTGCAAATAACAAGCACAAATAAGTAATTTAGCCGTTTGACCTGTAATCCAACTCTCAATATTTTTAAATTGACTTCAAAGTGTTCAAAATTATGTTAGAGTCCCTTTTTAAAAAAAAAACAAATAGTAATAATTAGAAAGACACTCTGCCTCATCCGAGAAGAATCCACACCGGTGCGGGTGCGGGTGCGTCGATCTTTTAGAAGAATCCGTGCTTTCTAGGAATGCGATCTTAATGCATGCTCTTGTATTTCTTTTTATCTTTTTATGTAATTAGGAAAGAATGGAACGTTCTCTGGGTAAGCTTTCTTTATTTAATGTGGAACTGAAGAGGTGAAATCTTTTAGTGGAAGCTTAATGGTAGACGAGGTTCAAGATTATGGATTGGGTTAAACTTGGTAATATAGCCCATATTTATTCATTAAAGATCAATGCAATAGCAATCATGTGGTTTGCACTGCTATGCGAAGCCACTGTTTCTATTTAAGACTAGTTCTTCAAAAATCATTCGTGGAATTTGGGCACTCATATACATATATTTTTTTGGTGTGTATTTTTTACTTATTTTTCCAGATCTCCCAGTTATCAAGGATGTTTTGGATGCAGATAATGTACTGAATGGCAAGTGGAAGGTGACAAACTTCTCTAACACCTATGTATTACAATCTTAGGTTTCTAGTTCTCAAGGTCACGATTTAGTATGTCAAATGCCCTTAATGCCAAGAGCCCAAGCTGGCCGATCTAAAGCTTGCGCTTAGCTTTGGTTCATCTATTATTTAAGAAAATGAAAAGGGAAAGGAAAACAACTAGGAAAACTATTGCCTTATTGTTTTCTTCCATGATTAAATAACATTAGAATAGATATTTTCCACCTACTTCAAGTCTCCTGATAGAACATAACCTGTTGACATCCATATGGGGAGACAAGATTTTATCTGAATATTCCGAGATAAGAAAAGAATGATGCTTTGTCAATGTTACTCTCAATTTGATTCTTTAAACTCTTTGGTAATTGACAACCAGAGGGTGACTGAATGTTCCTTGTTAGCATTGTCTGATATTTTCTTTCATTTATTTCTTCTCATATCTTCAAATGATTTTCTGCAAGTGTTAGTATGTCTAATGGGTCAGTATTGAAATTGTTTACTTTTTCTGATTCTAATGTTCCATGTAATTACTAATGTTACTTATGCTGTTGTTGTTACAGAGGCAAGGGGAATTAATGTACATAATCACATACGATATTCTTTTCGGTCAGGTTGTTATCTTTGTTCTCATGATGGTTTTGACTTCTCCGATGTTTGCAGTTTTTGATTCTTGTGTTGGGAACATTAAGCCAATTGCTTTAAAATCCCTAATGAACCCATTCCTATAGGCTCCGTTTGGCTTGCTCTTTAGAGAATGAAAAGAATAGGGAATGGAAAATGGGAAAGGAAACTATTTCCCTATTATTTTCGCTAGTGATTTTCTTCCTGCTTAAAGACATTCAAAATATTTCAAAATATGATACAAAATCTAGAAAAATGGAAAAGAAAAGACTCACAAAATTCAAAATTTGAAGTTCATTTCATCATATTTTCCTCACTGTTTTCCTTATTAACCAAATGGAGAAAGGTGTTTTCCACAGTGTTTTCTTTTCCTTTCCCTCACTACCTCCATGAAACAAACAGAGACTTAGAGTCTATGGGCATGCTGGAGAATTAGTTAATGTTAAGATAGGTGCTACTTGTCTATGTAATGCAAACATGGTGGTATTTGTTCAGCAGAGAAAGTTGTTTTCAGGTGAAATGAAACGTGAAACATTCACCCTATGCAATCAAAAGTTTTCATGAACGAAGTCTACTAGCCACTATATATTTGTATATGTCAGTGATGTTACTTGCATGTGCTTAGAGTCGGTCGCTCAGAAATTAATGCTATATAAGAAAGCTTAATGACTTTAAACATGCCAAAATATAAATCTCTCCGTAGGTGTGATATAAAAGTAGCGTAATTCCGTAACATATACGATCGGTCTATGCAGATTTCTTTGTTAAATAACTCTTTTTTGCTTTGGGGAAACTTTGAAGGATAGCCCTTCACGTGCATGCTGAATGCAATTTACTGTGACGCTTAATAAATCAAATCCTGCTTAGAACAAGAGTGGATTTATTGTTTTGCAATTATTTAGTAAACCACCAGTTTCTTGAATGTAAATCACATTTCTCCGTCTGTGCTCTTGCTTTTTGTTATAACTATTTCAATGATATTTGTCCTTGAACCTTTTTTTAAAAAATTATTTTGATAGGTAAATTCTTTAGTGGGTGATGCAGAAAAGTTTCTCCTGCTTCAAAAAGAAACTCTGCACTCAAATCTAGCTCGGCTTTTAGTGAGAAAGAGAGTGAAACACGTCAAAGACTTGATGGCTCAATACCAAATTCCTGGTTAGACTTGTAATGCTTTCTTTCTTATGGTGGAGCAGATAAACTCCTATCAGATTTATTCTTAAGAGTTAAATTCATTTTGGAATGAGAGATACACAATATGATCAGCTTTTCAGTTTTTATTTTTTTAAATGTCGGTTGAAACATCACTTTATAACATGGGAAAGGAAGCTTGTGCTAAATCATGAACTTCTAGAAGCCCTATAAAGAGGTTTAGCTCATTTCCATTCATGCTTGAGTCTGACTAAAAATTATATGCTTCCTATTATTTCCAGGATGGTTTCACAACGGTTATCAATAAAAGAGAAAAAAGGAAAAAAAAAAAAGAGTTCCCGGAAGGAAAGAATTTAATTAATAAAAGTAGAAGAAACAATCTTTAGATCCTTTGGAACATTTTGATTGTTCATTTACACTAGAAAAAAAATCAATGGATTGTCGGTATTCCTATTGATCAGCTCCGTATTGACCATGGTTCAAAGTCACTGCATCGGATACTAGTTTGGGAGGCTCCGAGATGACACGGTCATGGCGTTGGCGCGTCGCGGTATAGGTTGATACGCAATGATATGCAATACAAAGATTCAAAATATTAATAACAATAAGTACAAAAAAAATTAACCCATCAAGATTAACGAGTCTGTGACAAAATTACACAAGAATATGTTATGAATCTTTTGAAACTATACAGAATTAAATTACTTATTTATTTGTTAAACAAGCTACATTGATAGTTGACACAATCTAATCATTGACTTCCTCGGTCGTTTGACAATTTTCCCACAACTTCACAAACAAATCAGACGTTCTCTCACTAGATTAGTGTAACAGGTCACGGTCTTGCTCGGTGACCAACAATATCGACGATTTGGGCAAGATGTCTCAGTCTTAGATGATACCTTGAACTGTTAAGTCACCAACTAGTCCAAAAGCTTAAGCTGTTAGAGAATGGCCCAACAATGTATATCAACTTTCAACACCCTCCCTCACGTGCGACCCCGTCTCGCACGTGGAGAGTAAAAACTAAACTTCATTATAGTGTAGACAAATAACAGGGTGCATATATGCACACCAACACGGGGATGGAGAGTCAAACCTAAGACCTCTCACAAACAAGGCTCTGATACCGTGTTAAGGCTTAGTTAAGGCTTAGTTTGGCCCCCACGTGGCTTTTTAAAAGTAGCTTATGAAATTTATTATTGAGTTATTTGATAATTTTGTACAAGTGACACATTACTCTTCAAAAGAACATCATGAAACCAAAAAGCAACCTTAAGCTTTTAAAAGCTCCATTATAGAGCATTTAAAAGCTCCCCCAAAAAAGCCCTAAGTTCAATTTTTGCAAAGCTCATAAACTAGTAACCAAATGAATTTACATGAAATTGTGCTTTAAAAAAGGAGAAGCACCAAAATGGGGGCCAAACTAAGCCTAAGTCACCAACTGCTCCATAAGCTTAAGCTGTTAGAGAATGGGCCCAACAACGTATATCAACCTTCAACATGAACCATGGTATCCACATATGATATAAAGTGAGTTTCTGGTTACTTTTACCCTGGGAGGCAGCATCTTTCACATGAATATAGTGTTCACGTTAAGTTTTTATCTTAGTTTACCGTGAACACAACTAACCGAATATTAAGCACTAAGGTGCACATGAGATATATTCTGATCCTAAAAATGTATTCTGAGTCTATATTGCCAATTTCTGCTGCAGATATTTCAAAACCTCGTTACGTTCGTGTAAACACTCTGAAAGTGGATGTTGAGTTTGCCTTGCATGAATTAAGGAAACAAAGCATGGTACCTTCCTACCAATGTGAAAGCATTTAATTAGGCAGAAATATATATATATATATATACACACATATATATGCAGTGACCAGAAATAAAAAATTGTTGCTCTTTACAAAAACCACTTTAACGCAGGTTTCTGCCTTTCTGTAATGGTGTTGATGTGATGCAATTGACAAATATTTTCTTATGAACCTCTGTTGTCACAATGCTCCTCTCGTCTTCTTCTTGAATTTGTATCGTCGTGTTTACATGTTTGAAATCTTGTATCCATGGAAGCACTGATGCCCTTGTGGGTCCACAATTCTGTATTATGGAAGTCTACTTTAACTTCCTTATTTAGCATGTTGAAGGTCTTGGTCTTCTTCTTCTATGAATTTGTATTGTCGTGTTTACATGTTTAAAATCTTGTATCCATGGAAGTACTAATTCCCTTGTGGGTCCTCCATTTTGTATTATGGAAGTCTACTTTAATTTTCTTAGTTATCATGTTAGAGGTCATGGTCTCAGCAGTGTAATCCACTATTGCAGAACTGTGCTCTAATCTTAGAACTACAATAATATATTCTGTTCGAATATGAAGTATTTGACTGGTGATTGAGAAGTTTAAGAAAAGGTTGGAAAAGGCAACATTTCTCAAAGGAGAGGGGCTCAATCCTAGTAAGAGAGAATTTATAACCTTACAAGCTATTTTGAGTCAATTTTTATCCTTTCATTCCTCAGTTTCGAAAAGATTGGAGAAGTTCAAAATTGACTTTCTTTCCAATAGGATGGGAGGGAAATATAAATATGGCCTTGTATAGATTGGTGGACTGTTTACTCCATTTCAGAGGAGGAGCTTGGAGTTTCGAGTTTGAGAGTGTTCAATTGTCTTTTGGGGAATTGGTTTGTCAAAATTTGCTATTTCGAGGGTGAGCTTGAGAAGAGTGGTTACTATTAAGTAAGGGGGAGGATAGAGGGGGATGGTCTAGGATGGCGGTTATGGTTTCTTGGGTGGAGGTGTGGAGGACATTGTTGGAATATAGGAAATATTTTCTATTTAATTAGATTTTATTGGATTACAATCAAATCTAGAATATATCCTATATTCCAACACTACCTATTGAATGACAGCTATACCAAGAAATGCGGAGATTCCAGCAGAAGCTAAACAACCCATCGAAAATTACCCGACCATTACGATGCAATAGAAATGAATAAGTCCACCGGAAATCATGGCAGAGCTTGACAACTCAAACCAATCAAAGGAATGATTGCCCGGAAGTCTCGCAAAGGTCGTCGGAGCAGTGCGAAGGCTGGCAAGGGTTGTTGCGGATAGGGTTTCAAATTGAATATGATTAGGGATTGTGAACTGAACTGGTTCAATTAGGGTTTGGAAAGGAGAGGATTGGTTCAATTAGGGTTTTGGTGACGAAGATGGGTTAGACATGGATTGATGATGGAAGGACTTGTTTGCTTTTGACAAGATTGAACATACGAAGATGTTTAAGATCCGGTGAGATTGAAGGTCCGGTAGGCGGCCGTCCGCCGGTGGTGGAAACAAATACACTATCCTAGAATAGGTTTGGCTTTGATACCATGTAAATAAACTAGAAGGAATTATATTGATGTTATATTAACAATGATTACAAGAGAGGCCTATATATAGGCAATAACATAAATGGGAAAAAAAAAATCCAAAATACCCACTAGGGTTAATATCATGATGATGTACTAATAACTTAAGCCTTAATATACTTAAAGAAGAAAGTTAGGGCAAAACTTTAATCTTATTAATTTCACCTAACATTGATACAAATATATACAGGAGGAACCGGAAAGAAAAGGAAAGAGAATAAATAGAAAAGGAAAGAAATAAAATCATAAAAGATCCTAAAGATAATATCTAAATATTCCAACACTCCTCCTCAAGCTGGACCGAAGATATCCAAGAGCCCAAGCTTAATCAGAGAAGTCTTTAAAGAGAAGGTCCAATTCGTTTAGTAAACATGTCGGCTGTCTGCTCAAGAGAAGGAACAAACTGCAGAATGATGACCCCAGACTGAACTTTCTCACGAATAAAATGAACATCAACCTCAATGTGCTTCGTACACTCATGAAGAACAGAATCAGAAGCAAGCATTATCGCTGACTTGTTATATCACAAAACAATGTAGAGGACTCAGTCCCAAGGAATCCTAATTCTCGCAAGAGAGACTGAATCCATAAAATTTCACAAATGCCCTGTGCCATAGCACGATACTCAGCTACAGCGGAAGACCTCGAAACAACTGCTTGTTTCTTGCTTTTCCAAGAGATAAGGTGATTACCATAAAATGTGCAAAAACCGGAAGTCGACCGTCTATCACTCTTGGATCCAGCATAATCAGGATCAGTAAAACACGAAATTCCAGACTGCTTTCCAGCAGCAAAAAAGCGACCCAGACCTGGGCAGGTTTTAAGCTACCTCAGGATATGATGAACAGCATCCATGTGAGAAGTGCGAGGAGCATGCATAAACTGGCTCACAACGCTCACAGCAAAAGTAAGGTCAGGTCTAGTGTTGGTCAAATAGATGAGACGACCAACTAAACGCTGATAAGAAGATGGATCAGATAGGAGCTCTCCTGACTCAGATGATAACTTGAAATTTGGATCCATAGGTGCCGAGGAAGGACGACATCCCATCATACCTGTATCACGGAGAAGATCCAAAACATATTTCCGTTGAGACAGAGATATCCCATGACGAGTCCTAGCAACTTCAATGCCAAGAAAGTATCGTAGTGCACCTAGATCTTTTACATCAAAGGACTTCCTAAGTTTTTTCTTTATATCCTCAATACCTGAAGAGTCATTGTCGGTTATAATGATATCATCCACATATACAGACAGGATGACACATCGACCATCAGGACGTCGTCGAATAAAACATGTGTGATCAGAATGACACCTGGTGAACCCTGTAGAAAGAACAACTTCACTGAATCGGTTGAAGCACGCCCGAGGAGATTGCTTTAACGCATATAGAGACTTACGAAGACGGCAAACTTTCCCAGAATACTTCCCCTCAGCCCGAAACTGTTTGCACCCAAAAAATACATTTTTTAAAGTAAAAAATGGTAGAGGCCGATTGGAATATTTTAATCGGACATAGAGACCGTTTGCATAAATTAAGGGACAAGTGATTAGTTCAAAGTTGGAAGGGCCGAATGAGTCATCGGGCTAGCTAGCATATTTCATTCGGACTGTTAGATTGGCATACATATTATTTTGGTCCAGTAAGTAGCCCGATGGTTTTTGGTCATTTAGTCTGATCTACTTATAAATTTGGCCAACTTAATTGACTGTTTAGTAATTATGCTCAAATGGTTTGATCATGTAGCCACGTGGATGTTCATTTCCATCAACACTTTAGTTTGGCAATGGAGTATGTGGTGGGCCATGTGTTCATACATCCATTCTGCCAATTTGTCTATCGGGCTTTACATGTCTATCGGGCATCAAGGTAATCGGGCTCACCATTATTTGGTCATGGTTTCTTGTGTAATGGCCACGTGGAAGTAATATGGTGGGTCCAAGTCTTGTGGATTTGATGATTAATGTAGCAATACACGTGGATTTCGGACTCAGCAGTTGTCATAAAAGCTATGATGGTGGATTTTAGTAACTGAGCATATTCACGTGCCATTCAATTATTGTGGGCCACACACTAGTTGGCTGCCATTTTAATTGTTTAATTCGGACTGGGCATGTATTTTGTTCGGGCTGAAGGATATGTTAACTGCTTAAGGAAAAGATTTGGTTAATCACTTTAGGGAAGAATATTAGTCCCTATAAACTCTTAAGTGATAATAATTTTATATTGTGATAAGGGGGAATATTAGGAAAGATAATATTTTTGGTATCATCTCTTATGGAAAGATAATGTTATCACATTAAGGGAAGTATATCTTTTTACTTGGAGGGGAAGTCAGCTGCACCAAGACTAAATATGGACCAGATTCAAACTGCATATATATACACCTGTATATTTATATTTATATATATTTCGAAGATATAGCAGCTTTATCAGATTGGGAGATAAACTGGTATTTTTTACCAGATAATGATGCATCTGATATTTCCTACCTTATCTAGAAGACCTCCATGGCCGCTATAAATCAAAAGGCAGGCCAAGCAATCAAGGCACCCCGCGTCTCTTCGACAAATGCATCCAAAAAGCATTCCTTTAGCATTCTTAGTTTAGGCAAATAAAAGCGTTCTTTTATTTTCTTAGCTTTTGTAATTACTTCTTGTAATTTCTTTTCTTTAATTAAATAAAAGTCTATTTTATTTAATTCATCTTTCATCACTTGTATGGCTTGTGTGCTTCAATACTGCCATAGGATCTTAGGCCAAGGGTACTTTCCTACTTGGCCATCACAATCGTTTTGATAGAAGTCAGATTTCCAAACCTTGTGTATCACTCACACAAGTGACTTAGGAAATTTTGTTTTATTAGTTTGGGCCTACCTAACAAGGCTCTGGCACGCCCGAATAAATATTATAGCAAACAATTTGGCACGCCCAGTGGGACCGCCAAGTGATGAGCCATGCACACACTGAAGCATGGCTACACTTTTACAACAACCAGATTGGTTGGCGGAATGAGTCAATACACCAACTTCGCGAAGAAATCTATCGTTTCTACAACGATGGATATTGGAATGAAACTGGTCATCTTTACAATGAGATAGACCGTTTTGAGGCCGACATGCGATTTTTTAATCAAGAAATCGGCCTCCTCAAAGCTTCGAGTGGAGCTGATGAACCGCCGCCCGAGGGAAATTCGTTCATGTCTCTAGACGAGTTTCTATACGGTGACTGGCGAAAGAATCTAGTTTGTGACAACATTCTTCGTGCTCTTGAAGATAAGGCGCACTCGAGAGAACAGCAGGCAAAGCTTAGCCGATTTGAAGAAGACACGAAAGCAAGCCTGGCAATACTAGAGGCTCAAAGGCAAAAGATCGAACAATTCTTAAAGTCACGACAACGGCCCAAGAAGGCCGATGTTACTACTCCAAATCAAGAGACCGATGTCTCTGGTCATCTTGATTCCACGCTGTCCAAGCCGCTTGGGGGGCAAGACGGCAAAAAATTAAATAAAGAGCCGAATAATTTTATTTCGGCCATAGAGATCCTCACTGACGTGGAAGAAGATGACGAAGCGCTCGGGGGGCAAATTCAAGATGAGCTTCAAAATTCTGTTGAGGCCGAAAAGGAAGAGTGTGATGGGCCGAGTGATCCCGTATCGGCCATAGAGCCTCCTAGTGATGAGGAGGACGATGATGAAGACCCCATGATTGACGAAGAAATCGGCGATAAAGGGCTCGGGGGGCAAGCACCGTCGAGACCGATTGATGTTAAATCGGTCCATGAAGCTTTTGAAAATATTCCCTTGAGGAAACTCACCCTTAAGGAATTATTCAAATATTTCGGTCTTGTTGTAATGACCGATTATTATTTTTACTTTAAGCCAATTAATTATTTGGCTTGGGTTGATCTACATCCACGATGGCTGAGTGGATGTCACCAAAAACTTACGGTTATTTGGTGGCTCTTTTTACAACAGTGGTATTATCGAGAGATTGAAAAATTACTAAGACCGAAGGTGAAAAAATTAATTCGGTCTAACTAGTAGTGCTATTCGGACTCACAAGACCGAAAGCAAGAATAATAATAAATAAAGTAATGCTAGAAGGATGCTTGGGATGCTGATCGGATATAGGGGCTGATGGTGTACTTTCAGAAGTGTGCAACAGTCAAGTAGTAAAGCCCGATTACATGGAGGTGGTGGGTTCAAAGGTGTTACATGGTTGGCAGCTGACAATTATAATTCTGTCTCTTGACCAAGCCCGATGTTAGTCCAAAGATCATCGGTCTACATGATAAGACCGATGCCAGTCAAAAAGGTAATCAGTCTCTAGAAAAATATGGCCATTCAAAATTTCACTTGCTTTTATTTTAAACGGCCAGGGGGGCAATTGTTTGCACCCAAAAAATACATTTTTTAAAGTAAAAAATGGTAGAGGCTGATTGGAATATTTTAATCGGACATAGAGACCGTTTGCATAAATTAAGGGACAAGTGATTAGTTCAAAGTTGGAAGGGCCGAATGAGTCATCGGGCTAGCTAGCATATTTCATTCGGACTGTTAGATTGGCATACATATTATTTTGGTCCAGTAAGTAGCCCGATGGTTTTTGGTCATTTAGTCTGATCTACTTATAAATTTGGCCAACTTAATTGACTGTTTAGTAATTATGCTCAAATGGTTTGATCATGTAGCCACGTGGATGTTCATTTCCATCAACACTTTAGTTTGGCAATGGAGTATGTGGTGGGCCATGTGTTCATACATCCATTCTGCCAATTTGTCTATCGGGCTTTACATGTCTATCGGGCATCAAGGTAATCGGGCTCACCATTATTTGGTCATGGTTTCTTGTGTAATGGCCACGTGGAAGTAATATGGTGGGGGTCCAAGTCTTGTGGATTTGATGATTAATGTAGCAATACACGTGGATTTCGGACTCAGCAGTTGTCATAAAAGCTATGATGGTGGATTTTAGTAACTGAGCATATTCACGTGCCATTCAATTATTGTGGGCCACACACTAGTTGGCTGCCATTTTAATTGTTTAATTCGGACTGGGCATGTATTTTGTTCGGGCTGAAGGATATGTTAACTGCTTAAGGAAAAGATTTGGTTAATCACTTTAGGGAAGAATATTAGTCCCTATAAACTCTTAAGTGATAATAATTTTATATTGTGATAAGGGGGAATATTAGGAAAGATAATATTTTTGGTATTATCTCTTATGGAAAGATAATGTTATCACATTAAGGGAAGTATATCTTTTTACTTGGAGGGGAAGTCAGCTGCACCAAGATTAAATATGGACCAGATTCAAACTGCATATATATACACCTGTATATTTATATTTATATATATTTCGAAGATATAGCAGCTTTATCAGATTGGGAGATAAACTGGTATTTTTTACCAGATAATGATGCATCTGATATTTCCTACCTTATCTAGAAGACCTCCATGGCCGCTATAAATCAAAAGGCAGGCCAAGCAATCAAGGCACCCCGCGTCTCTTCGACAAATGCATCCAAAAAGCATTCCTTTAGCATTCTTAGTTTAGGCAAATAAAAGCGTTCTTTTATTTTCTTAGCTTTTGTAATTACTTCTTGTAATTTCTTTTCTTTAATTAAATAAAAGTCTATTTTATTTAATTCATCTTTTATCACTTGTATGGCTTGTGTGCTTCAATACTGCCATAGGATCTTAGGCCAAGGGTACTTTCCTACTTGGCCATCACAATCGTTTTGATAGAAGTCAGATTTCCAAACCTTGTGTATCACTCACACAAGTGACTTAGGAAATTTTGTTTTATTAGTTTGGGCCTACCTAACAAGGCTCTGGCACGCCCGAATAAATATTATAGCAAACAGAAACCCTGGAGGAGGATCTATATAAATAGTTTCATGAAGGTCACCATTGAGAAACGCATTTTTCACATCCATCTGACAGAGAGGCCAAGAATGGGAGGCAGCCAAAGACACAATAAGCCGAACAGTAGTAAGCTTGGCAACGGGGGCAAACGTAGCACTGAAGTCTTTGCCTGGAACTTGGGTAAATCCTCGGGCTACAAGGCGTGCCTTATAGCGATCAATAGTACCGTCAAGAAGATGCTTAACTGTATATACCCATTTGTAGCCAACGGTCTTCTCCCCAGGAGGGAGAGGAACAAGCTCCCATGTACGATTATGCTCAAGGGTCTGCATTTCTGCTTACATGGCAGTAACCTAATTGGGATTCTGGAGAGCCTCAGACACAGTCCAGGGAATAGAAACAGAGTCAACCTGACCAAGAAAAGCCTGATAGGAACCTGAAATAGCAGAATAAGAAATATACTGAGAGATAGGATGTGCAGTGGAACAAGAGTAACCATACCGATTAATCGGGCGAGACACACAGATAGACCTTCTTAGAGGTATAGGAGCTGGTTCTGGAGAAGTTTTTGGAATAGGAGCTTGAGCACGTGGACGACGAGAGTAATGATATTCCGGGGAAGACGTGATCACAGGAGGAAGAGAGTCAGGAGGAGACACAGATTCATCAAAAATAGGAACAGGACGAGGAAGCTCGTCTGCCAACACCGAAGTATCCTGAGAGGGCAAGGATCCTGAGAGGGCAAGGCAGGTAAAGTAGAAGAATCTGCAAAGAAGGAAACATCTTCCAAAAAGTAACATCCATAGAAGTATAAAATCTACGAGAAACAGGGTCGTAACACCGATAACCCTTAGACATGGGCGAGTACCCAAAAAACACACAACGGATAGCCTTATCATCCAATTTAGTGCGGAGAGGACTGCGATTTTGCACAAAACATGTGCAGCCAAAAACACGAGGCAAAACGTGGAAGAGGGTGCATTCGGGCTGAAGAACATGAAGAGGTGCCTTTCCATCGACTCGGAGTACGATTAATAAGATAGGTGGCAGTAAGGACGGCAAGATGCCAAAAATACTTAGGTATCTCCATGCCCCGAAGAAGACAACGACCAACAGATATGATGTGGCGGTTCTAGCGTTCCGCAACACCATTCTGTTCTGGAGTATATGTGCAAGTAAGTTGGAGGATACCTTCTGGAGTATATTCACGTCCATTATCAGAACGAAGAGTACGAACAACAGTTTGAAACTGGGTTTTAGCCATTTGTAAAAATAGAGTAAATAGGGAGAAAACCTCAGATTATTTCTTCATTAAATAAACCCATGTGCAACGTGAATAATCATCAATAAAAGTGACATCATATCTATAACCTGATAAAGCTGTAACAGGGGAAGGGCCCCACACATCAGAATGAATAATATCAAATGCACAAGGGGCTCGAGACACACGAGGTATATAGCTAGAACGAGTATGTTTAGAAAGTTCACACACCACATAATGAAATTTATTATGCTCTCAGGCTTTTATTAATTCTGAGAAAAGCAAACAGAGATATTTAAAATTAGCATGACCAAGACGGGCATGCCACAATTCCAAAATTTTAAAAGAAAAAACACTAGAAGAGGAACTAGGTAAAACAGACGCCTGGAGACTAGAAGACATAATCGGTGGTGGTTCCCCAAAATAATAAAGTCCATTGCGCTCATACCCTGTACCAAAAATCTTCTTCGTAGCCAGGTCTTGCAAAAAACACCGATCAGGTAAGAAGATGACAGCACAATTATAACATTTGGCAAGACGACTGACAGATAAAAGATTTAAGGGAAATTTAGGAATATGAAGGACAGAAGATAAAGTAATCGCCGAGGATAAATGAACATCACCCTTACTACTAACACGAGTAGTGGAACCATCAGCCAGACAGACAGATTGGGTAACAGGTGTAAGGACGGAAGAAAAAAGAGACAACTCACCGGTCATATGATCGTTAGCTCCAGAGTCCAGAACCCAAGTTGGAGTTCCTGACTTAATATGAAAAGCAGTGGAAGTACCTGAAGCAAGAGCAACAATGGTTATAGAAGAGGAAGAGCCCGATGACTGTTGAAGAAGAAAACCAAGCTAACTCTGAATCTGGCCAAGCTATGACTGAAGCTGACTCTGAGCCTGATGAAGCTGTCCAATATCTGGAAGAGGGGGGTCAGAACCAGTATCAGCAATCGCAGCAAAGCGAGGATCAGGAGCACTATTAGTCTTACGAGCATGCTGTTGCTTCAATTCCGGATGAAGTTTGAAGCACCGATCCTTGGTGTGACCAATGCCATTACAATAGCGACAAATAGGTTTCCTACAACCCAGGCGAGCACTAGTATTAGCTGCAAATGCCATCTGATTAGGAACAGAAGGTGGCTCAATACCTGGAGCCAAAGGGGCCTGAACAGGCTGAATAAGACGCCTACGACACTCATCACCATCAAGTGTAGCAAAGGCCTCATAGTGAGACGGCAATGGTGACGTATTCAAAATTTGAGTGCGAAGAGATTCGAACTCTGGTTTCAACCCCATCAAAAACTGATAAGTGTGCAGACTCTCAGACCGCTGAACAATAATTTCTGCAATGTCAGCAGGAAAATCAGAAAGAGGCTCATACTGGGCCAATTGAGGAAGCCAAAATAATCAGCAATACTATGTCGTAAAGAGTCCTGTGAGGCTTGAGAAATTTCCCGGTGAAGTTCGAAAATACGAGAAGCATTATGAGCATGCGCATACATCTTAGTTAGGGCCTGCCAGAGACCAGGTACTGATTCATGGTACATAAAAATCTGATAAATACGATTCTCCATGGAATTGAAGAACCATCCTAAAATAGTGCAGTTATCCATGTCCCACTACGCACGTTTGGGATCAGAATCAGCAGGGTTAGTTTCCTTGTCAAAAATCCAACCAAGCTTGCCTTTTCCACCAAGAAAAAGGCGAAGAGAACGAGACCACGCAGCAAAATTTTGTCCATTCAACAGGACACTAGTAACCCGTTGGGCTGGAGAATGCTGAGATACAGAGAGATCCGTACGTGGTTGAGAACCAGAGGCAACGACGTCCTTGGTGATGTCAATCATGGTTGATGAATAAGAAAAAAGAGACCTTGAAGAAGATCCAACTGAAGTGACAAGGAAACAGAGGGCTACCAACAATCAACTGGTAGCTAATAGAGATCAAGAGAGCACTGAAAGAAAGCTCTAACACATCGCAGAAATAGACCCAACTGGGCAAGGCAGCACTAAAGGCTCTGCAATAAGAAGGCGCAGCACAGAGGCTGCGTAGAGGGACTGCGAGGTGGCTGGTGGTTTGCCGAGGGGCTGGACTGGTGCGGTGAGTGCTGGGAAGGGCTGGACTGGTGTGGCGAAGCTTGGAAGGGGTGGGCTGGTTGTGGCGAGGTGGTTAGGTAAGGGTGAGGCTGCGGCTGGATGATGGTAAGGCTAGGGTTAGGTTTAACCTTGCTCTAATACCAAGAAGAAAGTTAGGGCAAAACTTTAATCTTATTAATTTCACCCAACATTGATACAAATATATGCAGGAGGAACCGGAAAGAAAAGGAAAGAGAATAAATAGAAAAGGAAAGAAATAAAATCATAAAAAGATCCTAAAGATAATATCAAATATTCCAACACTTAATGACTAATTTATCCTCTAACACTGAAGAAACTTTGGATCCAACTTAAAACCTTAAGCTGATAGGTAGATAGGCCCAACATGTATATCTAGGCCTAGCCAACCCATATTTATTCTCTGTGGAACACTTTCTCTAACACCCCCCTCACGTGCATCCTCTTCTTGGGTCTGTCATGTGCCGCCTCATTGGTCCTTTGCAAGAGGATTTTGAGTAGACCCGTGATTCGAGAATTCCATTTTCCGCGGCTCATTGGTCTTATCATTGTGCAACCTTTTTGGGTCTGTCCTCTTGGGGTGTGGGCTAATTCTTTTTGTTATTATTATTATTATTATTTTTTTAAATAAAGGGTTGGAGGTGGGGCTGGCTCTAATACCAAGAAGAAAGTTTCTTCATAGGATTGAGAGTGTATGTTGCCATTCTTCTTTGTGATTTGCCGATTAGTATTGTGAGATCGAGAAGAATCTTGTTATTTTGCCAATCTTCTTCGAGAGATTACGAATGTTCCGTTGCCGATTGTCTTCTGAAATCGAGAACCCCTTTTGCGCTAGAGATTTGTTTTGACAATCCATCGGTCGGGTTGTCTGTTGTTCATCAGCTACAAGCTTCAGTTTGGATCGTTGTTGTTCGAAGATCATTACTATTGGATGGAGATTTATTTTTGCCGACTTGGTGGAATTGAGAGTTTTTTTTTTGCTTGTAATCTTCTTTCCAAACTTCGATTTTAATTTTCAATGCCTCTTTCTGTTTGACGGGGAGTGTTAGAGTATAAATTAGTCATTAAGTATGGTAGGGCTTAGGTCATTAGTACATTATCATGATGTAAGCCCTAGTTGGTATTTTGGTATTTTTTCCATTTATGTATTGCATTTATATAGGCCTCTCTAGTAATCAATGTTAATATATCATCGATATAATTTCATCATAATTTCATCTAGTTTATTTGCATCCATTATGAGGGGTCGGAGGGAATTTTGTATAGACATTAATATATGGCGGCAACATGGAAAATTGTTAGCTTTTGCCATGATGAGGTGCAATGGAGACTCCTCTCGAATTGTCCTTCAATTGTTTAGACTTGGGGCAAATAAATTAGCGTATAACTTTGATGGGGAATGACCTATACAAGGACATTTCAATTCGGGTGCCGTACAGGTGTAAGACACGCGGCTGAGATAACTAACTATGAAAAAGGACCCAACAAGGTGGCTATTTTTTGACATAAGGAATTGGTCGATGAGGCCAATAAGCAAGGGACTAAGTGCTAGCTGCAAGTAAACTCCAAGAAAACGGATGCACGTTAGCTTGGAGTTTTCTTTCTGGCTTTTGACGCGGCTACTTGGAACTTGTAGGCTTCCGCCTCCTTTTTCCTTACGGACAAGGGAGCTAATGAAACTATTTTAGTATAATTTAATTGTCTCAATTCCAGGCGGTTTTTGTAATGGAAGAGACGTTTGGCGATATGCTTGCGTTTGTTTGGAGGAATCATTATAAATGATTAAAGTGTGTATGCATAAATTTAAACTTACCCCAATTCGAGTCAAGAGATAGATAATAAAATGAGAGATAACTAGTGGGTATGTTTGATAATATAGGAAAAACAATTGTGGATGCTACACGTTATTTCGCATACTTAAATAACAAAATATAACTTTTATTTGCTCTGTCCTAGCTGTGTCGTACATTTTTCCATTTTCATGCTGCCGTGTCGTATACGTGTTCGTAATTCGTATTGAGAGTAAAAGGAGTGGAAAAGCAAGCCACTTCTCCTCGGGTATTCAGTGATTGCCCAAAATTTTTTTTGTGGCAATGGGGGGAATTTTGCAACTGATTTATATTGGGAACATTCGAACATGGGGGAAGGGTGGTAGATATAGAAATGGATAGAAAAATAAGCAAGGAAAAATTCAATATGAAGATTTTATTCACTTTTAGTCACTCCTTTGGATTTCTATTCCCTCGGAAGAGAGTTTGGAGGACATTTTGTTGGTCAACAACTTACACGGGGATCCGTACTATCAGTAATTCGTTTTGCGGGGAAAGTTTATCTCTAATTGGTGTTGTATGTGTAAAGAAGAGGGGAATCAGAGGATCACTTCCTATTCATTGGTAGAAAGCTGCGGATCTGGTTCCCCCACTTTATTTGTTGGTAGGAGCATGGTTGTTAGAATCGATTGATGCACAAATCGATTCGTACCCAATCGAATCAAATTTCAGACAATCTGATACGATTCAAGTTGCAATAGGCTTCATATTCATAATTTTGTATTTTGAAGTTTAAAATTTTAGGTGGAAAGCTTCAACATTTTTAGCCTTAATACTGCATGAAACTTGTTTTAAATTGTTATTTTGTTCAGTTTAAGTGGTATGTACGTATGTATTATATGGGTAAACATCATTGACCTCCCCTGAGGTATGACATAATATCAATGACCTCCCTTGAATTTTGAATAATATTAGGGACCTCCTTTCTCACTTACTGAACTGACGCTGTTTGTTGGACACTTGAAATTACCATGTCGTCCTCACTTAATTATTATAAAATAAATACAAAAAGTTGTTCTCTGAAAGACAAATATATCTTTTATTCATTATAATGTGTGGGCACATTTTTCAAATGGAATAATAATATAAAGGTTTTAATGTCACTTCAAACAAGCTAGTGAGATTATTTGTCGTTTTCTCAAAAACAAGGTTGATAATGTCATTTTACCTTAAATATTTGCAGACATCACAAAATTTTATCCACTTTAGTTCGCCGCCGTTAATGGAAGGAGGTGAGCGATAGAAACTCTTAAAAATAAGGGAGGTTGTTGATATTATTCACTACTCAAGGAGGGTCTTTGATATAAGGCCATACTTTAGGTTACCCATATTATTTTTGTTTTTTTTGAAAGGTTGAATCTTAGGATTCACAATTCCATACGATACTGTAATGGTTAAGAGCCACGAACGAAGATTCTTGCAGCAAGAAGACCAATAGTGTTGGTAGTTATTTTATTTTTTATATTTCTTTTCTTTTCTTAAGTCTTAAGGACCATTATGTAATTTCTCTACTATTTTTCCATTTAATATAAAAGGGATTTGACAAGTTCTCAACCTTAAGCTTCGCCAAAATAATATTCAACATGGTATCCGAGCTTGGTTGGGCTTGTCTTCTGGCGTGCCGAGTGTCCGGCTGCTACCGTTAGGGTATGCCGAGTGTCCGGCTCCTCTGGTTCAGGGGGTGTGTTGAAATGCCCCACATCTCCCATTTATTGCCCCTTCTGTGCAGTTTATAGGGCTTTAGTTCCCCTCTCCTTAACACCCGGGTTTTAAGGAGTTGAATGGGCTGGGCCTTACATTCAAAGCCTTCCATCAGATGATTTGCTATGTAGCACGGGTATAGACACGTGGCACGGGTACAATACGATACGGGTACGACTATTCCAAAAAATGTAGGGTACGGGTACGTCTAAGGTACGTTGAATAAAAATATATTTTTTCAAATATTTATATACAAATACAAAGACTACAAATGTTAAATAAATAAAAAGATTAAATTTATAATTTCTTTGTGGGTCTTTTAGAAATAACCATAGATTTGGGGTTTAAATAATATGTACTTATTAGATATGTGGTGTTATTTGAAAATACGAAAAGATTGGAAATATGTATTTAATATTTGTAACAATATAAGGGGTCTATTCATAATAACTTAAATATTAATTATATACACACACATTAGGGTTAGAGTTTTTAGACTTTAGTTACTTGGTTCTCATCCAGCCGCAGCAGCCACTACAGATTGAGAGAGAGAGAGGGAGAGAGAGAAGAAGAAGAAGAAGAAGAAGAAAAAGAAGTCCGAGAGAGAGAGAGAGAGAGAGAGAGAGAGAGAGAGAGAGAGAGAGAGAGAGACGAAGGGGAGGAACACACTTGGGTAGATCTACTAGATCGACGACCAGGAAGGGGTAGATCGACGACCAGGTAAGTTGTCGTCTTCTTCTTCTTCTTCGTCTTTTTCTTTTCCTGCTGTCGGTTCGACCATGTCGCCGTACCCATGGCGTACCCAATCCGTACCCAAGACGTATCCAATGTTTTCTTTTAATTTAAATTAGCCGAACACCGCTAGAGGAGTACCCGCCATGTACCCAGCCGTATGGTACGCGTGTCGGTACCCTCCAGGTACCCGGCACTGGTACTCCCCTGAAAATGGAGTACCCATTCTTCATAGATGATTTGTACTCAGTTTGGGGTAGACATAAAAATTTTGTGTTCTGATAATTGGGGTGAGTATATTGATTCTGGTCTTGGGGAATAATTCATCAGACTTTTTGCACTGATACACCTCAACAAAATGGGGTGGACGAATGCAAGAACCGTCACTTGTTAGAAGTTGCTCGTTCCATGCTCTTCTCAGTAAATGCTCCCAAGTCTTACTGGGGTGAGGCAGTCCTAACGGCTACTTACCTCATTAATCGTCTTTCTACTCGTGTGTTGAACAAGAGAGCACCAATTGAAGTGCTCCTCCCCTCTTCAACACTCTTTTCTATTCCTCCCCGGGTCTTCGGTTGTGTGTGCTTTGTTCATAACGATTCTCCCACTCGTGGGAAGTTAGATCCTCGTGCCCTTAGGTGTGTATTCATAGGTTACTCTCCTGCTTATAAGGGGTATAAGTGTTATCATCCTCCATCTCGGAAGTGGTTTGTATCTATGGATGTCACATTCTTTGAGTGTCAATCTTGCTTCCAGAATTCCCAGGGTTCCCAGTCATCTCTTCAGGGGGGAGCAGAGGTTAGAGGAAGGGATGCATGTGTTCACGTTGCCTACGATTATTGAGGTTGAAGCAGAGATGATCACAAAAAAAGGGTGTGATGAAAAGGAGTCGGAGGGAGTAAAAGTGTGTGAGGTAAAGGAGTCAGAGGAAGAAAAAGAGGGTGAGACAAAGGAGTAGGAAAAAAAAGCAATTCCAAAGGAGAAAGAATTGTTGGTCTATTCAAAGGAACATGGAGTAAGAGAAAGACTGGAGAAACTCCTTCTCCTGATAAAGAGGAAACTTCTCTTATTCTTTCACTGCTATTCCCACTGACTGATGAAGATCCAGGTAATTCTGATATACCTTCTCCCATTGAGTCTGATGATCTAGATGTGCCCATTGCTGTTCGTAAGGGTGTTAGGTCTTGTACTCAACATCTTATATCTAACTTTGTGTCTTACTCTCACTTGTCCCCTCCCTATAGAGCCTTTGTTTCAAATATTTTCTCTCTTTGTGTACCTAACCATGTCCAGGATGCTCTTGCTGATCCTAAGTGGAAACTGTTGAATGTTTTATGTTATTTATAAGTTTTTGGTGTCTATTTAGATTAGATTATATTAGGAGGACTACAGTGTAATTATATTTCCTTTCTTCTCTATGTTAATAAAATAACGTGAGGCACATTGTCTCACTATGCTTTTTGGAACAAATAATTTCTCAACATGGTATCAAAGCCACCCTGAGTAGGGTTTTCACCAATCCACCAACACCACCACCTGCGCCTCCACTAACACCACCACCACACCCATTGCCGCCACTGCTCCAGGCCACCCCATCAGCGCCGAACCCTAAAAGGGCTTCCCAGCCCTGCGCCGAAGGTAACACAACCCCAGCCGCAGCTTCCCTGGCCTACCCAACTTAAACCGCAGCCCCTCCAGCCTTCCAAACTTACGCCGAAGTCACCAGGCTCTCCCTGGGCTGCGCTATTGTACCCTGGCCTGACTTCTCTTTTTCTCATCCTTTCTCTTTGTTCTTCAACCCTAGATCAGTAAGTTCCAGTTTGACACTGATCTGATCACAACCTTTTCTTCTCTACCCACAGTTTAGGTCCGTGTTCGGACCATGATTTGTCCATAATTGGATGATTGGACACGACTAGTTGTGCAATTAGTGCCGTTGGAAGGTTATTCTGTGGAAATTTTTTCTTGAAATCATGTCTAAAGATAGTCTTACCGGTGGAAATTCCGGAGTTGTGAGTTCTCCTATAAGCAATGAGAAGCAGTCCCTTATTGCTGAGAACCCTGGGTCCAAGATTACCACAGAATTATTCAATGGAGAAAACTATATTACTTGGAGTCAATCAGCCACGTTTTGGTTACGCAGTCGATCCAAGTATGGTTATGTTGATGGCACCCTCAAGGCACCTAGTCGTGAGGATCCCACCTATGGGAAGTGGGAGGTTGAAAACTACCTTGTTATGAGTTGGTTGGTACATTCTACGGAACCTAGCATTGCTGCGTTTTTTTTGGAAATGGAGACAGCTCTTGATATTTGGGATACTCTTGCCCAAACTTATGCCAGAAAGGGTAATATTGCTGAGGTTTATGAACTTCGAAGACGGATTGAGGCTGAGGTACAAGGTGAGCGCTCTATCCTTCAGTATTACACTTCTTTGAGCACTATGTGGAAGCATTTAGATCACTTGAAGAATTTTCGTCCCATTTGTCCTGCTGATGCCACTAGCTTTAAAGAGTATATTGAGAGTGAAAGAATATTTAAGTTTCTCGCTGGTCTCAACTCAGAATTTGATCAAGTAAGGGGTAGGATTCTTGGGATAGAACCTTTGCCATCACTACGTGAGGCTTTTGCTTATGTTCAAAATGAAGAGAGCCGGCGTTCAGCCATGCTTCCTGCTTCCTCTACTGATCGGTCCGCATTGAATTCTTCTAATCAAAGAGGGGGTAAGGGGCCTAACTATAATCCATGGAGAGATTAGTCTATTGAGAGTGTTGACTCCAATGCTAAGTGGTGTGATTATTGTAATAAGCCTGGACATGTTCGTGCCACCTGCTGGAAACTTCATGGTCGTCCACCTGTGGCTAGAGGGAGAGGTGGAGGACGTAGTGGGGGTCGAGGAGGTGGACCTAGAGCTCACTTATCTACTGGTACTGATTCTCATCCACAGTCTGAGGATTTGTCTTCTGGTTCTGGTAGTCTTCCGGGTGCTATCAGTAGTTCTGATTTGGAGACTCTAAGGCGTATTATGACACAGTTGGACACTCCTACGAGCTCTTCTACATCTTTTGCCCAAACAGGTAAGGTAGTTAATTTTACAAGTGCTCTTAATGCTCATTCACTTTCACCGTGGATCATTGACTCTGGAGCTTCAGATCACATGACTGGTTTGTCCTCTTTATTTTCTACTTATAATCCGTGTTCTGGTCGAGATAAAGTTAGGACTGCCGATGGTAGTTTCTCTTCTGTGTCTGGTAAAGGTGTTATTCATGCATCAAATTCTTTATCCTTGTCATCAGTTCTTCATGTACCTAATTTTTCGACTAATCTTCTCTCCATTAGTCGCATTACTCGAGATTTAAATTGCTTTGTAACGTTTTATCCGTCTCACTGTGTATTTCAGGATCTCACCACCAAGAAGATGATTGGCAGTGGTAGGGAAGAGAATGGACTCTATTTTCTGCTGCCTTCTGAAGCTACAAGTGATTGCATAACATCGAGTGCACATCATACCTTTCAGGGGACTCTTCCTAAAGAGGCTTGGCTGTGGCACCAGAGATTAGGACATCCTTCTTTTTCTCTTCTTCGTCATTTATTTCCTTCTCTTATTAATAATAAAAATGTTTCCGATGGTATGTGTGAAGCATGTGAATTTGGCAAACAACATCGTGCCACTTATAATTTGAGTTTGAATGAAAGTAGTGTTCCTTTTCAGATTGCTCATACTGATGTTTGGGGTCCATCCCACATTTCATCTCTGAATGGTTATAAGTGGTTTGTTACTTTTACTGATGATTTTTCACGTACCACTTGGGTGTATTTGATGAAAGAGAAGAGTGAGGTGTATTCCATTTTTAAAAACTTTCACAAAATGATATGCACTCAGTTTTCTACTAATATTAAAACTGTTCGTTCTGACAAAGGGGGGGGGGGGGGGAGTATATCTATGGTGGTCTTGAAACTTTTTTCCTTGATCAAGGCATAATTCATCAAACTTCCTGCACCAATTCTCCCCAACAAAATGGAGTCGCAGAGAGGAAAAATAGGCATTTGTTAGAAACTGCTAGGTCTATGTTGTTCTCTATGCAGGTTCCAAAGTCCTATTGGGGGGAAGCAGTTTTAACCGCTGCTTATCTCATCAATCGTTTACCTACCCGTATTTTGGGTAAGCAATCCCCTATTGAGGTTCTCCTTAGTCCTTCAGTGCTGTTTTCTATTCCACCTAAAGTGTTCGGTTGTACTTGTTTTGTTCACAACCATTCTCCTTCTAGGAAAAAATTAGACCCTCGTTCTCTCAAATGTGTCTTTGTTGGCTACTCACCCACTCAGAAAGGATATAAGTGTTTTCATCCGCCTTCCCGCAAATGGTATGTCTCTATGGATGTCACTTTCCATGAAACACAGTCCTACTTTCTGTCTCCACAGTCACCTCTTCAGGGGGAGAAAGCGAGTGGTGAAGAAGTGCCTGTTGCCTTTGTTCCTTTCTCATTAGAAAAGGATGAGGGAGGAGGAGTAAATTCAAGGGGGAATACTGAGGAAGGGGGAGAGAAGTTAAAAGAAAGAGAAATGGAAGCTGAAGGAGAGAAAGGAAAAGAAATGGAAGCAGGAGGAGAGAAAGAGGGAGTTGAAGATGAGAGTGTGAGTGTGAAAGAAAAGAAAAAGTTACTTACATACTCAAAGAATAAAGAGAGAAAGAGATTTGGGGTAGAAGAAATGGAAGATGTTCCTTTCCCTACACTACAGCCAATCTCTTCTTGTGATGATGATCCAGGTATCTCTCCATCTCCTGTTTCTACTTCTGTTGATGATTTAGACATTCCTATTGCACTCCGAAAAGGCACCAGGACACGTTCTAAACATCCTTACCCTCTTTCTGATTTTGTATCTTACTCTCGTTTATCTCCATCTCATAAAGCCTTTGTTTCTAGTCTCTCTTCTGTTTCAGTTCCTAACTGTGTTCAGGAGGCATTGTCTGATCCAAGGTGGAAGTCTGCCATGGTTGAAGAGATGAGAGTACTCTCTAAAAATTGTACTTGGGAATTAACTGAATTACCTCGAGGAAAAAAAACAGTAGGGTGCAAGTGGGTGTTCACTGTGAAATACAAGGCTGATGGGACAATTGAGAGGTACAAAGCTCGTCTGGTTGCTAAGGGGTTTACTCAGACTTATGGGGTCGATTATCAGGAGACCTTTGCTCCAGTGGTAAAGATGAACTCCATCAGAGTTTTGTTATCTCTTGCAGCGAATTTAGAGTGGCCACTGCATCAGTTTGATGTGAAGAATGCCTTTCTCCATGGTGATTTAGAGGAGGAGGTTTACATGGATGTTCCCCCAGGCTTTGAGGATAACAAGACCAAAGGGAAAGTTTGTCGTCTTCGAAAGTCATTATATGGGCTTAAACAATCACCTAGAGCGTGGTTTGATCGGTTTTCACAAGCTATGGTAAGGTATGGGTTCAAACAAAGTCAAGGCGATCATACCCTCTTTGTTAAACACTCTTCCAGTGGTAAAGTGACAGCTTTGATCGTATATGTTGATGATATTGTCCTCACCGGAGATGATGTAGAAGAAATGGGGAAGTTAAAAAATTATCTGGCCAAGGAATTTGAAATCAAAGATTTGGGTAACTTGAAGTATTTCTTGGGAATTGAAGTGGCAAGGTCCAGAGATGGGATTTTTTTATCCCAGAGACAGTATGTACTGGATTTGCTAAATGAAACTGGAATGCTTGGGTGCAAGGCAGCTGATACTCCAATGGACTCAAATCTGAAGCTTGGTGATGATCCAGGAGGAGAAACAGTAGATAAAGGGAGATATCAGAGAATGGTCGGTAAACTGATATATCTATCTCACACCAGACCCGATATTGCATTTGCAGTGAGTATAGTGAGCCAGTTTATGCATTCTCCTAAACAAATTCATATGGATGCTGTTCTTCGAGTTGTGAGATATCTCAAGTCAGCACCTGGGAAAGGTTTGTTCTTTACTAAGCATGGACATACCCAAGTTGAAGCCTATACAGATGCTGATTGGGCAGGATCAGTTACTGATAGAAGATCAACAACTGGGTATTGTTCTTTCGTTGGAGGGAACTTAGTAACGTGGAGGAGCAAGAAACAGCCCGTTGTGGCTAGGTCAAGTGCTGAGGCGGAGTTTAGAGCCATGGCTCAGGGAGTGTGTGAACTGTTATGGATTCAGATCATTCTATCTGATTTGGGTTTGAAGCCTAAAACATCAATGAAGTTATATTGTGATAGTAAGGCCGCGATTAGTATTGCCCACAATCCGGTTCAACATGACAGAACTAAACACGTGGAGATAGACCGTCACTTTATCAAAGAGAAGTTAAATTGTGGGAACATTTGTACTCCATTTGTGAAGTCTGGAGAACAATTAGCTGATGTTCTTACCAAGAGTCTTGCTAGTAGGCCTTTCATTTCATACTGAGCAAGCTGGGCATCAGAGATATCTTTGCACCAGCTTGAGGGGGAGTGTTGAATGTTTTATGTTATTTATAAGTTTTTGGTGTCTATTTAGATTAGATTATATTAGGAGGACTACAGTGTAATTATATTTCCTTTCTTCTCTATGTTAATAAAATAACGTGAGGCACATTGTCTCACTATGCTTTTTGGAACAAATAATTTCTCAACAGAAACATGCTATCATTGAAGAGATGAAAGCTCTTCGTAAGAGTGGTACTTGGGAATTGACAGAGTTACCTAAAGGCAAACGAACTGTGGGATGCAAGTGGGTGTATACAGTGAAACACAGGGCTGATGGTTCTATTGAGCAACACAAAGCACGTCTTGTTGCGAAGGGCTTTACTCAAACTTATGGGGTGGATTTTAGGAGGCATTTGCACCGGTTGCTAAGATAAACTCAGTTAGGATTCTTCTCTCACTTGCAGTGAATCTAGATTGGCCCCTTCACTAGTTTGATGTGAAGAATGCTTTCTTGCACGGTGATCTAGAAGAAGAGGTCTATATGGATGTGTCTCCTGGCTTTGAGGACTCTAAGACAGAAGGGAAGGTATGTAGACTCAGAAAGTCATTATACGGTCTCAAACAATCCCCACGGGCTTGGTTCGAGAGATTCACTCAGGCAATGCTTAGATATGGCTTCAGGCAGAGTCATGCCGATCACACTCTGTTCATTAAGCATTCCACACAGGGTAAGACCACTGCCCTCATAGTATATGTTGATGATATTGTAGTTACATGGGATGATTTGGAGGAAATGCAATGATTAAAGAATTATTTGGCCACAGAGTTCGAAATAAAGGATTTGGGAGCTCTATAAAGTATTTTTTGGGAATTGAAATTGCTAGATCGAAGCACGGGATATATATCTCCCAAAAGAAGTATGTCCTTGACCTTTTGAAGGAGACGGGGATGCTAGGGAGTAGAGCTTGTGACATTCCTATAGATTCTAATCAGAAACTTAGTGATGACAGTAGTGGAAAAACAGTTGAGAAGGGGAGATATTAGAGACTGGTAGGTAAACTATGGAGAGTTATTATAATTAGTTGTTAATGAGTTGGTCAATATGTAATTTTATTCTCTTATTTCTTTTCTTTATGATCAATATATATTATGGGTTAAACAATTGTTTAACCTAAACTTCCAAATTATAGTTTCATCATGGTATCAGAGCCTGAGGGTTCCCAACCCTAACCCACTGATCACCACCATTCCACCGCAGCTTCCCAGCCCTACCACTAGTCCGTCGCAACCCCACCACGCCTCCAGCCACTCGCCGAGAACCACAACACTACCCCCCCTCCCATACTCAGCACCTGCGCCGCTGCCCTTACCCCTCCAGCACACTCGCCGCAGCCCTTACCCCTCCCAGCACACTCGCCGCAGCCTCCTACCACCCTCCTTGACCTACGACACCTTCAAACCTACCCACCCAGCCCTTGTGCCACTTTCCAGCCACAACCTGGATTAATTCTCTCCTTGTTGTTTTGATTCCCTTATTGTTTCGGTGTTGAATAGGTCCCTTTATGGACCTTTGATCTAATTTTTTGAAGTTTTTGTGTGTTCCCATCCTCTACGTTTTCCTTCACATTGTTGGGTTTTCCACTATATCCGGAGTAATGGCAGACCTAAGCAAACCGGAAACTTCCACTTCCACCAATTCAGACGGTGGTTGCTTCATTGGATCCCAACCTTAAAATTACTCCCACGCTTTTCGATGGCCAGAATTTTCTGAAGTGGTCATAGGCGGTGGAATTGTGTCTGAAGGCACGTGGGAGATGTGTGACCTTGATGGGCGAGTGACAGCCCTCCTTTCTATAGATCCCGGCTATGACAACTATGGTTCCCGAGATTGGCGAAAGTTTCTATCGCATGAAGACTGCTAAGGCGATTTGGGACACTGTTACCTCCACTTTCTCTCGGAGACGGAACTATGCACAAGAGTTTGAGTTGCTCTGTTTGGTTGATCGTTTTGAACAAGGTGACATGACCGTCACCAAATATGTTCATTTTCTTACCACTAGTTGGGATCACATTGACCACCTTCAGGCCTATCAGCCTGTGCGTGTTGCTGATGTAGAAGGTTATCGGAAGTTACTAGAAAAGCAGAGGGTCTTCAAATTTCTCCAGGGCCTTTACCCAAATTATGATGCAGTTCGTAGTTGGGTACTTGGGATGGACACTCTTCCCACAGTTCAGGAGGCCTTTGCTTATGTACAGATAAGGATAGCCATCGTTCTGTCATGCTTCCACCTACATCTACTGAGAGGTCTGCCTTATTTTCTGTTCCACTAGAGATGGGACTCAGCAGTTGGTGTCTTCCGACCGACCTGTGGTGATTCGCGACTACTCTTTTAAGCCACATCATACTCGGCCTAACTGCTGGAGCCTCCATGGCAAACCACCTGGTGGCCGGGGAGGTCGTGGAGGTCGTTCCGGTGGCCGTGGAGAGGCTGCTCGTGCCAATCATTCTGTCGTTCCTGAGAGTACTACGTCGGTTTCTAGTGGTATTGCTCCCACCTTCTGATGCCAACTCCAATTCCTTGTCTGCCACGGAACTTGAGACTCTTAGGCACCCGATGGTCCGGTGTGTTACTCCGACATCTACAAGCTCCTCATCTTTTGCCCAGCCAGGTAATGTTGTTACATCACCAAGAACATTCCTCTATCATGTCTCATCTCCCTAGATTATTGATTCCGGGCCTCTGATCACATGTCCCCTTCATCTAACCTTTTCTCTAAATATGAGTCTTCTTCAGGCTAGGGTAAAGTTAGAATAGCTGATAGTACCTTCTCCTCTGTTTCCGGGAAAGGTTTAATTCATGTTGCTCCCTCTCTACCGCTAACTTCTGTGTTACATGTTCCCAGTTTTTCTTACAACCTTTTATCTTTGAGTTGTATTACTCGGGATTTGAACTGTAGTGTAACCTTTTATCCTTCTCGTTGTGTGTTTCAGGATCTTATCACGAGGAGGACGATTGGCAGTGATAGAGAGGAGCACGGTTTATACATTCTAGATGAAGGGGAGAAGTTGGCTCATCATACCGTAGTTATAAAGAATAATGCTGAAGACCCTACACCTTGGGCATAGGAGATTAGGACACCCTTCTTTTTCTTTACTTAGGCATATGTTTCCTACTCTAGTAACAAATACTGGTATTTTGAATTTTTCTTGTGAGGCTTGTGAGTTTGGAAAACATTTTCGAGCTTCTTATGCTCCTAGTGATAATAAAAGTTCAGCTCCATTTACTTTAATTCATACTTATGTGTGGGGTCCTTCTCGTATTGTGACATTAAAAGGTCATCGTTGGTTTGTTTCATTTATTAATGATTTTTCTCGTACTACTTGGATATATATGATGAAAGAAAAATGAGAAGTATTTGATATTTTCCAACATCTTCACACGGTCAATACTCAATTTGGGGCTGTAGTGAAAATTTTGAGTTCTGACCAAGGTGGTGAGTATATTGATTCTGGTTTAGGTGCATATTTTTCTTCTCACGGTATTGTTAACCAAACTTCTTGCACTGCCACTCCACAACAAAACGGTGTGGCAGAGCGCAAGAATCGTCACCTTTTAGATGTTGCTCGCTCCTTACTCTTCCAGGTTAATGCTCCTCGTACTTACTGGGGGTTGAAGCAGTCCTTACAGCTGCTTATCTCATTAATAGGCTTTCCACTCGTGTCCTAAATAAACAAAAACCTCTTCAGGTCCTTTCTCATCCTTCCCTCTCCGCATCCATTCCACCTCGTGTCTTTGGTTTTGTTTGTTTTGTTCATAACCATTCACCTAACCATGGGAAGTTAGACCCTGGGTCTATTAAGTGTGTGTTCGTAGGTTATTCCCCTACACAGAAGGGTTATAAGTGTTACCATCCTCCTTCTCGGAAATGGTTTGTGTCGATGGATGTCACTTTTCACGAGTCTCAGTCCTACTTTGTTGACCCTCATGCATCTCTTCAGGGGGAGACACGGTGTGAAGAGATGCTTGTTGCTTCTGTGTTACCTATTGCTTCTGTGTTACCTATGATGATTGAGGTGGAGCAGGAAAGGGTTGAAAGAGAGTGAGGAAGTTGGGATAGAGAGAGAAATGAGAGGGAGCCTGAAGGAGAGGGAGTTGAGAGGGAGAGAGAGTTAAGAGTCTATTCGAGGGGGACATGGAGTAAAAGGAAGACTAGAGAGGCTTCAGAGACTGTTGCTTCTCCTCCTCCACTGCCATTCTCCCTGAGTGATGGTGACTCTGGTAACTCTTCAGATACATCCTCTCCAGAACAAAATAATTTAGATGTTCCCTTGCTGTCCGTAAGAGTGTTAGATCATGTACTCAATACCCTATCTCTAATTTTGTGTCTTATTCTCATTTGTCTGCCTCTTATAAATCATTTCTTTCAAAAATTTCCTCTGTCAGTGTCCATATCTAGGATGCTCTTGTTGATCCCAAGTGGTTACATGCTATGAGTGGAGATGAAGGCTTTACACAAGACTGGCACTTGGGAACTAACAACGTTGCCTAAAAGTAAGAGGACTGTGGGGTGCCAGTGGGTGTTTACAGTAAAGCACCAGGCTGATGGTTCCATTGAAAGGTACAAGGCTCGATTGGTAGCAAAGGGTTCCACTCAGACTTATGGTGTGTATTACGAAGAGACCTTTGCTTCCGTTGCAAAAATGAATTCAGTAAGAGTCCTTCTGTCCCTTACAGCGAATCTAGATTGGCCTCTTCACCAGTTTGATGTGAAGAGTGCCTTCTTACATGGTGACTTGGAGTGGGAGGTTTACATGAATGTTCCCCCTGGTTTTGAGGATTCCAAGACAGAGGGTAAGGTGTGTAGATTGAAAAAATCTTTATATGGTCTTAACAGTCTCCGAGGGCTTGGTTTGAGAGATTCACTCATTCTATGCTTCGGTTTAGTTTTAGACACAGCCATGCAGATCATACATTGTTCATCAAACATTCTACACAGGGTAAGACCACTGCACTTATTGTTTATGTTGATGATATTGTGCTCACATGGGACGACTTAGAGGAGATGGAAAAAATTGAAAAACCAGTTAGTCACAGAGTTTGAGATAAAAGACTTGGGAGCCTTGAAGTTCTTTCTAGGAATTGGGGGTTTTTATTTCCCAAAGGAAATATGTTTTGGACCTGTTGAAGGAAACTGGGATGCTTGGTAGTAGAGCTTGTGATACGCCTATGGAGCAGAATAAAAAACTTACTGAAGACAATAACGGGAAATTGATTGACAGGGGGAGCTATCAGAGACTTGTCGGCTATGTTACATGAACTCTTCTAAATAGGAGTAGTACTTGTGTCGACACAACTCTTTGCAGACATGGGTATGACACTTGGTTAGGATCCTTCTAGTGTAGTTTAGTGTAATTTTCAGCCAAGAAAGGCAAAATACCCGTGTCGGATATGGCAATCATACCCGTGTCCTACGGTCACTTTGAAGAGTCCGGGTAACATAGCTTGTCAAGCTTATTTATTTGTCTCATACTCGCCCTGATATTGCATTTGCAGTTGGTGTTGTTAGTTTATGCATTCTCCTCGGGTGTCACACCAAGATGCAGTTTTTAGAATTCTTCGCTATTTAAAGTCTGCTCCCGGAAAGGGCTTATTTTTTTCTAAGCATGACCACCTGTGGGTTGAGGCTTATACAGATGCTGATTGGGCTGATTCTGCCACTGATAGCAGGTCTACCTCCGGGTACTGTACATTTGTTGGAGGTAACTTGGTTACGTGGCGAAACAAGAAGCAGAATGTTGTTGCATGATCTAGTGTTGAGGCTGAGTTCAGCAATGGCCCAAGGTATTTGTGAGCTTCTTTGAGTCAAGTCTTTGTTGAAGGATTTGAGGATTGAACAGGTTGATTCCATGAGACTGTACTGTGATAATAAAACAACAATCAATATTGCTTATAATCCTGTTCAACACGATAGAACCAAGCATGTTGAGATTGATCGGCATCTTATCAAGAAAAAGCTTAGTAGTGGAGTTATTTGCATTCCTTTTGTGAAGAGTAGTGATCAAGTTGCGGATGTTCTTACCAAAGGAATAGGAAGTCAACCTTTACATACTGCTCTAGGCAAGCTGGGCATGAGAGATATATTTGTACCAACTTAAGGGGGAGTGTTGAGAGTAGTTGTTTTATTTTAGTTACTTATGTTATTAAATATTAGTTAGTGGGTCTCGTTGTAATTATTTTCTCCTTCTTCTTATGATTAATATATAATAGGGTTAGATAATTTTCTAACCCTAAGCTTGCAAAATATTGTTTCATCATGATTCTCCATCCCCGCTTTGTTGTGCATAATTGCACTTTGTTATTTGTCTCCATTATGATAGAGTTTGGTTTGTTTGCTCTCCACGTGCAAGTCGGGGTTGCACGTGAGGGAGGGTGTTGAAGCTTGATACACATTGTTGGGCCCATTCTCTAATAGCTTAAGCTTTTGAAGTAGTTGGTAACTTTACAATGACAATAAAGGTGCTATCAATACAGCTCATAATCCAGTACAATATGATCGTACCAAGCATGTCGAGATTGATAGGCACCTTATTATGGTTAATCTAAACAATGGTACAATGTGCACTCCTTTTGTGAAAACTGGCGAGCAAGTAGCAGATATTCTTACCAAAGGGGTTGGGAGTAGACCGTTTCACTCCGCTCTTGGCAAGCTGGGCATAAGGGACATCTTCGTACCAGCTTGAGGGGAGTGTTGGAAGGTATTTTATTTTTTATATTTCTTTTCTTTTCTTAAGTCTTAAGGACCATTATGTAATTTCTCTACTATTATTCCATTTAATATAAAAGGGGTCTGACAAGTTGTCAACCCTAAGCTTTGCCAAAATAGTATTCAAAATATAGATGGGCTGAGGACCGAGGTGAGGTGAGGTGAGGTGAGGTGAGGTGAGGTATCAAGTCCATGTACTTGTCCCACTTTGCCTAAGGTGAAGATCCTGGACTAGTTTATAGGCTTAATTCTTCCCTACTTGCAACAAGGCCTTTTAAAACTGTGAGGGATCTAAACTCAAAGGAACTTTGTAGCTAAGCGTGTTGGTACTGAAGTTGTACCAGGATGTGTGACCTCATGGGAATTCCTTGTGTTTAGGCCTAAAGCGGACAATATTTGCTAGACTGGATGATGGATCGTTACAAATGGTATCAGAGGGGGAACCCAGCTGAAAGTGTGAGGGGTCCCACACGAGGACGCGTGGCCCTTTAGAGTGGTGGATTGGGATGATCAAGAGCCAAGACTCATGAGTCAAGAAGACCAAGATGGATGAGGCAAGGTATCATCAAATCCATGTAGCTGTCCCGAATCGTCTGGGGTGAAGATCCTGGACTAGTTTATAAGACTTAATTCTCTCCTACTTGCAACAAGGTCTTTTAAAACTGTGAGGGATCTAAACTCAAAGGAACTCCGCAACTAAGTGTGTTGTTGCTGCTATTGCTACTGCTACTGCAGTAGTACTAGGATGGGTGACCTCCTGTGAATTCCATGTATTTAGGCCTCAAGTGGACAATATTGTTGCTAGATTGGGGGATGGGTCGTACGGATTCAATATTAATATTTTTGTCAAACCGAGTCACTCTGTGATTCATGATTTGACAACAATGGGCAGGCATAGGCGGCTATGGATCTTTGATCTTTTGGCTCTAATGATGTTTGAGATCACTTGGGTGTTTTTGAAATAGGGAGAGCGCTCTTCCATTGAAGAAAAGGCCCTTAGATTGCTCAAAGAAGGAACACTTTGGCATGTTGGGACTCAATGTCATTGTACGCGCAGTTGCGGGGAGCAAAATAGTAGGAATTTTCAGTAAAGCAAGAGCCTTTGGCCCTTTACAGAAGTTATAAAGTAAATTTTTTGAGTATTTCTTATGGTTGGATGACTTGTGTGGTGAATAACTCCCTTGGAAGTTTTTGGATTTTGTGGAGTTCTGAAATTTTTGTTTCCTCTTTTCTGATGTAATGCTTTTGTAGATGGCCAGTGTAGATGGGTCAGCTCCTTTGGTGCCTTTAGCGGATTCCTCTCTACTATTAAGTACAAATTATCATATCTAAGTAGATGGGTGTCGTGAACTTTGGTTGCATGCTTGTTTCTTCTGCTTTCTTTCACTTAAAACGATAGTCATAAACTTTTTCTCATCCCTATAACTCTAGAATATTGTTTCCCCAAGGAACATGCATTTTGAAGTCAGTAAAAACCTGGTATCAAGACCAATTTCAACTAATATCCATTGAATCTCTTTTTCTGAGACCCTCAATTTACTGTTGGGAATTAAGGTTTTTTTTTTTTAAAAAAAAAAAAAAAAGACGTTTGGGATGACATCTGTAGAAGGGAGTCGTATCAGAGAAAATCGTGAATAAGCTGTGATGCCCAGTGGTATTACTGCTTTTTATAATCATATCCTAGTGGACACCTGCTCCTTTTTCTGGCATCTTTTATATCATACTTTATTCCTTTTTAAGACATGTCTTAGTTGGTGGGACCGGTTTTGTGGTTATTTAATTACCGCATATCATACATCTAACAGGTTCAAATGGATGACTTGGTTCCCAACTTGTTGGTCCTCCCACCGGGTGTTGACTTGCACGGTCATCATTTGGTCATAAACGGAAGTGTTTTTTTGCAAGTAAGTATATTCATTTTCTGTTATTTAAGGTAAAAATTAATGTGGTTCAGATCTATGTTACATGGACTCTTCTTGATAGAGGTCGAAGTGCCCATGTCGGACACTCAACACTAGGACTAGGGTATACACCAAGATTCCTGTTAGCTACTGGTATAGTATTATATTAAAGTCTCTTACTATATATTTCCTTTCGCTAGAATGTTCTTTCAAAATGGATGAGATGGTTATGTTGAAGTCTTATTATCACATAAAAGCACTATTTCCTCTTAGATTTATAAGAAAAATATAAATTTATAATCATGTCCCCATGTCCTTATTCATGAATTTGGGGATCCTACGCCTAGATACGTACCTCCACCTGATACCTGCTCCCTAGTCATGTGACATAGGTATGTGTTGTAATAGACAAAATGCTAATATTAGGGCGTTATCAGTGTAATAATTATCTTGACTTGCAAATAGTGGGCCTTCTACTTCTGTTCCATCCTTCCTTCTGATCTATGTCAATCATTTGTTTTTCTTAGGGCAAGGCAAGTTCTATGGTGGCAGTAGCACTTAGTCCTGAACCTGGATGGAAGGTGAGTTAGATGTATTAGTTAGCTTTTCTTGCATTTTGCATCCTCTTTAGTCCTTCACCTAAAGTTGTGTATTTTTTGAAGGTTCTTGATGCATGTTCTGCGCCAGGAAACAAAACTGTACACCTTGCTGCTCTTATGAAAGGAAAAGGGAAGATCATAGCTTGTGAACTGAATAAGGAAAGGGTTAAACGTCTAGAAGACACTACCAAACTTGCCGGAGCGGCTAGTATCCTTCAGCTATTTTTGATCCTCTGAATTAGACTAGACCTCTATTAGTTGCATACATTTTATGCTATCCAGATACTTGTTTAGAAGATTATATTTATAAATACCTTTGCCGTACATACATGTAGCAAACAGTTTGTGTCAAATTGCACTTGATAGAGATTAGTAGGATTCTATTTTGTTTAGACAATTTCACATTTAACACACTTGCTTCAAAGCTAGTATAACATTTTGTTACCCGATATCATTATCCCACAATCTACTTTTATATCGGATTTACTTGTATTATTAACCATCTGTGGGCTCATGAGTTGCAGATTTGTTAATCATTACCTTGTAGTTCTGTTTATGCACATTACGTCAATAAATGTTGATAAACTTAACCTTGCTTCTAGATGTAGAAATTCTGCATGGGGACTTCTTAAACTTGAATCCGAAAGATCCTCCATACTCAACGGTAATTCTGGGCTGTATTCTCATAACAATGGATTGTTCAAGATCTCTGATTGGCAAGTTGCAGAGTGACATATCAAACTCAGGATCAATTAAAATATAAAATTAAATGGAAGTCAGTATTTGAAATTGGAGTATTAAAATTATTGAGTCAGTGTTGTGTTTTACTGTAGGAAATATAGGTCTTAGAATTTCACATGTTAAAACATAATTAACAACATATAGGAGCATCTGTTATCATCACAAAGATGGGTCACAGATGTGTATGATTATATGATAATGGAAGTAACCAAGAAAATAAACAGCTAGTGAAAACCGTCATCAACTGATAATAGCGGAGCTATGATAAAATACACCATCTTAAGTTCTGGAATTGTGCAGTAACTTCTCATATGCACAATCTTTATTCCCCCGTGTCCACTTCGGCTCTGTTTGATTTGCAGATTTAGAGAACAAAAGAAAAACGGAAGGACCTTCTGTTTCTCTCCATGCTTAAGTGACGTTAAAAATTATGAACAAATGTTAAAATATGATTGCAACTTTTTTTTTAAAAAAAGGGAGGGAAGTTTCTCACAAAATTCACAATTTCTAATTTTTTTTACCATATTTTCTTTCCCTTCCTAATATATTCACGATTTTCCTTATTAACCAAGTAGCTAAAAGTGTTTTCCTTTCCTTTTCCTCCCTAACTTGTGAACCAAACATAGCCTTTCTCTAACAAAGAAAAGGGAAAGAAAAGAATTCAAGAAAGAAATAAAGCAGATCGTCCCTCACCAGAGTTTTTTGATATGCAATCCCTCCCTCTTACACCTGAATGGGGAATCGTGTCTACTTTCATTTTCAGATGGGTTACTAAGGTTAGGAAGGAGAAAGATTTGGAGCTTCCTATTAAGCATTGTTTATTGTATTGGACTGCGTAATTATATGGATATGTCATCTGTATATGAGCACTCTCTATATGCAGGTTCGTGCTATTCTCTTAGATCCTTCATGCTCTGGATCTGGGACTGCTGCTGAGAGATTGGATCATTTGCTTCCATCGTCTAATGCAGGTTTAGTCTCTCTCCACCATCTTTAGAATTCATTCTGATAATCATGCCCTCTTTTCCTTTAGCCTCCCTAGTTGTTTATTACAGTTGGCTGTTGCAGTCATATTCTTTTTGCTTAAATCAATATGTTTTTCCATATAAGCCTAAGTACTTAATTTTATTGAAGCTTGATATACATTGTCGAACCTGTTCTGTAACAACTTAAGCTTTTGGAGTAACTGGTGACTTAATATGGTATTAGAGCCTTGGTTCTGGGAGGTCTTGGGTTTAAGTCTCCATCCCTGTTTGCATATTGCACTTTCTTCTGATTATTGACTCTCCACGTGTGAATGGGGTCACACGTGAGGCAGGGTGTTGAAGCTTGATATACACTGTTGATCTATTCTCTTAGCTTAAGCTTTCAAAGTAGCTTAACACCATAAATTACTGTAGATGCAAGTAAGACGCAGGCTAGCTTAACTAGCAAAAGGGTGTTTGGCGGTAAAATATATAACGAAAACAACAATAATTATAAAAATATTAATAATAGCTAGTTCATACGGGTAAATACTATTCCTGAATAAGAAACCATCGATTGCACATGGATATTGCTCAAAAGATCCTCTTTTTATATTACTGCTTCATGGATTTAATTGAACGTCAAATTCCAATAGCAGCTACATTTCTCATTTATATTCCGATCAGGTTGGGTTTTTACCTATTCTAGTGGAAATCTGGCTCCAACATGGTTTTCTATAATTGATGTCTTTGCCAAAATACACATTTGTAGGTAACACCAATGCTGCTGACATGGATCGGCTGAAAAAGCTTGCTGCTTTTCAAAAGAAGGCTCTGGAACATGCGTTATCTTGTAAGTTTATGATTCTCTGAGAATTCAATCAACTTCCTCCTTGCAATTTGTTTGGCCAAGCCTAATTGTTTCTGGATGCAGATGGTTGTTCCTTTTCTCTCTCTTTTAAACCTTAATTTTTTATTTTTACACCTAGGTAATATAGGATTTAGATACATTCAGCAAAAACAGCAAGGGGGGTTTGGGGTGGGGGGTATATACGTAGAAAATAGAGATTTTAAGAGAGAAATAATGTATGTGCACGTGTGGACCTCAGATGGCCAAGCATGAGAAAACGGGTTCAAAAGTAAACTTTGTGCTTATATTGGCATAAATACTATATTCTCCCTGTGGCGCCAAACCAACACTGGGTAAAATTGGGAGTGCTGTGAATGCACACGTGACTGTTGGCATTATTTGCGCTAGTCCACTCTGAGACTTGAACTCTTATGCTTGGTAGCCCAATGATTATTTATTTATTTGTTTATTTGTTTTTCCGGGTATTTCATGTTTTCAAAAATGTAATTAGGATTTTATGGTATTCCTAGTATGTTATGGCAAAAGCAGGAGCATTTGCACAAACTAATTATACCAGGTAAGGTCATGTATGCAATGGCTATGTTATGTGGACTCTTCTGAATAGGTTGAAGTGCCGTGTTGGACATTTAACACTAGGAAAATGGTAATATTCAACACAAGGACATTCGTTCTATGTTGTGTCCGCCACTTCTGGTTGGATGCACACAAGAAACATAATAACTACTTGTACATCAGGATATAAAAATCTTGGGTAAATTACAGGACCACCCCTTGACCTATGACTGTTTTTCACTAACACCCCCTAAACTTTAAAACTGAACAGACTCACCCCCTGAACTATCCAAAATGAACCAACTCACCCCGTGAAGAAGGGGTTTTAGTGTTAACAAAGGATAGTTGGATGCGCACAAGAAACATATTAACTACTTGTACATCAGGATATAAAAATCTTGGGTAAGTTACAGCACCACCCCTTGAACTATGACCGCTTTTCACTAACACCCCTTAAACTTTAAAACTGAACAGACTCACCCCCTGAACTATTCAAAATGAACAAACTCACCCTCTGAAGAAGGGGTTTTAGTGTTAACAAAGGATAGTTTAGGGGTAAGTTTGTTCAATTTAAAGTTTAGGGGGTGTTAGTAAAAAAGGGTCATAATTCAGGGGGTGTTACTGTAATTTACCCTAAAATCTTTGTAATATTCCTTTTGATACAAAGTTATTGCAAAATGGACGAAATGCTGCGTTGAAGTCTTTTATAAAGCACAATTTTCTCTTAGAAAGATTAGAAAAGTATACTTTTATTGCCCCGTCCCTGTATCCCTAGAGAATGAAATTTGGAAAGTAACACTTCGACACGTAACTGCATGCAGCACAAATACCTAAGTTCATGTAACATGATGCGAGGTTACTGGACCATGATAAACAGGGGAAGAATGTTTATACATTATTTGGCCTCGGACTGGTTAATAATAGGAAGATATTTGCAAAAAGTTTTAAGCATATTTGTTTGTATATTTCGTTCTGTTTTGTTATGCTTTGATTTCTATTCGAACATGATTTTGGAGATATTATTTTAGACTGCAAATTTGTAAAAGCACCATGCTCTTTCATGCGTATCAGTGAGAAATGTTAAAGAAATTATGATGAGCTATCTCTGTCACACAGTTCCAGAAGTTGAGAAAGTTGTATACAGCACATGCTCTATCCACCAGATTGAAAATGAAGATGTCATCAAATCTGTTCTACCTGCTGCTGCATCTTATGGTTTTCAACTGTCAACTCCCTTCCCCAAGTGGCCTCGCCGTGGTTTCCCAGTTTTTGATGGATGTAAGTGCTGTGCTGACACATTTTTACCATTTCGCTCCAAAATGACAAGTTCGATGCAAATGCCTGCATTTTCGAACGAGAAGAATTCTTGACCGACAATTTTTTTTTATTATTATTTATCTCGTAGCAACTTAAAACTCGACCTTTAATATTGCCTTTTTAATGTTGCCCTGTTTTCTAGCGACTTCACGGCTTCATTTGATGTATGGATTTAGTGGGATAAAAGAGCAAAAAAAGAAATAATAACACCAAGGAGATGTTTTTAGTTATTGATGAAAGTTGCTAGGAAAATAATAAAAGTTCAATTTGGTGTTCATATTTTCTTGGTGTTGTATAATATATACGAGATTTCTTTTATTTCTGATAGTAATTAAGCACGAGGGAGAAGAGTAAATAAATACTTCTTCAACTCCGCAAACAATATAGGAGCCTAATTTATTGAGGGCAGGAAAAGAAAAAGAAAGAAAGGAGAAGTACAGGCTACAGGGAGCCTTATTTATTGAGTCACATGGTCTCCCATCTTCTTCGTTTTCTTTTTTTTTTTTTTGGGGGGGGGGGGGGGGGGAGGGGGGGGGGGGGGACACTGTTAACAATTTTCCTTAATTGACACGCGTTTTTGAACCGATGGCTCAAAGTGTTTGCAATTAAAAATGCAAGGGCAGAAGTGAAACTATGCTATATAAGTACACGATACTAAATGTATTTTAACCTTTTCTTTATAAACATGAAACTCTCTGTGCCATTGTAATTTACAGTTTTGTCGTATCTTTTTTTCAGCTGAACATTTACTTCGAACTGATCCAGTGGAGGACAAAGAGGGCTTTTTCATCGCTCTATTTGTTAAGAACAACACTGGCAATCACTCCGAAGAGCCAAGGTCTCTAAAATGCATTTCAGTCCCTGTTCACTCAGAGAAGAAACCTTCTAACTGTAGCAGAAAGAAACCATTGAACAGCTATGGAAGGACTTTGTTCTTCACCAAATTGTCAAAAATCTGGTTACATTCTCATCTCCTCACGCACAACAGGAAGATCCACAAGAGATGACACAAACACACACTTCACCCCCCCAAATATCGATTCTCTGATCTCCTTGATTAATTTGTATTTTCCAAGGAGATGGAACCTAGATTTGATAGTTTGAAATGAATATAGCTATGGTTCTCAATTTTGTATCTTTTTTAACACACGTGGCAACCAAAAGTAGAATTCTATAGTACCTTTGACTGTATCACATTCATTTATTAGGTTCTAACAAATAATAACAATGTGTCACTATGATGTTATTTTTTTAGGTATCATATGTTTGCAATAATGTGTTACTTGATAGTAACATTTTTTTTTTTATTTCCAACTAATTTCTTTTTGGGTAAACTATACCGACACCCTCATGTGTTGTCATTTTTTACTAACACCCCTTAAACTTAAAATTCAACAAGTTTACCCCCTCAACTATTAATTATTTTTTTTTACTCAAGTTGACCCCCTCAAATACCCCCCTCCCAAAGAGTTGAGGGGTTAGTTTGTTGAGTTTTTATTTTTAGTTTAGGGTGTTAGTGGAAAAATGCAATACATGAGTGGGTATCCGTAAAATTTACCCTTTGTTTTTTCTACAATGTATCCATGCATATTCCTCCATTTTACTAGTAAAATGGGGAAAAGAAATATCTAGGCAAAAATTTTTGGAAATAATTGTCCAGAGTTTAGAGTCCAATGTAATTCTTAATTGGTTCAAAAGTCTTTGAAAGGAAATTTCCCTCGCACTTAAGAATAATGCTATGCTTCTCAAATTTTTCATACTAAATGCATCTTTAAATACACGTGACAGTGAGATCACTGTAGAATTACTTTAATGTCCAATCTAAAAACAATAGATACACTGCCACATTTATTCGGGATACATTTGGTTGACAAATTTGAGAAGCTCTTTACAGTACAATATGGAATTTTACAGTCCAATATGGAATTTTACCTACTGTTCTTGTAAGGAAGTTTGTTTTTTCAGTTAGGAAAATTAGCTGTTCTTTTTAACTCGGGAAGTTAAATAGTATAGTTAATCACTCATGAGCTAGTAGTTAAATAGCTAAAAAAAATTTATTTTCTTAAACACAAAATATATAATTTATTAATAGCACTACATCAAATGATAATCACCATAAACTTTCCAGCAGAGAGTCACAACACTAAGAGAATCAAACACAACACCACTACCTACTCATACCCACATTATTTCCACATAAAATAAAAATAAAAATAAAAATAAAAAAAAAATTAAAAAAAAGCACTAAAGAACACAATAGAAAACAGAGCAAACTCAAGCAATCTTGACTTCAATGGCAATGGTCTTAGGCTTCTTCGGCTCCGGTGGCGGCAACTTCTCAACGGTGACGGTAAGCACACCATCCTGACAAACGGCCGATATGGCCTCTGTATTCGCATTCTCTGGCAACACAAATTTCCTCATGAACTTCCCCACTCTCCTCTCCATTCTCACATATTTGGCCCCCTCTCTCTCTCTCTCCTCCTCTCTCTTTCTCTCTCCACATATCAGCAAAACATTGTCGTCCTCCACCTGGACCTTGATGTCGCCGGACTTCAAACCCGGCATGTCGACAATAAAACTGTAGGAATTCGGGTACTCCTTCACGTCCGCTGGAGTCGCCGCCATTGCCCTGGCGTCTCGGACGTATGTTTGAGTTGGGGCGTTGGTTGATTTTCCGGTGGCCGCGGCGGCAGAGGAGGTGGAGTCGTCGAGGATGTGGTGGAGGGCGTGAAAAATTGGGGAGTCCAAACCCATTAGCGTGAAATCCATTTTTCTCTTCTTGGGGAGAATTTTAGAAACGGAATTGGAAATTTATTTTTTATTTTTGATAGGAAAACGGAATTGGAAAATGGGTTAGGGGTTGTTTGGATTGGTATGTGGGATTTTTTGGTTTCTTGTTGTTTGCTGACTATGGATTGTGATTTTTTACTTTGGTGAAGATAGGAAGGGTGTTTGAGGGGGAATTTATAGGTTGGGGTTTGGGGGAGGTGCGCGGGGTTGTGAAGTTTCTAGAGAGTTCTTTCAAATTTTTTTTTTGTTTTTTGGGGGTCAAAGTTCCAGAGTTGAGGAAGACTTTGTTGAGGAAGACTTGAAGAAATGTCTGGGAGGTTCCTTTAATTTCTTCTACATAATTCTAGAGATAGAGCTGTGTAGAATGTTTTTTGGGGCCCACGTATGGAAAATATATTCTCTCGTGTACACTCTCTCTTGTCTATATATTAATTAAGGCTTTGTTTGGTTAATGCATTTTATGACAGAAAACTGAGGGGAAATGAAAACAAGATAAAAATTTAATTTATTTTACGTAACGGATGAAATTAGTTTTTCATCTTATTTTCCTCTCCTCTTTCTTTTCCCTCACAAAAGTATTCTCTAGGAATTCCCACGTTTTAATGGATATTTTATTCATTGTCAGTCCTAACAATTTGGGAGCCCTAGGCCACCATTTAAAGACAGGGCTCTTGACCAAGGTGCAGCCTTCGAGGCAAAAAAATTGGGACACACCCAAAGATACAACTTTTGGGACACAACCCAAAAGATGTGTCTATCTCTCTCCTACCACTGGCACACTCAAAGACACAACTTTTGGGACACAACCCAAAAGATGTGTCTATCTCTCTCCTACTGTAGGAGAGAGATAGACACATCTTTTGGGTTGTGTCCCAAAAGTTGTGTCTTTGAGTGTGCCTTAAGTATTACCCATTTCAAAATTCTAATGTCACATTAAACAATTAGTAAGTTTTAAAGAATGAAGCTAGAGTAAACTTAGAAAGAGTGTAGCTAAAGTACTTTGACTTTTCAAATGGACTCTTAAACTGTGACATCAAAAAATAGAATCAACGACTCTTAATTTGAGACAAAAGGAGTAAACTCTCTTGATTTTTTTTTTTTAAATACAAATTTACTTGCTTTGTGTCTTTAAGTTTAAAAGTACCCATTTTAGTGAATAACTTATTTCATACATTATTGTTGGAAACAGCTAAAATACATTGTAAATGGCTAGAAATTAAATAGCATATAATATTAGGGTTAATTACACTTTACCCCCTTGGTTTGGTTTGATGTCACTTTACTCCCTTGTGGTTTAAAAGTGACTACTTAACTCCCCTGTGCTTTTGGATAAAGTGTCACCGCTAAAATTAGTGATCACTTTACCCCCCTGTGGTTTGGTCCGATGACACTCTACCTTCTATGGTTTGACCCGATGTCACTTTAACCCTACTACGCTATCGGGGTAAAGCGTTAACTTAACATTAATTTTAGCGGAGACACTTTACCCGAAGCGCAGGGGGTTTAAATGGTTACTTTTAAACTACAAGGGATAAAGTGATATCGAGTCAAACTATAAAGGAGGTAAAGTGTAATTAACCCTTAATATTATCATTCAAACTTCGGTAGAACGAGGTTTGAATTCTCTCTTATGGAGTTTGTATACCTCCTCCTCGGATGTATTATGCATATAAATTTAAGCAAAAAAAAAAAGAAGTATTAATAAGTGAAGCCGTAATAATTAAAAAAAAAAAAAAAAAGGTAGAGATAACATTTATGTAAAATGCTATATTTTGTATCCTAAATAGTTTCTCAACACATGTGATAATGGGACCACTTTTAATAATGGTGTGACCAATTCAAACGTACTCCAATCAAAATTAAATGGGTCCACTGTCACGTGTATTTGGGAACCATAGCATTACTCTAACTTTTATTTATTTGTTCATTCACCATATACATCCCAAATAAAGATTAGTTTGTTTCTTCAACCGAAATCTCATTATCTCTCCTTCCTTTTTTTCAACTCTTTATTTTGTGTATGCTACACATATATTGGGATTCACATTTGAGATACTAAATTTGGAAAGCGTAGCATTATTCGTAATATTGCCTTTTTAACCTTGTCCTATTTTCTAATGACATTCTATCTCCCTTTATGCTCAATTTGTTTCATAAATTTCGTGAAGGAAAAGAAAAGGGAAAGAAGAACAAGAAAAATGAAAGAAAAATAGAAGAAAAACTAATTCCCTCGTCTTTTACCTCGTGTTTCCTTTGTGCATAAATAGCACTTAAATTTAAAATTCTCTAAAATGTAATTGTAATATATGAATAAAGGAAAAGAAACAACTCACAATTTGTTTTTTAAAATGATTAATTTATTCCTACACATATTTTCTTTTCTTTTCTATTTTACTCACCGTTTTTCTTATTAACTAAACAAAGTAAAATATTTTCCCCAGTGTTTTCTTGTTTTTCCCATCACTAAATCCAAAAATTAAGCAAAGCCTAAATATATGGATTTAATTAGATGAAAGAGGGAGGAAAAAAAAAAAGGCAGCAACGAGGACATTTTTAGTTATTGATGAAACTTAATTATGAGGGAATTTCTTTGATTTGTGATAGTAACCGCGAAGGAGAATACTAATATTAATGCCAAATCTCCAAAAACGCAAACCATATATAGAGCCTCATTACCCGGAAAAGCCAACTCCTCAAATATCATTTCAGATTTTGTTTGGGCAGAGAGACCTACTAGTTGTAACAGAAAGAAACCATTCAACAGATCTGCCAGCAGCCTAGCACATTTTACTTCACCTAGCTAATTGTCGAAAATCTAGTTGTTTTTTTTTTCTTCAGATTTTCGTATTTCTTAGATATCCTAGGTTAAATTGTGTTCTTCTAATGAGATTGCACCTGGTCTTGATCGTCTAAAATGAATAATATTTGAGAAACGTAGCTTAAATTTGGTTTTTAATTCTCAAAATTATATTCTAAATTCAGTTCCAAACAAACGTAGCTTAAATTTGGTTTCAACTGATTTGACACTGAAACCAAATTCTAAACCAAAGAATTTGGTTTCAGTGTCACACTTGGTTGAAAGTTAAATTTGAGAAGCATAACATTATTCAACAGTTAAGAGTAATGTTATGCTTCTCAAATTTTTCACACCAAATACATCTCAAATATACATGGTAGTGGAACCACTGTGGGATCACTTCAATATCCGATCAAAAACCAATAGGCACACTACCATATGTATTTGGAATGCATTTGTGATAAAAAATTTAGAAAGTATAACATTACTCCGTAATTAATATTCATTTACAATACAATATGGAATTTTACTTACTGTTCTTGTAAGGAAGATCTTTCTTTAGTTAGGGAATTAGTTGTCTTTTTTAACTATGTATAGTTAATCACTCATGAACTAGCAGTTAAATAGCAAAACAAAGTATTTTCTTAAACACAAAATATATAATTCATTAATAGCACTACATCAAATGATAATCAAACACAACACCACCTTAACCACCTACTAATACCCACATTATTTCCACCCAAAAAAAAAAAAAAAAACAGAGCACTCTCAAAAACACCATAGAAAACAGAGCAAATTCAAGCAATCTTGACTTCAATGGTCTTAGGCTTCTTCGGCTCCGGCGGCGGCAACTTCTCAACGGTAACGGTAAGCACACCATCCTGACAAATGGCTGATATGGCCCCGGTATTTGCATTCTCTGGCAACACAAACTTCCGCATGAACTTCCCAACTCTCCTCTCCATTCTCACATACTTGGCCACCTCTTTCTCTCTCTCCTCCTCCTCTCTCTTTCTCTCTCCACTTATCAGCAAAACATTGTCGTCCTCCACTTGGACCTTGATGTCCCCGGACTTCAACCCCGGCATGTCGACAATAAAAGTGTAGGAATTGGGGTACTCCTTCACGTCTGCCGGAGTCGCCGCCATTGCCCTGGCGTCTCGGACGTAGGTTTGAGTTGGGGCGTTGGTTGATTTTTCGGCGGCGGCGGTGGCGGCAGGGGAGGTGGAGTCGTCGAGGATGTGGTGGAGGGTGTGAAAAATTGGGGAGTCCAAACCCAGTATCCTGAAATCCATTTTTCTCTTCTTCGGCCGAATTTTGGAAACTGAATTGGGAATTTTGGTTTCTTGTTGTTTGCTGACTATGGATTGTGATTTTTAACTTTGGTGAAGATAGGAAGGGCGTTGAGTGGGATTTATAGGTTGGGGGGGCAAGGTGGGCGGCGGTGAAGTTTCTAGAGAGTTCTTTCATTTTTATTTATTTATTTAAATTTTTTTTTTTTTGTGGGGTCAAAGTTCTAGAGAGCTGAGGCAGACTTTTTTTTTTGTTTTTTTAGCATGAGGAAGACTAGAAGAATTGTCTAGGAGGTTCGTTTAATTTCTACATATTTCTAGAAATAGAGATACAGCTGCATGGAATGTTCTTTGGGGCCCACATATGAAAAATATATTCTGTCGTGTTCACTCTCTCCATCCACCTATTCACGTTTTGTTTTTATAACAATGTTAGGATCACACCCACTCATACTTGAAAAGTATTCATACTCTGAAGTGGACTAATGAGAAGAGATTGACAGTGGATTCCGCAATCTCTATCTCTCTTCTCACTGGCCCACATCAAGGTGTGAATACTTTTTGAAATTGATGGGTGTGGCTCAAACATTACTCTTGTTTGTATTCATGAACTTAATGAGAATAAAGTGAGGGAAAATGAAAATAAAATAGAAAATTAAATTCTTCTAACTAGCGGATGAGACTAATTTTTCATCTTATTTTTCTTTCTTCTCTATTTTCATTACGAAAGTATCTTTTAAGAAATTTCAACTTTTTAATGGATGTTTTATTATATTTTTGCCCACGTAAAAAGTATTCTCTCGTGATACTCTCCAAGTCCCACATTAAGAGTCACTTTGGAAAGTTTATTTGAAAAAAAATGCTCCTTTCGTTTTAAAATATAAATGTCCAACTTTCTTCTTCTTTTTTTTTTTTTTTTTTTTTTTTTTTTTTGTATATTCTAAAATGAACGTCCACTTTTAAAAATCATCACAAATTTTACAAAATTTTTTATAATACCCTTATAATAAAGACAAATATCATTAATATGTGGTCCAAAAATGAGTAAAAAGGTCAAATACTCATCATATCAAGAGTAAAATAAGAAAGTTGTTATTTAATGAACCAACAAAATGAATATAATGCATTTTCTGTAACAATGTGCAAACTTGTAGTGGACATTTATTTTGGAACGGAATGAGTATTTTTTTTAAGGGATTCTTTCCTTTGTAATTATGAAATTTATAGCTTTCCATCATTGTCATTTTTTAATTTCAAAATTTTATTTTCACATCGAAGAAACAATTGGTGAGTTTTAAAGAATGAATAGTAAACTTGGAAAGAGTGTAGTTATAAAGCATATTGTCTTTTCAAATGGACTATTAAATGGGATATCAAAAAATTAAATCAACGACTCTTAATTTGGGACAAGGGAGTAACTCTTAATCTCTGTTTTTTTAAAAACGAATTTACTTGCTTCGGGTCTTTATGCTTAAAAGTAACCCATTCTAGTGAATAAATTATTTTCTTACATTATTGGTGGAAACAGCTAAATACATTGTAAATGGCTAGAAATTAAAATAGCGCCTATACATTATCATTCAAACTTCGGTTCTCTAATTATGGAGTTTGTATACCTTCTCCTCGGATATATTACACACATAAATTACCAAAAAAAAAAAAAATGGACAATTGTTGGAAAATCCCTACAAGTATACCTTTTCCTTATAAATTTTTCAAAACTCTCTCAAGCTCTCTCAATCCTCTTTTGCCCAAACCTTCTCCAACTCAGCCCCTTTGCTCATCCACTCTCAAGATCTTCCCTGCCATTCACCCAAGGTATGTTTTTATCAACTCTCATCGATTGTTCTTCATGTTTTAAGGGTGATTGCACCCTAGGTTGTGTTTTGTCCCTCATTGCTCACTATTTTAAAACTTCAGCCTTAGGGCTCGATCTCTCACCCTTCTCTCTATATTTTATGTTGATTTCTCATGCATTTTGGCCATGATTCATGCTCAAGCCACATTGTGGCTTGTTTGGGATAGATCCAGGTTTCACATCTTGTTAATTGTTGAGAGTATTCTTTCTGCCCCCAAGGTGTTCGGTAGAACGCCGTATTGAAATTCCTCCGTGCATTTTTCCATTCCACACGTGCATTTTTCAAACCATCGCGTGCATTGTTCATAATTACTCATTTTAGATGCATGTTCTCCGTCTTGTGTCGATTGTACACATACCTTTGGATCACCCATGAATCTGTGCTTGAACATGTCATTAGCGTTTCATTCATAGTCTTATTTGTGCACTTGCTCTTGTTGTTTTTCAGACACAATGGTGAATCCTTTAAAGTATAACAAAACCGAGTGCTCCCCGGCTCGCGGGTATGATCGTTTCCGTTCGAAAACGGAAAAGAAGTGGTACGAAAATTTCTTTCAAAAGAAAAAAACCATCATCCCGGAGCGTCTAATTGCTATTTCTGACTTCCCGGACAATGTGGTCCGAATCTTTCGGGAACGTCGGTGGCTCCCCCAATTGGAGCATTCGGGAGGGTACAACGAGACTTGGGTTCGGATCTTCTTCGCGAGTCTTGTCACCACTGGCGACCGCTCTTTCGAGGCATACGTGCGAGGTGTCTGCATTCCAGTCACCCCGACGTCATTGGCCGTGTTCATGGGGGTTCCCCACGTGGAGAACCCCGAGCCCTACCTTGTTGATTTGGAGCTGCGACCTGATTTTGATGTCTTTTCCACATGGTTCGTGGGACGCCCAACTGAGTGGATTGGGGATCAGATTTCCCCATCCAATTTCACCAAACTCTACCGTTATTGCAACATCATTTTCACTGCTGCGGTGTGGCCCACTCGCCACAAGACCGTCAGGGGAGACCACGGTACTCTCTTGTATGCTATCACCGACCTCACTGCCCGAGTAGACTTCGTGAGCCTGATCATTTCCCACCTGATTGCGGCATCGAATGACACTGCCGCCACTGCTAGCCTTCCTTTCCCTACCCTTGTTACCCGGCTATGCACCAACACGGGTGCGAGGCCTTAGCAACTGATGTCCTAAAAGCCGCGCCAGCCCCTATCAATGGGACGACGCTTGCTCGTAGTGACGCGCAGGTTCGGTTCGCGTCTAAGCGAGCCAGGGTAGAGGAGGACCGTCTGGTGCACAGGCTGAAGTCGAGGAGGAGGAACCGGCACAGAGTATGGTTGGGTTACACCAACGATTCGAGACTCTGAGTACCGAGCAGCGACAACAGAGCCAGGAGATTGCAGGGATTCGGAGTGACATTCGTGGACTGAGAGGGGAATTTGATGGGTTCAGTATGAGCTATCGGCGGGACATGAGCATGATGATGCGCTTCCAGGCCGACTCTTTCCGCATGCAGTACCCAGGTGCCGATGTCCCTGATTACTTCCGCGACCCGTATCTTGGCGCAGGTGGTTCTGGTGCGTATCCTGGCACGGGTGGTTCCGACCCCTATGCTGGTGGTCCAGGGTATTATGGCGGCGTAGGTGGTTCTGGTGCGTATGGTGGCGCGGATGGGTCGGACCCTTATGAGGGTGGAGACGGAGACGGCGATGGCGATGAGTAGTTGGGGGGGGGGTGTTATCAGCTCTTTTTTGTGGATGTTGTGTCTTCTATCTTTCTAGGTTGTTCGTTTTGTTTCTGTTGTTTTGGTTTAAACTATATTTGTGGGTATGGTTGTTTGGATGCTTATGGATATTTGGTTGGCTTATGCTTATTTCTGTAAATTGTATGCCATGTCCCATTTTTCCTTTTCTTTTCTTTCTCTTTCCTTGTGGATTCTAACCTTGCAGGCACAGGTTATTACCGGCCGCTCCCTTTGCTTGCCACCGGTAATATTATTCTTCCCCGTGCACTTTCTTGTTTCATTGAGGACAATGTTCAGTCCTAGTTGGGGGGTGTGAGAGCTTACTAGCTTATCTCATCGCGGTGTTAGTTCCATTTAAAAAAAATATATATATATATATATATCTATAAAAATTCTCGTGTTTCCAATGACTTTAGCATAGTTACCCCGCTCTAATGCCGAGCAATGACGCGTGTCTTGAGAATTTTCTTTTGATCTTAGTATGTGATGCATTGTAATCCCACTAGTTCTTTAACTATCTTGATTATAGTGAATTGCACGAAGTTTAAATCTTGGACTATCAAACACGTTGCATGACTACTGGTATTAGGATGGATTTTTAATGCAAGTGTTATCCGGAAATCGTTCGAAACATGTGTGGAGACAGTACCTTTGTGAGCTTTCGATCCTTGTTCTCGTTGTTGAGTGCTATTTACGACAATTCTCTATTTCTGAAAAACATACAAAGTCGTAGATAATCTCATCTTCTTGTTCTGATCATTCATTGGAGAAATCATTGTGTGGAATGAAACTCTTGATTACTTGTCATATATGTGGAGAACAAAGAATCGCAGTATCCGAAGAATTGATCTTAGGACCTTTGCTTGACCATCTTTAGCCGCAACCACGTGTACCCATCCTTCACTTAACCATACACTTTCCATGTCCGTGTTTGACTTTCATTCTTGGGATATCTTTGCATGAGACCATGCGTGTAAAGTTGTAAAGGAGATTGAATCATGTGATGGTGAGAGTACAAAGAAAAGGAAAGAAATTCAAAAAAAAAAAAAAGAGCAAGTGTACTCTCCGTTTGAATTTCAAAGAAATATTCTTGTTGATCCATCCCTTGTGCTCGTTTGTAATCATGGAAGTCAATAAATCCCAAGTTGTGCACTGGCATTCCCCTTCCTTTCCCCTGTCCTCTAGCCCATAACACTTTTCCCACTTCACAACACCCTTGCGGTCCTGGTTGATTATGAAGTTTTGTGATTCGGAGTTTGAAGCGTTCATGACAGTTAGTTGGAGTTATCCCACACCCTCTAACGAATGGTATCGGTCATGAGATTAATTTTAATCATTTTTCACACTTACGTTTTTCATCATTGGCATGTGCGTAGTTTTGATTCCTATTTCCATTACTCTATTTACCCGCATTCCCCGAGAGTATTACCCACTTCGAGTGTCTTTCTTTTTAGAGTGTAATACCGGTGAGAATTGAGTTGAAGCGCGCTCTCGAACGAAATTCGGAGAATGAAAGCATTACGATCTTCTTGATAGTTGTAGTCATGCACTTCACACAACACACTCATTCAAGATTGAGCTCAATGAAATTTATCTCATAATCATGATAGTTTGATAATTTTTTGGATTTACGCGTCGTGTACTAATTCTTTTTGAAAACTCTTGGGACTATGTGAAGTGTCAGCATTACAGTATGGGCAAATATCATGAGGAAACAAAATGTTGTGGGTATCATTCCAAGGACCCTCCGGAGACAAAACTCCGCCTCTACGGGTAACCTAGAGGTTTAACGGCTTGTTGCATATGCTCAATGCAATCGTGTTCCCCTCGAAAACGGTTTATCCTTCTTTTTTAAATAAATTGTCGTGCAAGGTTATTCTCGCATCTCTCGGTATTTAGCCTTGTTGCTAAGAGACTAGCAACATGCTAGTTGGGGGGTGTGATTCGTGCCCAATACTGGCTTTTGAACCTCATAATATTATCCGTATTGAACACGAATTAGTACCCAAATTAGAGATTTAATGGATAAATTGTGCTTTCTATTGTTCTTGTTGTTACTCTCTTTTAGCTAATAAAGGTCTCTTTTTGTAGGTTTTGTATGTTTGGATATTGTGGAACTCAACTCTCTTGGCACTCTTGAAGTATAAAGGAACAAGAAAAAGATTTCAGTAAAGGCGGATCGATCCGCCATATAGAGGGGATCGATCCGCGTGTTTAAAAGGAACTCTCTACCAGTCTCGGAAAGGGCGGATCGATCCGAAAGTTTTGAAGGGATCGATCCGCGTTTTAGTTGGGACATTCTGCGAGAAATTCTTCTAAATGGATCGATCCGGCCATTTAGAGCGGATCGATCCGCGTCTTCTCGAGAAGCCAGTAATGCCCCTGATGAAAGGAGGATCGATCCGGCCTTAACAAGCGGATCGATCCGCGCCTCTGCTGATGACCCCTCTTCTTTTTACAATTTTTCCATTTGGTGAGGGGGACTATATATAGTTAAAGATGAGTTTCTTTTAGGTTATGTTTTTTTTAGCTTATTTTTAGTGAGTTTCTCTTAGGGTAGGAGCTCTCTCTCTCTCTAATCCTCTCATCTCTCTCCCTCATTACTCCCCATCTACCAATATTCACTTCCATTTATTGTTAGAGAGAGAAGAGAGTGTGCATGTATTGAATGATTGAAGATTTTACTGGAGCAAGTTTTGGATTTCTTATAGCATTTATGGTGATTTCATCTAGTTGGTATAATTTCTTTTCCCCTCTCTTTAATATTGTTATCATTGTGATTATGAGTAGCTAGACCTTCAAGGTTGGGGATCATAAACCCACCATTGGATCTATGTGTAGTTTATTGTAGGACTCTCACACTTTGTAGCATATCTAGAGTTCATGGGGGTATGGTTGGATGTTTTGAGACCTCACTTCTAATGTCAAGCATTTGAAGTGATTAAATCTCTACACTCTAACCATACACCCATGTGTTGCATTGGAACATCCATCTAGCATGTTGGTTGACTACCACATGTTTGATGGTTTGCCACAATGGGATTTTCTACTCTAGAAGGTGCTTCAAGTGTGAAAGTCATGTGTTGTTGGTCCAAGGTGGGGGAATGCTCCCCAACCTCAATTTCCCCATTTACAAAACCCCCCAAACATTTACTTACACTTAACTTTGTTCAAAGTTACTTTCCACCTTCGAAATAGTCATTATAGTTAATCTAGAAACAATTGAATCAAACCCATAGTCGAAAAGACTCATTTTTTTTTATTTCTTAGTTTGTTAATTGCTCCTCGCATTATAATTGGTTATTAAGCGCCCGCCAAGTATTGTTGCACTCCAATCCCTGTGGACTCGACACCCTATTTCCACCGTGCTACATTTTTAATAGGGTTAACAAAAGAATTTGATTTTGACAGAATCAAGTATTTATGGACTTAATGAATAGAGTATTCAAACCATATCTGAATAAATTCATTATAGTGTTCATCGATGACATACTGATCTACTCGAAGACCAAAGAAGCTCACAAAGACCACTTCCAGATTGCTTTATAGACACTTCGAGATTAGAAGTTGTATGCAAAGTTCAACAAGTGCGAATTTTGGCTACAAGAGGTCAAATTCTGTGGGAGAGAGAGAGAGAGAGAGAGAGAGAGAGAGAGAGAGAGAGTAATAGAGAAGAAGAGGAACCAGAAGAAGAAGAGAAAGAGGAGGAGGGACAGAAACGAAGAGAGGAGCAGAGAGAGAAAAGAGGAAGCCATTAGAGGCCATTGAAGCTTTTAAGCTCAAAGCTTTGCCAAACGCACCCTAGGTGAGTTTTTACTCACTTGGTATCTTTAATATAGTGTTTCACAAGTTTTTGGTATGTTTAGACGTATTAAAACGTCCTTAGGACGTCTATTTTTATGCTGTTCAAAATCTGGTGGAGAAGACGACTCTCGAGCGATTGAACAGAGTTCAATCGATCGAAAGTTCAATCGATCGAAGTGACTTCGATCGCTCGAACATTATTTTCCCTCAATCGATCGAAATCACTTCAATCGATCGAGATATGCAAAACATGGTTTAGTTCCATAGTTTACTTTATATGAGGTTTGAATACTCGATTCATAATTCGGACTTCTATTATGCGATTATGGGTTAGTCAGGGAGAATGTGACAACACAGATAATATGATTAAGAATAATGGATTTCAATAATGACGTTAGATGGTTTCGGTTCATGTATGAGTTCGATGTTCCGTTCATTTCAATCAAAGTAGTCAGGCCACATGGGAATTGTCATGTATCGATAGTGGTACTGAGTTTAAGTAGGTTTGATAAGTTCTGGGAATGGTACGTGGGCGGATGCCTGGTCATGATATGCTTTCACATGCGGTGGATGGTTTATATCCTTAATGAGCAGTGGACAAGACCATATAGTCCTATGGTAGCCAGATGATCCATGTTATATCCTTAACGAGCAGTGGATGGTTTATATCCTTAACGAGCGGTGGATGGGGATCACTAGTATACAGCGATGAGTCGTGGCAATAAATTTGATGTGCTGTTGTTCAAAGCGTTGTATCCCTGACATTTGGTGGATGGTTTATATCCTTAACGAGCGGGGAATGGACTGACGTGATGTCCATGAATGCGGTGGATGGTTTATATCCTTAACGAGCAATGGACGGAATGATGGTATGTCTATATATGTGAAATGATTGAGTCTGTTCTTTCTAGTCAGAGTAGGTTGACTATCGATCTTGGAATAATCAGACGATAAGGGTGTGAGTTTCTATTCACTCATCTCTCAGTAAGCTGACGACTGTTATTGCCTGGACATTTCCCGTCCAGATTACCCTGTCCCTTGTAATGCAGCTAATGGAGCTTACAACGATGGCTACTATCCTGAAGGGAATTATGCAGAGGGTGGCCCCACTAATGCCGGTTACGCTGGAGGGGGATGTTACGCTGATGATTATTCTTACGCCAGTTGAAGACTGAAGATAGTTATCTAGTTTATGTTTAAGCTTTATATAACTGTTGGGCAATAAATAGCACTTTATCATCTTTAGCGTTCATAATCATGCAATAATTTGATTCAAAGACAACTTTAAAGCCTTTATCACACAATTGACTAATGCTCAATAAATTATGTTTAAGTCCATCAACAAGTAATACATTTTCAATAGTTAAAGAGGAGTTCTTACCAATTTTACCTACGTCGATGATTTTTTCCTTGGAGTTGTCTCCCAAGGTAACGTTTCCACCATCCTTGGGAGAGAGAGAGGAGAACTTTGATTTGTCTCCGGTCATGTGTCTAGAGCACCCACTATCCAAGAACCATCTATCTTTGCTTGAGGATTTTACACATACCTATAAAACAAGCTAAAGTATTCCTCTTTGGTACCCAATACTCTTTGGGTCCACTTTTGTTAGCAAAGGGAGGTGTGGTTTCCTTTTTAATCCAAATCATAGAGGTTTTTCTCCTATTTGGACATTTGTAGTTCACATGCCCCTTTCTCATGCAATAGTGACAAGTTACATTAGGATTAAAATTGTTTGAAGTAGAACCTTTTGTAAAAATGCTTTGATGAGATTTGTTTGAAGAACTAGAACTTGTAGAAGCATCACTTGAAAAGAAATTGTTGTACTTCTTTTCTTTATAGGTAGGATTGAAACCTAATCCGGCTTTATCAAAGACACATCTTTGTTTTCCTAAAAGCATGTTCAAATTTTGCTCTCCATGAGTGAATTTAGCTAAAGTTTTTGTCAAATCTTCAACTTGCTTCTTCAACTCAATGTTTTCTTTTTCAAAATCATTTGAAGGAATGCTTCTTGAAGCAAGCATTTCATTTTCTTTTCTCAAAGATTCATTTTGTGATTTCAATTCACTAAGTTCATTTGAGAGAAGAGAAAAACTCTTTTTGAGAGCTAAGTATTTAGTTCCCAAACTTTCCAATTCCTCATGCAATTCATCAAATGCATTTTGTAGCTCATCATAGTTGTGAGATTCATTACAAGAGTCATAGTTAGAGTCTACCTCATCACTTTCATGTGCCATGAGGAAAATGTTTTCCACTTCATCATCACTTCATTCATCTTCGGATGTTTCATTTTTAGAATCATCCCAAGTTGTGGCCTTCATTGCCTTCTTCGCCTTTCGCTTGAAGTTCTTCTTTAGCAATGGACAATCGACTTTGATATGTCCGGGCTTTTTGCACTTGAAGCAAATGATTGGATCTTTCTTAGCTTCACTTTCCTTTGGTCCTTTTCTTGTAAAAGACTTGTCTCTTCTCAAGAACCTCTTGAACTTGCGAGTGATCATGGCCATTTCATCATCTTCATCACTATCCTCGTCTTGGTCGTTAGAAACTTTTAGACCCAAGTTCTTCTTTTTGTCTTCGTTGTCAAAAACTGCCAATTCCATTTCATGAGTGGTGAGAGATCCCATGAGTTGTTCAATAAAGAGTCTTGAGAGTTCCTTTGCTTCTCGGATTGCTGTGATTTTTGGTTGCCAATGCTTTGGTAGAGACCTAAGCACTTTCTCAATCATTTCTTCGTTAGGATAAACTCTACCAAGATTTTTCAAACTATTAGTAATAGTAGTAAAACGAGTAGACATTTCACTAATAGTTTCATTTGGAAGCATTTTGAACATTTCATATGATTGAACGAGTAAACTAATCTTAGACTTTTTAACTTGATTAGTTCCTTCATGAGTGACTTCTAATTTATCCCAACTTTCTTTAGCCGATTCATATGAAGAGATTCTATTATACTCATTAGGATCTAAGCCACAATATAAGAGATTCATAGACATAGCATTCATTTTTATGAGTTTCTTGTCATTTTCATTATATTCGTCTTCCGTTTTAGCTATGGTTTCGGTGCCTACGGTCTTAGTGGGAACATAAGGTTCTTTGACTACGATTTGCCATAAATCGAAGTCTTGAGCAATGATGTAGATTCTCATCCTATTTTTCCAATAAGCATAGTTGGTTCCATTAAAGCATGGAGGTCTTTGTGATGATTGTCCCTCACTATAAGTGATATTGGTACTAGTGGTTGCCATGTGATCTTAACTCTACGATATGTGAAATCAATACTAGAGTCCAAGCTCTGATACCAATTGTTGGCCCAAAAGTAATCCTTAGAGGGGGGGGGGGGTGAATAAGGATACTTACAAATAATGGAAAATTAAAAATAATATCAAGCACAATACTTAATTAAAACAATAATTAAAGAGAGAAGAGAAAGAGACACTTGCAAACCAAAATTTTCAAGTGGTTCGGCAATCGCACCCCGCGGCCTACGTCCACCCCCCAAGAACACCTTTTGAGGAATCCACTAGTCAATCTTCTTTGGGTGAAGATCAAACCACTCTTTACAAGTTCTTCTTGAACTCCTTTTACACCTCCAATGAATAGTACCTTCACTTGGAGCAAGGGTTACACCAACCCTCTTACAACTTCAAGAAATTGATAAATGTTGGATTACAACTGAACAAATACTCTCTTTGTAGAGTAGATGGAAACAATAAATGCTCACAATATAATCTCTCAAGGTTTTACAAATGAACTCTAGAGTTAGAAGAATAAATCTCAAGATTTAGGGCTTTTAATCTTTGATTGCAACAAGTGTGTATTGAATGAGAGTAATGGATGATCCAACAGCCAAATTTGAACTGAGTATATATACTCTCTCCAAGAAATTTGAACGTTTAAGATAGGTGGGAGCATTTAATGCTAAAGCAAAACAGAGAAAAAAGAGCCGTTACTGTTTCTGCGCAGAGGTCCAGTCGACTGGGTTCTCGATCCAGTCGATTGCCTTTTGAAAAGTTTAAGTTGCGCCCTTGACACAGTCGACTATGTTACAGTGTCCAGTTGACTGAAAGTTGAGGCAGAAACTACCTTCAGAAATTATGGTTCAGTCGACTATTTTTACGTTCAGTCGACTGATAAAATTTGTTCCCAGTCGACTAATGGAATGAGTCAGTCAACTGATCTTCTGTTTTTCTATTTTTTTTTTGTTTTGAAGGGTTTGTTCCATTTTAAGCCCTTGTTTCTGAGATTCAATCTAACCAACTTTACATTTAGTCCTATGAGAGCAATACAATAATGAAATAGTCTTCCACAATGCTTCCATGATATGTCCATCATCATTCTTAGGATCTGTTTGGACAACATGCTAAATGAAAACATAAGTAATCAACTTAATAGTTTGTTAATCATCAAAATTACTTAGGGGCTAACAATATTGTTAGCCCCAAGGGTTTTACCCTAAGTAATTTTGATGATTAACACTATGGTTGTAAAGGCACGTCATGGCGCCTCTTATTTTCTTACTTTTATAGATGATTTTGCGCGATGTGAGGATCGCCAGTACTGATCTAATCAGTTCTGAGAACTGTGTAAGGAAAAAGGGAAAACTTAGACAACTTTCTGTTCCGAAAACTCCGCAACAATATGGTGTTGTAGAAAGAAGGAATACGACACTCCTAGATATGGCTGGAAGTATGATGGCGCAAGTCAACCTCCCAATGTTGTTTTGGGGGGATGTACTCTTGTTTGCTGCCTACATACTAGCGTCTTCTTAATCAGTGCTTTCTACCCACTTATGAGCTATGGAAAGGCGAAAAGCTCATTTTGGAGCATTTGAGCCCGTGGAGCTCAAGAGGTTATGTTCATTATACCTCACATAAGTGCGACAAACTACGCTCAAGAGCTAGAAAGCATACCTTTAAAAGGTATTCTAATAGCTCGACAGCCTATGTTACTGTTGGCCCAAAATGGAAACCTTAGAGGGGGGGTGAATATGGTTTAAGCAGAAATTTAACCTTTTTAAAAACTTAATACAAATTAAACACAATCACAAGCAATTATGTAAAGAGAGAAGGGAAGAGAAACTTGCAAACCAATTTTTCAAGTGGTTTGGCAATCGCACCCCGCGGCCTACGTCCACCCCTTAAGAACACCTCTTGAGGATTCCTTTAATCCCGGAGCACTTATGGGTGTGCACCAAACCGTTATAAGAGCCTTTGATCTCTCCCAAAGAAGAACACTTCTTCTTTGCACACAAGGGTTACTAACCCTCAACCTTTACAAATTGATTTGATTACAAATTGAAACTGTCTATATAGAGTGGATAATACAAATCAAGCTCACTACAATTTTGCTCTCTCAAGAAATACAAATAAAGATTATGAGCAAATTGATAAACTCACACAACTTGGGCTCAAATGATAATGTTTAAAGATCAAGAAGATATGTGATCAATACAATATTTTCCAATCAAAATCTCAACAACAAATAGCTTGGGAAAACATGTATTTATAGGCCTTGGAAGATTATAGCCGTTAGTGGCAAGTTTGGTAATTAAAAACCCCTTTAAAAACTAGCCGTTATTGCCTTTTAGGTCAATTCAGTCGACTGGGCCTTGAAGCAGTCGACTGAGGTGTGTTCACAGAGGGTTCTGATTGAATTCTGCCCACTTCAGTCGACTGCATCGGGCCTTCAGTTGACTGCACCCTTCAGAAACCAGTCTACTGATTTTCTGCTGGTTTAGCAGACTGACACCTCTTCACTAAAATGGCAACTCCCTCTACAAAATGAATTTTTGCGATCCGTTTGAAGATTTGGAAACTAGATTCAAATACCTTTCCAACCATATAAAACTCAACATCTAATTATTTTCCAATTGGTTGGGGCATTGCTTTAAAGATGACCAACTTAAAATTTATTTCCAAAACTTTAACTTTTAGACTTTGTTTTGAGCCCCTATGAGTGTGAGATCAAGATGCCTTACAATGATGGTCCTAGACTTCAACCAAGGATGAAATATCTTCAAGTCTTCAAGCTTGATCCTTGTTGAGCTCCTTATAATCTTGATCTACATTAATTCAATCTCATGCACACAAAGATGTTAAAACATTGATACAAAATTTATACATGAGATTATGTATGAGCATAAAAATGACTATGATAATAACAAGGAATGAATCAATATGAATCATGTAATTATCATTTATCATAGCATATTTGACATCATCAAAACATAATTAAGCATGCCTTAATATACCTTAAGGCTAACAGTTACGTATAATGAACAAACGGGTATAGGAATGACAGAAATGGTGCCACATGATATTGAGAATGACTTCCCCAGACATGTATTACTAAGAGATATCTTGACCTCTATGAGTTGGAGGATGTTGAAGACAACATACCATCTTTAAGCGGGGGTGGGGAGATTGAGATTCCACATCCAGTAATCGCTGAAATATGGTACTAGTCTCCAGTCGAGTGGGAGTTCACTGCTAGACGCTAGTGGGAGTGTACCAAATAGTGGGAGTGTACCACTAGGCACTCAAGATTCTCAGGTAGCACACTGTATGGTGATGACGAAAAAGTTCCCTATCGCAGTTTTAAAATTGAGGAAGACATTTTCATATGTGTGCAAATGTGTGCAAAAGTGGATAAGGATGAGCTGGCTTCTTTTGTTGAAGCGTTTTCTTCGTCTACTGAAGCTGAGTGGATAGATGCTATGCCAGATGAGATGAGCTCTATGGACATGAATAAGGTCTGGGAGTTTGTTGACATTCCGCTTGTGCGTAAGACTATTGGAGACAAGTGTGTTTTCAAAATCTAACGTAAGGCAGATGGTTCAATTGACAAGTATTAGGTGCGCCTTGTGGCGACAGTTTGTACCCAGAGAGGGTATAGACCATGGAAATATGTTCTCCTAAAGGGTGAGATCTGACTCCATTCGCCTTATCCTAGCAATCGTCGCATATTTAGCTTTGGAACTTTTTAAGTTGAATGTTTAAACTGTTCTTTTCTCAATGGAGAACAAGACGATGAGATAAATACGGATCATCCCATTGGTATTGTGACCAAAGGGAATGAGCGCAAAAGTGTGCCGTCTTAAACGATCTGTTTGTTATCTCAAGTTAACAATCGTCTAGGCAATGGTACAATGTGTGTACATTAAACGGTCCAAAAAAAGTGTTCTAATTCTTTATATGTTGATGACGTCCTTATAGTTGGGAATGAGATGAGTTTCATTGTCGCTACTAGAGAGTGGTTGTCCTTTCAATTTGAGATTGAGGACATGGGTGATGCCACCTATGAGTTGGGAGTTTGGATTGTGAGATATTGTTCTCAGAAGCTCATCTGTTTGTTTGGAGGGACTTACAAGATGAAGGTTCTTGAACATTTTCACATGAAAGACTTAATTACCCATTGACATCGTAAAAGGGACTCACCCTGACCTTACATCAATGTCTTAAGGATAATGAGAAGAGGAAACAAATGTCCAGTTTGCCATATGCATCCGCAATAGGGAATCTGAAGTATGCTAATGTGTGTACTCGGTTAGATGTCTGCTATGCGGTTGGTTCAATTAGTCATTGTCGTAACAACCATGGTCCTGTCACTAGAGAGTAGTGAAGAGTATCTTGCGATATGTTCGCAGGAGTACTGTGGACCTTGCCTTATGCTGTCCACGATGGAAGCATAATATGTGGTGTGCTTTGCAGCTGTTTGAGAAGCTATTTTGGTTGAAGAGTTTTTGCAGTGGCTAGGCTCTTTATTTCATAGTGATGAGGTTGTGCTCATCGAAGCTGATAGCACGTAAGCCTGAGCATATGCAAAAGATTTCAAAAACCATTCTAGCACATGTCACATTTGAGATGTGGTTTGCGCAAAGGGAAGTTGTCTTAAGGCTCATCTCCATTTGGGGATTTGATGTGCTTAGATATTTTATTGTGGTATTGACATTATTATTCAAGTTTTATTATCAGTTAATAATAAACTAATTGGTTTCCATATACATATATATATATTTGTTATAAGTGGAACAGATGCAGATTTCTAATATGTCATCGGGCTTGAATCGACCTGTTCACACGGGTGATTCACCTTGGCGCCGAGATAGCGAACTAGGACATGGGTGTCCATGGCGCTTAGATGGCGAGCAAGATGAGACATTTGTGTTCATGGCGCTTAGATAGCTAGCTAGGACATGTGTGTCCATAGCGCTTAGAAAGCAAGCTTGAACACTTATATCTACGCAGTATAAGAACAGTGAGCTAGATATAAACCCTCTTATTTCTATATGTCGCCTTAGATGGATTTAAGATGAGACCTTTATATTTGGTCAAACATAGAGATATCCCACGACTCTATGTAGCCAGTTAACAGCCGAATGTGAGTTTTCAGACGGGCGCTAAGAGGAGCGACTGTGCTGGGAGACTCAGGTTAGACGTTTTGTATAACATCTAGACTAAGATTCATATGGCTTTACTTGTTTTTTCAAACACAAAGTGACATGACCATTTTTACGGAAGAACGCCATAGCATACATATCATACTATATGTGCTTTCACGATCGACTATGGAGTAGTGAATGGATTCCTCTTCATTGCTGTGTGAGCCATGTAGCATATTCAAGACATTGGTTATCCTACAAACTGGTTGCCTTCACGACTTGAGACTATGTCATGAAGAGGACGCTTGATGATAGCTACTTTAGCATGCTATCCTAGGATTAAGAGTTAACTCCGTTCTATGGGGCGTGTCTGGGCAAGCGGTCAAGTTAGTCAAATTGACGTGTGGGCTCAGGGAAGACCATTCAATAACACACCATATTTTGTGACTCATTAGCAGGCCTGCGACATTCGTATTTTGTTACTGATATGTCATGAGTACACCACATTGAGGTGGTGCAGCAATTCTTTTCGCCGAGGGATTGAGAATGTTGTGTCCGGTGTAGTTGAATCGTCTAAGGCATACACGAGAAGCTTCCGAGTGATGTGTCTTGCTGGTTATGGTGATGATTTGGCATTACACTCCTGTCGCTGTACTTTCTTTTCGTAAGGTCGCACGTTCTATTTCCCTGTATGAAGAGTTGAGAAGTACTGTTGTGTGGAGAGATTGGTTTTAGTACTAGCCCTATGTGGGTGAGTGGGAGATGTAAGAAATATGTGGGCTAGATGGGCACCCACATACATTGGACCGGGTCCAATGGGCGTTGGCTCTTGGAGCCCTAGGGTTTGGTGAATGTGTGTGTATATATATATATATGATATATATCACACATATGAACCTAACCTAGATGATTTTCAGCAGCCTCTCTCTCTCCCTCACGGCTTTCTCTCTCTATAGCACATCTGTCACGCCCCGGAGTAAGCCAAAAATAGGGAAAATAAAAATTTTCCTTTATGGGTCCGTAGACACGTGACTAGTTTGTTAACCATCTTGTCCTTCTAACTCCGCACCATGCAAACATAAGGGAAATGCTAGAGCATAAGCATGACCTAAACTTATCAGATTATAAATACAGCAACGAAAAATAAACAAGGGTTACAATAACTTCAATCTTAATACAGAGGCCATACTAAACAATTTACATAAGCTTAAAAACTTGAGAAACTGTCTATCGGATCTTGGGCAAGGCTTTATACTCTTGGGCTCCACGGCACTGCATCCTGAACTCCTCTGTCTATTTCCAAACCTGCAACACTCTGGGTATACGAATGCCTAGGGCGTAACATGCTGTCAGCCTTGGAACAAGGCTGAGTGAGAGTCTCAACCGCACAATAAACATTAAATACAAAACATCTCTCGACTCACGTCATAGTTTAGTATCCTAAGATATGGTTAATCTTCTTATTAAAAGACGCATTCTCACCACAGATATAGCAGAGGTCTCAACAAGACAAGTAGACAGATAGACATATCATCATAGAATACATTCTCCTTATTATGTCCTCGTGCGTGCAAATGCATGACCGATGTGACTTATTCCCGACTCTTTTCAAAGACACTTGCTTTTCAAAACAGATACTTTTCAAAACCATTTCATTTTAAAACCAAAACTTTCCAAACCAAATCATTTCAAACAAAACCATTTTACTCATGAACTCAATCTCATCATTCACTTTCTCTTTCTCATCCACTTGACAACACGCGGTACATCAAGGATGATAACATACCGGAAAAGTCGATTCGTACTTATTCCCTTGATAGGCCGCCGGACGTCTTCACGGCGCACACTATCTGTAAATAATAGAACTGGCACATAGGACGTCTTCAACCATGTGTATACTCTCACCGGTCGTCTACACGGCTGAGAAGTATATTAGGGCACTAGCTGGACGTCTTCAACCACGTATGCGCATCACCGGACGTCTTCAATGGCAAGAGGCGCGCTAGGAACCCTAACCGTTCATGTCCACCCGGCTCGTCAGCCGTTGATCCATCGGATCTAGTAATCACATCTTCTTCACATTCACATATCTCATCTCGTTCACATTCTCATCAAACACCTCTCTTTCTCATACAATGCATGCTAACACATGTCATGAAATACAAGTGAGTCCACTACCGATACCTATATGCAAAACCACTTTCATTCTCTTTATTATTAACATAGCAAGCGTTATCTAATCCAGTTAACAATCATCGTAAAATGTGCCTTTAACAGTTACCACCAGAAACATAACATATAAAATATGGACCACATAACATGGATTTGATACCAATAATCATATAGATAAAACCCTTGACATGCTTACGTGTGCGATAGCACTACCATAATAGTCTTACAATTAATGAAATACATGTGGCATCATAAATCAACATATTGCTAATACAAAACATCATACAGATAGCTTTTAAACATCTTATATTAATCTTATTAGGATTAGAGTGAGGTTAGGAAACTCACCTTGAGACGCCGGTCCTCAGAAAGCAGGTAAACGTCAAGTTCTACAACAATAAACGGAAGAAACAATAATAAATAGTGAGTGCATCTACAGGGGTAAAATGGTAATTTTACCAAATGAGATTATAAATCTCAAGGTAGTGATCCACGTGTCATTCTGAGTCCAACGCCATTGACTAGACTCACATCGGAGTCCGTCACGTTTTACGAGGTAAAAGGTAGGGCTTTCTACACTAATGCGGGCCCTAAAAGACATGCTGTATTTTCGACCGAGTCGGAAGGTCACCAAAATTTACGGAAATGTTCTAGACATTATTCTAAGACTCTGGGAACTGACCGCGCATTTTTCGGAGTCCTAGATTATTTATTATGAATTATTGAAGATAATATATACCAGAAAATACCTGAAACGGGATTTAAATACATAATTATAATTATACAAAGAAATCAGTACTTGGAAGTATTATTATTAAATACTAGATATTTAAATACACTACCAGTATTTATCTCATAATTTTTTAGAGCTCGTTTGGTATTTTTAATAATTAATATACTCATAGAATAGCTCCTTATTAATTATTAAAAATACTAATATATAGTATTATAGCATTATAACTTATTTTATATGATAAAATAGTCCTAGGGTTATTACCCTAATTTTCTAGAATTTATAAATACATATAGGTGTTTATTAATTATCTAAAACTATTCAAAACTAATATTTATCATTTATATTAACCATATAAATAATAAGTATATAATATATATAATATAATAATGATATATAGAATATTAAAAAAAATAATATTCTACAATATAAAACATTAATGGTATTAATTATAAACCATTCACAATCATTAAACCAATTAAAACCTTTTTAAACTAATTAATACTAATATTAGTCATAATAGTAATGATAATAATAATAATAATATTTCCAAACCCGGCGGGTCAGACCCGAACCGACCCAAGTCAAGTGGACTATCCACTTACACACTCAAGATAAACCAAAGTTAAGACCCATCGGGTCTACCCTGATCTGATCCGAGTCAATATGGGTAACCCATATATAGACTCAAGGAGGTCCAACTTGACAGCCCATTGGGTCATAACCGATCCGACCCTGTCCCAAACGGACTGCCCACATACCCACACAACTAAACCCATTGGGTTGACCCTAACCCGAACCAAACCTAACCCGCTAAAACTCACAAACCAACCCAACTACCCTTACCCGGACCTGAACCCATTCCCAGACACATCACGACCCGGACCTACTACCCGAACCCGTCCCAGACACAACCCGGCGCCAAACGGCGTCGTCCCACTTAAAAGAACCCACGGGTTTATAAAACCCGAACCTATCCGCTACCCCTACCCGCTTCCACACACAACTAAACCCGCCCAAACCCACAACTCGCCCCGACCCGAACCCGGTTCTTATAACCCTTTTTGACTTTCTTCTCCGGCGAAGAGGCGGCGCCGGAAAATCGCGGGTCACCGGAAAAACTTCTCCAGCCTCGTTCTCTCTCTTCTCACCACAAAAATTGTCCAAACCACCGCCAAAAGGATCGGATTTTGGTCCTCTATAACATAGTGTAAGCCCAAAGTCTGGTTTATTTGTTTTAGGCACCTACCAGAGGATTATTCTTTTGGTTATTTTTCGAGAATAACGGCCTGCATGGCTACCTAAACATCATCTATGTATAAAGATGCTATGAGAGGGTCTTATGGGGATCCTAAGGAGCATAATAGTGTAACTTGGGGGTGGATTGGTTGAGATTTCAAAATCAAGCTCCTTGGGTGAAGCTTTAATGCCTGCCGGAGGTTCATAGTGAGCCTTAGGCTCTGTTTGAGAGCTTGCATGCAGTCCCTAAGGCCTCTAGATGACATGCAATGATCTACAGATGCAATTGGGGTGGGGTTTACCTCAGGGAAGTCTCAATCTTCTCCGATCTCTCTCTTCTTCTTCGGTTTTCCTCTTTTCCTTCCTTCTTTTCCTTCGTTCTGCTTCTTCTTCTTCTATGCTTCTTTGAGTGACAGTGTGTGAGTAGAGAATGGATAGAGAGGGGTGTGAATAGTGTATAAGGCAGGGATGTGAGTATGGTGTATCCAAACCGTGGGTGTGGGGGTGGGTGATCTCTCAAGTCCTCTCTCGGGTTCTCTCTCTCTAACCCATCTGAAATGGGCAGATTAGGAGGGTGTATGAGGGTGTAATGTAGGTAGGGGAGTGTTTATTTATAGAGGGATGGATGAGAGATGTTATCCCATGTAATGGGTTCACAAGGTGTACGGGTATGTGTGTGCTTGTGTGTGTCCAAGGGTAGAATGAATGGGGTCCACATAGGGTGGTGGTGTGGGTCCCACATCTCGGGTAGGAACACTGAGATGTGTGCCTGAGTCCTAAGGTACGTGCACTACTGACAATAAGTGATACTGAAATATAATCTTGTACCAGGAGGTGTACGGTTCAAAATGCAAGTCTTCCTAAGACTTCTAATATAGAAACTATATATGCCGGGGTTACGACCATTCTAGTAAGTTCCTGGTTAAAAGTATCGTCGTTGTGGATAGAACGTTGACTGAAAATCCCGTCCAAGGGTTTCTTATTAAGAAAGAATCCTAATGGACCTTCTGTAATCGTAGGCATGGTGACGTCATCACTTCTAATCCTACGTTGAATTTCTCGGGAAATTTAGGGTGCTATAACATCACCAATGGGGCTTGGGATTTAGCGCGTGACTGTCATGGGGATGGATCAAGTAGCGTCCTCTACGACCTAGGCGATGCATAAGAGAGTACATGGAGGCAACATGGAGCAGTAGTTCATGGGTGAAGACGCCGGGCTCGTAACAGCACCGTTCGGCGATCCGTCGGGCTATTCCGCTAGGAAATGAACCTATACCCGACTCGTATGCTTGCGTGCATATTTTTCTACAATAAGGAAAGAAATATATTTGCTAATAATAATCTGGTAAAAGTACCAAATTTCTTCCATATCAGATAAAAGCCTTCCATATTTTTGAAAAATATATATACATGTGTATATATATATGCAGCTTGAATCTGGTCCATATACTGCCTTTGTGCGTATGACTTTCCCTCCAAACAAATGATAACTTCCATAACTGATAATATCATTCCATATTAGATAATGTCAAGAAAATTATCTTTCTATAATCTTTAATAATATTATTCCAAACTACTGATAATATTGACTTGACTTTCCTTATCATAACACTGAAATTTTATCACTTAAGAGAGTTTGTAGGGATTAATCACTACTCATAATTGAACGAATGACTTAGGCTAAGTTTGGCCTCCACGTGGCTTTTTAAAAGGAGCTTATGAAATTTACTACTAAGTTGTTTGATAATTTTATACAAGTGACACACTACTCTTCAAAAAGATATCATGAAACCAAAAAGCCACCTTGAGCTTTTAAAAGCTCCATTCTGGAGCTTTATTCTAGAGCTTTTAAAAGCTCCCCAAAAAAGCCATAAGTTCAATTTTTGCAAAGCTCATAAACTAATTACCAAGTGAATTAACATGAAATTGTGCTTTAAAAAAGGAGAAGCACCAAAAGGAGGGCCAAACTAAGCCTTAAATGACCAACCTTGCTCAGCCCGATCATATCACGTCTTCTCAGCCTGCTACTTCGTTGGAGAAACATAGCTAAAACCTAAATGTATATCAAACAAAAATAGAACCCACCATTCATATAATAACCATATGAGGTGGCCTTTCTATGTGAAGACCAATTAAGGGGAATGGCCCACCATGTAATTTAATGCTTTGGCAAACAATAGTAATTCACGCTGACCAAATGGTGGCTAACTAGAATGGGTCCAAGCTCGATGACATCACCTTGACGTTTGCTTCCCAACCAAGCAAAAGTGTGCTGAAATTGAAAAGTGCGCCTCCAATGCAGTTCGATGACTTTACATACACAGCCCGATAGAGTAAACACAATGGAAGTCTGATTGCATCGAACTGCCAAACAAGGCCTAGGCCGGACTTGTTCAATGCCACAAAGTGCAAGTCTAAATTATATGCCATGATGAGGTGTGGCCCACCACATTGAAAACCAAACTATGGAAAGCCAAAAAAGCTGGAAAGATTGTAACTCGAAAAAGGCATAATGCCATGCCATATTTATAAAATGGTCAACTAATAATGACCATATTTATAGGTTAGGCAAAATAATAATCAAACCAAACCAATATTCAACCAGCCCGATAGCCATTGAGGTGAGGCCGAATGAAGCTTAGTCCGAACTGAATATGCGTGCCAGCCCGACTGTAGCTAGATTGTGCAAAATACACTCTGCCTGACCAACTTTGAACCAATCACTTGACCTCTAATTTTTATAATCGGTCTGTATGTCCGATCAAAATATCACAATCGGCCTGTACAAATATTAATTTAAAAAAATGTATTTTTTAGGTCCAAACAATTGCCCCCTGACTGTTTGAAATGAAAAAGCTTGAATTTTGAATAGCCATATTTTTCCCATTCGGCCTAATTGTTTAGTCCGAATTTTGTCATTTTTTTCATTAATGACCGACGACTATTTGCCATAGTGAAGCTCAAATAATCAGTCTTCTCTTTGTCCAGACCCATTTATGGCAGCCCGATGACATCGGATAGATGCTTAAGACCGATTGCCCATAAAATTGTAATAAAAATCGGACCATTACTTGCACACACTACATCATTCTCAGAAAACCAGTTGCTTTGATCTTTGACTAGTGGACCCCACGTACAAGCTCCAGCACATTATTCATTATTCTGACCCTTTAGAATTCTTGCTGCAATCACTCCTCGGGCCCACAGAAACTTTATGGCATGCTTAGTTTGGATTGCGCGATAAACAAAGCTACCTGTAAGCATATTTTCATTTTTGAAGCTTTTTATTAAATGCAATTCAAAGAGAGAGAGAGCCATCATCTAGCACATGCTTGGAATGATTACTTGGACCCACCACCTTGCGTCTTGAACTTTGCACCCAGCATCTTCAGCGCCTGACAATCTGGACTGTATTTTCACTATCCAGTCTGATCAATTGAGAAAGACAGTAACCAAATTAGTATTGAAGTGGTCAATTTTTTTTTTCTTTTTGGTCTGCTAATTCAGCCCGAAATATCATTCTGATCAAGCTAATTTCCAAGATCGGTCTTTAGTGTATTTCCAGCCCTCTTTTTTTGGTAGTACGTCTGTAACAAAAACAACCACCAAATTAAATTTATCTTTGGTGACATCCACACAGCCAACGTGGATGTAAATTAACAATAGCCAAACTATTAATTGGCTTGGAATAAAAAATTAAACCGGTCACATTACGAGACCAAAAAATTTGAACAACTCTTCGAGGGTGAGTTTCCTCAAATAAATATGTTCAAAATATTCTTGGACCGATTTAGAATCAATCGGTCTCGGCGAAGCTGGCCCCCCGAGCCCTTCATCGCCGATTTCTTCATCATCAAGGGGGTCTGCATCATCGAGCTCCTCATCAACGGGAGAGTCTTCGTCGTCGTCCTCCTCACTAACGGGAGGGTCTATGGCCGATACAGGATTGTTTAGCCTTAAAAAATCTATCCCTTTGGCCTTCAATTGCTCACAAAAGACCTTTGGAAAATCCTCCCATGCACGTTCGATTCGGTGAGCTACCTCGATTATAGCCTCAAAAGGGTCTTCAGCCGAAACATGATCACTCGGCCTATCAAACTCTTCCTTTTCGGCCTCACCAGAGTTGTGAGGCTCGTTTAGAGCTTGCCCCCCAAGCGGTAAATCTGATAAACCGCTTGGTTTATTCCTCCAACCACCGTCTAGAAATTCCTTCATTGACATGAAAAAATTCTCATTAGGTGGTGGCTCTTCCGCTTCACTTACGGCAAGAAGGAGACCGATTTCATTATTGAAGAACTGTATATCGGCCTTAAAACGGTCAATATCTTTGTAAAGATGACCGATCTCATCATCATATCGGTCCTTAAACCGATAAATTAAACCATGAAGATGGCTTATTTTTTCGTTCCTCCAAAGAATCTGGTCGTGGTAGAACTACATCCATGCTTCACGGTGTGCATGGCTCATCGCGTGGTTGTCCCATCGGGCGTGCCAAATATGTTTGCCTGTAGTTTTTCGCAGGCGTGCCAGAGCCAAACGAGCTCGGTGTGTGTGTGCAAACTAATTTCCTAAATGCTTGTATGAGTGATACACAAGGCTTGAGAAATCTAACTCCTAACGGGCGATTGTGAAAAGTGAGTAGGAAAGTACCCTCACTTAAAGTCCTATGGTAGTATTGAAGCATACAAGCCATACAAGTGATGAACAAAAGAAATTAAATGAAAAGCAGGATTTTTATTTAATTGAAACAAGAAGGAATTACAAGGAATGTAATGTAAATAGCTAAGAAAGCCTAAGAAAAACTAAGAATGCATTGTAGAATACTCTGGGATGTGGTTGAATGCGGTTTGGATGCTTTTTGTCGAAGTGATGCGGGGTGAGTTGATAGCTTGGCCTGCCTGCTGATTTATAGCGGCCTATACTGATCAAGATAAGGAAAGAAATATCTTTGCTAATAATAATCTGGTAAAAAATACCAGATTTCTTCCATATCAGATAAAAGCCTTCCATTTTTTCAAAAAATATATATACATGTGTATATATATATGCAGCTTGAATCTGGTCCATATAGTGCCTTTGTGCATATGACTTTCCCTCCAAGCAAATGATAACTTCCATAACTGATAAAATCTTTCCATATTAGATAATGTCAAGAATATTATCTTTCTATAATCTTTGATAATATTATTCCAAAATACTGATAATATTAACTTGACTTCCCTTATCATAACGCTGATATTTTATAACTTAAGAGAGTTTGTAGGGATTAATCACTACTCATAATTGAACGAATGACTTAAATGACCAACCTTGCTCAGCCCGATCATATCACTTCTTCTCAGCCTGCTACTTCGTTGGAGAAACATAGCTAAAACCTAAATGTATATCAAACAAAGATAGGGCCCACCATTCATATAATAACCATATGAGGTGGCCTTTCTATGTGAAGACCAATTAAGGGGAATGGCCCACCATGTAATTTAATGCTTTGGCAAACAATAACAATTCACGCTGACCAAATGGTGGCCAACTAGAATGGGTCCCAACTCGATGACATCACCTTGACGTTTGCTTCCCAACCAAGCAAAAGTGTGCTGAAATTGATAAGTGCGCCTCCAAATTTACAATGCAGTCTGATGACTTTACATACACAGCCCGATAGAGTAAACACAATGGAAGTCTGATTGCATCGAGCTGCCAAACAAGGCCTAGGCCGGACTTGTTCAATGCCACAAAGTGCAAGTCCAAATTATATGCCATGATGAGGTGTGGCCCACCACATTGAAAACCAAACAATGGAAAGACACAAAATCTGGAAAGATTGTAACCTGTAAAAGGCATAATGCCATGCCATATTTATAAAATGGTCAGCTAATAATGACCATATTTATAGGTTAGGAAAAATAATAATCAAACCAAACTAATATTCAGCCAGCTCGATAGCCATTGAGGTGAGGCCGAATGAAGCTTAGTCCGAACTGAATATGCATGCCAGCCCGACTGTAGCTAGATTGTTCAAAATACACCCGGCCTGACCAACTTTGAACCAATCACTTGACCTCTAATTTTTTTAATCGGTCTGTATGTCTGATCAAAATATCACAATCGGCCTGTACCAATATTAATTTAAAAAATGTATTTTTTAGGTGCAAACACTAACATTACTACCAAACCCTAGTCACCATTACCACTACCCATGCCTAACCTCAGGTAACCACCACTTTCACCTCCGGTGACCATATCTACCACCTTCGGCGACCACCACTACCACCTCTGGCGACGCACTTGCTAACCTTCGTCATTGCTTTCGCCACCACCGGCCAGATCTGGAGATCTCTTTTCTCTTTTCTTCTCTCTCTTCTTCTTCCTCTTCCTCTACTCTTCCTCTCCTAGCCACCACCATCGCCACTTCTTCTGTCACCACCAGATCTGAAATCATCGACGAATCTGAAACAAGCGGATGCAATTATCTGATTTGTGAGGTTTGATTTGTGTTTACAAACTTTGATCCTTGATAGAAGACCTCACAGTAACTTCTATGTCAGTTTCTGTGGATTTTGCATTCTGAAAAATTCACTGATAGCATTTTTGATGAATCATGATGGTTGCCTCCATTTTGACTATAATAAAAGAAATTTAACTTAAGATTCTCTTAAGTGAAATTTCTTTTAAGATTCACATCCTACTACCAAGCCATCTCTTGACCACCTACCTCCTTTCAACATCATACCACCATCCCCACCACTTTTGACCTGTAATACCCTGTATTTTTGGATATATGGTTATATAAATAAGACCCTTTATGCTTGTGTGAGCCCTTGGCGAAGAATCTTTCTCAATCGATCGAACTCATCTCGATCGATTGAACTTATGCTTTCTCGAGTGATCGAACATACTTCGAGCAATCGAAACTCTGCCGACCTGATTCTGTGATGTGTACCCTTTCTCGAGCGATTGAACTTCTCTCAATCGATTGAACCCTTCTCAATCGATCGAACTCACTTCGATCGATCGAACATTGTATTTTCAGTATATGCTTCCTGCCACCTGCCTCTCTTGCCTCCCTATATATATAAGTGTGTTTTGTGTGTTTGTGGTGTTTGGCAGTTTAGAGAGTTGAGAGTTGAGAGAGAGCTTATGTGTGTATGTGTATTTCATATACATATATATATATATATATCTGTGTGCATGTGTGTGTGTATATATATATGCTTGAGCAGAGAAGAAGAGGAGCAAAAGGAGAGGAGAATAGAGGCAGAGAGGAGAAGAGGAGAGAAAGAGAAGAAGGAGAGAGAGAACGAGCTCACCATAGCCGCCGCCGTGGCCGCCGCCACTGTAGAGCTTCGAACGCAGCCACCAGACCACCGGAGAGAGGTGGGTTCATTAACTCACTCGAAGAATGATTCTAGCATGTTATATGTGTGTTTAGAACGTTTATTTAGTGACCCTGAAACCTCTATTCGTCGCTGCCCAGTTTCTGGGTAGAAGATGATGTTCGAGCAATCGAACTATTCTCGATCGATCGAACTTGCCGTTTCCTCAATCGAACGAAGGGACTTCGATTGATCAAACTTAGTTTGACTTTAATCGATCGAGAGGACCTCAATCGATTGAAGCTTACAGAACATGATTAATTCCTGTTGATTATAATATGAACTGTTTAGTTGATTAAATGTTGATCCATGCTTTCATTATGCGATATTGTTAATTTAAGAGATAGTGCAACACTGTTATGAGAAGAACTGTTTAACTGTTACATGATGATATTGTTAAATTGAATAGTAGAACGGAACACGACTGCATGCTAATAATAAAAAATTAGTAGATATGATGAATACAGAGCATGTGGTATTTCCTGTATCTAGTGCATGAGCATTTCACAACATGTGGTCAGCATGCATGGGATAGTGTTATGAAGAGATAAGAGAATCTGATGAGAAATGGGATGATGTTACGATGAGATGAGAGAATAAGATAAGAATAGGGAACTGTGCATCAGTATGGAAATGGGATATGTGACTTATGTGGAATATGAGATATATGTGCTTTGGATCCGTTGGATCAACGGCTGATGAGCCGGGTGGACGTGGGATGGTTAGAGTTCCTAGTGCGCCTCTCACTGTTGAAGACGTCCAGTGATGCGTATGCACTGTTGAAGACGTCCAGTGTACCGTTGAAGACGTCCGACTAGTGCTCTAATGTATTCTCAGCTGTGTAGACGACCAGTGAGGGTATACGCATCGTTGAAGATGTCCGATGTGCCGTTCTATCGTTTACAGATAGGTGGTACTGTGTAGACGACCGGTAACCCTATCAAGGGATTTTGGGACCTATTGCCTAGTTGAGTGATTCTGATTGGCATTATTATATCGACGAATGGATATCTGATTGGTATTATGGGATCGACGTATGGATACAGAGATGGATAGAGATATGAATATGAGTACGGATATGATGAGATAAAGGTTCAGTCGTGGATTCAGCGTCTCGACGTAAAGGTATATGCATGGGTGGTTGCACGGTCACATGCTTGGATTTAGTGATTACGTGATGAGATATATATATATACCATGATATTTATCCGTGTCATTACTTAATATGTTTCCTGCTATCGTTGAATTCATACGTAGCTTAATGAGACCTCTGCTATGTCCGTGAGTGACGTCATTGATAAGAGATTAACCGTATTTTAAGATGCTGAATAGTGACAGTGAGGAGTGTTGTTTAATGTACTCACTCAGCTTTGTATTCAAAGCTGATGGCGTTTGTGCCCTGGACATTCCAATGTCTAGAGCTTGGCAGGTAGTGCGGACGAGAGACTGATGTTTCGCCAGACGTGGAGCTAAAGGCTTGAAGACAAAGATGTGTCGCTTGTAATAGTTAGTTGGTATATCTTTTGTACTGCTGTTAGTATTGTTATAGGCTTCAGACTCTAGCCAGCTGTTGTAATAGATTTAGTAGACTTTTATAATTGGTACTTGGGCATCTGTTGCTTCCAAACCTTTTATATTTCCGCTGTAGCCTCTGATTATGTTAAGAAGATATGTTTTATGATTGCATCCTCCCTATCGTGGTGTTTGTTGGTTTGATTAGATGACAATGCGGTTATTCACCCGTCATTCCCTATGGACCCATAAAGGAAATTTATTTTTCCCTATTTATGCTGCTCCGGGGCGTGACATGATTTTTGGTATCAGAGCCTAGGTTTTAGTTGTTAACCGCTTGTCTTTTGTGTTAGAACCCGAATTCTAAGTTAATATCGGTAGCATGAGGATTAGCTAAGATGAGATAGAACTGCTATATTGTCATGCAGATAAGAGGTTGGAAGAATCCACCTTAGGATGTTTCTTTGGAAGATAGTAACTGCTAGAACCAATAAGAATGTGGATAGCTGAGTTCACGGAGAACAGGCATCGCGAGTTAGTTATGGTGGTGGAGATCCTAAATATAGAGCCGTTGGATGTTAGACACTGACAAATTCCTGAGCGATCTCGGAACAGTCAGTATGTCCTAGAAATAGAAAGAGGTAAAGGATAAGATTATCCTGTTACCTTGAGCTACATGTTAGTTGAGTAGTATTCGTAGTTTGGAACCTGAGAATAGAAATAGAATGTTTAAGATTTGACGTTACGCGTAGAAGTTGTAGTTTCGTCTTGAGCATAGATACATTTAAGCGTACCTGGTAGGTAGACTGACCTCTGTGGTTAATATTATTATTTATGTGAGGTATTCATATTGCTTGATGTGATCGTGTTATATTGTGGTACTATATATTTGTTACCGCATGTTCTTGCTTGAGCTGTAAGATAGAATGCGTCTGACCGAATAGTTTTTCATTTGTAGGTAGAAACATTGAACACTACCAACACTCGTTATGGTTAGGACGACTCGAGGAAACCAGGGCCAGCTGAATGGAGTATCTGATGTAGTACCTCCCGAGATAGATCCAATAGGAATGGTTGGAATTTTCATCCGTCGCATGGAACAAGTTATCAATCATGCAGATCGTGTCATCGGCAATGGAGCACTAGTACGTCAAACGAGAGTCAAGCTGCTAAAGGAATTTCGTGCTCTTCAACCAGGAACCTTTACCGGATTAACGGGAGCATGGCAAGCTGAGCAATGGATTCGCCAGATAGAATTGATATTTGAGGTACTTGGATGTACTGACGTTGAGAAAAGACATTTGGCCGTATTTCAACTGACGTTCTCAGCAACAGATTGGTGGGACGCAGTGAAAGCTACGATAGGTGAAGAAGCTGTAGGAAGGATGACTTGGGAATCATTCAAGACTCGATTTCTAGAAAAGTACTCTCCAGAATCTGAGAAGAACAAAAGGGAAATGGAGTTCATCCAATTAGTTCAAGGTAGTTTTACAGTGCCCGAATATGCAACTCAATTCGAGAGGCTATCACGATTTACACCGCATATGATCGATACACCAAGAAGGAAGATCAAATGATATCATCAAGGACTAGTTTCGCATATTCGTCATATGACTATAGGACATTTAGATCAATCTTTCGAAGCGTTGGTAGAAATGGTAACGAAACTGGAAGACGACACTCAGATTAGTGAAGGACAACACTTTGATCAAGCATTTCCAGAGAACGATCAGTTTTTCATAACGGATCAGAGAGGAAGAGACAGTCAGGTTGTGTTGGCAGCTAACCAAGTTCAACAAGGAAACACAGAGAGAAGTTACATAGGCAACCGCCAGAAGCGTAAGAGGATAGGGAACGACAAGAAAGAATCAAAACCAATGGTGACTCCAACACAGCACAGAGAACGGGATATCTGCTATAATTGTGGAGAACCTGGACACCATTCTCAAGAATGCAGAGCGGTAAGGAAATCTAATGGACGGGGAATACGATGTTTTAACTGCGGTAAATTTGGTCATGTCCGTAAGTTTTGTCCAGAACTAGAGATGCAACACAATGTTCCGTCGCAACAAGTACCAAGAGGACAAACCTGTCAAACAAATGATTGGTCTCAACTTAGACAAGGACGATAGACAGAAGGTACAACCCTCATCACCTACATTTGTATTACATATGATCCCGACATTTCTGGAAGTTTTGCATCCGTTTGATTGATTGCAAGAGGATTAGCCTACACCATAAATTGTAGATACCCAAATACCCCATTTGGCACTGATCAATAATTGTCTATGACAGTAGTTATCCAAAGAATGGATATAACATCATTTGTATCCCTGTATAACATCAATTGCATCCCCATATGACATCTTTTGCATCCTTATATGACGTCAATTGCCTCCCTATCGAAAGACTACGCCTACAGTTGGTAAGTTGGACAGAGATTAGAGATGAGGAATCTCAATTTTCTTTAGATGTAGCCATGACAAGAGAGGACGAACTAGAAGATTGCGAGTATACGAGAAGAGATACGAGTAACGCAGAGACGACACCAGAACTTCAAAAGAGTATTGCAGAAGAATGTTTTTAACACCGATTGTCTGTTGCTTTCATCTGGTCGAGATGTCATACAATAGATCGACTCACAATATCATTATATAGTCCTGCCTAACCTATGTAATTAGTACGTGGAAGCAGAACGAGTATTCAACAGATGGTACAAACTCGAGAGATGATTATATTAATAATACGTGGGAATTTGGAGACACATAAGGAAGTTCGAATCAACAACTACGATGTTAGAGTCATAATGCTTTCAAGTCAGCATACTAAAGGATGATGGTGACAACATTAAAGTTAATAAGGATGTCGTGTACATTAAAAGACCGACCAAGGACGCTAACCATCATAACAAAGAGTCCAGAGGTAGGAGACAGTCAACTGATGATGCAGTAGAGATTTCGTCAGTACAGTATGAAGCATCTTCGGGGACGAGAGTAGACGGCAATGCTTCTTTACGACTTAGATAAGATTAGAACCCTCACACCATAGAGTTTGAGCTGAGGAAGGAACCTTCTGTGTTTGGGGACTAGCCGTTTCTGTTTTGTAAGATGATTAGATTATGCTACCTAGAACCTTTTCTCGAAATTCGACATACGAATTTTCATGTAGCTAACCCGAGGATTGATAGTTGTTACCCTAGCACTTATAGATCGTTGATAACTTTGCATCGTGTGATTAGAACTTAACCCATTGGGTGCTGATGTAATCGTTTATGTAAAATGAGAACTTGGGCATTTAGAGTTTGTGTTCCGAGATGATTTTCTTTTTATTTTAGGGGCTACTGCTTTAGATTTTGAGGACAAAATCTTTTGATAGGTGGTGGATAATGTAATACCCTGTATTTTTGGGTATATGGTTATATAAATAAGACCCTGTATGCTTGTGTGAGCCCTTGGCGAAGAATCGTTCTCAATCGATCGAACTCATCTCGATCGATCGAACTTGTGCTTTCTCGAGCGATCAAAATTCTGCCGACCTGATTCTGTGATGTGTACCCTTTCTCGAGCGATTGAACTTCTCTCAATCGATCGAACCCTTCTCAATCGATCGAACTCACTTTGATCGATCGAACGTTGTATTTTCAGTATACGCTTCCTGTCACCTGCCTCTGTTGCCTCCCTATATATATAAGTGTGTTTTGTGTGTTTGTGGTGTTTGGCAGTTTAAAGAGTTAGAGAGTTGAGAGAGAGCTTGTGTGTGAATGTGTGTTTCATATATATATATATATCCGTGTGTATGTGTATGTGTATGTGTGTATATATATATGCTTGAGCAGAGAAGAAGAGGAGCAGAAGGAGAGGAGACCAGAGGCAGAGAGGAGAAGAGGAGAGAAAGAGAAGAAGGAGAGAGAGAACGAGCTCACCATAGCCGCCGCCGCGGCTGCCGCCACCGCGGAGCTTCGAACGCAGCAACCGGACCACCGGAGAGAGGTGAGTTCATTAACTCACTCGAAGAATGATTCTAGCATGTTATATGTGTGTTTAGAACGTTTATTTAGTGACCCCGAAACCTCTGTTCGTCGCTGCCCAGTTTCTGGGTAGAAGATGATGTTCGAGCGATCGAACTATTCTCGATCGATCGAACTTGCCGTTTCCTCAATCAATCGAAGGGACTTCGATCGGTCGAACTTAGTTTGACTTCAATCGATCGAGAGGACCTCAATCGATCGAAGCTTACAGAACATGATTAATTCTTATTGATTATAATATGAACTATTTAGTTGATTAAATGTTGATCCATGCTTTCATTATGCGATATTGTTAATTTAAGAGATAGTGCAACACTGTTATGAGAAGAACTATTTAACTATTACATGATGATATTGTTAAACTGAATAGTAGAACGGAACACGACTACATGCTAATAATAAAAAATTAGTAGATATGATGAATACAGAGCATGTGGTATTTCCTGTATCTAGTGCATGAGCATTTCACAACATGTGGTCAGCATGCATGGGATAGTGTTATGAAGAGATAAGAGAATCTGATGAGAAATGGGATGGTGTTACGACGAGATGAGAGAATATGATGAGAATCGAGAACTGTGTATCAGTATGGAAATGGGATATGTGACTTATGTGGAATATGAGATATATGTGCTTTGGATCCGTTGGATCAACGGCTGATGAGCCGGGTGGACCTGGGATGGTTAGAGTTCCTAGTGCGCCTCTCACTGTTGAAGACGTCCAGTGATGCGTATGCACTGTTGAAGACGTCTAGTGTACCATTGAAGACGTCCGACTAGTGCTCTAATGTATTCTCAGCTGTGTAGACGACCAGTGAGGGTATACGCATCGTTGAAGACGTCCGATGTGCCGTTCTATCGTTTACAGATAGGTGGTACCGTGTAGACGACCGATAACCCTATCAAGGGATTTTGGGACCTATTGCCTAGTCGGGTGATTCCGATTGGCATTATTGTATTGACGAATGGATATCCGATTGGTATTATGGGATCGACGTATGGATACAGAGATGGATAGAGATATGAATATGAGTACGGATATGATGAGATAAAGGTTCAGTCGTGGATTCAGCGTCCCGACGTAAAGGTATATGCATGGGTGGTTGCACGGTCACATGCTTGGATTTAGTGATTACGTGATGAGATATATATATACCATGATGTTTATCCTTGTCATTACTTAATATGTTTCCTGCTATCGTTGAATTCATGCGTAGCTTAATGAGACCTCTGCTATGTTCGTGAGTGACGTCATTGATAAGAGATTAACAGCATTTTAAGATGCTGAACAGTGACGGTGAGGAGTGTTGTTTAATGTACTCACTCAGCTTTGTATTCAAAGCTGATGGCGTTTGTGCCCTGGACATTCCAATGTCTAGAGCTTGGCAGGTAGTGAGGACGAGAGACTGATGTTCGCCGGACGTGGAGCTAAAGGCTTGAAGACGAAGATGTGTCACTTGTAATAGTTAGTTGGTATATCTTTTGTACTGCTGTTAGTATTGTTATAGACTTCAGACTCTAACCAGCTGTTGTAATAGATTTAGTAGACTTTTATAATTGGTACTTGGGCATATGTTGCTTCCAAACCTTTTATATTTCCGCTGTAGCCTCTGATTATGTTAATAAGATATGTTTATGATAACATCCTCCCTATCGTGGTGTTTGTTGGTTTGATTAGATGACAATGCGGTTATTCACCCGTCATTCCCTATGGACCCATAAAGGAAATTTATTTTTCCCTATTTATGCTGCTCTGGGGCGTGACATGATCGCCGGTACCACCCCTTACCACTCGACTAACCTTGATCGACCAACACTATCATTACTGAAGATTACCTTTTTGCTTAACAAGAGTGAAATTTTATTTAAGATATTTGTGTTATAGTATACCTATGTCTTGGCTACATATTAGTGCTGCAAACACATCCCACACGAACGTTGCAGTCCTAACACATATGTGCATGTATATGCGTTTGTGTACTACTATATTGATGGGATTTTGTTTTTTTTCAAATAAGAGATATGTGTGTGTGTGTGTATGTGTGTGTGTGTGAATCTGTAGAAGGAAGTGTTCAAAGCATTTGCTGGTTGATCTTGAATTTGAAGCTTTTGCTTTTACAGAAAATGAAGGTTGAAGAGATCATGGGCACAATGACTACTTGTGGTGATGCGATGGTGGTGGCGACAGTTGGTGATGGCGATGGTGGTGGTGGGGCAATGGTAGTGGTGGCAGTGGTTGGCGATGGTTATGGCGGTGGTCTGATAGTGAGGATGAAAGAGAAAGTTAGAGAGAGAAGAGAGATGGTGGTAGTGGTAGGAGGGGGAGAGAGAAAAATAGAGAGAGAGAGAGAGAGAGAGAGAGAGAGAGAGAAGAGAAGAGAGAGAGATGGTGGTGGTTAATATGACAAAAATGAGGAGAGAGAAATTTAGAGAGAGAGAAAAGAGATGGTGGTTGTGGCCATGGGAAGAGATAGAGAGCTTTGCATTTTTTTTCCTTGGTAAAGATGAAGTGAGGGGTAGTTTGGTAAGATGAAAATAGTGAAATAGACTTAAATAGTGAAATGTTAAATGTTGTGGACTGGAGCTAAAAAAGGGGCTTCGGCTTTTGTCCTTGTGGCGTTTATTGTTAATGGGCTGCCTTTAATCCAAATATGCCCAACCTTAAGGACCTTAGGCGAAGCCTCCCAGAAAAATATGTGTTGTATTCACTTTTTTTTAAAGGGAAAATTGGTGAAAAGGGCATTAGGACAAACTATTTTGGAATAAAGGACAACTCGATTAAAATACTGGTGATAACTCCTCCAAATGGCCATAGACAAAAATACCATCATCCCTATCATCTAACCCTAACCACCATTGCCACCACCCCTACCACCTCTGGCCACCACTCCTATCGCCTCTGGCGATCTTGCCTGACCTCCGAAGACCACCGCCATCTCCGGTAACCACCGCATTTTCATTATCTTACCACGATCCCCGCCACTCCTAACCACCAGTGACCACCCCCCACCTCTCGACTAACCTCGATGAATGACAAGTGGTGGTATTTGTAAAATACTACCATGCTAAAATACGTAAATGTAAAGATATTGCAATGATTGAATATATACAATGATATATTTTCCGTGACAGTTTTGTGTGTTAGATTGTATATTCTGTAGATATTCTTTGATGATGTGAGCTGGAACAAATTACAGGAAAAGAGTAAAGCCATGAAACAAAGAAGACATTTCAAGTCGGAAGACCCCATCCAATAGATTGGACATGATCCAATTGATTGAGAAGGATGCAATCGATTATACTAGTTTCAAGCGATTGAGACAGCTAAACAGAAGTTCAATCGATTGAACGAGACTTTTATCAGAAAATTTACGAGTTGCGTAGCATAAGTTTTCTACCAACCCTAGCCTTAAGTTACTTATAAATATTAGTTGTATAAATGTACTACAGTATGCCCTACCTTACTTTTCAGTTTTCATAGAGTTTTTAGAGAGAGAAAGAGAGTTTACACTTGTTTTTATAGGATTTTTGCTTGGATGATTGGAAGTTACATTGGTTTTCTTTGAAGTTTAATATCAAGTTCTATTATTCCAGGTTTTTATTACTGTACTTAATATTCTGCAAGTTATATCCATAGTTTAGTTTAGTGTTTATCGTAGAATCTTACAAAATAGTTTAGTTTTCTCTTGATAATTCTTAGTTTAATAGTTATTGCATGTTTAATCTTCAACCAAACATATCTTTAATAAGTAGAATCAATAAAAATAAGTTTTTTGCAACTATTAACATGTCTGAGTAGATTAGAAGTTGGGAAATCATGATGAAACATTGATTTCCCAACCTCTACCATGCAATCTGCAGAAAGCCCCATTCAATCGATTGAACCCCGTTCGATCGATTATAATGGAGCCCAAGCTAATCGATTGACAGTTCAATCGATTGGGGGATGACTGATGTTATCAAAATCAAGATAAATTAACCCTACTAAAAATATGAGTATAGTGAAAAGCAGGGGTCGATTCCTTAGGGATTGAGCTATGAATTTAATTAGATTCTAAAATAATAATTCTAATTGCCTACTAAAAATAAGATCGAACTATTTGTTGAGTTTTTAGAACTAATGAAAGTGGTTTTGAATGGAGAGTTTGAACATAATTAATTAAACTATTACTAATTAACTAAGTAGAGTAATAAATATAATTGATGAAAAGATATGGAAGAAAGGAATCTTGGATTGCAAATTCACCACTAACTATATAAAAGATTCATCTATGCAATCCTTTAGATTACTGCATTTGGATGATTATAGGGAATCGTGGCTACCAGCCTGATTTCTCCCTCAAGAAAATAACCGAGATCTAATTACTAACATATCTCATCTATGGTTAGCATGGAGTGTCTTGCACTAAACTCGAGTTGTAGCACACTCCATCTTTCCTAAGCATGGAATATTCAATAATCACAACCTTAGTTCCATAGGCACCATTGCATGCACACATTTCATACAATCACCGAAAATATGAAATGTGGAGTACATTGAAATCAAAATAGATCTAAGACAAGAATAAACTTTGAAAACAATGATTTATGCATTAAGTAAGATGTTATAGTCAAATCCTCAAGTATACAATCATCATCATTAGAATACAAGTACTACTAAAAGACTACATAAATAGAACACTTTTACATAGCTAGGGTTTCAATGAAACCCTAGAACATGTGATTGTGTTAGGAAACTGCGTTCCTAAATCCATTGATAGCGCGTATAAGTTGGTATTGCAAAAAATTACGTGAAACTTACAATAACCCTACAAGGGCGGAACTAGGGTTACCTTGAACTGCAAAAATGAATTGCTATAGTAGATGAATCGAGAACACGGGCTCGATAACAGCTCACGATCTTCTACTGTATTCCTCTGCTGCCAAAATATCGAACTGAGTATGGGCTCTTTCAAAATCCTTTCTGTTTGCTGCTCTCCCTTTTTACGCTCTCTTTCTATTCCGTGTTATAATGCTCTTGATGGAAAAATGCAAAGTGTGAAGAGAGTCAAAGTAGCATATATATAGGCTACGATAGGGACCATAAGAAGTCATAAGGACTAGGCTTCCTTATGGAATTAGGAAACCCTAATTCGAACTAAATCAAATTTCTATTTCCATAAATTATAATTCATACCATTAAAGAATTATAATTGCACTCTTACCCTTATCTCAAAAATATATTTCGAGCTCCATGTTATTAAATGCTTATTATCTCCCCACGTTAAGATTACAGATATCCATTAATTAAATATAATTACTGACAAACATATTTAATTAATTTCTTAAAATTCCTTGAGATCCTCTGCTTAACTTATCTGATATGTCGGATACAAAATTCACTTGCAGGGTTTGACATAATCAAAACTTATAAGCTTTCTCAAGGGGATATCATCACTCCCAAAATTGAGACATGGATTCCATCATTAATTAATATCCACCACACAATTAATATTGTCACTCAATCCAATGAGATATTGACCCATTTAAGGATCTCACTCTTTTAGGGATCAAAGCATAAATATCAAATGTACGTGTCTATAAATTAACTTAGGATTTAGAGCATAAGCACTCATAATAGCCATGAGATATTAATTGTCTTATAAGTTAGTACAAAGATAATTACCCCAAGCCGGTCCCGTTTAATACACAAAGTGTACCAGCATAGTGAGTTGAAACTATATCGTTTCCCACAGTCAAGACAAACCTACTACATCACCATACTGCAGTCCTACCGATGGTGTGTCCAATCACATCTAAGACTGTAAATCAAAATATAACATTCTAAAGGATCCGATGGTTTGATCTTCCGTGTGTAAGCTGAACTCTACACACCAAACCACCTACTCTGTAGAATAAGAGACACACATGCACAATATTAAATAAATAATATAATACAAACATAGCCTACACAGATTCTCATAAAAATGGAATAACTAATTTTATTTAATGAATAATAAATAACTACATAAAGGAAGCCTATTAGTATATATCTCTAACAATCTCCCACTTAGACTCAAAGCTATGATGTGACACACCTCACTCCTATCCCTTCTATGTGACTATCAAACGTCTTGGCTGGTAAGCTCTTGGTGAAAGAATCTGCCAGGTTATTTGCTAATGCTATCTTGGTCACTTCAACATCACATCTTTGCACGATCTCTCGTATTAGGCGATACTTATGCTCAATGTTTTTCCTTCTTATGGGCCCTAGGTTTCTTTGAGTTAGTAATTGTTCGCTATTATCGCAATAAAGGGTAATAGCCGATTGTACTGCAGGTACTACTCTTAGATCCATAAGGAAGTTTCTAAGCCAAACAGCCTCCTTAGCGGCTTCCGAAACAGCCACATACTCGGCTTCCATGGTGGAATCAGCAATACATAACTGCTTGATACTCCTCCAACTAATGGCTCCACCTCCTAGGGTAAACACACATCCTGAGGTAGACTTTCTGGAATCCCTATCTGACATGAAATTAGAATCTGTATACCCAATGGGTACAAGACTGTCTTCTTGGTAAACTAACATATAGTCTCGAGTCCTTTTCAAGTAATTGAGAATATTTTCACCGCAGCCCAATGTTCTTGCCCTGGATTAGACTGATATCTACTAACCATGACAACAACAAAGTAGATATCAGGTCTAATACATAGCATAGCATACATTAGGCTTCCTACTGCCGAGGCATAAGGAACTGCCTTCATCTTCTATATCTCATCATGTGTCTTAGGACACTGATCCTTAGATAGAGTAATTCCATGTCTGAAGGGAAGGAATCCCTTCTCGGAATCTTGCATGCTAAGCCTTGCAAGAATATTGTCGATATAAGTGCCTTGTGACAAGCCCAACATCCTATTCTTGCGATCTCGCATAAGCTTGATCCCTAGGATGTGACCGGCATCTCCTAAGTCCTTCATATTGAATTGACTGGACAACCATACCCTTACAAAAGATAGTACCCTCATATTGTTTCTGATTAACAAGATATCATCCATATATAGTACTAAGAACACCACCACACTTCCATCATGTTTCTTGTACACACCGGATTCATCCGCACATTGATCAAAACCAAAAGACTTGATTGCTTGATCAAAGTAGATATTCCAAGACCTAGATGCCTACTTAAGTCCATAAATGGATTTCTTGAGCTTGCACAACAAGTGTTCTTGGCCCTTCGCGATGAACCTGTATGGTTGCACCATATAGATGCACTCGTCAAGATTCCCATTAAGAAATGTTGTCTTGACATTCATTTGCCAAATTTTATAATCGAAATGTACAACCATGGATAAGAGAATCCAGATAGACTTTAGCATGGCCACCGGTAAAAAAGTTTCCTCATCAATTCCTTCTTTTTGAGTGAACCCTTGCTTTAAAGGTTTCCACCTTACCGTTTGCTCCTCTCTTCTTCTTACAGATCCACTTGCATCCAATGGGTTTTATTTCATTGGGTGGTTCTACAAGATCCCAAACTTGATTGGAGTACATGGACTCCATTTCAAACTTCATAGCCCTTTGCCAAAGATCTGCATCTTTATCTTGAAGTGCTTCATTGTAGTTACAGGGATCTGTACCTTGTTCATCAGGGACCCGATCATAAGACTCTCCCAAGAACATATACCGATTAGGTTAAATAATAACCCTCCCACTACGACGAGGCATAACCCATGTCTGTGTATCATTGGTATTACATTGTGTAGATTCTAAACCTAATACACCATTATCTTTGCGCTGCACTGGTTCAGGAACCTGCGTGTTAATGGTTGGTTCGGGATCTACACAAGTTTGGGTAATAAAATATCGATAACTCTTTCTTGTGATGCTTCTACTAGTACCAATGGTATCGAAGAAGTATCTGTCGGTGCCTTCCCTCTCATTTCCTCTAGAACAATACGACTTCTGGCTTTGTGGTCCATAACATAGTCCTCTTCTAAGAATGTGGCATTGGTCCTAACAAAAACCTTATGATCCTTAGGACTATAAAATAGACCACCTTTAGTTCCTCTTGGATACCCAATAAAGAAACATACTTCTATTCTTGATTCCAACTTTTCTGTGTTCCCTTTCAACACGTGTGCTGGACTACCCCAGATCCAAACATGCCATAGACTAGGCTTTCGCCCAGTCCGCAATTCTGTGCAAGTAGTAGGTATTGACTTAGATGGTACCAAGTTTAGAATGTATGTAGTTGTCTCTAATTCGTGTCCCCAGAAGGAAACTGGTAAGTCTGAATAACTCATCATAGATCTTACCATGTCCATGAAAGTCCCGTTCCTTCTTTCTGCTACACCATTCTACTGAGGCATACGGGGTGTAGACAACTAGGATGTAATCCCTTGCTCCAATAAGTACTCCATAAACTCTCCCAAGAGGTACTCTCCACCACGATCAAATCGTTGTGTCTTGATACATTTACCTAGACGCTTCTCCATTTCAGCCTTGAAGTCTTTGAATTTCTCAAAGTATTCAGACTTGGGCTGCATCAAATAAATGTACCCATACCTTAAGTAATCATCGATGAAAGTGACAAAGTACTCAAAACCCCCTCTTGCTTGGACAGACATAGGACCACACAAATCAAAGTGAACCAGTTCGAACGGCTCTTTTGCTCTTCTCGGCCTCTTGATCATTTTACCTTCCAACTAGGATTCACAGACTGGACGTGCCTCCACTTCCAATGTGCCTAATGGCCCATTTTGAACAAGCCTTTGAATCCTTTTTAGATTAATATGACCAAGGCGTAAGTACCAAAGATGCGTTTGGTTCATCTTTGAAGGTTCTTTCTCTTAAATGGCAAACTATTTGTGTTATTCAATTCATTAAGTTGTAGTGTAGGAGAGACAGGATTTATAATATAAAGGTCATCCACTAATTAACCATAACAAATGAAACATTTTTTTCCTTTAATAACTAATATTTTATTAAAATGAACTAAATGTCCATTCATTACTAAACTAGAAACTGAAACTAAATTCCTTCTAATAGATACAAAAAGGCAATTTCTTAATATTAAAATCCCATCTCTACCAAAACTAAGATGTAGATCTTGATGGAAAAACAGGTTTAAAATAATTTTTAAACGCGCAGCGGAATGATGGAGTTTCAAAAACTTATTGGTAGCCCAGGATCTACTACTTGTTAATTCCATAGATGCGTATAGTAAAGAGGGAGAAGAATAATACCTCAGGTCTTGAACCCAATTCTGAAATCTTCAATTTCCTTGATGGTGCAGCAGCCTCCACTAGGTGGTCTTCACTCTTATGACTCCTGCGGATGCTCCCGGAGAGGCTAGAGATGGTGGGATCTCTAATGGAGAGGATAAGGAGGGTTTAGGGAAACCTAAACAGTTTCTGCAGCTTCTACGTATAAAAACAATGATTAAAAACATTCAGTACACAGCTGCCCTATTTATCGATTCCCAGAACCGACCTAACCTTTGAACGATTGAAGTGGTTTCGATTGATCGAATTTTTGATCGATCGAGCCACGTTCAAGCGATCGAACTTGCCATGACTTCGATCGATCGAGACATATTCGATCTATCAAACCTTCCTTGACAAGATCCTCATGTGCCTTTCTAAGCATCCTAGCGAAGCTAAGAGTGGGACCTCCTAGGCTCTCTATTGTTGCCTCAGACCAGTTTGTTAATTACCATGACCAAACTCTTTGATCAGCAAACTAACTAACTGGTCGGTTAACGTTTACTTCACTATAAAACGATAACTGAACTCCAACGCAAAAGAACATATCCAAAGCAATAACTAGACTTGTATGGTGTACTAATGTCCCTCTACCGTCAGCATTCATAATCATATTCAGGTAGTCAGATAACTGTTACAGTAAACCTGAATCATGATTACTTCTTGTATTCCTTGAGTTCCATTCACCTCTCATGATTACCAAACATGTTGATAACTACTTATCAACAAGACTGCAGTTCTCAGTAATCAACTTGGTGACATTCTCAAGGGAATGCTTACTCTGAATTAGAGGGTAGATTCTATCTTGACAATACATGTTCACAACCCTATGAACATGACATACCCAAGATACCCAGGTGTTGATCTTCAATAGACCTCACTGATTGGTAAGTCAAAGCAGCCATATCCACAGTCTGTGTTCATAATCGTCTCAAGATTGAGAACACGTACCTTATATAAGTTATGAGTTCCTATCGACGGTTGACAATCTTAAGCGTCAATAGGAAAGCTCAAGTCCATCAATGCACTATAAGCACTAGCATATTAACTAAGAGTTACACTCTAGTGATTGAGATTAATCACTCCATTCAATGGTAGTTAAACATGCTACAATGTATACCTGATGAGATATCCAGTCTCATCATCCACTGTGATAAGTTCTAAAGTAACAAATAATAGTAATTCGTATCTCACTTATATGTATCTCATACACACACGAATTACCTACTATGATACTTAAGGATTAACAATCATCTCATGAAGAAAACATACACAATGAAATGTAAAGCTGATATCCATATATTAAAATGTCAATGTCTTATACATAAAGTAATGGTTTGAGGGCACAAACCCAACAAACTCCCACTTGCACTCACAACCATACATGATTACATCTGGGACCTAGACTATCTAGATGACGATCAAAAACCTTCTGTGGCAAGGCCTTTGTAAACGGATCCGCAAGATTGTCATTGGTGGCAATCTTGGTGACAGTCACATCTCCACATTGAACAATATCTCGGATAAAATGATATTTCCGCTCTATGTGATTTCCCTTCCCGTGGTTCCTTGGCTCCTTGGACTGAGCCACTGCACCACTATTATCACAATAAAGCATTATAGGCGACGCGATGCTGGTACCACCTCGAGCTCCATAAGGAACTTCTTGAGCCAAACAGCTTCCTTTGCGGCTTCACAAGCAGCCACATACTCAGCTTCTATAGTTGAGTCTGCAATGCATTTCTGCTTAATGCTCCTCCAACTAACAGCACCACCTCCCAAGGTAAAGAGATGACCGAATGTCGACTTCCTCGAATCTTTATCTAACATGAAGTCCGAGTTAGTGTATCCCACTAGAATTAACTCGCTACCACCGTACATAAGCATGTAATCTTTAGTCATTTTCAAGTACTTAAGAATGTGCTTAACGGCTGTCCAGTGCTCTGGACCTGGATTCGACTGATATCTACTAAGCATGCCAACAGCAAAACAGATATCCGGTCTAGTGCATAACATCGCATACATGAGACTTCCTACTGCCAAAGCATAGGGAATTCCTGCCATACAATTCCTCTCCTCCTGTTTCTTTGGACACTGGTGCTTAGAGAACGCTAAACCATGCCTGAAAGGTAACAAACCTTTCTTTGAATTGTCCATTGAAAACCTAGTTAGTACTTTCTCGATATAATCAGTTTGAGATAATCCCATTATCTTTCGCTTACGATCCCAAAAGAGCTTTATTCCAAGAATATAGCTCGCCTCTCCTAGATCCTTCATATTGAAAGTACTAGCTAGCCAAACCTTGACAGTTGACAATGCCGCTACATCATTTCCAATGAGTAGAATGTCATCAACGTAAAGCACAAGAAAAGCCACCACTTTTCCTTCACACTTCTTATATACACAAGGTTCATCCAGATTCTGTATGAAACCAAACGATTTGACCGCTTGGTCAAAACGAATGTTCCAACTTCTAGACACCTGATTAAGCCCATAAATGGACTTTTATAACTTGAATACCAAGTTACCTTTTCGACCAGCTATGAACCCTTCTAGTTGCTGCATATAGATGTCCTCCTCAAGATTACCATTCAAGAATGCAGTCTTGACGTCCATCTGCCAGATCTCATAATCTAGGCATGCAGCAATGGATAAGAGTATTCTGATGGACTTGAGCATGGCTACCGGCGAGAAGGTTTCCTCATAATCAATGCCCTCCCTCTGAGTATAACCTTTCGCTACAAGCCTAGCCTTAAAGGTCTCAACCTTTCCATCAGATCCTCTTTTCCTCTTGTAGACCCACTTACAGCCAATGGGTTTAATATTTGCTGGAAGTTCTACAAGATCCCAGACCTGATTGGAATCCATAGATTTCAATTCAGCCTTCATAGCTATAACCCAATGAGCTGAGTCAACATTAGCCATTGCCTCTTCATACGTGGTAGGATTAGATTCAGATTCTATGGAGACAGCTTCAAAAACTTCTCCTAAGAACATGTATCTATCAGGCTGACTGATAATCCTCCCACTACGACGAGGTACCGATGCGGAAATGGGTGAAAAAGTGGTATTTTCTTGATTTACATCGTTATCAACTGCGGGTTAGACTGAGGGCTCTCCTTCTATCTCTTTAAGATCTATCCTTCCCTTAGGTTTATGGTTCATGATATAATCATCCTCCAAGAAAACAGTATTCATACTAACAAACACTTTCTGTTCTCTTGGATCATAAAAATACCATCCATAAGTACCCTTTGGATACCCTACAAAGTAACATACTTCCGATCTAGAATCCAACTTGCTCATCTTTCTTTTCAGCGCATGTGCTGGACACCCCCATATCAGCAGATGTTGCAAAAAAGGCTTGCGCCCAATCTACATCTCCCGTGGTGTCCTAGGAATAAATTTTCTTGGTACTAGGTTTAATATGTACGCAGCGATTTCCAAAGCATAACCCCAAAGGAATAAAGGCAACTCCGAATAACTCATCATTGACCGAGTTATGTCTAAAAGAGTCTGGTTCCTTCTCTCCGCTACACCGTTCTGCTGGGGCGTACCAGGTGCAGTCAACTGTGACAGAATCCCATTCTGTACGAGGTGATCAATAAACTCATTAGAGAGGTACTCACAACCTCGATCAGATTGAATGGCCTTAATATGTGTTCTTAATTGCTTCTCCACTTCAGCCTTAAACTCTTTGAACATTTCAAAGGCTTCAGACTTGTGTTGCATTAGGTACACATATCCATACCTAGAATGATCATCAGTAAATGTAATGAAATACTCATAACCACCCCCTTGCTCTAATAATTATTGGTCCACACACATCAGTATGAACTAATTCCAATAATGAATTGGTCCTGTTACCCTTTGCGGGAAAGGGCCTTTTGGTCATCTTACCCTCTAAACAAGACTCGCAGACTTCTATTGGTTTGAGAACCAAATCGTCTAAGACCCCTTCTTTGACTAGTCTGCCAATCCTATTTAGATTGATATGGCCAAGCCTCATATGCCAAAGCCTTGTTGGATTAGTGGAAGGTTCCTTTCTTTTAGATGATACAGTTACCATTGAGTTATTAAGTTTCATATAAGAATCTTTAGAAATATTGGAAGTAATCACATACAAACCATTTGATTTAACACCAGACAAATAAAAGAACCATTTCTTTAAATCACAACTTCATTTTTAAAATGAAAAGAATAACCATTATTCGATAAATTAGAAACTGAAATTAAATTACGTCTCATTGAAGGGACGTAAAGTACATCTGATAAAATCAAAACTTCATTGTTTAGAAATTCTAAAACTACGACTCCTATAGCAACCACAAATACGGTGGCGCTAGAACCTAGAGTAAGTACGATTTTTCCATCACTGCACCTCCTGGTTGATCTGAACCCCTGCAATGAATTATAGACATGGTTAGTCGCACCAGAATCAATGCACCAAGTGTTTGGAGTATCCGTTATAAAGCTTACTTCATTCACATGTGATTCAATCATACCTTGAACTCTTGTAGCTAAGAATTCTGGACAGTTCCTCTTCCAGTGGCCCTTCTCACCGCATTGGAACACTTTCCTTTGCCTTGGCCACCCACCTTCCCTTTGCCCTTACCTTTTCCCTTAGATTTTACAATCTTAGGGACCGGTCCAACACTTGAACCACCAGTGCCAGCTTTCTTCTTCCCTTTCTTTCCTTTCGGCATAGATCGGGAAGAGGAAGCGCTTTTCTCAACGTTCAGAATGTTGACCCCAGGTTTGATCACCCCTTCCGCTGCTAGTAATGAACTCATTAATTCGCTCATTGAAAAATCCATTTTATTCATATTGTAGTTTAGTTTAAATTAAGCGAATGATGGTGACAGCGTATTGAGGATCATATCAACTTGGGTCTGTGCGTCAATGTTGGCACCTAGGGTCTCCAGCTCGTTCAAATAACCAATCATTTTCAAAACATGTTCTTTGACTGGAGTCCCTTCCGACATCTTAGCACTCATTATCTTCTGCATAGCTACCTGTCTGGCAGGCCTGCCATGCTCTCCAAACATCTTTTTCAGGGATTCGATAATGTCACTGGCAGAATTGTTCGACTGGAAATGGTGTTGCAACACACCATCCATTGAGGCCAGAATGTAGCAACGGGCCATTCCATTGGACTTCTTCCATTTATCAAACTCGCGTCTAGCAGCTACCGAAGCATTTGCCGCGGGTTCTTCGGGGCATGGGGTGGTGAGGACATATATGTGATCCTTCGCAGTTAATACGATGTCAAGGTTTCGTTTCCATTCAGTGTAGTTGTTTTCAGTTAACTTGTTTTGAGTGAGTATGGTGGCAAGTGGACTAAATGTAGATCTAGACATTATGGTTTACTATAAAAATCAAAAAGACAAAGTAAATACGGATATCAGATTTTGACAGTTTGAAATAAAAGAATTCTTAAAACTCTTATTTTAAAAACAAAGTCACCGGAATATCGAAACAAAAGAATAAAGCCTCCGTGTGGTGGTCAATGTTCGATTTTTCGATTAATCACGACTTGTCCGCTATGCAACTCTTGCAAAACAAGTTATGACTCTCGATCCCTTTTGATCTCTAAGTTTCTATATAATGCCCCATGTGGGATCCCTTATCCATAGCTTAGCTAGTGTGTCTATTAACTAGGATCCAATCACAACCATCTCAAGTAGCGCCTCCGTGTGGTGGTCACCCTCTAACCTGTCTGATTGATCCTATCCATACGAAGTTCACATCTAGTAACTAATGAGTAGTGTACCCTTCGTATGGAATGATCACCCCTGGCGAGGTGACACAGAATGCACTACTTATCTTACAATGCACCGTTAATGGAAGATCGTGGGTATTATTAATAAGACCCTCTCCCACTAGATTTAGTAATAAAGGATTTTGCTTTTGGAAAAATTGTTTCCACACATTACCCATAAACATCCAATGTTTACTAATGCATTGAAAACGATTTTTGAATTTTATTTTAGAAAACTTGTTTTATGTGCATGCAAGTTGTAATAATATAATTAAATGCCAATCACAAACAAAGCACATAAAACAAAAAACTAAAATGAAATAAAAGCATCCAATCGATGCCTCTATCTCCCATGGCTCTATCTCCATAGAACCTCCTTATTGGCTTGATCGCCTCCAGCTCCATCTTTATGGACAACGGCTTGCTCCTCCATCTTCATGGATCTTCTAATTCTATTACATTGGTCCTATGCTTCTTTCGAAGCTTACAATTTATCTAGAAATAGAATTGCAACAATAAAATAATGAAGGCTAGGGAAACCGGTGCGACTTTCCTTTTCGTAGGATTGAAGTCGCAGCGCCCTTTACACATGCCTTAAAACTAAACCAAAATTAAATATAACAATCACCAAACACAAACATTTAAATACAAAATAAAATATTTGTTGATGATCGGTGCCATGGGTGATAGTGGACTAATCTTGCTGCAAAAGGGTTAGTCGTACGCACAACCACGCATATATAATAGATATATGTAACTATTGGAACCCCTAATTGATTCACACAGTATATAAACTCTATACATACTGAATTAGAACTTAAAACAGCATCACAGTTCTCTGTCATACTTCGATCGATCGAATACCATTCGATCGCTTGAACCTTCGATCGATCGAACATTGTTCAATCGCTTGAACTATTTTGTTTTACAGAATGATTTGAAAAACCTTCAGAATAATTTAAAATTGAAGTGTATGATTTTAAAACATTTAAAACTGTGAATCAGAATAACTAGACAGAGAGTCGATCTAGATCGATCGAACACCATTCGATCAATCGAACAGAAACAATGGTCGATCGATCGAACCTATTTCGATCGCTTGAGAACAGACAATCTTCGATCGATCGAAACTACTTTGATCGATCAAACTCACCTTACATCCAATGCAATCATAGATTTGTATTCTGCTATGTAAACACTCCAGAAATAGATTTGTGACGATGCAGTTTCGAAAACAGTTCTAAAAACGACATGCAAATCAAAACTAGTGTTCCAAAACGCATCTATAGATCCAAACAAGCGTAGCTCAGATACCAATTGATGGAAAAATAGGTTTAAAATAATTTTTAAACACGCAGCGGAATGATGGAGTTTTAAAAACTTTTTGGTAGCCCAGGATCTACTACTTGTTAATTCCATAGATGCGTATACTAAAGAGGGAGAAGAATTATACCTCAGGTCTTGAACCCAATTCTGAAATCTTCAATCTCCTTGATGGTGCAGCAGCCTCCACTAGGTTGTCTTTACTCTTATGACTCCTACGGATGCTCCCGGAGAGGCTAGAGATGGTGGGATCTCTAATAGAGAGGATAAGGAGGGTTTAGGGAAACCTAAACAGTTTCTGCAGCTTCTACGTACAAAAATGACGATTAAAAACATTCAGTACGTAGCTGCCCTATTTATAGATTCCCAAAACCGACCTAACCTTCGAGCGATTGAAGTGGTTTCGATCGATCGAACTTTCGAACGATCGATCGAGCCACGTTCAAGCGATCGAACTTGCCATGACTTCGATCGATCGAGACATATTTGATCGATCGAACCTACCTTGACAAGATCTTTATGTGCCTTTCCAAGCATCCTAGCGGAGCTAAGAGTGGGACCTCCTAGGCTCTCTATTGTTGCCTCAGACTAGTTTGTTAATTACCATGACCAAACTCTTTGATCAGCAAACTAACTAACTGGTCAGTTAACGTTTGCTCCACTATAAAATGATAACTGAACTCCAATGCAAAAGAACATATCCGAAGCGATAACTAGACTTGTATGGTGTACTAATGTCCCTCTACCGTCAGCATTCGTAATCATATTCAGGTAGTTGGATAACTGTTACTGTCAACCTGAATCATGATTACTTCTTGTATTCCTTGAGTTCCATTCCCCTCTCATGATTACCAAACATGTTGATAACTACTTATCAACAAGACTGCAGTTCTCAGTAATCAACTTGGTGACATTCTCAAGGGAATGCTTACTCTGAATTAGAGGGTAGATTCTATCTTGACAAAACATGTTCACAACCCTATGAACATGACATACCCAAGATACCCAGGTGTTGATCTTCTATAGACCTCACTGATTGGTAAGTCAAAGCAGCCATATCCACAGTCCGTGTTCATAATCGTCTCAAGATTGAGAACACGTACCTTATACAAGTTATGAGTTCTTATCGATTACTGATAGTCTTAAGCGTCAATAGGAAAGCTCAGGTCCGTCAATGCACTATAAGCACTAGCATATTAACTAAGAGTTACACTCTAGTGATTGAGATTAATCACTCCATCCAATAGTAGTTAAACATGCTACAATGTATACCTGATGAGATATCTAGTCTCATCATCCACTGTGACAAGTTCAAAAGTAACAACGAATAGTAATTCGTATCTCACTTGTATGTGTCTCATACACACACGAATTACCTACTATGATACTTAAGGATTAACAATCATCTCATGAAGGAAACATACACAATGAAATGTAAAGCTGATATCCATATATTAAAATGTCAATGTCTCATACATAAAGTAATGGTTTGAGGGCACAAACCCATTAGATCTCCTACTGCAACTGCTGCTACTCTTGTAGCATTTCCCATATATAGATAAATCTTTCCATCACTGAGCTGTTTGGTTCGCTAGAACCCCTGCAAACAATTGCATACATGGTCAGTGGCTCCCGTATCTACACACCAGGTACTGGTAGATCGGATCGCTAAACACGATTCAACAACTAGTAAATGAGATTTACCTTGATTGTTCTATCTGGCGAGATAAATCGGACATTGCTTCTTCTAGTGTCCCAGCTGCTTACAAACAAAACATTTGCTTTTAGGCTTTCCTGGTTGTCCTCGTGGCGTTTGGATTGACGGAGGAGCCACGACCTGCTTTTGAGACTTTTTCATTTTCTTCTTGCCTTTTGGATTTGAAGTAGAACCTTTCTTAAACACAAGAGCACTCCCTAACTTTCTGTAGAGACTCTCAACTGCCTGGAGTTCTTTAAGCAGCTCCACCAAAGTATAGTTAAATTTATTCATGTTGTAGTTGAGGCAGAATTGCTTAAAAGACTCGGGCAGTGACTGGAGTATGATATCGACATTGGTTTCCCTGTCGATTTCAGCTCCAAGGATCTCTAGTTCATTAAGAAAAGATATCATCTTAAGAACATGATCCCTTACAGGCGTCCCCTCAGCCCTGGTTGTGTTCATCAAATCTTTCATGGCAACCTACCAAGCAGCATGACTTTGATCCCCGAACATCTCTCAGAGGCTCTCCATCATGTCATAGGCACTGGCCATTGACTGATGCTGATGTTGCAGAACATTCGACATGGATACCAAAATGTAACACCATGCCATCTCATCAGCCTTGACCCATTTCTTGTGAGCCTGGGTTTCCTCAGCGGTTGCCCCCTCACCAGGCCGTTGCTCAGGACAGACTTGAGTAAGCACAAACTTGCACTCTTCAGCAGATAACACAATATCCAAATTCCTTTTCTAGTCTATATAGTTTGGTTTAGTAAGTTTGTTTTCTTTAAATATAACAACAATTGGATTGAAAGAACCCATTTAAAAGCCTGAGAATCACATAATATAAATAATTATGTTTGGGCAAAAAATTTCTATGGATTCGAGTTGAAAATATTGGTTCCCTTTACCATATTTGAAAAGAATCCGCCAGCAACCTGATACACCGCGAATAGTATGACTCGATGGGAAGCCATATATCCATCATTTGTTCAGATAGGCAATTGCCTTTTAATTTTACTATCCAGGCAATGCACCTTGCCTAGTTAAATTAAATTGTTGACTTGCTTTGGTCCTATAAATAATAACAGTGACTCAGATGGAGAGGATATTATTATTTATAGCTAAGTGTATACCATCACTTAATTCTATGTTAAGAGTTCTGTGAGGAACACCTCTGATGGAGAGGTGAACCACACTAACAATCACCCAAAACATTCTTTTAAAGAAGTTTGTACCGATAATTCCATGATCAACTTCATCGGATGGGGAGGATGACAATAGAGCGATCGCATAAAATTAATCATATCATCTACAAACCAGTGATGGAGATCATGAGCTTTATACTTGATAAATTCCCTCTCCTACTTAGAATTTTAAAAAAAATTGTGGGTTGTAAACTTTTAGAAAAACTTTTAATTTAATAAATAAAAAATAATGGAATACTTGATAAGGATTAATTCATCCTTACTTGTCAAACCCACATGTGTAAATAATAAAATTATTCTTTTCTCGTAATTTTAGAAAATAAGTACTTATGTTTTAAAAATATGGAATTAGTTTTATTTCTAAATACACATATCGTTATCCATCATTTTAAATTAATATAAATTAAACATATTGCTAAACATTTGAAATAGGTCTAGGAACAATTATCCATGTTGTCCCATTCATTAAATATGAAACAATAATAATTATTCAATCACACACAAATAAGGAAACCACAATAAAATAGGAATCCCACTATTATGGTCAAGCTGTAACTCTTGTGAAGAAATCTTCATTGAACCCAATTAACTCTATGTCACCACTACACACGATAAATCTGATCTACCATCAGAAACTGCCATCCAGAACTGTTTTCTGAAACAGCCTTCTGAAACTGCATGTAAACTGCTCTCACGGACTATCTTTATGGATTTACTTGAGATATATTACATAAACCCTATGCCTCCATGAAAGAGTTCACATGCTATTTATTTGCAGTAAATTAACCACGCATCAATCAAGCTTGAGATCCAATACATACAAATCCTATGCCTCCATAAAAGAGTTCACATACTATATCAGAACAGTAATATTAACCATGAATAAACCCATCGTAGGATCCAATCACATAAAACTAGTGAACATAATAGTGGAATAAGAATGCTGCAAAACAAGGGTTAGCACAACTCTACGTTCTATCTATCCATCAATGCACACATAAGATCTGCATTACTGGACAACATGGTTGCGTCTAACCCATACGTGGAATCAAAGTTTCTCTGATACCACTATTAGAAAACTAAGTTCCCATAATCTGTTGATAAGCACGTATAAGTTGGTACTGCAAAAAATTACGTGAAAGTTACAATAACCCTATAAGGGCAGAACTAGGGTTACCTTGAACTACAAAATGGATTGCTGTAGTAGACGAATCAAGAACACAGGCTCGACAACAGCTCACGATCCCTCTGTTGCCAGAATATCGAACTGAGTGTGGGCTCTTTCGAAATCCTTTCTGTTTGCTGCTCTCCCTCTTTACGCTCTTTTTTCTACTCCGAGTTATAACACTCTTGATGGAAAAATGCAAAGTGAAAAGAGAGTCAAGGCAGCATATATATAGGCTACGATAGGGACTATAAGAAGTCAATAAGGAATAGGCTTCCTTATGGAATTAGGAAACCCTAATTCGAACTGAATCAGATTCCTATTTCCATAAATTATAATTCAAACCACTAAAGAATTATAATTGTACTCCTACCCTTATCTCAAAAATATATTTCGAGCTCCATATTATTAAATGCTTATTATCTCCTCACGTTAAGATTACAGATATCCATTAATTAAATATAATTACTGACAAACATATTTAATTAATCTCTTTATAGACACCCCGATTTTGACCAAACATCGGATTAAGGGGAGTATTACCTCTAAGATCCAACAATGACAATGTCCGACTAATATAGGACTTCCAAATGTGATTCAAGCTCTTCAAAAGGCTCTTCAATTCAAACCAAAGAGAGAAAAGGAGAAAAAGAGAGGAAAAGGGAGAAGTAGAAGGAAACGACACTTGGAAAAACTTGCGGCACTCACGGGTTGCTGATGCGGCAGTTGGTAAGCGCTGCAACGACACTCAGTGATCACCGCAAAAATTTAAAGACGGCAGTCCCTAGAGTTATCTGCAGCACTCGTTGAATGTCGCATCGGATTTCATTGATTGCCGCTATGGCTGACGGTGAGTGCCGTTCCGGCATTCATTGAGTGTCGCTTCCATCTCCACTGAGTGTTGTGTTTTGGCAGCCAGCTGTACGTGTTGTACCTTCCAAAGGACGTCCGGAATTAGGGTTTTTGTTGTAAAATTACTGGAATAACCCTCCAGATTTTGTCTATATATAGGGAGTGAATATTCCATTACCAAGGATCCAATTTTTTGATATTCTTGTTCTACTCTTGAATATTCTTGAAGCTAAAGATTATCTTGATATTCTTAGAAAAAATTAAGAGAGTCTTAGAAGAAATTAGGAGGATTAAAAGGGAAGAGCTAGAAGAAGAGCTTGATTAATCTTGGGGAAGTCTTAAAAACAACCAAGAACTTGAGGATAATTAGAGGTAAACTCTAAATTACTTAGTTTCTACATTCAAGTTTAATCACAATATATAGATTCATAGGACCTTTTACACATTTTCAAAAACTCTCCTCCCACCTCATTTCATCACACACCACATATATTGTGATTAAACTTCCATTTCATTGGTTTGGATCAAAGTAGCCCAAGGTTTAAAGTTTAAAGTAAATCATGGGATTAATTTAGATATTACTTGAACCTTGGTTTTTTTTTTTTGATTATGTTTATCCCTGGGGATTCATAAGACTATCAATGTCTTACTTGAATCCTTAAGCTTGGAATCCTTTGACTTTCTTATAAACTTATGATTTATAAGGGAGTTAAGGTTGATATTAGTATGTTTTGGTCAAAGGGTTCGAACCTATCTCCATGGTTTGAATCCATTCTCTTAAGATTTCATGAAGTTTCCTTCATACTCCATTGAGATCTATAAATATGAGTGTCTTTGGTCTCCAATGACCATCAAATGGTAGGAGAAGTAGTTTGGTTTAAGCCTAACTTCATTGCTTAGTAGTTGGAGTTGACAAATAAAAGTTAAATTTGACAATGAAACAGTGGGTTCATGAACTATTTTTGATCAAAGATTTTTAGTTAAATAATGGACCATTGGAATTGAATAAACCAACCGGAAATTATTAATAACACAAAGTTTTACCACTGTGAATTTTGTTTTGAGGAGATTTCATGTGTAAAGTGGTTTGGTCATGGGTTTTGTGAGACAACCATAATCTGTCCAGAATTTCAGAACAGTAACACCATTTTAAAATAATTAAATTAGAGCTTTAATCAAGTATTCTTGGCCTCAAATAATTTTTTATATGAATTTAAATATGTTAATAAGATCCCCCAAAAAGATTAGAGTCTTTTTGATTTGTTTACTATTTTTAAAAAATCATACAAAAACTCTGGACAGATAGTTGAAATTTTCTGAGTAATGTCCAATGTTTGTCTAATTCCCAGAGATTGAACCATTGATCTTTGATTTTTCTTTTTGGGTTGGAAACTAGACTTGCAGAGGCATCTTGTATCCAAAATTCACTGACATCAAACCATGGGAACCATTCTTTTCAAATTTTTAAAGTTTTGACATGCTCTCTGTAATTTTCAGAATTTTGGGACAGATTTGGTAAACTTTGTAAATAATAGTTCAAATGATTCTTCTATGACCTAGGGCTTGAACCATGCTTCAATAATGATTCATTAAACTTAAATTCAGGGGTTAAATGATCCAAGTCAATGAATAGTTCATGGCTTATTCTTCTTCACGTTCATGTATTCATATACATTCATTCATATAGATTAACGCTTGTAATTAGAATTTATTTTGTATTAGGATTAAATTTAATTAAGCCTAATAGTGAGTTCCTTGTGACCATGTTGGGACTAAATCATCTCTATATGGACATTACATTGGCTCCTAGTTGAGACTTGTATATCTATAGAAGTGATGCATTTCCAACTAATTGGAAGTAATCCATGATTATGTTAATTCTTTCATACTTGATAAATTTAAGCTAGGAATTTAAGTATGTTATTTGGGATCTCATATTATATTTTGTCTAAAGCATGTGGACTAACCCTTTTGTTTTGTAGTGCTATTAAGGTATGATTCCTCAAAATCCTCTTTAGCTTATTTAATTTCCTAGTGTTATTGATTTTTCGACCTCATGCGCGACACCTTAGAATTAGGTATTGACTTATGTGTATGTATCTGATTAGAGACCATTTCTTAGGTTTTATTTTCATTTGTATGCATTGCACATTTAATATTCGCAGCCGGATCCCGGGTAAGTTTTCTAGTTCCCTACTTACACATCATCTTGTTTGCTATTTGGAATTATGTGGTTTTGAATGATATTTTATCGTTTGCAATCTTACACCCTTTAGACATGCTTTTGTAATGTATATTTATATATATGTATTAGTTGAGGGCATACTTAGATTAATAAATTCGATTAAAAGGATGTTGAGTAGAGGCCTATCGCGAGATAGGATGAGAGGGGGTGTTTTAGTCCACCGAGCTCCTTCCTCTCTCATTCCATAATCCCCGGACCTGGTTAATCTCTGGTTTCCAAAAAAGATCAGTTTGCTTCAAAATGGTTTCTTAATTTTTCCTCTTAAAAATTAAGTGGCGACTCGTGTTTTGTATTTTGAAATTGGAAATGATTTTTAAAAAGGTTGTGGGTAAGGAAAAATGCGGTATCCACACTCTTAAAATTCCTTAAGATCCTCTGCTTAACTTATCTGATATGTCGGATACAAAATTCACTTGCAGGTTTTGACATAATCAAAACTTATAAGCTTTCTCAAGGGGATATCATCAATCCCAAAATTGAGACATGGATTCCATCATTAATTAATATCCACCACACAATTATATTGTCACTCAATCCAATGAGATATTGACCCATTTAAGGATCTCACTCTTTTAGGGATCAAAGCATAAATATCAAATGTACGTGTCTATAAATTAACTTAGGATTTAGAGTATAAACACTCATAATATCCATGAAGTATTAATTTATAACACCCGTAATTGTGTTATTGCTTTTCATTACATTGTCATGCATGATAATGTGACTATGTTAATTAAGTGTTGTGATGTTGTGAAGTCTCTTCGAGTATGAGACGTTTATTGTGGAATACCCTAAATATTTATTTGGAAATAAATGTTTACCTGTGTATTTCACTATCTGTATTATTTTTTGGTTTAGAATACATTTCTGTTAATAATTTTAGTATCCTTGTGAGGACGAATTAACACACTACAAAATTGGTAGGCTAATTAGTAATTTCATAAAATCATGTGAGACTGCGTTTTAGCAACCAAACGGAACTTAGTCAAAAACTGTTATAATTTTTCGTTTTCACTCATGAAGCTATGAATTAGTTGTGTAGAAAGTTTCGGAGACTGATTAGGAGTTTTGAGAACTCGTGGGGAGGTAAACACAATTTTTTAAAGTATTGCCTATATATAGATAGAGATGAGATATTTTCATTTTATAAAGGTTTAACCTAAAACTTTAGAGAGGCCAAAAAGGAGGATTTAGAGCTTAGAGCTTTCCGGAACAAATCGACGACCTTCTGTCCGTTTGTTTTTTTCCAGATTTCATATTCAAACTCCTCGAGCTAAGAGCTTCGTTTTGATACCCACTAGGGCTTGTTTAGCTAAGTTTTTTGAAAACTCCTTTTCTAGAATTTTCATAAAAACTTGATAATCGAATTTTTGATCCATAGGAATTATACTAGGCGGACTTTTGCACGATCTTTGTGCTTGGATTCTCATTGGATCAAAATCTAAGAGCATTATTCAGAGGTGAGTGATTCAACTATGTATTTGGAATGATTTCTTGACATGTATTCATGTTTTGTATGAAAAGCATGTGTTAGATTATAGATATATGTTGTGTAGTTCATACTGGGCATCTATATTGATAAGTAGGCCCAATTGTACAGTGAAATGTTTTGATTTTGTCGAGAGCACGCTAGAATGTATTTGAGCAAGTTGAGTTGTTATTTGAGCCATTATAGGCATAAGATCGCACATTGGAAGAAAAGAAACTTGGGTCTTACCTTTTTGCATGGACTTATTGGCGAGGAATTGCGGATTAGGAAGTATGGAACGTACAATCTAGAAACTAGTATGAAATATAGAGATGTGAATGCGAGCATGTATATCATTCATGTGCATTGTTGATTTATTCACTAAGCGTTAGCTTAAACAAATCGAATATGTGTGGTTATTCAAATAACCATTTTAGGTGTTAATGCTGGCGAGGAATCGCAGAAGTGAGCACGTGGATTTGGGAGTTCTTGTAGAAGGCGACTTATCAAGTGTACCTCGTAATTTTGTAATAGATTTATGGTAATAAGGATTTGTGACTTTTAAACTATGTTTAACTTAGTATGTTAGAACGGATTCATAATGTAGTAAGAGCTAAGAATCTTTTGTAGTTATGCATTAGTAATGTTATAGTTTAGTTAGATCATTTTGGTTTGAGTTTGGAGTATGCGTTTGGTCCCTGATTGATTTCAGAAAGCTTTAAAACTTGGAAAAACTGCAGAAGGTGTTGCTGTAATGAAACTGGTCGACTGGTTTATAAAACAGACGACTGGGTCCTTCGTTGAGCAAGTCACTGCCTCAGTTTTGGGAAAAACAGTCGACTGGGTCCCCGACACAGTCGACTAGATGGTGTTTTCAAATCAGATATTTTTGTCCAGGCTGGACTTCAGTCGACTAGTATGGAGCCCCAGTCGATAGGACATAGAAAACAGTCGACTGGATTATGTTCAAAAATCAAACTTTCTACTGGACCAGTCTCAGTTGACTGGGCACGAGGTGCAGTCGACTGAACTGCTGGTTTTTCAAATGAATTGTTTATTTTCCACTGCGTGTGTTCTTAAAACTAATTCTTTTGGAAATGTTAATGAATTGGAGTAGACTTGATGGCATGCCACGGGCTTCGGTTCTGCTATTGTGGGACTGGGCTATGACATAATTATCTTATAAGTCAGTACAAAGATATTACCCCAAGTCGGTCCCATTTAATACACAAAGTGTACCAGCATAGTAAGTTGAAACTATATCGTTTCTTGCAGTCAAGACAAACCTACTACGTCACCATACTGTAGTCCTACCGATGGTGTGTCCAATCCCATCTAAGACTGTAAACCAAAATCTTACATTCTACAAGATCCAATGGTCTGATCTTCCGCCGAACTCTACACACCAAACCACCTACTATATAGAATAAGAGACACGTATATGCACAATATTAAATAAACAATATAATGCAAATATTGCCACACAGATTCTCATAAAAATGGAATAGCTTCTTTTATTAAATGAATAATAAATCAACTACATAAAGTATGACTTTTAGTATATCTCCCTAACAGAGTACTCTATCTAAGGCAGACATTTATTGGATCGTGGGGCATTGGGGCCTTCATGCTGTGACTACGAGCCTTTGGGATCACTAGATAGTATGGCTGATGGGTCTGAGAGAGACCTCTTTCTATTATCCAGGCCGGTTAGCTAGGTAGTACAGATGGGTTCAAGAGGCTCTACAGGGATTTACCGAGAGGGTCCTTGCTTCCAGAGTCAGAGCTATCACTATTGTTGCTTTCATCAATGGTTAGACCTACCGGGTGAAGGCTTATTTCTAAAGACCTTTGAAGAAATAAAAGACACAAAAGGACCGAACTTGAAAAATTCTCCTTCTTCCTCTCAGTGTCTTTGATATTTGAGATTGCTTTTGAAAACTGTATCTTTTCAATCCTTTCTGCTTATGTAATGTTCGAAGTTTGTTTATTGATGAATCTAGATTACTTTGAGAATCCTATTTTATGCATCTTGGCTTTCTGAAAATATTTTTTAACAAAACTTCAATTTGATGTTGCTTTTGGTACTCGCTTGGGCGTGCCCAGGGCTTTGGAGGCAAACGAGGCTAGTAGCCAAAGTTTTCCCCTAATTTAGGAGAGATTTAGGCAAACGAGGCGGGTGGCCAAAGTTTGCCCCTAGTTGTGGACACGCGGATTCAGACCACTTCTCTTGTTTGTTTGAGATTGTTTTGAAATTGATTTGAATCAAAGAAAAGGAAAGGTCTGTTGAAAACAGATACAGAGTCGCCACTTGGTCTTTAAGGAACCAAGAAACCTAATTTTGACTCACCCAAGCGGATAAGGGCACCGGCCCTTCATAACCAAAGAACTTGGTTCGGGGTTTTGGTACGAGAGAGGAAGGAGCCTTTGTCGCGACTAAAACACCCTCAACTCGCCCCGTCTTTCGACGGGCCTCAATTAGCATCCAAATAATCATCTTATACTATGTATGGTTCGTCAATTAATACTATGATAGTATATTACATCACATAAGAAACTTGAAAATGGAAGATCTAAAGATAAAATATCATTCATAAGATCTAAGTCAAATATCATGCAATGTAAAGTGAAAGATCACACAAACAAACCTAGGAAAAATCGTCTAATCACGTATCAAGTAATCAAGCTTTCCTAGTCTAAGGGGACATGAATTGTTATTGAATCAAATAATCAAAGAAATCAAAATATGCTTAGCAAACTAGAATGATGCATGTTATTCTTTTGAGAAAAGAAGATCTCTCAATCCCCGGGACGGATGAGAAAGGATGATTAGATCGAGAGGAAGCATGAGCGTGTGATCAAATTCATTTCCTTATAATCTTCTTAGATTAGGAGTTACAAAAACCCAAATCTTGCATGAATGCAATGTATCTAGAATGTGCCAAGGTTGTAGTGTGCTTTGTGTTCATGGATTTCTAAAATGACTTAGAAGTCTAAAATGTGCATGAATGAATGGATTAAATCAACATGGTATATGTACAAATGTAGTATGAACTACTTCCTAAGATATGGGCTAATTTGGAATGCATATGAGCATCAAATCAAAGAATAAAAGTTGAAATGTGCTTGCTGTGAATAGTGGACAGACTGCATGTGTTACTTTGCAACATTATAATGGGAGGTCAAACGTGCCTAGAAAAATGTAAGAAAAATCAGAGATCATCCCTATTGTGTCTAGAAAATAACCCAAAAAGCCAAACATCAATAGCTATCACAGATTAAAAGAAAGAAATCAGAATGTACACATGACTCAGAAACAAAAACTGCACTGTTGACTGATTTTGTATGATTTTTCATAAATCAAAGAAAAGGTTTATGATGACCCATTATATACCAAAAGCTTCCTAAGACACCCAAGCTTTATAAAAAAAATAGAAAAGATATATGTACAGTGATGAAAATATCCAGAATAAGTGCAAGAAGTTGGGTGAACATTCTGTGAGAACAGAGGCAGATTATGAATATGAACTTCTCACATCCAAAACAAATACTTTTACATTTCTATAATTGATGAGAAAAGTTAGGGACAAACTATGATGTATTAGGAAGGTTTTCCAAGTGGTTTCATCATCATAACTTGACTATTTAATTCAAAACAAATCTTTGAATCTGAACAGCTCACTGTTTTGGGTCATGGTTTTGGAAATTTTAGAGAAAACAAAGTTTTGTTTCTTGAAAACCAAATGAGAGGGATTGAGAGGGGTTTTGAAATAGATGTTTTGAAAACATATTTTCAACACTCAATGAGGATTATGACCACTTAGAATACCAACACCACACTCATCATTAAGAATCTCCAAGATTGTTGGAGAGATTTATTTCATTTTTTGAACATAACTTCAATACATTCCAAGGATACCTTGGAAGTATTGAGGTTATAATCATCATCTATCAAACATGTTTTTGAGGTCAAGAGCTACTATCCATAAGGATTCACTCACCCCAAACTTCATGTCATCACTTAGATGATGATGAACTAGCAAATAAATAAAGAAAAATCAAAAAGAAATGAGATAAGAAGAGATGAACAATAAATAAACAAGCAAATAGATGATGATCAATAGATGATATTCATGAAGCATGAACTTGTAGATTGGTGTTTCACTCATATGTAATGACACTAGACATGGAAGAAGCTTCCACTCTCTTAAATGCTCACTAAAATGGTGGTTGGGAGTATTGAATGTTGGAGTAAATGGAAGTAATGAAGTAAAAAACAAAGTTGGAACTCACTTTTGTTTTGAAAATCAAAGAAGAAAGCTTCTTTTCTCTCTACTCTAACCTTATCTCTACAACTTTCTCTCCCAAACTTTCTCAAAACTCACATTTGACTCCCTAAAATGAGGAGTAATGGGGTGTTTATATAGGCCAACTTGGGGTGGTTTTGGGATTTAGAAAGTGTTCCCATTGGCTCCAAACATCTGAAATCATAAAACTATGTCGTTTTGGCTTTTAATTAATCAAAATGGGACCACAAAAATAATTACAAAAACTCACTGTTCTGGGGGAGAGTGCCGCGGCGGCAGTGGGCCAGTGCCGCGGCGGCAGTGCTCCTCCCTTCGTCTGGATAATGCCGTTTAGGCCCCCTGAAGTTCCGGTATTCGCGAAAAGGCCCTATTTTGTCCGAAATTCACAGAAAATGCATACGAACTCCAAATTGAGGTTGTGATATACCGTTGGAAAGGTAATGGAGTCTACTTTACATAAAAAATAGTTCGGGGATAGGTCACTTTGAAAAGCTTTGCGGTATTCGCGATAAAAGCCGATTTGATCGCCTTTTTCGCCTTTGGAAATTCATAACAAATTCGTTTTAAATCCAGAAATTATGTGCGATATACCGTTGGAAAGCTATTGACCTCTAGTATCTGTGAAAAATATTTGAAAATTGTTTCGGCACCCCGGTTCCAAAGTCAAATTCTGGTCAAACTGGTCAAACCTGGGATTCCCGGGAAGTTCTGGAAACCTCCGGGAGTTCCCGGGAGCTGATGTTTTCGCTCGATTTTCTTTTGGAACTTGTTTTAACACTTTTCTCATAATTTAAAATAATTCTGGTGAATTCGGACGATTTTGGTCAAACTTGGTCAAACTTGGTCAAGCCTGGTCAAACCTGGTCAAACCTTGATCAAACCGGTCAACGAGGACTTTCTGGGAACTTCCGGGACTTCCGGGGGTCTCTGGGAGCCGACGATTTTGTCTGATTTCTCTTTAAAACCCTTTTTATCACTTTTCTTACGTCATAGCATGTTTTCAGAACTTTGGGACCAAGTCTGGGAGTTTTCGGGCTTTTAGGGGCATTTTGGTCATCCTGAGCATTCTGAGAGATGGAGCTGACTTCCGAGAGTCTTTTCGAGTCTTTTGCGATCATTGTGAACCACCAAGCTATGGGTCTCCTAAATCTGATAGCCGACAAAATGGGGTGTCTACAGTTTGCCCCTCTTTGGCATGAACTTGCGAGGCAACGCATGTCGCAAGCGAGTGCCAAAGCTTTGAAGAGACAGGTCTTTTGGAGGCTATAGATTTAGGATAAAAAGCGTTTCAAAAGATGCAATGATGCTGAGGTTAGTGCTGGTCGTGCTCTGTGTGAGCTGCCTACGTATCCCAAGGGGAATCAGACCAGGACGTAGTTCAGGACAAGGAACCGATCGTACATGCACGTACACAACAATCAGGCGGATGCTATGCTAGAAGAGTGATATGCAATGTATGGATGTGATATGAATTGTGTCATGAGTCCTATCATGTCTAGTGTTGTGACCCTAGTATGAGCAAGTACTGTGGGGTGTGCCACTCCGAGTGGGCTGGTGTTGTGCTAGTGTTTGCGACTGTGATGCGGTGGATGACTCGGATAAAGACACGGAGGTTTAGAAGACTCCGGGTCTAAGGGCAAAACTTCTGGAACGAGTGAGATAGGTCAGAAGCGTTTTTAGAAGACAATGACCAAAGGTGACCGAGGGGTCTTGTGATAAAGCTGTGAGAAAATTCTTGACAATCAGGAGATCTGGATGGAGGCGATGTTCCGATTGTTCCTGACGGCCGACTTTCGGGAATCGGTTCCGGCTGGTGGTATTATCTTTTGTATTTACCCTTGGGGATGACGTAGTGTTCTCGGAGAATTCTTATCTTCTTGATCGGGAACCCATGATCCATCTCTGAACCTCTCACGGTTGATCAAATCTTTCGGCGCTCAATCCGAGAGAGCCGGTCAGGGCCTCCGGGAGCTGGTATCTGTCTGCTTTTGTCCTCGGGGGATGATGCAGGGTTCTCGGGGAATCTCTTTTCTTGATCGGGAACCAGGATCCATCTCTGAACCTCTCACGGTTGATCAAATCTTTCGGCGCTCAAATCGAGAGAGCCGGTCAGGGCCTCCGGGAGCTGGTATCTGTCTGCTGTTGTCCTCGGAGGATGATGCAGGGTTCTCGGGGAATCTCTTTTCTTGATCGGGAACCAGGATCCATCTCTGAACCTCTCACGGTTGATCAAATCTTTCGGCGCTCAATCCGAGAGAGCCGGTCAGGGCCTCCGGGAGCTGGTATCTGTCTGCTGTTGTCCTCGGAGGATGATGCAGGGTTCTCGGGGAATCTCTTTTCTTATTTATTTGGTGCCTTAGCTAAAAACCAAGATCCGTTGCCAGAATTCTCGCGTTCTTGCGACGGTTGTCTTGAAACGACCGATTCGGGTCTTCGGGAGCCGATTTTTCCCAGTTTTTGCCTGCTGGAGGTAGTTCTGACAATTTTTAGTCTGCTTGGAGTAATACCTCATAGATCTTGACTGGACTGGGCCACAGGGGCAGATCGGGGTCAAAAACGGGCTGAAAAAGGCCAAAACGGGTCAAAACGGGGCGAAACGGGACAAAACGAAGCGAAGCGGGACCCACGGGGAGCAGTGCCGCGGCGGCACTGGGCCACTGCCGCGGCGGCAGTTGGCCAGTGCCACGGCGGCACTGGGTGGCCGGACTCCATGTTCTTATATGTCGGGTTTTTGAGCTCTTGAAGCTCATTCTTGGCCATTTTGGGGTGTTTTTGAAGCCAAAATTCAACAAAACGCAGCTTGTGCGCGCTCAGGTGAGTAATCTTTCCCCGTAGTCGGATTTTTGATTGGTGTTTTGGTTTGCCCAAATTTTCAAGAAGAAAGTTTGAATGTGACTTCCATTTTTCTTGTAGATCCATGGCTTCAAGCTCAAGGAGACCGTCTAAGAAGGCTAAGGGACGGATGGAGGCTGAAATGCAAACCCCGGACTTGATTCTACGGGACCCCCAACGCCATCTTTCGGCCGCGGCTCTAGCGAGCTTGGTATGTGAAACTTTCGACATTTTAGGACCACTTTCATGTATTGTGCTAGTTTTGTGAGCCGTAGTGTGCACCTAGAAATTGTTAGGAACCCGATTTGTGCTCAAATGTTGATTTTGTGAAATTTTGCTCTCGGGTCGTGAATAGTGATTTTGTGCATTTTTGTTGTTTTTGTTGTGTGCAGGTGCCGGAAGTGGCCTTGAAAGGCCATGGTAGCCTTGCCCACGCCTTCTTGTGGTATACACAGCTTTCGCCCACCGTTAAGAGGATGGTTGATGATGCCGGGTTCGGAGGCTTCGTCCGTCTGGTTTCGAAAAGCAGCAATGATTTGGCCCATTTCTATGCCCTGGCTGAGAGGTGGTGGGATACCACCAATACTTTCCACCTGCCGTTCGGAGAGATGACCATGACACCCTTCGACTTCTCCATGATTACGGGTTTGAGGGTCGGCGGGAAGCGCCTGGTTCTGGATTACTGTTACGAGATCGACCCAGAGGCGGTAGAGATGCTGATTGGGGCTGTTCCCCCTAACCTGGATAGGCACTGGTTTCCTTGTGGCTGGCTTTACCGGGCTTATGGCAGAGGTAATCACAATCTGAACAATTCCCAACTTTTGAGGGTTTATCTTCTGTATGTCCTCGGGTGCTCAATCTTTGCGACAAGGAACGACCGGGTGAGCTTGAGGCTCCTTTCTTGCCTGGCGACCATTGATGAGATCCCCTCCTATAACTGGGGCGGCGCTGCCTTGGCCCATCTTTACAAGCATATGGGCGAGGTCTCTCGAGGCGATATTAAATCAACTGGGGGGTTTTGGCGAGCTTGGGAGGTACGCACTGTTTCCTTTATTTTCCATCTCTTCGATTTCCATACTTGTTCTGATTTCTCCTTTGTCTGTGCAGCTTTGGAGTTTTGAATACTTGAAGATGTTGGCTCCTTCCCCGGCAGATGAATCAGGCGAGGATGAGGATGGCATGGCTCCTGTGCCTCTATTCCCACGGGGTTTGAGATGGCGGAGGGACGTTTTCGGGGTGAAGAGTGGGGCCCACCGAATTGTCTTGCTTAGAAACTTCCTGACTGAGCTGACGGCCTCTGACATTGATTGGACGCCTTGGGAGGGTGTCGCTTACGCCGCCCCAGAGGAGATACAAGCGGTTAAATCTCTTACCTCTTGCCGCCTTCTGCTAGAGAGTACCGATTGTAGGCAGTGGTTCCTTGGGGAACGGGTGTCTCGACAGGTGGTTGGTGGCTCCCGGTATCGCGTTCCCCATAATCCTCCTGTGATGGATGCTAGTGACCTCTCCGGTGACGCTCTGTCGGCGGCCTTAGCCGGCACCGACGTCTGGGATCATTTCCTCTCTGAGACTGGGTATGAGGCTTACCGCGGCAACTCCTTGATGCCCAACTTCCCGCTCCTGGAGGTGAATTACTTTCTTTTTTTATTTTGCCCCTTTTTATTAGTTGTTTATGTTTTCGACTCATCTTTTCCTGACTTTTTTGTGCCTGCAGCTTCGTGAGATGTACAGGAGACAGGCTCCTCAGGCTCCCGACCCTACCCCTCCTTGGGATTGGACCGTCAACGTTCTAGGTGCTGATGGCACTCCCCAAATGATGGAGGTGCCGCGAGTTACATGTGGGTACCCTACTCAGCCAGCGGGCGTCCTCAACGTTCCTTGGAGTTACGCTGAGGAGGGTCACGCCTTGGCGGCTAGCTTACGGTCCTTGGTCCTCACACGAGACCACCGGGTATGTCTCTAATTTTGCACTTTCTTAAGGTTATGAGGTTCTAACCCTGGATTTTACCCTTGACAGATGGACGGTATGCGGCAATTTGCCGCCAACCAGATGGCGTCCTTGGTAAGTCTCTGACTCGACTTTATTTTTGTACTTTTGTTATTCCCTTACTGATTGCCTTCATTTTATTTGTGTGTGCAGTATCGTGGAGGCGGGGCTGGCTCATCGAGGACTGGTCCAAGATGCAGAGGCGGTAGGAGGAGGCCGTCGCCGACATACACTCCGGGCGGTCCGACAGAGGACGAAGAAGAGGAAGACTGATGCCTCCCAAGCGGGCAATATTATTTTATTTTCTGTTTTCGATTGGGTTGTACTGGGAATATGGTTATTTGGACAGTGTAGGACAAAGTGTGGAACAATTTGTAACCTTTTGACAGAGTATTATGATGTTTTGCCTCCTAGGCCGGATATATTCCGGTTTAGAGGCGCAGTTGTGTGCTTGTTTTAGCTGATATATGTACACTGTGATTGTTGAATGCTACTGCGATGGGCAGTTTTGTGATGGTGAGTGCTTTTTGCCTTGCAGGTGGGATAGTCCGTGAAACGGGGAGGTGCTGCCGAAATTTCGAATTTTGCTAGGGCCGCGACCGAAAACATGGCTTTGTATGATCCCGCTCAACTCACAGCTTGGCTGACCATCACGGATGGCGTGGAGCGGATTAACCTCTTTAGCTACGGCTTGACCGAGCTATTCTCTCTTTGCCGGATGACCCTGAACACTGAGTTCTTGCGTGCTGCCATTGGTCACTGGGACCCGGTGAACCATGTCTTCAACTTCAATGGCCTGGAGATATGCCCCATGTTTGAGGAGTTCTGCGCTATTCTCGGCTATGATTCTGACTCTGATCTGATTCTCCCTTTTGCTGGTACCCTCAGTCCTACGCGAGGTTTGGCCGAATATTTGAATTGCTCCATCACTATTTCCCGTCGGCTGATTCAAGGTGAGGCCCTTAATATTGCTTCTATTATTGCTCAGTATGCCAGTCCCGGGAATCCCAGCGTGTATGATGCCACCCGCGGGGCTGCTTTGATATTGTGCATGACCTCCCACTTCTTATTCTCGAGTACCTCTGTTGACTTAGTGCATGTGTGCCTTGGGTTGAAGTTTAGCAAGAATCCCATGGCCATGGTTCTAGCTGAAACCTTGAATGGTTTGGACCGTGCTTCTGATCAAGGGACTCTTCTTCTTTTCGGGGCGCCTTTGGTGTTACAGGCTTGGTTATACGAGCGCCTTCAGCTGTGGACGGGCCGCATACCACCAGTTTACTTTCGTCGAGCTGTGCTTTACTCTCACTATACTTTTGCCGATTGGGTGGGCATGATGGGTGCCTTGTCTGAGGCTGACATTTACTGGGTTGTGAGGCGTTGGGGCCTTTACGCTATTACCACGAGCCTCAGGGGTCACCAGAGGGTGTGGTTGATGGGTCTGAGAGAGACTTCTTTCTATCATCCTCGCCGTTTGGCCAGACAGTATGGACAGGTTCAGGAGGTTCCCCGGGGGTTTACTGAGAGGGTCTTCGCTTCCAGGATCAGAGTTGCTACTATTGCTGCTTTTATCGACGGTTGGACTGACCGAGTAAAGGCCTACTTCTAAAGGCCTTTGAAGAAATAAAAAAGACTAGACCTGACTGATTCTACTCATTCCTCCAAGTGTCTTTGAACATGTGATTGCTTTTTTTGAAGGACTTTTATTTCTTTGATTATTCCCGCTTATGTAATATTCAAAGTTTGTTTATTAGCGAACCTTGGTTACTTTGAGAACCTCTTTTTATGCATTTAGCTTTCTGAAAAACATTTTGTGACCTGGATTTCAATTTAGTTGTTGCTTTTTGGTACTCACTTGGGCATGCTAGGGTGATTTAGAGGCAAACGAGGCGGGTGGCCGAAGTTTGCCCCTAGTTTGGGACGTGCATGGTTGTGAGGCAAACGAGGTAGATGACCGACGTTTGCCCCTAGTTTGGAAGGGGTTCAGGCAAACGAGGCGAGCGGCCGAAGTTTGCCCCTAGTGTGGAGGGTGATATATGGGTTATGGTAAGGACCGCGACTTTATTTCTCACATGCTCATAGTTTTTGCCTAAGCGCCAAGGAGGTGGCCTAGCGAGCTATTTTCTCTCTTTTGTTATTGCTCACCTTGGATTTAGCTCTAATTTTTGCCTAGGCATCCTTTCGGATTTTCGACCTAGCGAGCCATCCTTCTTTTCTTTTTGAAAGTCTGCCTACGTACCCCCGAGCGGGGATCAGGTCCAACGTAGTTCGGGCCGGAGTTTTGAAGGAAAAGGTTATTTTTGTGGGTGGAGCGACCGAACCGATGTGGTTGCCTACGTATCCCCGAGTGGGAATCAGGTCAAGCGTAGTTCAAGGCAAGGCTTGAAAGAAATGGTTATTTTTGGTGAGGTGACCGAACCGATGCGGTTGCCTACGTATCCCCGAGTGGGAATCAGGTCAAGCGTAGTTCAAGGCAAGGCTTGAAAGAAATGGTTATTTTTGGTGAGGTGACCGAACCGATGCGGTTGCCTACGTATCCCCGAGTGGGAATCAGGTCAAGCGTAGTTCAAGGCAAGGCTTGAAAGAAATGGTTATTTTTGTCAAGCATAGTACTTTTTGAGGCGATCCATGTTGATTGGTTCTTTGAATTCGACACCATCGAGGTCCATGAGGTAAGTTGCTCCTCCAGAAAGGATTGTCTTGACGATGTAAGGGCCTACCCATTTAGGTTTGAACTTTCCACGGGGGTCAAAGATCGGAGCTCGTAACTCCTTAAGGACAAGGTCACCTTTGACAATCTTTCTTGGACGGACCCTTTTGTTGAAAGCACGGGCTATCCTCTTTTGATAGATTCGGACATGGTCCACTGCCGCTAGGCGCTTTTCATCTATGAGGGCCAATTCCTCGTATCTTTCTCTCAACCAATCTGATTTTGAAATTTCACATTCTGCCATCACGCGTAGAGACGGCAGTTCTATCTCGACCGGGAGTACCGCTTCCATCCCATATACCAGCGAGTAAGGAGTTGCTCCCGTGGACGTCCTTATCGACGTTCTGTATCCCCAAAGCGCGAACGGTAGCTTTTCATGCCAGTCTTTGTAGGTATCGGCCGATTTCTGCAGTATGGCCTTGACATTCTTGTTTGCAGCTTCGACTGCCCCATTGGTTTGCGGTCTGTATGGGGATGACTTATGATAAGTGATCTTGTATTCCTCGAACAGATCCCTGACTTCTGCCTTGAAATGACTTCCGTTATCCGAAATAATCTCGTGAGGAACTCCATAACGGCAGATGAGATTTCTTTTGATGAATTTGGCCACTTCTTTGGCCCCCAACTTGGTGTAGGATGCAGCTTCTACCCATTTTGTGAAGTAATCTATGGCCACTAGGATGTACCGATTTCCATTTGAGGCTTTCGGAATGATCTCACCAATAATGTCGATTCCCCAGGTTGAGAATGGCCAAGGCGAAGTCATGCTGTACAGAAGGGATGGTGGTGTATGCATCATGTTTGCATGGATCTGGCACTTGTGGCACTTCCTTACGTACTCACAACAATCTTTCTCCAACGTTGTCCAGTAGTACCCCTGTCTTATGATTTTCTTAGCCAGCATGTGACCGTTCATGTGCGGACCGCATACCCCTTCGTGTATTTCCTCCATCATTCTTCGGGAGCTTTTCCCGAACAAGCAAGTCAGGTTGTGACCATTGTATCCTTTCTTCAACAACTTCCCATCGCAAATGATGAATTGCGCTGCGAATCTTCGAATGGCCCTCTTGTCTTTCTCGGTAGACTCTTGGGGGTACGTTCCCTTTTCTATGAAATCCCAAACATCCCGATACCACGGCATTTCATTCTCTTCTTCTTCGATTGCGGCGATCATATTGAACGAAGGCTCGTACCTCTGCTCTATTACCAAAGGCATCATCTTGACTCCCACAGGAATTTTGATCATGGAGGCTAAGGTAGCCAATGAATCTGCTAGCTGGTTCTCTTCCCTAGGCAAGTAGAGGAACGTGACGTTCTTGAATTGCCTTTTGAGTTGGTCGAGATGATCATGATAGGGCTTCAACCTTTCTTCTTTTACTTTCCATTCTCCTCTAGCTTGAGATATGATGAGGTTTGAGTCCCCGAAGACGTCTAACTTCTGAACCCTCAGTTCTAAGGCTGCTTCCATTCCCAGAATGCACGCTTCATATTCGGCGGTGTTGTTGGTGGAGTTATAGTTGAGCTTGACCGCCAATGGAGTATGATCCCCGCTTGGTGATACGAGAATCATCCCTACTCCGTATCCTTTCATGTTGGCCACTCCATCAAAGTACAACTTCCACTGTTCTTCCTTGATTTCCATGATATTCTCGTCCGGAAACGGAAAGTCCCCACTTTCTTCGGAGTCAATGGCATGCTCTGCGAGATGCTCAGCTACGGTTCTTCCTTTTACTGACTTGCTTGTAACATACTTGATATCGAATTCGGATAGTAGAAGTAACCAACGGGATATGCGACCGGTCAGGGCGGGTTTTTCGAGGAGGTATTTTAGAGGATCCATGCGGGATATGAGCACAACTGGGAAGGCCAGCATGTAGTGCCTCAGTCGGCGAGTACACCAAACCAAGGCCCAACACGTTTTTTCAAGGGTAGAGTAGTTGAGCTCATACCCAGTCATCCTCTTGCTGAGGTAGTATATGGCTTTCTCGGAGTGGCTTTCTTCTCCTTCTTGGGCTAGCATGCAACCCATGGCATTTTCGGAGACAGACAGGTAAAGGAATAAGGGCTTATGAGGAATGGGTGGTGAAAGGACAGGCGGGTTCTGAAGGTAGGCTTTTATTTTGTCGAAAGCGGCTTGACATTGGTCATCCCATTGGAACTTCTCCCCTTTTCTCAACAATCGGAACAGAGGATCGCACGTGGTTGTGAGCTTGGAGATGAAACGGCTGATGAATTGGATCCTTCCGAGGAACCCCCTTACTTCTTTTTCATTCCGTGGTGGTGTCATTTCTAGGACTGCCTTGATCTTGGAGGGATCCACCTCTATCCCCCTTTGTGTGATGAGAAAACCCAGGAGTTTACCGGAAGTCACACCGAAAGTGCATTTCTTTGGATTCAACCTCATCTTGTATTTGCGCAACCTTTCGAAGAACTTTTCCAACGCTACCAGGTGCCCTTCTCTGTCCTTGGATTTCACAATCATGTCGTCTACGTACACTTCTACCTCTTTGTGAATCATATCATGCAGCAGAGTGGTGGCAGCTCTTTGGTAAGTCGCCCCCGTGTTCTTGAGTCCGAAGGGCATTACTCTATAACAGTAGGTTCCCCAAGGGGTGGTGAATGTCGTCTTTTCCCGATCTTCTGGCGCCATTAGAATCTGATTATATCCTGAGAAACCATCCATGAATGAAAGTAGCTCATGTCCTGCGGTGTTATCTACCAAGACGTCAATGTGGGGAAGTGGAAAGTCATCCTTGGGACTGGCTTTGTTTAGATCACGGAAGTCGACGCACACGCGGACCTTCCCATCCTTCTTTGGGACTGGTACGATATTGGCAACCCATTCCGGGTATTCGGTGACAATGATGAACCCTGCCTTGAACTGCTTCTCCACCTCTTCTTTAACCTTGAGTGCCCATTCCGGTCTCATGCGCCTCAGTTTCTGCTTGACAGGTTTAGAATTGGGGAGGAGAGGAATATGATGTTGGACGATGTCGGGATCGACCCCAGGCATGTCTTCGTAAGACCAAGCAAAAACATCTTTGAATTCTTTTAGCAAGAGGGTTAATTTTTCTTTTTCTTCTTTATTAAGAGTTGAGCCAATTTGCACAATTTGTGGATTATCTGTTTCACCTAGGTTAACTGATAAAGTATCTTCGATTATTTCATAAGCAGGTGGTTTTTCGATTAGTTGCTTAAATTCAATTGAGAGATCCTCGGAGGGATCTGTGCATTCACAAGTGTTAGACACAGGGGAGTAAGCAGAATCGTCTTTCATTTCATTCATGACAGGTGAAGTGACTACATTGGACAGTGGTGGGCTTACAGCAGCCGACTCTGGTACAGACTCGATAATTGGTAGTACAGACTCCGGGGGAATAGGGGATTGGGAGACATAGATAGATGACTCTACAGCCTGGTTGCTCAGACCCTCCTCAGTTGGCTTGATCTGATCATCTTGGCTCTTGGCCCTCTTTTCCTCCTTCTCCTTAGCGGATTCCTCCCATAGTTTCTCGATGGCTTCGTTATCCAGGTACCTCAACCAGTCTTCCTCTGGGGTCTTCTTGACTTCTTCGGGGTAGAACGGGTCTTGATATGGGGGCCTTTCGCAGTCAGCGAAGATTTCGAGCCCGGGGTGCCTCTTCCCAGTGGTTTGATGGATCCAGGGTTCGGGGAACCCGAAGTAAGGGAAATCATCCCCTTCTTTGATGAACTGTCCGTTCAAAGTCTTACGGTATGGGGGGAGACCCTTCACCCTTTTCTTCCATGGCCTATGTAGCTCAGCGTCTTCTTCAGTGGGCTTGTACCCCAACCCGAAAGTGCCTTGTTGCCCTTTGATCTGTGGGAACTCCCGAATTCCTTGCTGGCGTCGGCCTAATCCCATTCCCGGGAAGTAATTCATTTTGCGGACAATGTTGACAACCGCAGAGTGGACCTCAGGGAACCTATCTTCGTCATTGATCACGTGGATTTCTTCCATGAAGAATCCCCCGATTTCTCCTTCTTCTAGCTCGGGCATTTGGACTTCAAAAATGGGAGCGTAATTCGGGAAAGCTTCGTTACCCCAACTGTTACCGAGGATGATTTTTACTTCCTTCTCATGAATGTACTTGATCATTTGATGCACAGTGGATGATACAGCTTTGTTGGCATGAAGCCAGGGCCTTCCAATCAGCAGATTGAACGAGGCAGGTATGTCCATGACTTGAAAAATCTCAGTACTTGCCAAAGATCCTACCCGGATTTGCAGAGAGACAGTCCCCATCACATTCCTCCTGGTGTTATCATAGGCCCTCACAGATTGCACAGATAGCGTGATGTCAAGGATATTGACCCCCAAAGCAGTGGCAGTTCTTAGGGCACAAACATTCAAAGCGGAACCTGTGTCGACCAGACAAAACGGTACCTGCTGCTCCTTACATCCAACAGTGATGTATAATGCTTTGTTATGTGTGGACCCTTCCGGTGGTAAGTCCTCATCAGAAAACGTAATGATCGGGTCGGGGGCAAGTGCGCCCAAGAAAGCTATCATGTCCTCCGGTGCGGCATCAATAGGGACTTCAATTCCAGCCAAGGCATTCAACACGGCTTGCCTATGCTTGTAAGAGGTTACCATGATATCCCACATCGAGAGATGTGCTTGGGTTTTCTTTAGCTGCTTTATCAACTCATTATCTTCTTCGATGATCTCATCCATCTTACCCTTCCCCTTGTCCTTGACTGGACCTTTCTCGGTTGCATCGGTGGCAGGCTGTGGAGGCTGATAATGAAGGCCTGACCTGGTCAGATGATCAATCTCGGCAGGAGTAGGCCCTTCTACAGTCCCATCCTTCTTGAACCAATCACAATCCGTTCCCACAAAGGGCTTTTCTGGCTCGTTCCAGATGGAAGCATCACTCTCGTTGTTAGGATCATACCATTTGAGGTCTACCACCCCTAGGTCATGCTCTTCCAGGAAGAACAAGTCTTGCTCATCGTTAAGCTGCTGCTGCCATTCGTCATTCTCCCCTCCGATCAGATGAATTCCCTCAGAATCCGGGATGTCAATAAGGGGTAAGGGTTGTCCTAGGGGGGTGATATAAGCGGCAGGGTTGAAGGGTATAGGGTTGGACTCGATGAGGTTGACATTTTGGTGGTTTGGTAGGGGATTTTGGGTGATATGGGGCTGCTTTGGGGGCGGCTCGATGATATTCTGATCAATAAGGTCTTGGATGTCATGGCGAAGGCGCATGCAGTCATCGGTGTTATGGCCGGGGGTTTGGTGGTAGGCGCATCGTTTGGACATATCGCAGTTAGGCGGGGGTGGGGTATTTCGAGATTGGAGTAGTTGGAGATGGCCATTTTTGAGGAGGCGGTCCAAGGCTGAGGAGAGGGAGATTTCTAGCTTGGCAAAATTGCGAGGGGGCTTTTTCTGGAAAGGGCGGCTGGAGGGATTTGCCTGGTTGGAGGGCTGGTATGGTCTTGGAGGGTATGCCATGGGTTGGCTGCTAAGGGCATTGACATCCGGGGGATTCCGAGAGTAGTTGGGCCTTCTTGGCTGACTCGGAGGGTCTTCCTTTTTGATCTTCCCTTCCCTGATAGCATCTTCAATTCGGGTTCCGACCTCAAACAACTCTTCAAATGTGGAGATGGACTGGTAGAATAACTTCTCATGGTAAAGTGGCTGCAGATTCCGGATGAGTATCCTTACTTGTTCCTTTTCAATCGGTCGGTGGGTCATTTGAGCTACCTTGTTCCTCCACCTGCTCAGAAACGCAGCGACGGATTCGTTGTTGCTTTGCCGGGTCGTCTCCAAATCCCTGATAGTGACATCCAGCTCCTGGTTGTAAGAGTAATGATCGACAAAAACTCGAACGATATCTTCCCAGGCCCGGGTCTTGGAGGCTTCCAAGGTTAGGAACCATGATAGTGCAGATTTTGCCAGAGTTTGCGGGAACAGCATCGCGATGTGCTCGTGGGTGCAACCCATGGACTGGAAGATACTCATACATAGCTTCACGTGGCTTTTTGGGTTCCCAGTCCCATCAAAACGATCGATGGCAGGCATTTTGAAGTTCTCCGGCAGTTTCAACTTGACAGGCTCAAAGAGGCCTTCCAGATCTAGCATGTAATCATCGATTCCCTTGCTTTTTCTCAGCACGCTCTCCAGTTTGTCGACCTTGTCCATCTTTTCCTGGAGCTTCTTTTCATATGTGAGCGGTGGGACCCCTTGGAACCAGTTTTCCTCCCCATTATTCTCATGTAGAGGAGGTTCAAACCTTGGTGGCGGAAACTCGGGCGGGGGTTGTGGCTGTTGCTACTTTAGTTCTTCCATGAATTTCAGGACTTGGGCTAGACTGTCGGATTGCTGGCTTATAGTCGCTCCCAACTCGGTGACCTTGTTTTCCAATTCTTCTCTATTCATGTTGAAGCGGGCTGTCAGACCGGTTCTGACTAAACGATTATCCGAACTCCTGGTCCACAACGAGGATTCCGGCTGCTGACCTTGAGAATCTATACTGACCTGACAGATTTTGAGAGAAGGGGTGTATCAGATCCTGACAGTGATGACTTTTAGACAGACAAAGACGGTGACGTGGACTGACTCGAGACAGTGCGTGCAGAGAGATGGGAATGGTGTATGCATGGGAGACAAGCATGCGGATGTAAGCCTTAATCTATATGATGTTCCTATTTCTAACAGATAGAGGTTAAGCAATTAAGGCCCTAACCATATAGAGTGTGCCAATCTTACTTTCCAGTACGATCACCAAGGGATAACCGGGATTTCCAGGGTTTACGGAGGCTTTTAAGAAGGACTGGGCATTCTTGGTTGATCTGGACAGAGTTTTTTGGGGGAAACTGGCAAGTGTGGTTATATCCGGGATATTCGGACAGAGTTTCTGGGAGAAACTGGTAAATACGGTTATATCTGGGATATTCGGACAGAGTTTCTGGGAGAAACTGGTAAATACGGTTATATCTGGGATATTTGGACAGAGTTTCTGGGAGAAACTGGTAAATACGGTTATATCTGGGATATTCGGACAGAGTTTCTGGGAGAAACTTGGGGTAAGTATGCTTATAGTGATCGTACTTTCTAGCAGGTTTTCATACTCCTATGTCTCAGGACCGACAAACAAGGTTTGCGGTGTATATCTTTGTGAGCATGGGGCAGACATCCTTGTCATGGTGCCTAGGCAGGTCAACCCAATGTAGTTACATGTGAGTGATTGCCTTGGGAATCATAAGAAAGAGGTTTTGTCCTATGCCACATAAGCATCTACACCGCGCAGGTAATCCCGTCAGGGCATACAGCAGTTATAACACGTTGTCCTATCTGAAAAGATAAATGAACAGTCCTATGAAAGGTTCTACAGGAATCTATATGCAAAGGCTGGGTTTAGTCAAAGAGGGTCCGTTGACGAGAGTTCCAATATACCGTCGGAGAGACAGTACGGAGGTTTTTACTCTTTTTTATATACCTTGGAAGGTACAGTATCAACGGTGACTTGTGCCCTGGCACAGCAAGACCTGAACAATGTCAGCGCCGCGTTTCAGACACAGTCGGAGGGGGAAATGCAAGAGTGCAATGCAGTGAACCAGACACAGTAAAAAGATGATTTTAAGGATGCTTCTTATGAGTCAAACCTCTGTATTATTTTGTTTTGAAAATAAAATTCCCCAGCAGAGTCGCCAGATTGTGGACACGCGGATTCGGACCACTTCTCTTGTTTGTTTGAGATTGTTTTGAAATTGATTTGAATCAAAGAAAAGGAAAGGTCTGTTGAAAACAGATACAGAGTCGCCACTTGGTCTTTAAGGAACCAAGAAACCTAATTTTGACTCACCCAAGCGGATAAGGGCACCGGCCCTTCATAACCAAAGAACTTGGTTCGGGGTTTTGGTACGAGAGAGGAAGGAGCCTTTGTCGCGACTAAAACACCCTCAACTCGCCCCGTCTTTCGACGGGCCTCAATTAGCATCCAAATAATCATCTTATACTATGTATGGTTCGTCAATTAATACTATGATAGTATATTACATCACATAAGAAACTTGAAAATGGAAGATCTAAAGATAAAATATCATTCATAAGATCTAAGTCAAATATCATGCAATGTAAAGTGAAAGATCACACAAACAAACCTAGGAAAAATCGTCTAATCACGTATCAAGTAATCAAGCTTTCCTAGTCTAAGGGGACATGAATTGTTATTGAATCAAATAATCAAAGAAATCAAAATATGCTTAGCAAACTAGAATGATGCATGTTATTCTTTTGAGAAAAGAAGATCTCTCAATCCCCGGGACGGATGAGAAAGGATGATTAGATCGAGAGGAAGCATGAGCGTGTGATCAAATTCATTTCCTTATAATCTTCTTAGATTAGGAGTTACAAAAACCCAAATCTTGCATGAATGCAATGTATCTAGAATGTGCCAAGGTTGTAGTGTGCTTTGTGTTCATGGATTTCTAAAATGACTTAGAAGTCTAAAATGTGCATGAATGAATGGATTAAATCAACATGGGATATGTACAAATGTAGTATGAACTACTTCCTAAGATATGGGCTAATTTGGAATGCATATGAGCATCAAATCAAAGAATAAAAGTTGAAATGTGCTTGCTGTGAATAGTGGACAGACTGCATGTGTTACTTTGCAACATTATAATGGGAGGTCAAACGTGCCTAGAAAAATGTAAGAAAAATCAGAGATCATCCCTATTGTGTCTAGAAAATAACCCAAAAAGCCAAACATCAATAGCTATCACAGATTAAAAGAAAGAAATCAGAATGTACACATGACTCAGAAACAAAAACTGCACTGTTGACTGATTTTGTATGATTTTTCATAAATCAAAGAAAAGGTTTATGATGACCCATTATATACCAAAAGTTTACTAAGACACCCAAGTTTTATAAAAAAAATAGAAAAGATATATGTACAGTGATGAAAATATCCAGAATAAGTGCAAGAAGTTGGGTGAACATTCTGTGAGAACAGAGGCAGATTATGAATATGAACTTCTCACATCCAAAACAAATACTTTTACATTTCTATAATTGATGAGAAACATTAGGGACAAACTATGATGTATTAGGAAGGTTTTCCAAGTGGTTTCATCATCATAACTTGACTATTTAATTCAAAACAAATCTTTGAATCTGAACAGCTCACTGTTTTGGGTCATGGTTTTGGAAATTTTAGAGAAAACAAAGTTTTGTTTCTTGAAAACCAAATGAGAGGGATTGAGAGGGGTTTTGAAATAGATGTTTTGAAAACATATTTTCAACACTCAATGAGGATTATGACCACTTAGAATACCAACACCACACTCATCATTAAGAATCTCCAAGATTGTTGGAGAGATTTATTTCATTTTTTGAACATAACTTCAATACATTCCAAGGATACCTTGGAAGTATTGAGGTTATAATCATCATCTATCAAACATGTTTTTGAGGTCAAGAGCTACTATCCATAAGGATTCACTCACCCCAAACTTCATGTCATCACTTAGATGATGATGAACTAGCAAATAAATAAAGAAAAATCAAAAAGAAATGAGATAAGAAGAGATGAACAATAAATAAACAAGCAAATAGATGATGATCAATAGATGATATTCATGAAGCATGAACTTGTAGATTGGTGTTTCACTCATATGTAATGACACTAGACATGGAAGAAGTTTCCACTCTCTTAAATGCTCACTAAAATGGTGGTTGGGAGTATTGAATGTTGGAGTAAATGGAAGTAATGAAGTAAAAAACAAAGTTGGAACTCACTTTTGTTTTGAAAATCAAAGAAGAAAGCTTCTTTTCTCTCTACTCTAACCTTATCTCTACAACTTTCTCTCCCAAACTTTCTCAAAACTCACATTTGACTCCCTAAAATGAGGAGTAATGGGGTGTTTATATAGGCCAACTTGGGGTGGTTTTGGGATTTAGAAAGTGTTCCCATTGGCTCCAAACATCTGAAATCATAAAACTATGTCGTTTTGGCTTTTAATTAATCAAAATGGGACCACAAAAATAATTACAAAAACTCACTGTTCTGGGGGAGAGTGTCGCGGCGGCACTGGGCCAGTGCCGCGGCGGCAGTGGGCCAGTGCCGCGGCGGCAGTGCTCCTCCCTTCGTCTGGATAATGCCGTTTAGGCCCCCTGAAGTTCCGGTATTCGCGAAAAGGCCCTATTTTGTCCGAAATTCACAGAAAATGCATACGAACTCCAAATTGAGGTTGTGATATACCGTTGGAAAGGTAATGGAGTCTACTTTACATAAAAAATAGTTCGGGGATAGGTCACTTTGAAAAGCTTTGCGGTATTCGCGATAAAAGCCGATTTGATCGCCTTTTTCGCCTTTGGAAATTCATAACAAATTCGTTTTAAATCCAGAAATTATGTGCGATATACCGTTGGAAAGCTATTGACCTCTAGTATCCGTGAAAAATATTTGAAAATTGTTTCAGCACCCCGGTTCCAAAGTCAAATTCTGGTCAAACTGGTCAAACCTGGGATTCCCGGGAAGTTCTGGAAACCTCCGGGAGTTCCCGGGAGCTGATGTTTTCGCTCGATTTTCTTTTGGAACTTGTTTTAACACTTTTCTCATAATTTAAAATAATTCTGGTGAATTCGGACGATTTTGGTCAAACTTGGTCAAACTTGGTCAAACCTGGTCAAACCTGGTCAAACCTTGATCAAACCGGTCAACGGGGACTTTCTGGGAACTTCCGGGACTTCCGGGGGTCTCTGGGAGCCGACGATTTTGTCTGATTTCTCTTTAAAACCCTTTTTATCGCTTTTCTTACGTCATAGCATGTTTTCAGAACTTTGGGACCAAGTCTGGGAGTTTTCGGGCTTTTAGGGGCATTTTGGTCATCCTGAGCATTCTGAGAGATGGAGCTGACTTTCGAGAGTCTTTTCGAGTCTTTTGCGATCATTGTGAACCACCAAGCTATGGGTCTCCTAAATCTGATAGCCGACAAAATGGGGTGTCTACACTAGTGTGAAGGGTGGTTTTTGGGTTATGGTAAGGACCGCAACTTTATTTCTCTCATATGCTCATAATTTTTGCCTAGGCACCGGTGGAGTGTCCTAGCGAGCTCTTTTCTCTCTTCTGTTATTACTCTCTTTGGATTTAACTCTAATTTTTGCCTAGGCGTCCTTTCAAATTTTCAAACTAGTGAGCCATCCTTTTTTTTTTTAAGTCCGCCTATATACCCCCGAGAGGGGATTAGGTCCAACGAAGTTCGGGCCAAGGTAGAAAAGAAGTGGGTTATTTTGGGTGGATGGGACGGCCGAACTGAAGTGGTTGCCTACGTATCCCCGAGCGGGAATTAGGTTGGGCGTAGTTCAAAGCAAGGTCTTGAAAGAAATGGTAAAAGTTAAGCATATTACTTTTTGAGGCAATCAGGGTTGATTGGTTCTTTGAACTCGATATCGTCGAGGACCATGCGATAGGTTGCTCCTCCAGAAAGGATAGTTTTGACGATGTAAGGTGCTACCCATTTTGGTTTGAAGTTTCTATATGGATCATAGATCGGGGCTTGTAGCTCTTTATGGACAAGGTCACCTTTGACAATTTCCTTGGACTGACACTCTTGTTGAAAGCACGGGCTATCCTTTCTTGATAAGGTCGAACATGAACAACTGTCGCGAGGCACTTTTCATCTATGAGTGCCAATTCTTTGTACCTTTGTAATACCCTGTATTTTTGTAATGAGATTATATAAATTAGACCTTGTATGTTTCCTTTCAATACTTGTATGAGCTTGGCCTTACCCTTGGTATAATTTGGGTACCAATCGATTGATAAGTTTTCCAATCGATTGCCTTATTTTGGGTACCAATCGATTGACAAGTATACCAATCGATTGCTTATGTCAATCGATTGACACTTATACCAATCGATTGGAGGCAGTTGGGCAGATTATTTTGCTCTGGCTGGGGTTTGTCCACGTAAACACTTCCCCATCTATATATATGCTACCCAATCTCGCCCTTTTTCTGGTTGCAGAAACTAGAGAGTGAGAGGGAGTGCTTATGTGTGTGTTTATGTATATAAACACACATATATATATATACATACATATATTCATACACTCACATACACACATCCATGGACTGAGACAAGAAGGAAGAAGAGAAGAAGATCAAGAAGAAGAAAGAAGAAGACAGAGCAGAGGAGAGAGAGAGAAGAGCCACCATTGAAGCTCCAAGCTTCATTACACATTCCCAAACACACCCTAGACACTTAAGGTGAGTTTTAAACTCACTTGGTAGCTTTATATTGGTGTTAGAACGTGTTTGAATGAAGAAATGGAGTGTAAACCATGTATTCCCGTTTATATGTTGTTGGACAGTCTTCACTGTGAAGAAGACGAAGTGTCAATCGATTGATACTCTTACCAATCGATTGACATCTTTCAGGTACCAATCGATTGAACCTTTTTCCAATCGATTGATGCCACTTTTATACCAATCGATTGAACCTTTTTCCAATCGATTGATGCCACTTTTATATCAATCGATTGAACCTTTTTCCAATCGATTGATGCCACTCTTATACCAATCGATTGACCTCTATACCAATACTGTTTTCTTATAATAATTGTTTAGTTGTTTATTTACTATTCAGTATTTCCCCAGCATGCTCTACCATTGTAATACAGGCATGATAATAAGTTAATGCGGTGTAGGATCATAGTAACAACAAGATTAACGGATAATGTTTATGATGTTAGATAACAGAATGGTCATGAATCCTTTGGAGTTAACGTTCATTTCATTCAGAGTAGTCGGGCCACATTGGGATTGTCATGTATCGGTAATAGAGTTGAACTTAAGTAGGTCTGCTAAGATTCGGGAACCTTGCGTGGGCGGGCTTTGGTCGATCATATGTTCTTAAAAGCGGTAGACAGACGAAGGTGTCTATGACTTGCGGTGAACCGAACCATTTGCCCTAAGATAGCCAGATGATCTAATCATATGTTCTTAAAAGCGGTAGACAGACGAAGGTGTCTATGACATGCGGTGGACCGTGATCACTGGTAGATATCGCTAAGTCGTGGCATAGAATGATGTACTGTTGCTTAAAGCGTTATATCTCTGACATGCGGTGGACTGTGTATATGTTCTTAAAAGCGGGGGATGGACTAGCGTGGTATCCATGAAATGCGGTGAACTGTGCATATGTTCTTAAAAGCGGTGGATAGAGCAATGGTGTGTTATAGAGTTGAACTACTGTCGAGTCTGTTCCCCTATCGAGACGTGTTATCAGTCTTAAAATGAGAAAGACGTTAGTAATCGGATAATCGGTTTAATCTAGAGGAGTTACCCTCACTGAACTCTAACTTGTTTACTGTTTATGACTTATAATAACTTCAATACTAACTTACTCAGCTTTCATTAAGCTGACGGCGTTTATGCCGCTGGACATTTTTACGTTCCAGCGCACCTTGATTATGATTATACAGGTGAAGGGCCCGCAGGAGAAGACTACCCTGCCAGTGACGACATCCCTGTGGAGAATTTCCCCGATGGAGGTCAGACCGAAGAAGACTACTACGCCGAGGGCTACCTTTACGCCAACTGAAGACTAGACTAGAATTGTAGCTAATTGTCTTTACCGTTTTAGAACCTTTTTGTAGTCAGGCATATGTTGCCTTGGCATTTGTACTTCCGCTGTCTTATATTTGATTCGAGACTCTGATGTGTAATAGTTAGTAACTTCTGTTGACTTTGTGTTACGTTATGATCAGAACCTAGACTTCATTCTTGTTACACTATTACTTCTTGTTGCTTAGTACTGCGTGGTATGGACAATCATGTGACTTCACCCGTCACTACCTTTGGACCCAAAAAGGAAATTTATTTTTCTCTATTTTTGCCGTTCCGGGGCGTGACAGGATTTTTGGTATCAGAGCCTAGGTTTTATACCTTTTTTACTCACAGATTGTCCCACACCATCTGGTCCTAGAACCTTGAGATTCTATAGATGAGTATTAAGATTAGTTCTGACTTAAGGTAGTCCCTTTTCAGGTAGCATGGCACCGCCGCTGTTCGTTCCAGACGAGTTCGGAGGACACTATGTGTATGAGAGGAGTATTGCGCCAGCAGATCCACAGTACTATGCCTGGAAGGTTAGACAGAGAGCTATTGCAGAGATCGAGCGAGACATGCAGATCGAGCATCAGAGATTTGGGACCCATGACCCAGAAGTGATGCGTCGGGAGATGATCTATGGTAAGGAAACATTCAAACTCATCGAGGAGGATTCTCTACTGATGTTACGAGACTGTTCGTCGTACCAGGTTCTACTTGCAGAGGTTAGAACAGCACCTCCACCACCCCCGACAGAGCCACCACCCCAGATACCTCTACCCCCACCAGAAGAGGACTTGGATGATGCACCCCTAGCAGATGAGGATCCGGAGAGTGATGATGAGAGCGATGGCGATGATGAGACAGAGGATGATGATGAGGAGATGGAGGATGATATGGACGAGGACACCGATGACGAGGAGCCAGATTATGATCCAGAGGAAGAGGAGGACCTCGTGGACCCAGCCGGTGTGGACGTGCCAGTTGGCATAGATATTGTAGTTGCAGAGGGTTATCCGATAGAGGAGGAGGAGGTAGCCGCAGATGATGATGCAGTAGTACCAGTCTTACCAGGCAGAGTTATAGCACAGCTGGCATCTGAGTGGGCTGCAGAGGTGGCCGCACATCCCCATGGATTCGAGATTGGAGCACCGGAGTTGGCACAGGCTATGGTACAAGCTGAGGCACTTGCAGCCGCATTTGATGCAGCCCAGGCTGACATGGCCGCTGATGTAGGAGATTTGGGAGCTGTTGTGGAGCATGATGAACCCGAGCTGATCGAGGATGTTGTGATAGAGGATGAGGACATGATGGATGACGATGATATGGAAGAGAATGATGTTTTGTTTGAGGTTGCCCCAGAGGACGAGGCTTCCATCTATGGATCCGATGTGGACAATTTTTGAGTCCAGTACCTTTAGGACTTAGACTTTTACGTTTGACTTTAGGACATGTTGTCCACTTACTTTTGACACTTACATGGACAGCTATTGACCCTAGCCTTTTGTATAGGTAGCCACCAGTAGTGGTCTTGTGTACATCTTCCTTTTGTTTAAATCTTGTATAGGATCATGTACTACGCGGTACACAGATGATCTGTTGTGTACTCTGTTGTACATCTTTTGGGTATATATATATGGCAGATCGTTTCTCTTGGTTATTTCTGTTATTATCTCATTATTATGTTATGGTTGTGATTCTGATTCATGTTATGCTTTCTGTTATTTAATTATGGTCATTTCCCTGAGAAGATTGTCAGCTAATCGTTAGATCCTTCATAGGTACACCTCACACGGATCACTATGGTAGGACCCACAAGGAACCAAGCACGACTGGGAGCACCCATTCCCGAGGGTATAGACCCAACTGGAGTCTTCGAAGCTTTCATGCAACGGATGGAGCACATCGGCAATACCTACAATCATGCCACCAACAACAATGGCAACAACCACGTTGTCCCTCCAAGGCAGACAGGCGATAAACTACTGGAACGATTTCGTGGCCTGCGACCCGAAAAGTTCGACGGCATGGCAGAGTCCTGGAAAGCAGAGCAATGGATACGAGAGTTGGAGCTAATCTTTGAAGCCCTGGAGTGCAGTGAGCTTGATAAGAGACGTCTAGCCGCATTTCAACTGACTTACTCCGCCGCAGACTGGTGGGAGGCCGAGAGAGCCGCGATTGGGATTGACGCTGCAAGGAGAATGCCTTGGGAAGCATTCAAGACTCGATTTCTCGAGAAATATTTCCCTGAGGATGAAAGAGACCAACAAGAGAGGAATTTCCTGAGTCTAACCCAAGGAAACTGGACAGTCAGGGAGTATACTACACAATTTGAGCGACTTTCCCTTTTCGCTCCGCATATGATAGACACCTCCTCCAAGAAGGTCAAGCGATTCCACCAAGGACTCAACCCACACCTCCGGCACATGATGATAGGCCATCTGGGCCAGTCGTTTGAAGGGATTGTCCGTCTTGCTTCAAGTTTGGAAAAAGGATGCTTACCCTGTGCAAGGACCACAAGTGAATCGACCTCTACCCAGGACCTTCCAACCAAGGAACTTTCCCGCGCAATCATCAAGGAACAATCAGGGATGGAAACCCCAGACCAACAACTATCAGGGAACCAAGCACACATGGGATGGAACAAGGAAGCCACAGGCAAATTTTCCTCGACAACAGAATCAACAGCGAGGACCACTTCAGGCACAGCCCGTCGCCCAGCGACAGAACACTAATGGATGTTTCAACTGTGGAGTGCCTGGACATATTACAAGGTATTGCACAGCCTCCAAGACCAACCACCGTAATGACCTCGTCTGCCGCAACTGTAACAAGCCTGGTCACATAAGCAAGGATTGTCGAGCACCACGTGGAGGCTACTATGGAGCGCCTGCTCAAGGACAGCAAGGACAGCAAGGATAGGTTAGGGTGAATGCCATTGCAAAGCGGGGGTATTTGTAAAATACAACCGCGCTAAAAGGAAGAATTGCATTGGTTTTAATCACAACTTTCTGTTTTATCTGCAATTTGCATTACAAGGCTAGTTTTCATACAATGTGATTAATCTATGATAAGTTGTATTGTTTTAGCCATTGTTTGTGCAGATCACTGCTGTGTGGACTAGAGAGATGAACATCAGGACAATTGGAATGCTGTAGTGCAGACAAAAGAATTCAAAGCTAAAGTTTGAAGTTCGAGCGATCGAAGCTCGTTCGATCGATCGAAGGTTCGATCGCTTAAAGAAGGTTGAAGCGCTTGAGTTCCAAAGGTTCAATCGATCGAGAAATGTTCGATCGATCGAACATGGTATTTTCAGAAACTTTCGCGTACGCAGCAGTTGGGGGTTTTTAACCCTAGCCTTTAGGTTTTCTATTTATATGAGCATTGCATATGTCTCTGGGGATGCCCACCTTTGTTTTTCATCAATTTTTAGAGAGAGAGATAGAGAGTTTACATTGTTTTGTAGGTTTTTATCCAAGGTTTTACATTGTGAGTTCGGATTCTTATAGTTTAATACGAGATCGTTCGTTCCAGGTTACTTATTTATTATTTCAGTTATATTTTGAACTTAGTTAATCGTAGTTTAATCTTCAATCTCGTAGTATTGCATGCTAGATAAGTTAAAATCACTAGTTTTCATAGCTTTCATGAAAAAGTCACATCCAAACAAAGCCTTAATGTTTTCATATGTTAAAAACCAGTCTGTGATACTCCAAACGATGTCTGAGTAGTCCTAAGGTTGAGAGAACACGATGAAACAGTGATCTCTAGCCTTTGTCATGTAGCAGAATAAATCCTGTGTTCGATCGATCGGAGGTATTTCGATCGATCGAACCAGAGATAGTCAAGCGATCGAAGACATTTCGATCGATTGAGGGATGAAGGTTTTCGATCGATTGAATGCGCATCGATCAATCGAACTCTCTGATTCTTGAGGATGTTCCCTACAGTATTCCAGGACCTTCTATTTTAGAGTTTTGTTATCATACTGTCCCCAAATGCTCAGTTTGTCAAAACAGTTTTTAAAATCAAGGCCCTAAGGCATTTTCTTTCAATATACTTTGCAAACCACCTTCAATGCTAACACCATTATAGGTGCAAGTCTTAACTATTAAATTAAACCGCTTTCACGTGTTTCAAGTTAACTGTGAGGATATAGTCCCGGTCATGTAAGGGCTATGGATTCTTTATTTTTAGAGAAATACGGAAAACTGTGGGTAATATACTCCTTAGTGCTTCAAAGTAACTGCATGGTAGATGGTTAGATTACTGTGGATTCGTATAATCCCAACACTTTCTTCTTAAAGTTAAATCCTATTTTAGAATATTACTTTAACAAGCTAATTAGTTCTTTAGTTTAATCTGAATTACTTTCGTTAGTAGTCTTAGTTTGTGGAACTTTGTGTTCTGCACTGTTATTAAAATCTTATTGATTTTTCTTTTCAGTTTGAGTCTAATCTAAGTAATTTAATTCTCATCCTTCCCTGTGGGATCAACCTGGTCTTACCAGTTACTACTTACACGTCTACCTACACTTGGGTATTGCACAAGAGTACACAAGAAAATTCTCGTGCCAAGTTTTTAGCGCCGTTACCGGGGAAGGCGACGAGTTAATATTTAGATTACCTCAGTCTCTCTTTATCTCTTTTTGTTTTTATTTTCTTTTCTTTTCAGTTCTATTGGTAAACACTCACCATAGGAACTCTCCTAGTTCATATCCAACACTTCTATTGAAGGAATTTTTGGAAATCCTTTCTACCGTTCTGACTCTGATAGTTCTATTAACCCGATAGCCACTCCAACTGAATCAATGGGTGATAATCAGAGTGAACATGGTGACAATGTTGTGGTACCAATTGATGAGGCGCTACGTCCTCTTTGCGATCTCATGCAACCAGAACACGCACCAACGCCCTCTTGCATTCAAATCCCACCGCATAATGGCGAATTTCAATTTCGCAATAGGATGATCCAACTGCTTCCCACCTTTCATGGGATGAAAAGTGAGAAGGCAGACTTACATGTCACTGATTTCGAGGATGTTTGCAAAACATTCTCGCAAAATTGTCCTAGGGAGGTGACGCATCTAATGTTATTCCCCTTCACTTTGAAGGATAAAGCAAAGGCATGGCTCCACTCCCTCAAACCTCATTCAATTTTCACCTGGCATGAGATGAGCGCCGCGTTTCTAAAGAAATTCTATCCTACTCGCATGACCACAGACCTTCAACGTCAAATCAATTCCTATAAACAAAAGAGCAATGAAACCTTCACACAAACGTGGGAGCGTTTCAAAGATTTGCTTCTCTCATGCCCACACCATGGGTTTGAGAAATGGCAAACTATCAGCTTCTTTTATCAAGGATTGAATGGTGAAACGAAGAAGTTGGTAGAAACTATGAGTTTCAGACCATTTCTGCGTAAAAACACCGAAGAGGCTGAAGCCCATTTCGAATGGTTAGCCGAATACGCTCATGAATGGTCAAATTCTGACAATGTCTCACGCTCACAGATATCCTATGTAGAAGAGAAAAGCCTATACCAATTAACTAGTGAAGATCACCTCATGACTAAATATGCAGAACTGACAAAGAAGGTAGAGGAGTTAAGCATGAAAGGAGATAGTTCTAGGCAGGTTATGCTTGAGGAACCATGCGGCACATGCAACATGTTGGGACATACAACTCAATACTGTCCCAATGTGCCGTATTTTCAAGAGCAGGCCCCTATGGAGATGAATGCCATGCACGGTTTCCGAGGGGCGGGGAATTCCAACAATAACTTTCAAAGTAACAATAGATGGAATCACCCCGTTTTTGATTGGAGAAATAATGCTGGGACCCAAAATCAATATCAACAGCAGCCCTACAACAACAATCAATATCAAGGGCAAAATAATAGGCCGTCCCATCAATACAATCAAAACAGAACCAATAACTACAACCAAGCTCAACCCTCCAATGCACCACAGACCAATACCTATGTGCCACCACACAAGAAGGTACAAGAAGAAGAGCCACTTGCCAATGCCAATCTAACGCAGCAACTCATACAGATGATGAGTAGAATGTCTGCCACGTTAGAAAGGATAGATGCACGGCAAGAGGGTTCAGGAGGGACATTCCCTGCCCAACCACTTCCGGACCCCAAGGGACATAACAATGGTCCTAACAATAAAGAACATGCTAAAGCCGTGACTACACTGAGAAGCGGAAAAATCATAGAGAAAAGCATGCCTCTGTCTACACCCGAAGTGTACAACGAGGAGGAAGTGGTGGATAATGAGCTTGAGCAACCATCTACTCAAGAGGAGGAGCCGTCTACTAATGCCGAGGCAATAAAGGCAAACATTGAAGCTCCTAGAGTAGAGGAAGAAGTTGAGCAAAGGCCTGGAAAGGAGTCTGTTGAGGATGAACCACCAAAATGCCCTTTTCCTGCACCTTATCCTCAACGGTTGAAGAAACCCAAGAATGAGACGAAGAATCAGGAGTTTCTGGAATTGTTTAAACAAGTCAAAATTAACCTTCCACTCCTAGATGCTATCAAGCAAGTGCCGGCCTACGCTAAGTATCTCAAAGATCTATGCACGGTCAAGAGGAGGCAAAGCGTGAAGAAACATGCTTATGTCGCGTGCCAAGCAAGTGCGGTCATTCAAAATGAGTTGCCTCCAAAACTCAAAGACCCCAGTACACCTACAGTCTCATGTAGAATTGGGAATCAAAGGATAGATAACGCACTCTTTGATCTAGGAGCAAGCGTGAACCTGCTGCCATATTCAGTCTATAAACAGCTAGGGTTGGGTGAACTCAAACCCACCCGAGTCGCTTTGCAATTGGCAGACAGATCTGTATCATTATAACTAATACAGTGAGAAAGTTTCCCATAGAATTTCCTTTGTCTAGACGGGCTTTCCTTCATGTTGGAAGTCTCCTACAATGAATGTTGTATTTACATAACTTGTCATTGACAGATTGATCTGTTCACTTTGACAAAATCATTACATTTTCCACAACCATTTGGATTTCTTTTAATTGTGTACACATTTATATATGTACGGGGAATTAGAATGAGAAAAGGCTTTGTTTTTTTTATGAATGAGATTTGGGACATTTGTTTGCTTCTTGTAGATTCTAATTGGCCATTTGTTTGGTTAGAGGTTACTCTCCTATAGCGACACCATGATTGCCCTAGCTTGTGTTTGTATATACTGACAAAGTTGGAATATTGTTATACGAGTACACGGTTATTGCGATTTATATATGTTAAAAAATCTGACTTTTGATTGGTTTTGGATGTGACACTCATTTTACTACATTTCAGTTTAAGCTTTCTTTTATATTCCTATTTGTTCTTCAAATGATCTATTCATTTTCATCTAGGTTGGTGATTATACATGCCTTCTAGGGTTCTGATTCAACTGAAAAATAATTAAATTAGGTACCTTCTTAGTTTACATGTAGAAGTTGAAGCCCTTTATTTTTTTTTTTAAAGGTTGGAGCCCTAGACAATTGAACAAAAGGAAAGGCTTTGGCGGTGCTTTTGTAATGCATGCATGAGCATCACTTTTTTAATCAAATTTGTCAAATCTTGAACTATAATTCATAGTTTGTGAGAGCATCTAGGAAAGAGTAAATCTTGATTCTTGAAGGGAAAATAAAATTTCTAAAATAGATTATTTCATGACTAATCAGTCTGTCATAAATTTTTACTTATGTGAAATTTCACATAATGACATCTTTTAATTATGTCAAGGAACTGCTATGTTGGAACAATACTTATGTAAGCCAACCTATACATGTCTGCAAAGACCTTTGTGAGGCATTAGTCTGGTAAGTGGTAACACAATAAGGTGTTATATACATGGTTGTCAAATCGGGATTCATATCGCGAATCGAAATGATACATGTGAATTGAATCGGGATTTGCGAATCGTGAATCATAAGATTCGGTACAAATTAAAAAAACCCTTTAAACATATCCTTTTTTTTTCTAGGCTTGTATAAACATATCCCAAGTGGTTTAAAAGAGGGTTGGTAATCAGTTTTTTAAAGAAAAAAATGATATTTTTTTATTTTTCATTTTTTATTTTTGTGTGTGTGTGTGTGTGTGTGTGTGGAAAAATTAATTTTTTTGCCTAGCAGTCAAGTGAATCACAAGAATCGCGAATTGAATCATAAGATTCACTCGCGAATCAAATCGTAAGATTCGCCTTCGATTCTTGTATGTGTTCGATTTGTGTATTGATACGTATTTTTTTTGTGGTGAATCGTATCGAATCGTACGATTTTGACAACGGAGGTTCTAACTTCTATGGGATCTAAAGCACATATGTATGAGTTTTGATATAGGTGTTTCCATATTTTTCCACTCTCTATTAGACAACGGTTGTAAAAAAATGTTTGTTTTAGAGAATTTATAAATCTCATAACTGTTCTTGGTCCTCTCCTTCTGCCCTGCAGTCCTACCTCACTTGTGGCAGAGGGATTTCTTTTTATCTAATTAAGTCTAAGTTACATTGAAGATGAGAACCTGATAAGGTTATCAGCCCTCTGGCTCCTCTTCCATAAACTTAAAATCACCTCAACCTTGATGAAAGTGGGATCCAGCTCCGGTTTTCCTTGTTTCCAAGTTTTGCTGTGCGATGATACTTCCATTTGACTGGTCCACTGTAAAATAACTTATTGTAGGAATAATGTGATTAGTATCATAGTTTGATTATTTTTCAGTTGCACACACATTGGCGTTTATAATATTGCTAACTTTGACAGCTTGTGGGGTTTGAAATGGACATAGTTAAAACAACATCTGCTGGACATGCTAGAACTCTTGCATCCAGTGTTGACTTCAGCACATGCCCTGATGGTACTACAAACTTCAAGGCTTTCTTATAGTGTGTGTAATGTTTGGTCCCAGTATGCATTTTAGTTATGTTTGGTATCATCACTTATTATCCTATTTTTTAAATTGTACTTTATTATAGGAATAATATGTGTTGGCGGTGATGGAATCGCCAACGAGGTGAGCTGGTTTCAACTTTATGGGCCGTACTTTCTCATTTACATTCGAGGAATGAACGACTTTTTTTGCATGTTTTCTCATTGTTCTCCAAAACTTGATCACCTGCATATAAGATTATGATGCAAAAGTAAATTAGAACAATAATACAATTTTCATGGGAGGACAAGTCTTGGTGCTGCGCAAAGGGCATAATTTGTCCACATTTGCAAATGTTGCGTATGTGGAGCACATGTGGACCAATCATAGCCTAAAGCAACACCATCTCTATGAAGGAAATGCACTCAAGTGCTGTCCTTGAAGCACAGGCATGACACAACACGAAAAATCCTAAAAAACATTGAATCCGCATGAAAAGGGTCCACGAAGTGTTGTGTTCGTGTGTCAAACACGACACGCCATGCCACGGGACACTTTATCTTCTTAGAAGTGTCCGGGCCTTCTAAGAAGCAAACCCTTACCGTGATGAACAATGTTAGTATATTTTAAACTTGCAACTGTAGAATTCAGATGAATTGTTTTTGGCGAAGGAAAAATAGAGAAAATTATTAGATCCCCGCTTTGGGAAACATCATAGTTGTCTATAATAAACTATTTGCTAAAATGTCAGTGGGGTTAAAGTCAAAACTATTGTCTTCTTGAGTTTGGTCTCTGGACGTGTCATCTACTTGGTTTCTATGTCAGAAGTTTTTTGCACTTTTTGCTGTAATTTGTATCATCATCATTCAGCGGTGTCAGGGTGTGAATTCTCTCTTGGACCACACTACTGCATGGGTACTGGAAGGGGTAGGCTGGAAACAGACCTAACTTTTGGTATTTTTGCCAAAGCCTGTAACTTGAACTGGTGATCTTACTTGTCAGTCCGAGCAGGAACCGTTACTCTAAACAACGGTCCCTTTATAGAGTGATTGTATTCAAACTTCAATATTTTTAATCAGCTGCCCACTTGCTCATGCTAGCATCAGTCCATGAATTACATTAGTTCTACTGCCATTTTTTTGTTTGCTTTTGTGTATAACAAAAACTTTTACTTGTAATTTACCTAGATTTACTCGACATTGTCTACTCATGAAGGTTATAAATGGTTTGCTTAGTAGAGACAACCAGCAAGAAGCAATCTTAGTTCCAATTGGAATTATACCTGATGGTTCAGATAATTATTTAGTTTGGACTATTCTAGGGGTCAGAGATCCAGCTGCTGCTGCAATAGCTATAGTGAAGGTAACTCTTCACATAAACTTTGTCAAATTCTATATTGCTTGTCATTCTATGATAATAAGTTTTTTTTAAGTAGTGAATTTGCCTGAGACTTGTTTTGTGGTTTTGATATATATATTTGAGCACCCAACTGTAAGTCCTCATGTTCTGCAATTTGTCATGCTAGTGTACATTTTTTTTTACTATTATTGTTTATTGTGGATATAGATGTTATTACATATAGTGATTGCGTCAATCCCTCCTGTAGTAAGCTATACCTAATTAACTGATGAGCATGTAACTTCTTCTACTCGTATGAAGGATAAAGTGGAATTCTAAGTATTAAATATTAACAATCTGCTTCATGGTTTGCATACCATGGATGATTAGACTACTTTTATATTCTGAAATAATTATACCAGGTGTGATTAGCCCATTTCTTAGACCTTTTACATATTCGCTGATCAGAATTTATGCCCTCGTCATGTGTCCAGAACTCTCACTGGTCCTCGTGCTTGTGTGTGATGGTGAGCTAACCGGGTTTGCCATTGGGGCTGCACTGCTGATTTGGTGTTGCCTATATGTATAAAATTTACCAATAATTGATAGATGAACATTCTTTGCTGAACCAAAAAGAGAAAGTTGGAAATAGAGGTTGAATGATACTAAAATATAAAGAATATAAAGAAGAGTCTAGTAGATTCAATACAACCCAAAGTAGTGTATTTGAACTCTATACACTTTTGCAATGGAGAGATTGAGAAACTTGATTGTGATAGCGACAAAGTCATCAAGAACACTCCATGCCACGTTGCCTCCAAATTAAACTGCACATTTAGAGTTAGAAGTGAAGAATATAGTTAGGAGAGGGAGTATGATAAGCGTTCAGTCTAAATGTATGTTTCGAGTGTCTCTCGATGACTTAATAGTGAACTTGAGTATTGATAGGTTTTTCTCATATGAAGATTAGTACATGTATTATAGGAGAAGAAATTTTGATATTGCTTTGTTACAATATGTGTGAAAAGTGTAATGTGCCGAAAAATCTTACTCGTACCTCAAACATACCAAAATTAACTTGCGGGAACTAACATAATGCTTTACGGATTCACGGTTCACAAAAAATGCGAAAAAGTGACTTTTAGTTACTTACGCTTGAAAAAGCTTAGTTATTGAGGTTTCGAGTAGTGAATCGGTAATCCACTTAACCAAACGCCACGAAATCTTACACGCACCTCAACAATGCCTAAATAAACTTGCGTGAACTAACGGAATGCTTTACGGATTCACGGTTAACAAAAAATGCAAAAAAGTGACTCTTTAGACACTTATGCTTGAAAAAGCTAAGTTATTGAGGTTTTGAGTAGTGAATCGGTAAACCGCTTAACCAAACGCCACGAAATGATACTCGCACCTCAAACATACCTAAAAAAACTTGTGGGAACTAACAGAATGCATAACGCATTAACGGTTCACAAAAAATGCGAAAAAGTGACTCTTTAGACACTTCCGCTTGAAAAAGCTTAGTTATTGAGGTTTTGAGTAGTGAATCGGTAAACCGCTTAACCAAACGCCACGAAACCTTACATGCACCTCAAACATACCTAAATAAACTTGCGTGAACTACCAGAATGCTTTACGGATTCACGGTTCACAAAAAAATACGAAAAAGTGACTCTTTAGACACTTATGCTTGAAAAAGCTTAGTTGTTGAGATTTTGAGTAGTGAATCGGTAAACCGCTTAACCAAATGCCACGAAACCTTACATGCACCTCAAACATACCTAAATAAACTTGCATGAACTAACGGAATGCTTTACAGATTCACGGTTCACAAAAAATACGAAAAAGTGGCTCTATAGACACTTATGCTTGAAAAAGCTTAGTTATTGAGGTTTTGAGTAGTGAATCGGTAAACCGCTTAACCAAACGCCACGAAACATTTCTCGCACCTCAAACATACCTAAAAAGAATGTAGAGAAAGAGATAATTTTATTATCACTGTATGTACATCTTATATAGCAAACAAAAGAGCAGTAAAAAGGAAAGAGAATAAAAGAGAATAAAGATAGAATAAAAAGAAAAAGGAAATAATCAAAATGGTCAACATGACCAATAAATATAGATTGATACTAATATATTATTTCCTAACTCCAACACCTTAAAAGAGAATAAAAGAGAATAAAGATAGAATAAAAAGAAAAAGGAAATAATCAAAATGGTCAACATGACCAATAAATGCAGATTGATACTAATATATTATTTCCTAATTCCAACACTCCCCCTCAAGCTGGGGCGAATATATCGACTAGCCCTAGCTTGCGAAGAGATGACTTAAGAAGACCAGGACCAATAGACTTAGTGAACATATCTACTGTTTGTTCACATGAGGTGACAAATCTTGGTGAGATAATTCCGGTCTTAACTTTCTCACGAATGAAGTGAATATCAACTTCTATGTGCTTTGTTCTCTCATGAAGGACGGAGTCGGATGATAACATGATAGCCGACTTATTATCACAAAACAATGTAGATGAGTCCTTCACAGGAAACCCCAACTCGACAAGAATAGAACGGAGCCAAAGTAGCTCACATGTCCCCTGGGCCATGGCACAATACTCGGCTTCAGCAGAAGAACGGGAGACAACTGCCTGTTTTTTGCTTTTCCACGATATTAGGTGATCACCACGAAAAGTACACAAACCAGAAGTGGAACGTCTGTCGCTTTTCGAACCTGCATAATCTGCATCAGCAAAACAGGAAAGACCTGATTGTATTCCTGTCTTAAAGAATAGACCAAGACCCGGACAAGTCTTAAGATATCTGAGAATATGATACACAACATCCAAATGAGAGGTTCGAGGTGAGTGCATAAATTGACTCACAACACTTACAGCAAATGTCAAATCCGGTCTTGTGTTCGTCAAATAGATGAGACGACCCACAAGGCACTGATATACTGAGGGATCAGGTAATAACTCCCCCAAATCAGTAGATAACTTCACGTTTGGATCCATAGGGGAAGAGGCTGGTCTACACCCAAGCATACCAGTATCCTGAAGGAGATCCAAAGCATACTTTCGCTGAGATAAAGAGATATCATGGCGTGAACGAGCTACTTCAATACCAAGGAAATATCTTAGAGGACCCAAATCTTTAATATCAAATGACACCCCGAGATCATGCTTTACTTGAACAATACCTGAAGCATCGTCACCCGTAATAATAATATCATCGACATAAACTGAGATAATAATACACTTCCCTTGGGAGTTACGACGAAGAAAACATGTGTGATCTGAGTGGCACCGGATAAAACCCATAGTAAGTACCACTTCACTGAAACGGCTAAACCAAGCACGAGGAGACTGCTTCAATCCATAGAGAGATTTTCGAAGGCGACAAACTTTCCCCGAATACTCCCCTTGAGCACGAAAACCAGGAGGGGGATCCATATAGATGACTTCAGACAAATCACAATTAGGAAACGCGTTCTTGACATCAAGCTGATGAAAAGGCCAAGAATAGGAAGCAGCAAGAGAAACAAGAAGTCGGACTGTGGTCAGTTTAGCAACCGGAACAAAAGTAGCCCCGAAATCCTTACTTGGAACCTGTGTGAAGCCTTTAGCCACAAGACGGGCCTTATATCGGTCAATGGTGCCGTCTGCCATATACTTAACACTGAAAACCCACTTACAACCAACTGTACGTTCACCATCCGGGAGAGAGACAAGTTCCCAAGTTTGATTATCCTGAAGAGCACTCATTTCTATTTTCATAGCGGCCACCCACTTTGGATTCTGGAGAGCTTCATGAACATTGCGAGGAATGGAGACAGAATCAACTGCACTAACAAATGAGCCAAATGTTTTTGACAGACCCTGATAAGAGACATACTTAGAAATTGGATGGCTAGTACTACTCGAAAGAATATAACGTGAAGGAGGATGACAAATACGAGTAGGATAACGAGAAGGAGCAACATTAGAAACTAAAGGAGGAGATGAGATACCTGATTCCGGAGAAGATGTTGACATGGGGTCTGGAGCGTGCGGACGATGAGAGTACACTTGCAACGGGTCAGTTGTAACACTGGGTATGTCACTGGGTAATTCAAGAATAGGAACAGGACGAGGAAGGACTGAGACATCATCCACAATATGCTCTACTGGAGTTTCCAAAGAGGAAGAAGCACCTAAAAAAAAAGGAACCGTTTCCAAAAAAGTGACATCCAAGGAGTGGTAAAAGTGACGTGTGACAGGATCATAGCAACGATATCCTTTGGACATGGTGGAATACCCTAGAAAAACACACCGAACAGCCTTATCATCAAGTTTAGTACGTGTAGGGCTGCGATTTTGGACAAAATAAGGTAAGTAGCAGTAAGGACAGCAAAATGCCAAAAAACTTGGGAACATCCATACCACGTAAGAGACACCTAACCATAGCCATAAGATGACGATTTTTACGTTCGGCCACCCCATTTTGTTCGGGAGTGTAAGGACAAGTGAGTTGTTGAAGAATTCCCTCTTTATTAAGTTCGACCAAAAATTCATTAGTAATATATTCTCTACCATTATCAGACTGAATATTACGCACCACAGTATGAAATTGAGTTTTAATCATTTGAAGAAAATTTCTAAAATGAGAGAAAACTTCAGATTTTTTCTTCATAAGATAAACCCAAGTACGAGTATAGTCATCAATAAACGTGACATAATAACGGTGTTGAGATAGAGCAATGACAGGTGAGGGTCCCCAAACATCTGAATGAATAAGATCAAAGGCACTGGGTGCTCTATGCATGCGGGGAATATAAGAAGTACGAGTATGCTTTGACAATTTACAGACCACACATTTAAAATTAAAGTCTTTGCAGGCTTTATTCAACGGAGGTAATAACCAACATAAGTACTGAAAATTTACATGTCCTAAACGAGCATGCCATAAGTCCAATGTTTGAAGAGAAAAATCATATTTATTAGAATCGGGCAAGACAGAATTATTAGAAGTAGACAAAATAGAAGCTTGTAGGCTGGATGACAACCCTCCTAAAGACGGAGGATCACCAAAGTAATAGAGGCCATCACGCTCATACTCCCTGCCAAAAATCTTCTTCGAAGTCAGGTCCTGCAAGTAACACGACTTAGGTAAGAACACGATAGCACAATTATGATCCTTTGCAATGCGATGAACAGAGAGAAGATTATAGGCAAAATTAGGGACAAAATAGACAGATGTAAGAGTGATGTCTGGGTACAATTGAGCATCACCCTGACTCTGGATAGGGATGGAAGATCCATCAGCAATACAGACAGATTGATGAATAGAAGTAAACGGAGATGTGAAAGTGGAAGCCTCACCAGTCATATGATTACTTGCCCCAGAATCCAGAATCCAAGTGGGATGTTCTGACTTACCATAGAGAGCGGTGGATGTACCTGTAGCAAGGGTAGCTGTAGGTCCAGAAGATGAGATTGACGTACACAACCCCAAGCGTGATTGAAGCTGAGCAATCTGAGACTGAAGCTGATCATAATCAGGAGGAGAAGTCATGATGCTATGAAGAATACCCAAAAGATGATATGAAGAGATGAAGACTTGCCGGAATAAAAACCAATATCGGCAACAACAATGATCACAGCCGGACACTCGGCGAATGACGATGGGGGCAACCGGAGACTCGGTTGCCCAGACTAGAGATAGAGAGCACGAGACTGCTCTAATACATCACAAATAGGCCCGAGACGGGCAAGAGACGCAGCCGAGTGGCTGCTGGACCAAGCCGAGTGGCCTGGTGGGTACGCCGCAGGTAAGGGAAGGCTAGGACCTGCGGCAGGGGCTGCGGCAGAGGCTGGGTAGAAGTTGGAAGGGTTGGCGCAAGTGGTGGTGGTGTTGAAGGTCTGGCGCAGAGGAGAGAGAGAAGGAGGATAGGTTAGTTTTTTTTTTCTTGCGGCTCAGATACCAAAAAGAATGTAGAGAAAGAGATAATTTTATTATCACTGTATGTACATCTTATAGAGCAAACAAAAGAGCAGTAAAAAGGAAAGAGAATAAAAGAGAATAAAGATAGAATAAAAAGAAAAAGGAAATAATCAAAATGGTCAACATGACCAATAAATGTAGATTGATACTAATATAATATTTCCTAATTCCAACAAAATGCGAAAAAGTGACTTTTAGTTACTTACGCTTGAAAAAGCTTAGTTATTGAGGTTTCGAGTAGTTAATCGGTAAACCGCTTAACCAAACGCCACGAAATCTTACACGCACCTCAACAATAAACAAAACTTGCGTGAACTAACAGAATGCTTTACGGATTCACGGTTAACAAAAAATGCAAAAAAGTGACTCTTTAGACACTTATGCTTGAAAAAGTTAAGTTATTGAGGTTTTGAGTAGTGAATCGGTAAACTGCTTAACCAAACGCCACGAAATCATACTCGCACCTCAAACATACCTAAAAAAACTTGCGGGAACTAACAAAATGCATAACACATTTACGGTTCACAAAAAATGCGAAAAAGTGACTCTTTAGACACTTCCGCTTGAAAAGGCTTAGTTATTGAGGTTTTGAGTAGTGAATCGGTAAACCGCTTAACCAAATGCCACAAAACCTTACATGCACCTCAAACATACCTAAATAAACTTGCGTGAACTACCGGAATGCTTTACGGATTCACGGTTCACAAAAAAATACGAAAAAGTGACTCTTTAGACACTTATGCTTGAAAAAGCTTAGTTATTGAGATTTTGAGTAGTGAATCGGTAAACCGCTTAACCAAATGGCACGAACCCTTACATGCACCTCAAACATACCTAAAGAAACTTGCGTGAACTAACGAAATGCTTTACAGATTCACGATTCACAAAAAATACGAAAAAGTGGCTCTATAGACACTTATGCTTGAAAAAGCTTAGTTATTGAGGTTTTGAGTAGTGAATCGGTAAACCGCTTAACCAAATGCCACGAAACCTTTCTCGCACCTCAAACATACCTAAATAAACTTGTGTATACTAACGGAATGCTTTACAGATTCACGGTTCACAAAAAATGCAAAAAAAGTGACTCTTTAGACACTTATGCTTGAAAAAGCTTAGTTATTGAGGTTTTGAGTAGTGAATCGATAAACCGCTTAACCAAATGCCACGAAATCATACTCGCACCTCAAACATACCTAAAAAAACTTGCGAGAACTAACAGAATGCATAACGCATTAACGGTTCACAAAAACTGCGAAAAAGTGACTCTTTAGACACTTATGTTTGAAAAAGCTTAGTTATTAAGGTTTTGATTAGTGAATCGGTAAACCGCTTGACCAAATGCCACGAAACCTTTCTCGCACCTAAAACATACCTAAATAACATGCGTGAACTAACAGAATGCTTTACGGATTCACGGTTCACAAATAATACGAAAAAGTGACTCTTTAAACACTAATGCTTGAAAAAGCTTAGTTATTGAGGTTTTGAGTAGTGAATCGGTAAACCGTTTGACCAAATGTAACAAAACCTTGCACGCACCTCAAACATGCCAAAATAAACTTGTAGAAACTAACAGAATGGATAACGGATTAACGGTTCACAAAAAATGCAAAAAAAGCGACTATTTCTTTACTTAAGCTTGAAAACGCCTAGTTTGTGAGATTTTGAGTAGTGAATCGTTAAACCGTTTAACCAAACATCACGAAACCTTGAACGCACCTCAAACATGCCTAAATAAACTTGCGGGAACTAACGGTTGACAAATAATGCAAAAAAAGCAACTATTTCATTACTTAGGCTTGAAAACGCCTAGTTTGTGAGGTTTTGAGTAGTGAATCGTTAAACCGTTTAACCAAACGTCACGAAACCTTGCACGCACCTCAAACATGCCTAAATAAACTTGTGGGAACTAACGGAATTGATAACGGATTAACAGTTCACAAAAAATGCGAAAAAAACGACTATTTCTTTACTTAAGCTTGAAAACGCCTAGTTTATGAGATTTTGAGTAGTGAATCGTTAAACCGTTTAACCAAACATCGCGAAACCTTGCACGCACCTCAAACATGCCTAAATAAACTTGCAGGAACTAACGGAATGGATAACAGATTAACAGTTGACAAATAATGCGAAAAAAGCGACTATTTCATCACTTAGGCTTGAAAATGCCTAGTTTGTGAGGTTTTGAGTAGTGAATCGTTAAACCGCTTAACCAAACATCATGAAACCTTGCACGCACCTCAAACATGCCTAAATAAACTTGTGGGAACTAACGGAATTGATAACGGATTAACGGTTGACAAATAATGCGAAAAAAGCGACTATTTCATCACTTAGGCTTGAAAACGCCTAGTTTGTGAGTCTAATTACTAACAAAACAAAATACTATCAGATTATGAGTCTACATACAACAGGTGATAAAAAACACACCTTATCAACTTTGATGCCTGGTACAATATTCTCCCCACGCAAGCAGTCAACAAACTTCTTTCCATCTGTTGTTGACTGGTAAAGAGTCTCCTCAAAGAGAATGGCACCAGAAATATACTCACCCAATCCAGGAGTGGTCGACAAAAGTTGTCTATAATATTAAGAAAACCCGGAAGTACTGCACTAATCACTCTGAGCACTCGAGAACATAAAGTGTGAAGTCATGCAAATTATCAGAGCAGCCCCGCGCGTAGCATCATATACGCTAGGATTTCCAGGACTAGCATACCGAGCGATGATGGAAGCAATGTCAAGAACCTCACCATGAATTAGCCGGTGTGAAATTCTCAAGTAATCCCTTCCGGGCATACAAAAACTCCCTAGCACATAATCCTAATCAAGAATTGATTTCCTAAGATTGAAAGGCTTTATAGAAACTACAATGCAAAAGCTGGGTTTTGGTCAAATAAGGGACCCTTGACAAACATCCGATAGGATGCTTAATATACCAACTCATGGTACGAGATCAAGGGTGATCACACAGTCCCATGATAACTTGACCGATCGGGTTGCCTTGGAGACTTAGAAATTTGCAGTACATGTCATATGATGGGGTACTCTACAGAAAAATGTCTTAATACTCCTATTTATCAAAGATTTACCCCCACGCAAAAAGTTCTATTATACAACTCAAAACTACATCTTCTTAAAAGAAATATCATTTAACATTTATATAACAAGAAGGTCCCTCTATTTTAACTTTATCTCATTAAATATCAGTGTATCTTTATTTAATGTGATCAATCTATTATATATATATATAGGGATAGGCTCTTACGTGCACTGGGTTAGTGCACTAACCCAGTGCACTGGGCTTTTAAGCCTAAAAACTCTGTAGATCAGTGGGGCGGCGGGACGAGGCTAGAGAAACCTCACGCAGTATCCAGACTCGGATACTAGGGAGTGTCTGTAGGCCACACTTTAGCACTACCATGGGTGCCAGGGAATGTCCAAGTTCGGCGTCACACACTTTAGCGCTACCATGGGCGCCAGAGAGTATCCAGTTTTGTCATCGTCGTTGCTCCTAACTTGATAAAGCTAGCCCTGTGAGTCTTCTTCGTGTGGCCGTGAATTTTACCTCAATCGGAGGTCGGAGTGAGGAGTTATGGCATTTTTAGTGATCAGTGTGCAAATTAGTTGAGAAGCTGTGAAGATTCAATGTAGAGGGGCATTCGCACATGTAATCTCGTCAGGGTATATAGCAGTTATAATGTATCATAGAATTTTCCAATCTAAGAAATGAGTAGCGAGCGAACAATCAATAAAGAACACTAATAAGCCACGTAGCAATGACAACATACAAGAACATGCAACACATCATTGAATCCATGCAAGATGATGAAATCTACTTTGGAATTCAACCTCGAATTGTTTTTCTTGAATAAGTGTATTAAATTCGTCGAATAGTCTCTAATTCTTCATTTTGGCTGTTTAGTAGAGGAGAACGTTCAGGATTTACCAACAAAACTCAATGAATTGAAAATCTGAAATTGAATATATAGCGTAATAAATTTCATCACAGGATTGCCAAAGTCAACAAGAATTAGGTGTCATTATATCATACAAATGATTTGTGGACAGGTTGAATGAAATATAGGCATTCAAACAATGCCTCTATCTCCCATGGCTCTATCTCCATAGAACCTCCTTCTTGGTTCGGTCACCTCCAGCTCCATCATCAACCTCAATCTTCTCATTGGAAATCTGAGCGTTCATATAGGCCTCCACAGCCTAACACTGCAGTAGTTGTACCACAATCAAACACATTTGGACCCGGTTCCCCTTCCCCATCCACTCCGTCAAGGATTTAGAAAAATAGATCGATAGAGCAGCCAAAAAGTTGGGCCAAAACCTTACTCAGAATCACACCAACACCAGGACCAAGCCACTGCTCTCTAGCCAGATCATGAGGTTAAAATGGTGATTGGGTGCATTGAATATGAAGTTAAAACAAATTTTAGAACTCACTCTTTTTTTCTACATTAAAACGATGACCAATGAACACACATGTGGTTCTGTTATTCGTACTTTAAAGCATCCGCGTGTGTCGTCAAACTTAGTTGCTAGTTTATACAATAGTGAACTCAACCTCTCTCTCAATAAGAACATCTGGTAGGTCGTCGGGAAACACATCTGGGTATTCACGCATTATTGGCATGGCAGCCCATGCAACCTCCCCTCCACATGTCACCACCCTTTGTGACACTTGTCCACTACAAGGACATGTGTCCTAGCTTGCATACATGTAAGGTCACACATGCCCACCACCAATCTCCTCACTGTCGACTCGTCCTCTTGATTCGTATATCGTCAGTTTAATCCATGACAGTCACAGTAGTTCACTATCGACTCGTCGTCTCGATTCTTACATCGTCAGTCCAATCCATGACAGTCAAGGGAATGCTTACTCTGAATTAGAGGGTAGATTCTATCTTGACAGTATATGTGCACAACCCTATGAACATGACATACCCAAGATACCCAGGTTTTGATCTTCATTGAGTGAACTAGTTAGCTCTCTACCAGCAGTGGAGGGGATAGTCATTGGTGGTCATGATGTCGTGAACCTAGAGAAGGCTTCATCGTCGAATCCCAAAGATTGAGAGATCTTCTTTTCTCAAAGAATAACATGCATCATGCTAGCTTGCTAAGCATATTTTGATTTCTTTGATTATTTGTTTCAAGAACAATTCATGTCCCCCTTTAGATTAGGAAGTCTTGATTATTTGATTTCGAACTAAAAATCTTCGATCAAAAATAGTTTGTGAACTCACTGTTTTCATTTGATCCGACCGAGCACAAAAGATTTGATCAACCGTAAAAGATTCAGAGTGTGGGTGAATTTTTAAGTAAAAATACCGAGGAAGCCAAGGCACACTTGAATGGTTAGCCGAACATTCTCACAAATGGACCAACCAAAATGTGGTTAAAATTCAGTGTCTACAGTACCCCTTCTTGATTTTTATTAAAAATTAGTCCAACTGAAATTACTAGTGTAGAAATTTATCCTTATCTCTAGTATAACTTAAAAATTGCTCCAATTCCCCAACCATCTCCGTATTCCTCATCACAAATAGAATGATACCTTGACTCCCATTCAATGGGCGTAATTCCTTCTTCCTAGCAAAGTGCATTATCCATTCCAGTGGCCCATTTCAGTCAAGATTGACAAGGTTTCAGTTTTAACCCATGTTTAACTTGGTATGTTAGAATGGATTTTAAAACCGTTGTAATAGTTAGTAACATGTTGTAATCCTGCTTTAGAAATATTTTAATACAGCTAGGATCACTTTGGGTTGAGTTTGGTTTGAGTGGTTGATCATTGAAATTTTTTTTGTAAAACTAAAATACAGAGGCATTTTTGTAAGAAAACCCAAACAATTGAAAAATACGATGGCAATTTTTAAATAAGAATTCAAACTGTGGTTAATAAAATGGATGGCTAAGATTTCTAATAATGGAAATAAAGGGTCCAGATGGGTTTTGCCTAAAGAACCCGCATTTTAAGAGTTTTTAAAGCACTGTTTGGGAGATATGCTAAAACACAATCCTATTTGTAACGTTATGTTAAAAGGGAAGATTAACGACTTGATTCCTCACGTGTACGATGATATTGATTTTCCGTCCCCAGCTTTTAAGAACAACGTATCCTGTTCACCGCATTTCAGGGACACAACGTTTCGAACAAGGCATATCATCTATCGCCACAACTCAACGTCATCTACCAGACATCCCAGCTCACCGCTTTTAAGAGCATATTAAATGAAAACCAACGATTTTACTCCATTTTCACTCGATTTTCTACAAAGTCGGAAGACCTCTGTACCCATTTGATTGTTTACAGATGTCAATGTTGACATCTGCATGGTTAGTCAAGGGGACTAACCCAGTCATATTGTCATACATATTGAGTGGATCGTGGAGGTCCGTATGGTACAGTCAAATAAAGAAAAGCATATATTACATGAATTGTTTGGATCAAAATGCAAAAATGGGTAAATTTCAGTTTTGAAAATTGAAACAAGGGCAAAATGAAAAAGAAGAAGAAAAAAAAATTGAAACAACTTCAATGGACACGTGCCTTGCACACGAGTTGCATATATATATATATATATATAACGGAGGCCGTCCAAGTTCATACATATATATTTATATAGACTGATTAATAATTGTGAGCTCTTAGGCTGAGAATATGAACCGAATGATGATCATGATAGAAGCAATAGCATGCCCACCACCGGTTGTAAATCCACCAATCAATGACCCACCCGTCAGGGAAGAAGGCTGGTACGATGACCCAGAGATGCTGAGAGTGGTGAAAATAAAAGTTTAAGCATAAATATATGTATGTATTTTACAGTGTGTTTGATAATGTACCACTTAATTGAAAATGCAGTCAAAAATCCATTGAAAACCTTAATTGAAAAAAAATCGACTGAAAATAATTCATTGAATGCAGTCTATTTCAATACTTGAAACTCATTTTTATGTACAACAAATTCATCCGCTTAAAATTTTCAGTACTTAAAATTCAGCACTTGATTTTTAATTTCATCAAATGGACGCTTAGGCCATTTTTAGCTCATGAACAAAGGAAACCTCAAACCATTTCCTTTAACATACTTCTGATCTAGAATCCAACTTGCTCATCTTTCCTTTCAGCACATGTGCCAGACACCCCCATATCCGGAGATGTTGCAAAGAAGGCTTGCGCCCAATCCACATCTCCCGTGGTGTCCTGGGAATAGATTTTCTTGGTACTAGATTTAGTATGTATGCAGTGGTTTCCAAAGCATAACCCCAAAGGAATAATGGCAACTCTGAATAACTCATCATCGACCTAGTCATGTCTAAAAGAGTCCGGTTCCTTCTCTCCGCTACACCATTCTGCTGAGGCGTGCCAGGTGCAGTCAACTGTGACAGAATCCCATTCTGTACGAGGTGATCAATAAACTCATTAGAGAGGTACTCGCCACCTCGATTAGATCGAATGGCCTTGATATGTGTGCCCGATTGCTTCTCCACTTCAACCCTAAACTCTTTGAAATTTTCAAAGGCTTCAGACTTGTGCTGCATTAGGTACACATATCCATACCTAGAGTGGTCATCGGTAAATGTTATAAAATACTCATAACCACCCCTTGCTCTAATATTTATTGGTCCACACACATCAGTATGAACTAATTCCAACAATGCATTATTCCTATTGCCCTTTGCTGGAAAGGGCCTTTTGGTCATCTTACTTTTTAAACAAGACTCGTAGACTTCCATTGGTTCGAGAACCAAATTGCCTAAGACCCCTTCTTTGACTAGTCTGCCAATCCTATTTAGATTGATATGGCCAAGCCTCATATGCCAAAGCCTTGTCGGATTAGTGGAGGGTTCCTTTCTTTTAGATGGTACAGTTTCCACTGAGTTATTAAGTTCCATACATGAATCTTTAGAAATATTGGGAGTAATCACATACAAACCATTTGATTTAACACCAGAACATATAAAAGAACTACTTCTTTTAATAACAACTTCAGTTCCAAAATAAAAAGAATAATCATTATTCCATAAATTAGAAACTGAAATTAAATTACGTCTCATTAAAGGGACGTAAAGTACATCTGATAAAATCAAAACTTTATTGTCTAGAAATTCTAAAACTACGACTCCTTTAGCAACCGCAGATACAGTTGCACTTGAACCTAAAGTAAGCACAATCTCCCCATCACTGCATTTCCTGGTTGATCTGATGGTTAGTCGCACCAGAATCAATGCACCAAGTGTTTGAAGTATCCGTAATAAAACTTACTTCAATCACATGTGATTCAATCATACCTTGAACTCTTGTAGCTAAGAATTTTGAATAGTTCCTCTTCCAGTGGCCCTTCTCACCGCATTGGAAACACTTTCATTTGCCTTGGCCACCCACCTTCCCTTTGCCCTTACCTTTTCCCTTAGATTTTGCAATCTTAGGGACCGGTCCAGCACTTGGACCACCAGTGCTAGCCTTCTTCTTTCCTTTCGGCGTAGATCGGGAAGAGGAAGCGCTTTTCTCAACGTTTAAAGCACTGCTCCAGGATTGATCACCCCTTCCTCTGCCAGTAAAGAACTCATCAATTCGCTCATTGAAAAATCCATTTTATTCATATTATAATTCAGTTTAAATTGAGCGATTGATGGCGACAGTGTATTGAGGATCATATCAACTTGGGTCTGTGCATCGATGTTGGCACCTAAGGTCTCCAGCTTGTTTAAATAACCAATCATTTTCAAAACATGTTCTTTGACTGGAGTCCCTTCTGACATCTCAGAACTCATTATCTTCTATATAGCTACCTGCTTGGCAGGCCTAACATGCTCCCCAAACATCTTTTTCAGGGATTCGATAAATGTCACTAGCGGAATTGTTCGACTGGTATTGGTGTTGTAACACATTAGCCATAGAAGCCAATATGTAACAACGAGCCATCCCATTCGACTTTTTCCATTTATCGAACTCGCATCTAGCAGCAGCCGAAGCATTTACAGCGGGTTCTTCGGGGCATGGGGTGGTGATGACATATATGTGATCCTCCGCAGTTAATACGATATTAAGGTTACGTTTCCATTCAGTGTAGTTATTTCTAGTTAACTTGTTTTGAGTGAGTATGGTGGCAAGTGGACTAAATGTAGATCCAGACATTAATATGATTACTGAAAATCAAACAAACAAAATAATATGGATATCAGAGTTGACAGTTTGAAATAAAAGAATCCTTAAAACTCTTATTTTAAAACAAAGTCGCCGGAATATCGAAACGAAAGAATAAAGCCTCCGTGTGGTGGTCAATGTTCGATCTTTCGATTTATCATGACCTATCCGCTGTGCAATTCTTGCAAAACAAGTCATGACTCCCGAACCTATTTGATCTCTAAGTTTCTGAATAATGCCCCATGTGGGATCCCTTATCCATTACTTAGCTAGTGTGTACCATCAACTAGGATCCAATCACAACCGTCTCAAGTAGCGCCTCTGTATAGTGGTCATCCTCTAACACGTCTGATTGATCCTATCCATAGGAAGTTCACATCTAGTAACTAATGAGCAGTGTACCCTCCGTATGGAATGATCACCCCTGACGAGGTTACACAGAATACACTACTCATCTTACAATGAACCGTTAATAGAAGATCGTGGGTGTTATAAATAAGACCCTCTCCCACTAGATTTAGTAAATTAAGGATTTTGCTTTTGAAAAATGTTTCCACACACTATCCATAAACATCCAATGTTTAATAATGTGTTGAAAACGGTTTTTGAATTTAATTTTAGAAAACTTGTTTTTATAATGCATGTAGTAACAACATATTTAATACTCCAATCACAAACAAGCGTATGAAAGCAAAAAAACTAAAATTGAAATGAAGGCATTCATATGCCTCTATCTCCCATGGTTCTATCTCCATAGAACCTCTTCTTGGTTTGATCGCCTCCGGCTCCATCTTCATGGACAACGGCTGCTTGTTCCATCTTTATGGACTTTCTATTTCTATTACATTGGTCCTATGCTTCATTCGAAGCTTACAATTTATCTAGAAAAGAAATTTCAATAAAAAAATTATAAAAGGCTAGGGAAACCGGTGCAACTTTCCTTTTCGTAGGATTGAAGTCGCAGTGCCCTTTACATATGCCTTAAAACCAAACCAATAATCAAACATAATATAAACATGCACCAATCTCAAAACATTCAAACAAAAATTAAATGCTCTTGATGTCACGGGAGATAGGGACTTAACTTGCCACATAAGGTTAGCCACACGTACATCCACGCATATATAACAAATATATCAACTTTTGGAACCCCTAATTGATTCGCACAGTGTATAAACTCTTTACGCACTGAATTAGAACTTAAAACAGCATCTATCTTCTCTGTCACAGTTCGATCCATCAAAGACCGTTCGATCGCTCGAACCTTCGATCGATTGAACATTGTTCAATCGCTTAAACTTTCTGTTTCACAGAATATTTAAAATTTTTTACAGATTAATTAAAAAATTAAAGTAGTTAATTTAAAACCCTTTAAAACTGTAAAACAGAACACCTGACAAAGAATCAATCTCGATCGCTCGAACACCATTCGATCGATTGAACAGAACTAAAGTTCGATCGATCGAAACCTGTTTGATCGCTTGAGAACAGACGATCTTCGATCGATCGAGACTACTTCGATCGATCGAGATCACCTTGCATCCAATGCAATCACAGATTTGTATTCTATTGTGATAACACTGCAGAAACAAATCTGTGATGATGCCGTTTCGAAAATAGTTCTAAAACAACATGCAAATCAAAACTAGAGTTCTAAAACGCATCTATAGATCCAAACAAGCGTGGCTCTGATACCAATTGAAGGAAAAACCGGTTTAAATTTTTGTTTTAAACGCGTAGCGAAAAAAGGTCAAGTTATAAAACTTATTGGTAGCCCAAGATCTACTACTCGTCAATTCTATAGATACGTACTAACTAAGAGGGGACAGGTGTTATACCTTTGTGTCTTGAACCCAATTCTGAAACCTTCAACTTCCAGCGGCCTCCACTAGGTTGTCTTCACCCTTATGTCTCCTGCGGATGCCTGCTGGAAGGACTAGAGATGGTGGGATCTCTGATAGATTGGAAAGGAAGGTTTATGAAGTCTAAAATAGTTTCTGCAGCTTCTGGTTTGTAAAACCGACGAACTCTTTTTCCAGAACGCAACTGCCCTATTTATAGATTCCCAGAACCGACCTAGACTTCGAGCGATCGAAGTGCAATTGATCGATCGAAACTTTGATCGATCGAGCCACATTCAAGCGTTCGAACATGTCTAGACTTTGATCGATCGAATCTGCCTTGATATGTTCCTCAAGTACCTTTCCAAGCATCCTAGTGGAGCTAAGAGTGGGACCTCCTAGGTTCTTTATTATTGGCTCAGACCAGTTTGTTAATCACCATGATCAAACTCTTTGGTCAGTAAACTAACCAACTGGTCAGTTATCGTTTACTCCACTATAAAACGATAACTGAACTCCAACGCAAAAGAACATATCCGAAGCAATAACTAGACTTGTATGGTGTACTAATGTCCCTCTACCGTCAGCATTCGTAATCATATTCAGGTAGTCGGATAACAGTTACTGTCAACCTGAATCATGATTACTTCTTGTACTCCTTGAGTCCCATTCACCTCTCATGATTACTAAACATGTTGATAACTCTTATCAACAAGACTGCAGTACTCAGTAATCAACTTTGTGACATTCTCAAGGGAATGTTTACTCTGAATCAGAGGGTAGATTCTATCTTGACAATATATGTTCACAACCCTATGAACAAGACATAGCCAAGATACCCAGGTGTTGATCTTCTATAAACATCACTGATTGGTAAGTCAAAGCAGCTATATCCACATTCTGTATTCATAATCGTCTCAAGATTGAGAACCCGTACCTTATACAAGTTATGAGTTCTTATCGACTATAGATAGCCTTAAGCGTCAATAGGAAACTCAGGTCCGTCAATGCACTATAAGCACTAGCATATTAACTAAGAGCTACACTCTACTGATTGAGATTAATCACTCCATCCAATGGTAGTTAATCATGCTACAGTATATACGTGATGAGATATCCAGTCTCATCATCCACTGTGACAAGTTCTAAGTGTCAATGGTAATTCATATCTCATTGTATGCATCTCATTCATACACGAATTACTTACCATGATCCTTAAGGATTAACAATCATCTCATAAAATAAACATACACAATGAAATGTAAAGCTGATATCCATATTTTAAAATGCTAATGTCTAATACATAAAGATATGGTTTGAGGGCACAAACCCAACAGGCACAACTGAACAAAGCATATAAATCAACAATTTAACAAACTGCTCCCAGGAACCAGTTCTTCCCAGAAACTGATTTCTCTAACCCATTCTCAGAAACCGATTTTTCCCAGAAACCGGTTTCTCCCTGTTTCTGGCAGATTCTTGATAGCACTATTATACTACGGATTTTACTTCCAAAATCGAGTTGCATGGCCTGGAATCATCAAACAACTTTCTTAAACACATATAAACATGACTATATACTATATATGTTCTAAAGTGAGTTAGAAAACTCACCAATGCTTGGAATTAAGCTTGGATGTTGATTTGAGCTTAGGAAGCTTGAACTCAAGCTTCAATGGTGGAACTTCTTCTTCTTCTAACTTCTTGACTTCTCTTAATTATGGGAATCTTCTTGAACTTCCACAACTTATTATCTCAGATTCTAGGTTCCCATGGTTGTGTGGTTAAGTGTATGGGTGTATCTATGGAAGGGTATACACGGGAGGGAGATGATCACTTAGGCTTTTCTTCTAATTTCTCTTCTCTTTCTTCATGAGCTTCCAAGTTTCCTAATTCTCTCTATAAGTGCAGATTATAGTGCTCCAAAGACTAGAAATGCATGTGCATGGAGGCTTATATAGAAGGTTGGGTGATGGCAAGTGTCATCTTACATGTAGGCATGTATTCATGCAAGGACAAGTGTCGCATGGGGTGGTGAGATGTGGAAGGGGATTGCATGTGCCACCAAGTGACCGGCCATATGGGGCCCACCTTAGGTTTTTGTGCCACTTCCTCAATTTGCGTGCATAAGTCCTCGATATACGTGTCAGTCTTGATTTACGTGCAAACGGGTATTGTTTCTAATATTTGGGTCTCGGTATGGGACTAAGTTAATCTTATTACGGTTGAGCCGGTGCGGTGCTTACAATCTTATTAGTAATAACATCATACCGGTACAGTCACAATTAGAACAATAATAATCAGAAGTCGTACACAAAAAATTCAAAAAAACTGTTTTATTAACGTAGTAAAATTACAGGTGTTACATCTTTTACCACCTATTATAGGATTTCGTCCTCGAAATCAGAACTAGATAGTACTAAAAAGAAATGGAAACTTCTCTCGCATCTCCGATTCTAGTTCCCAAGAAGCTTCTCCTTCATCATGGTGCTTCCACTGAACCTTCACCAGTGGAATCTCTTTGCTCCTCAGCTTCTTGATTCCATGATCCAGAATTCTTATAGTCCTTCGACGAATGTAGCATTGTCATTTGCTTCGATATCTTTGAAATCAATCTCGTGTGCCAGGTTGTGAAGGCATATCCTCAGCATGCTCACATGGAATATGTTATGAACTCCCGACATTTTTGGCGGTAACGCCAATCTGTAAGCGACTTTCCCCATACGTTCCAAAATTTTAAATGGTCCAGTTTAGCGAGGTGATAACTTTCCCCTCTTCTGTCCAAACCTTACAATGCCTCGAACCAGGGAAAGTTTCAAATACACATGATCTCCAACTTCAAATTCTAGATCTCGACACTGTTTATTCGCATAGCTCTTGTATCTGCTTTGGGCTGCTTTCATCCTTTCCTTCACCATATTGATTCCTTTATTGATTTCTTAAACCAAGTTTGGTTCCAACAGTTTGCCATCCCCAACTTCAGCCCAACACAAAGGTGATCGACACGGTCTTCCATATAGTGCTTCAAACGGTGCCATCCTTATGCTTGATGAAAACTGTTGTTGTAAGAGAACTCAATCAACGGTAAGTAAGTTTCCCACGAACTTTCAAAATCGATAACACATGCTCAGAGCATGTCCTCCATTACTTGGTTTTTCTTTTCTGTTTGTCCGTCAGTTTGTGGATTAAATGCGAAACTTAACTTCAGAGACGTTGTGGATATCACAAGTTTTCATACCCATAGCTTTTTCAAAATCTTTTTCATATTCAGAATACAAAACACGAGTCTCCACTTAATTTTTAAAAGGAAAAATTAAGAAACCATTTTATAGGAAACTGATCTTTTGCGAAACCAAAGATTAACTAGGTCCGGGGATTATGGAATGAGAAATGAAGGAGCCCGGCGAACTAAAACACCCCCTCTCATCCTATCTCGCGATAGGCCTCTACTCAACATCCTTTTAATCGAATTAATTATCTAAGTATGCCCTCAACTAATATACATATATAAATATACATTACATAAGAATGTTGGAAAGGGTGTAAAATTGCTAACGGTAAAATATCATTCAAAACCACATAGTTCAATTAGCAAGCGATATGATATGCAATAGAGGGGTGAGAGAACTTACCCGGGGTCCTGCCGCAAATATGGAAAACGTGCAATGCATACAAAATAGAAATCCTAATAAAAGGTCTCTAATCACATATACACATAGGGCAAATCTTAATTCTAAGGTGCCGCACATGAGGTCGAAAAATCAATAAAATTAAGAAGCTAAAGAGGGTCTGAGAAATCATACCTTAATAGCGCTACAAAACAAAGATTAGTCCACATGATATACAAGACATGATATGAAATTTCAAATAACATCCTTAAGTTCCTAGCTTAACCTTATCAAGCATGGAAGAATTGGCATAACTATGAATTTCTTTTAATTAGTTGGAAGTGCATCACTCCTATAGATATACAAGTCTCAACTAGGAGCCAATGTAATGTCCATATAGGGGACGATGTAATCCCAACATGGTCACAAAGAATTCATAATTAGGTTTAATTAAGTTTAATCCTACTACAAAATGAATTCTAATTACAAGTAACAATCTACATGAATGGATATATATGAGTACATAATGTGAACAAGAATAAGCCGTGAACTATTCATTGATTTGGATTGTTTAACCTCTGGATTTGAGTTTAACTAATCGTTATTGAAACATGGTTTAAACCTTAGGTTATAGAAAAGTCATTTGGGGCATCGTTTACAAAGTTTGTCTAATTTTTCACAAAATTCTAAGAGTTTCAGAGAGTAGACCAAAACTTCAAAAATAGAAAAAGCGTACTTCTGTGGTTTGATGTCAATGAATTTTGGACACAAGATGCCTCTATGAGTCTAGTTTCCAACTCAAAAAGAAAAATCAAAGATCAACGGTTCAATCTTTGGGAATTAGACAAAAACTCGACATCACTCAGAAATCTCCAACTCTCTATCCAGAGATTTTGTATGATTTTTTAAAAATAGTAACGAATCAGAAAGACTCTAATCTTTTTAGGAGACTTTATTAACTCATTAAAATTTATATAAAAAATTATTTAAGACCAAGAATGCTTGATTAAAGTTCTGATTTGATCATTTTAAAAAGGTGTCACTGTTCTGAAATTCTGGACAGATTATGGTTGTTCCACAAAACTCATGACCAAACCATTTTGGACATAAAATCTCATTAAAACAAAAATCACAGTGGTAAAACTTTGTGTTATTGAAAATCTACAATTGGTTTCATTTAATTCCAACTGTTCGTTATTTAACTAAAAATCCTTGATCAAAAGTGGTTGATGAACTCACTGCTCCTTTGTCAAGCTCAATTTGTGTTAAACCTATTTACCAAACCATGGAGTTTGGCTTTACCCAAATTACTTCTCCTCCCACTTGATGGTCAGTGGAGGATAAGACAACTAATGCTCATGGATTTCAATGGAGTATGAAGAAACTTCATGAAATCTCAAGATAATGAACCTGAACCATAGGAATGGGTTTAGATTCATTGACCAAATATGTTAATATCAACCATAATCTTCTTACAAATCATGAGTTTATAAGGAGTTTAAAGGACTTCAAGTCTAAGGATTCAAATAAGGCATTGAAGGCCTCATGAATCCTAAGAGATTGACACATAAAAAAAAAGAAAGAGAAGAAAAAGAAAAGGGAAATCAAGAGTAAAAAATCTAAGTTAACTTTACGATTTGTTTAGCTTTAAACCTTAAGGTGTGTGATGAAATGAGGTGGGAAGAGAGCTTTTGAAAATGTGTAAAGATCCTAAGAGACTCTAAATATTGTGATTGAACTCAAATTAAATAAGCTAATTAGCTCTAGAGTTTACCTCCAAATATCCTCAACTTCTTGGTTGTTTTAGGATTTCCCAAGGTTAATCAGGCTCTTCTTTTGGCTATTCTTTTAGCTCTTCCTTCTAAAACTTGCTCCTAATTGTGTTTTGAAAATTTTCAAGAAGCTTAAAACAAAGAAGAATTAAGTATCTAAGCCAAGTTACTAACAAATTCAAGATCCTTTATAATGGGATATTCATCCCCTATACATAGGCAATTTTTAAAAGGGTATTTCAGTATTTTCAGGGGTAAAACTCTAATCCCGAATGTCCTTTTGAAGGTACAAATGTACGATTTCAAAGCTGGCAGCCATAAAAATGCGACACTCGATGTAGATGGAAGCGTCACTCAATGAGTGCCGATGCGGCACTCATTGAACGCCGGTGCGGCACTCAATGAATGTCGCGGACAACTCCGCGGAGTGTCATCTATTCTAGAATTCTGATTTTAACGGCATTCATTGACTGCCGTTGTGGCACTTGCTGACTGCTGTATGGCAATTAGTGAGTGCCGTAGTGGCAATCCGTGACTGCCGTAAAGTATTCCGTATGCCGTTTTCCTATATTCTTCCTTTTCCTTCTTTCTTTCTTTATATTTTGAATTACAGAGCCTTTCGAAGAGCTTGAATCACCTTTTAGAAGTCCTAGATTAGTCAGACATTGTCATCATCGAATCTGGAGGTACTACTCCCCTTTATCCAACGTTTGGTAAAAATCGGGGTGTCTACAGTTTGCCCCTCTTCGACAGAGCTTGTGGAACAACGCATTTCACAAGTGAATGTCGAAGCCTATGTGAAAACAAGCCTTTGACCAAACTGTCATGGTAATACTCCCCTTTATCCAACGTTTGGTCAAAATTAGGGTGTATATAGTTTGCCCTCTTCGACAGAGCTTGTGGAGCAACGCGTTTCACAAGTGAATGTCAAAGCCTATGTGAAAACAACCCTTTGACCAAACTGTCGGGTTTAGGTAAAAACAGAATGCGTTGCAAAAGAAAACAGGCGCGTGGTGAGGTTTTAGTCAGTCGTGCTCAGCGGTGAGCTGCCTACGTATCCACTCAGGAATTAGACCGAGACGTAGTTCGGACAAGAACAAACACACACAAACACAAGTAGTCATGCGAATGAATGCACCTAGCTTGTCGTGATGCAAGTCTTCACACAATGATGACTATTAATGTAACTTCATGCTCTAAAAGTGATGCGATTCGGGATCACGTTGTCTTGACGTATCTAAACGCAGTTCATGCCTCATGCTACTCAATGCTCATGCTAATTCATCTTAAAGAAGAATCCTGAGATTTCATAACTAACGGGTTGGTTCTTCGCAAGTCATGAGGCCATCTTGGCTGGACGAACGAACGCAATTTACTGGGCGGAGCTTTGCGACTTTGGCCCCAGCGTCAAAGCCCCAGCGTCAATGTATGTTTGCTCTGAAAATTCGCAACCGCTCGGCCCCGTCAGATATGTTTGCTCTAAAAATCCGCAGCCGCTCGGCTCCGTCAGATATGTTTGCTCTGAAAATGCGCAGCCGCTCGGCCCCGTCGAATATGTTTGCTCTAAAAATCCACAGTTGATCGGGCCCGTCGGATATGTTTGCTCTAAAACTCCGCAGCCGCTCGGCCTCGTCAGATATGTTTGCTCTAAAAATCCGCAGCCGCTCGGCCCCGTCGGATATGTTTGCTCTGAAAATCTGCAGCCGCTCAGCCCCGTCGGATATGTTTGCTCTGAAAATCAGCAGCCGCTCGGCCCCATCGGATATGTTTACTCAAAATCAGAAGTCAATTAGATTCAAATTCTTTCCAATTTCAAAATCAGGAGTCAAACAGACTCAAATTCTTTCCAATTTCAAAATCAGGAGTCAAACAGATTCAAATTCTTTCAAATTTCAAAATCAAGAGTCAAACAGACGAAAATTCTTTTCAATTTCAAAATCAGGAGTCAAACAGACTCAAATTCTTTTCAATTTCAAAATCAGGAGTCAAACAGACTCAAATTCTTTTTAATTTCAAAATCAAGAGTCAAACAGACTCAAATTCTTTTCAATTTCAAAATCAGGAGTCAATTAGATTTGAATTCTTTTGAATTTCAAAATCAGACCCAAAGAATTTCAAATTTCATGAAACAGAGGTCAATTTGACCCAAAACAATCTAGATTCTAGAGTTGGGAGTCAATTGGTCCTAGGGAATTTCAAATTCACAAAATTGGGAGTCGATTTGGTCTTGAAAATTGCCTTCTGGGATCAAAACGTATAAGGAGGGCAAATTTTGGGGATTTAAGTTCAATTTTTGGGGCTCAATTTGAAATTTGGGGGGTAATCAAAAGGTCTCTTAACTGCCTTAATCGCGGCACACGCTTAAAAATGCGGCAGTCCATGACTGCCGTGCAGCACTCAGTGAGTACCGCACGACATTTCATCAACTGGCGTGCACAAATATCGAGTGCCACATTAAGGTGGCAGAATGCTTATACGCCCAATTTCAGTTCATTTTCATTCACTTCTCACAAACTTTCCAAGTCAAATCCTCTGGAGATTTTTTTTTCTTTTTTCTCGCATTGATCTAAAGGATCCACAGGCTAGTTCCTCTTCATCAAAATCTCATTATTCTCTTTATTTTTGTTGTTTTTCTTGATTTCTTTCAAATGTTCGATATTGAGTTCCTTCTCTCTTGACAGGTTATGGCTAGTGGTTCGGGTAGTAGGAAGAAAGTCAAGTATCGGGCCACTCCCCACCCTGACCTCACATTCCTCCTCTGGGATCCGAAAAAACATTTGTCCGCCCGAGCGTTTAAACGAGAGGTATGATAAGTCTTATGGCTCTCAGGCCCTACAAAAACTATTACAAAAGATATGATAAGTCTTCTGGTAGAGATTACAATCAAAAACATTTACAAAAGATAACTACTTGACTTCTCTCTAACTAGCATAACCATAGTCATCTTCGGTATACTCTTCCTCCACGTCCTCCTCCTGCGTAGCATCATAACCTGTGTACTCATCACCTAGATAATCTGGACATGGGAATGTCCAACGACATGAGTATCGTCAGGTTATGAAAGCCGAGTGAGAAAAGCTAAATAAAAAAAAATTGAATGTATATATAGCCACACACAACAAGAATACGTTTATTACTTTTAATACGTCTTTCAGGATCTTCACAGCCTTGCTGTCGAACTATGACCACTAACGTGCCCGACTAAATATTCGAAAAGATTACAAACAACCAACTTGACTCGTATCATCATTCTTAATGCCAGTACTATCCAACGCTATCATCCGACACCATTCACTAACCAAAATACCTCTCACTAACCACCTTGTCACGAAGAATCGAAGTGTTGAGGAGTTAAAGAACATCCATTTCGTCACGAACAATCGAAAGGAGTCTTAACTCTATGAACCATCACTTCGTCCCGAAGAATCGAAGTGTTCACCATATCCGTTTTGTCATGAAGAATTGAAAGGATACTCAACATTTCAACCGTCACTCGTCACGAAGAATTGAACTGTTCATCATAATCGTTTCGTCATGAAGAATCAAAAGGACATTTAACTTTTCAACCATCACTTCGTCACGAAGAATCGAAATGTTCATCATATCTGTTTCATCACGAAGAATCGAAAGGATACTCAACATTACAACCATCAACAACTATACCCCTTTTTCTCGCTATCCTAACCTCCGTGGCCTGGTTTACCTATCCGACACTTATCCTTAGCATAAGCAGCTTCTGACATAGCATAACCGATACTTCCGTAACCCCGACCGTGCACGCATCACTCATTTCAGAGTTTGATTCACTAGTGACTTCTGATTATATTTTGGAAGTTACGTTTATACGTTCGTGTTTCTGTTTTACGCCATAAAATACTTACAAAATCCGAATAAACGTTAACATTCAGTTCATGGCCTCGACTATTCCTTAAGGAAACTTTTTTCTGAAAAAGCTCCCAGAAATCGGTTCTTCCTACTGTGGATATGCCGGCATTTGGGCCCACTTTTGTTTTTTTTAAAAAAAAACAATTTTTCAAATTCAAGTACAAAGAGTCGCCACTTAATTTTTAAAAGGAAAAATTAAGAAACCATTTTAAAGGAAACTGATCTTTTGCGAAACCAAAGATAAACTGGATCCGGGGATTATGGAATGAAAGGGGAAGGAGCCCGGCGGACTAAAACACCCCCTTTCATCCTATCTCACGATAGGCCTCTACTCAACATACTTTTTAATCAAATTATTAATCTAAGCATGCCCTCAATTAATACATATATACATATACATTACACAAGCATGTTGGAAATGGTGTAAAATTGCTAACGGTAAAATATCATCCATAAGCCACGTAATACAACTAGCAAACAACATGATATGCAATAAGAAACAAGAGAACTTACCCGGGATCCAGTAGCGATATTAAACGTGCAATGCATGCAAAAATGAACCTAAGAAAGGTCTCTAACACGTATATACACATAAGGCAAAACCTAGGCTAAGGTGTCGCACATGGAGTCGAAAATTAATTCAAAACCAAAGAAATGAGTTAAACTAGAGAAGAGTTGAGGAATTGTACCTTAAATGCGCTACAAAACAAAGGTTAGTACACATGCCTTAGGCAAGATATCATATCATACATAAGTAAATCCTAAGTCATGTTCAATTAGATACATCTTAGGCAAGAGATAAGTCCTACTTATGAATATTAACATGTATGAATGAATGCATGAATATTAACAAGGATGGGACATGAATTTATTCACAAATTTGGATCACTAAGCCTCTGGATTTAATCAAAATTATCATTATTCAAAACATGGTTTGGGTCTCAAGACATTAGGAGACCATTTGAGTTAAAATAAATAAGATTAGACAAAAACAGTAGCAGTTTTTTTATGAATTACAGAGAGCAGACCCGACATTCAAAAATAAGGATAAAAGACTTTCAACGTTGGATCCTACTGATTTTTGGATATGTTATGCCTCTGTGATTTTAGTTTCTAACCCAAAAAGAAAATCAAGGTTTCAACGGTTAGATCTCCGGGAAAATGGAAAATACTAGACCTCACTCAGGATTTTGCAACTCTCTGCCCAGAGATCTTGTATGATTTTCTAAAAATAGTAAACAAATGAGAAACACTTAGATCTTTTTAGGGTACCTTCCTAACACATTAAGGTACTTATAAAAAATTATTTGAGACCCCAAAAACTTAATTAAGGTTCTGATTCATTAATTTCAAAACGGACTTACTGTTCTGAAAGTATTCTAAAACTCTGGACAGATTGTAATTAACTCACAAAAAACCATGATCAAACCCTTCTAATCACAAGATCTTTATAAAACAAAAATCACAGTGGTAAAACAATGTGTTATCGACATTTTTCCGTTGGTTTCACTTAATTTCAACGGTTAGATCTTGAACTAAAAATCTTTGATCGAAAATAGTTTGTAAATTCACTGTTTTCTCTTTGCTAGTTCAACTTTGTTGGTTGACCTCAACTATTAAAAACATGAAGTTGGGGCTCAAACCAAACTACTTCTTCTACCATTTGATGGTCATTGAAGACTAAAAGGCATATATATGCTCATAGATTTTAATAAAGTATAGCATGGATTTCACAAGATCCAAAGAACAATAAACTTAAGTCCATGGATAAAAGTTTGGATTCAAGTCACTACTCCTACCACTTAATGGTCATTGGAGTTTTAAGACATTTCACACTTATGGATCTTGATGAAGTATTGAAATGAACTTCACACAATCCTCAAGTAAAGAATTCAAGCCTATAGACCCAAGCTTGAATTCAACTTATCACTCCTACCATTTGATGGTCATTGGAGTTAGAGACATGCTCATATGTAGGTTTTAGATGAAGTATGAAAGAAACTTCTCAAAACCTAAGGGAAAGATTAGTCTAAGCCATGGGAGTAGACTTGAACTAACACACTTTCTCTTACCATTTGATGGTCATTGGAGTCTAAATGAAGTTAAAATCTAATAAAACCTCATTGGAATATAGTGGGGATTCCATAAGATTTCTTAATGAAGAGGTTCAAGTTATGGATTAAAACTTGAATCTCACTAATTATATGTAGATTAAGACTATGATTCATTCTAATCTCCATATAGATCATGAGATCTTAGAAATTAAGGAATCAAACTCAAATAGGTTCAATGAGATATGGAAGACCTCATGCACCTTTTGAATGAAATAGAAGTAAGGAAAATCAAAGATTACTTAGAGAACTAAGAACACAAACTCTTCAAAGTTGAATTTGTCTTAAATCCAAAGCATTAATTAGATCCAAATTGATGAAATGTCATGGGATTCAATCACAAGTTCTTGGTGGTGTGTGATGAAATGGGATAAGAAGAGAGGTTTTGAAAATGTGAAAAAGTTCCTAGAACTATGAACTTGTGATTGAATGATCCTAATTCTATCAAGGATTAAGAGGTTACCTCTAGGACCTCAAGTATTTCTTCAACTTCTTGTGAAGATCTTCCAAGATTTCCCAAATTCTCTTCAAAGTTCTTCAAATTCTTCAAGTTCTTCAAGAAATTCTTCTTCTCTCTCTCTAAAAATCTATATGATTCTTGTCTATATGTATATCTTGATTTCCAAATTCAACCTCTCCCCAAATGGAAGAGAAGGTTTTGTTTATATAGGCCAATAATCCAGGGATAGATGGGTAAATTCAGGGTGGAGACCCATGTGCAAGGTTTTCTTCTAGAACATGTGAGAAAATGCAGTCTGTTACAGCCAGCGGCACTCAGTGAGTGCACTGAGTGCCGGGCGGCACTCGCTGAGTGCCGGGCGGCAAACAGAGAGTGCCGGCGCGGCACTCAGTGAGTGCCGCCGCGTTTTCCGCGTGCCGGGGCTAACTGAATTTTGTCCCTCTTTTTGATTTTTCAAAAATATGTTGGTGTAAACATAATTTTTTTATTCTATGTATGTATATATTTGCATTAAGATCCCCCATGTGCATGGTATCAACCATGTGCATGGTATATTTTGAATATACTACTTCTTTTTGTATTTTCTCTTTTTCAAAATTTTGTCATTTATTTTGTCCTCCCCCTCCTTTTTTAAGAAAACTCCCTCTTTCCCTCTCTCTCTTTTTTTTTTTTGTTTCTGTTTATGAATTCTTTTTTTTTCTTTAAAAGAAAACGGATTCCCAGACTGGGTTTCTCACATGTTTTTCGTCGTTCGGGTTTCCCCCCGAATACCTGGATCCTCTCCCTTTATTAATTATTATATATTTTTTTTAGAAAATTTTCTTAAAGATCACCTTGAAGATTTTGAATTTCTTGGAAAATCTTCGAACGTCACGGACATCGTCATCATCGGTCTTTGAGAGGTAACCAATCCCTGGATTTGACGTTTGGTCAAAATCGGGGTGTCTACAGTTTGCCCCTCTTTAACAGAGCTTGTGAAGCAACGCGTATCACAAATGAATGTCAAAGCCTGTGTGAAAGACAAGCCTTTGACCAAATAGTCGAATCCAGGTAAAAACAAAAGTGCGTTGCAAAATCGGGTGCGCAGATAGCCAAATGCTGGTCGTGCTCAAAGGTGAGCTGCCTACGTATCCCAATGGGAATCAGACCAGGACGTAGTTCGGGCAAGGGACAATGATACATAAACGCAGGTAGCCGCACAGATGAATGCATCCTATCTTATCGTGATGCGTATGCTAAACAAATAAATGTCCCGTGCTCCCAATCGTGATGATACTGAATCATGCTGCTTCCCAGCACCAGAAATGCACCCTATATGTTGAATTATCCTATTGCGATATCATCACCAGCGTCGCATGCAATCTTTGTATATGTTTCGAGAATCGTCTGATTGGCTGAGATGCGCCTTGCGCCTTATACTCCATAGCCGAACCAGGTAGCACGCTGAAAGATTGAGCCGCTCTACGCCTTACGCTCCATAATCTTCCTAAATCATCTGATCGACGAAGTCGAATCAGGTAGCACGCTGAAAGATTGAGTCGCTCTACGCCTTACGCTCCATAATCTTCCAAAATCATCTGATCAACGAAGTCGAATCAGGTAGCACGCTGAAAGATTGAGCCGCTCTACGCCTTACGCTCCATAATCTTCCAAAATCATCTGATCGACGAAGTCGAATCAGGTAGCACGCTGAAAGATTGAGCCGCTCTACGCCTTACGCTCCATAATCTTCCAAAATCATTTGATCGGCGCAGATTTGTTTGTAGAGATGCAAATGCATCCTCTCATGGGGTAAAGTCAATGTCGACTCGCTTTAACTCTTAACTCCTATCTTTTGGAGTTACTCTCCTTTTCAAGGTTTATTTTTTCCAATTTTCCTAGATCTGGAAGCACTCAAATGCGTATCCATTTCATTTCTGGGATTCGATGGTCCCTCAGACTATCTTAACTTCTCAAATCAATTCATTCTTCTGAATTTAGGAGTTGATCAGACTCAAATCAGATCACGTTTTTCAAAATCGGAGTCATCCAAGCTTAGATCAAATTGTCCTTCAAAGAGTTGGAGCCAAAGCAAGCTCAAACCGTATTGACTTTTCAAAATTTGGAGTTGATTAGGCTTATACCAGATATTCCATTAAAAGAATCGGAGTCAATCAGGCTCGAACACATCATGTTTTAAAGAATTGGAGCCAATCAATCTTAAACCAAATTACTTTTCAGAGAGATAGAGCTAATCCCGCTCATATCAAATCAATTTTCCAAAATTGGAGTCAATTTAGCCTCCAATCATATTTAATTTCCAAGAAATCCGGAGTTGAATAGACTCAATTCCCTTATTTTCCAAAACTTTGGGATCAAATTCAAATTTAGAGAAATCTGGACTCAATTAGACTCAACTTATTCTTTTTCCAAAATCTGGAGTCAATTAGACTCCAATCAAGTTCAACTTCATAAAAAATACGGAGTTGATTGGACTTTATTAACTCATTTATTGCAAACGGGTGTTCCTTGACAAAATTTTTAACAAGCAGGGGCTAATTCCCATTTACAAAAGGGCTTTAAAACTCATTTTTCAAACCTCGGGGGTTCTTTTGAAACGAGGGAAAATTTATAAGGACATGGGAGCAAAATTTGGGGTTTTTTTTGTAAATAGTGAAAATCAGGGGTAAAAAGGCCACCTGTCACACGCGGCGGCACTCGGTGAGGGGAACCGGCACTCACTGAGTGCCGGCCGGCACTATACCAAATGCCGGGCGGCATTTAGCGAGTGCCGGCGCCTTTTCACCGAGTGCCGGCTTGAGCAGCAGTTTGTTTAAAACTTGGTTTCTTCTTCTCTCTTTTTCATTCTCTCCTCCCTCCTCTCTCGGATTTCTTCTCTAAAATCTCACCTTTTCTTGATTCTTTCTTCAAGAAACACCCACAATCAAGGTATGTTCATAAAGATTACATCTTTGCTTTAATCATTGTGTTTGAAATCATGTTTCTTGATGTTATTTGATCTCTCTCCTTCAAGATTTCTCATATGAACATTGACTTCCCCCTTTGCTTGTAGATCTTTCCATGGCTAGTGGTTCAGGGTCTTACGGTCCCCCCAAGAAGAAGTACAAGCCCAATCCAGTCCACAGTTCATCAGTTTTACTTGCCGATCCCGGGGCACATCTCTCGGCACGGGCCTTCAATCGATTGGTATACTCCCTCTTTGTGCAATGTAGTGCTATGAATGATGAGCAATGCATGCATGAATGTACCCCTTTTTTTATGCCAATGTAGTATATGATAATCAATGCATGTATGAATGTCCCCCCCCCCCCCTTTTTTTTATGCCAATAGAGTATATGATGATCAAATGCATGTATGAATGTCTCCCCCTTCCTCCCGCCTTTTTTTTTGGTTGCCCTTAGTTGGACACATTGATTTCATTATTCCGTTTATTCATTGCTAATGGGTGGTTGTGCTAATCTGGATGAATTTTGCGTGTGCTTAATACTTTGAATGAACCTAAAATCCAAACATTGCTTACGACCCACAAACATTTTCGTGCTTTAGACTTCAAAAGAGATCCTTTTTTTTTTTTTTTTTTTATTTCAAATCGCCGAGTTGCTTAGACTCCAAAGAAAAAATTTCATTATTTTCAAATCAACGAGTCGCTTAGACTCCAAAGAAAGAATTTCATTATTTTCAAATCAACGAGTCGCTTAGACTCTCAAAGAATTTTATTCTTATTTTTCAAATCAACGAGTCGCTTAGACTCCAAAGAAGGAATTTCATTATTTTCAAATCAACGAGTCGCTTAGACTCCAAAGAAAGAATTTCATTATTTTCAAATCAACGAGTTGCTTAGACTCTCAAAGAATTTCTTTTTTTTTCATTATTTTCAAATCAACGAGTCGCTTAGACTCTCAAAGAATTTTATTCTTATTTTTCAAATCAACGAGTCGCTTAGACTCCAAAGAAAGAATTTCATTATTTTCAAATCAACGAGTCGCTTAGACTTTCAAAGAATTTCTTTTTTTTTTTATTATTTTCAAATCAACGAGTCGCTTAGACTCCAAAGAATTTTATTATTTTTCAAATCGACGAGTCGCTTAGACTCGGGAGTTATTTTCCTTATTCACTAAATTGCATTGCTTGAATCCCAAAAGAAAGCATTTATTATTCCTTTCCTTTCTTATTTTTTTTTTTAATTTTTTTTTTTTGCAGACTCCAGAATTCATCCTCAAGGGACATGGGAGCATGGCCCATGGCCGAAGGTGGTACGTGGAGCTCCCTGATGATATAAGAACCATGGTCAATAATGCTGGATTTGGGCTCTTTGCTTTGCTCCTGGAGAAGAGTACAAATGACCGGACGCACATTCAAGCCTTGGCGGAAAGGTGGTGGGACACGATGAACACATTCCATATGCCTTTCGGGGAGATGACGATGACTCCCCTAGACTTTGCCATGATCACTGGCGTCCCATTTGGTGGCCTCCCTATTGCTCGCTATGACGATCTTCAGAACCGTCATGAAGAAATTATCGACTTACGTGGGGCTCATCCAGGAGATTTTATAGTGCTGGCAAAATAGTTCTTGGATACCTTCAGAGGTCAGGCTTTCACGGACGATCAGATGGCCAGGGCTTTCATTATGTATGTGTTGGGTTGCTCGCTGATGAGCACAAAGGGTGACACAATCAGTCTTGGGTATTTGGCTTCCCTCACAGACATCGGTCGCATCTCTCAATACAACTGGGGAGGGGCAGGGTTGGCCACTCTCTACAATCGCATGAGTGAGGTCTCCAAGGGAAATTCCCCTTCTACGGGCGGGTACTGGAGAGCTTGGGAGGTAAAGCTTCAACTTTATTATTTGTTCATTCATTCATCTCATTTATTTCATTTTTTATTGCATTCATTTCTTCCAGTTTTGAAAACTGAATTTGCCTCTTCATTTTGCCTTGCAGATATGGTCGCATGAATACCTCCGGATGAGAGCTCCCAGTACTCGGGACAACGAGGCTGCTATCATGCCTCAGGGCTTGAAGTGGAGGAAGGAGGCAACGGGTCGAAAAGTCGGGGCTCATGATTTTGTTGGTACCGGAACCTCCTCATTAATCTGCGTGAGATTCATGTGATAAGGAACCCGTGGGCGGCGGCCCTCCCAGAGGCAGGTGAAGCGATTCAGGCGGCGGTGGCCTATTCTAGATTGAGGGTTCTGATGGTGGGTGAGGCGTGCCGGGAGTGGTATCTTGGCGAGAGGGTGACTAGGCAGTCTCTCGCTGCCCCAAACTTTTATGTGCCGTGGGTCCCTCCAGCTACTATGAGGAGCACAGAGACCCTGGATCATGATGACCTGGTGGCTGCTTTAGACGGGGAGAACATTGCAAATCTTCTGGACGGCCCAGACGGTTATGCGGCTTTTAGGTTGAATTCTCTTATGCACAACTTTCCTCTTATGGATGTCGTCCAGGTAACAAACCTTATTCACATATGTATACTTCTTTTATTTCTGCTTTCTATTCCTTTTCAATCTTTTAAGTCAAAAACTCTTATTTGTAGCCTATTCCTGGGGTCGCTGACCCCAGCCCTTCCGCAGTGGAATTGGAGCGTTCCCATGGTCGACATGGGTCAAGAGACCATGTATCAGTTGACCCCTTATACTCAAAATGTTCCGACTATCCCTCTTCAATATGATACAGTCCCTCGGGATTATGCTGAAGAGGGTCTGTCTTATGCGCACACCGTCCAGCACTGGATTCATGGACGTGAATGGAGGGTAGATTCCTCTTTTGTTTTTGAACAATCACCATTATTATTATTTATTTTCAAAAAAAGGAATTCAAATGATCACTTTTATTTTCTCCTTTCTCAGGCGGACGGAGCGAGGACCAATGCCGATCTTCAGGCTAGAGCTATGGTACTCCCTTTCTTCTTTCCCCTTTTTTTCCTTAATTCCATTACTTATTTCACTCATTCTTTCTTACAGGAAGCTGAGATGGCAGCTTTGAGGAGACAAATTTAGGAGTTCCAATTGAGCCAAGGCGGCGGCTATCAGGGAGGTGCTGGTGGTAGTGGCCAAGGCGGCGGCTACCAAGGAGGTGATGGAGATGGGGGAGATGGAGGTGATGGCGGAGATGGAGGCGATGGCGGAGCTGGGAGAGGTCAAACAGCTCAGCAAACGCCCAGAAGGAATCCTCGTCGCCGACGAGGGTAGCTTGTCTCTCATGCTTCTTATTTCAAAATGTCCCTACGAGGACGAAAACTTTGAATTTTCTCTTAACGGATAGATGACATTCATGCATGGTGGCCTGCGAGCCAATTTTGAATTTGTTTATATTCATGCTTGGTCGTTTCCCTAGTTTAGCTTTAAACCTTATTCCTTTAGAATATGAATGCCTTTTCTTGATTTTATTTGGTAAATGGTGCAAAACAATTGATGCTGGGATGATGATTGGTGAAAATTTGTTCAAATTTTATGCAGGTTCGGGCTGATTATGGTTACAAACTGACCCATGAGCCTTTTTAACCTGGGCCGGCACTCAGTGAGGCTGGGCGGCACTCAGTGAATGCCGTGCGGCATTCTGAGATTGCCGGCCGGCACTCAGTGAGTGCCGCTACTTTACATCGAGTGCCGGTCCGGTCCCTTTTTCTATATAAGCTGCCATTTATCACCTTTTTTAGTTTTATTCGAGATTTCTAGAGCCCTTTGCCTTCTTTGCACTCAAACTTTTCTTTCCATATTCTTCACCTTCCCTCATGGCCCTCATTAGTTCTGATACTCTATCCATGGATGGATTCCCTCTCCGGTATCGATCGACTCAATTTCGAGTCTCACAGACTGACTGATCTTTTCGCATTTCGCCATATGGCTCTAGACGAGGACTTGCTTCGAGCAGCTATCATGTGTTGGGACCCTTCTCTTCACGTCTTTCGGTTTGGTCACGAGGAGGTCTGTCCTCTCTTTGAGGAGTTTAGCGCCATCCTTTATACTGATCCGTACGCCGATTTGGTCATTCCACAGATTCAGGCGGGATATATCCAGGATTTATCGGCCCTTCTTGGCATTTCTCGGGGCGTGGCCGGCTCCTTTGTTCATGACCGTCACATTGATTTTGACCGCCTATCCTCCACTTATGCACCCATTGGCGATCCTGACGATAGGAAGTATCAGGTCATCAGGCGAAACGCCCTCTCTTTGGCGATGCTTTCATACTTCTTATTTCAGTCCTCCACTGATACCCTGATTCCGGTCGTATGTGGCCTCCGAGAGATGCGGAGTACCGTTATGCTCGTTCTGGGGGAGACTTTGCTAGGCCTGGATCATGCACATACCGCGGGATCGCTGCTGCTTTCGGGGTCACCCCACGTTTTACAGATTTGGCTCTTCGAGCGCTTGGGCTTCTTTGCTCACCTTCCCCTCGGGAGGCTGCTCCCTTATGATCGCATGGGTGTCCATTACCCCTCCCGCACAGTTACTAGCTGGCTTGCTTGGTTTCGAGGCTTGAGTTACGAGGACATCTGCTGGATATGCCCCCGATGGTCTTATTGCTCTGTCGCGGTACGACTTCCTGGGTGCCCCGGGATTTGGTTGACTGGTCTGCGAGTTACCACCTTTTACATTCCCAGCCGGGTAGCCCGCCAGTTCGGCTTGCTCCAGGATGTCCCCGATGTTATTACTGCTGATTTCTCGAGGAGCTCTGTTCTACGTCCTTCGACCGTGAGGATATTCGCAGAGGCTTGGCATGATAGGGTATCAGCTCCCTTTCGGAGAATTCCCGCTTCAGTTGTCCTGACCGCAGAGTATTTGCTTGAGATTCAGTCTCTGGTCAGGGGGTAGCTTCCAGATAGACAAAGTAAAAAAAAAAGAACGAAGCAAGATTTTAAAAGTTTTGACAAATTCTGCTTAACTTTTGCTCGGTTTATTTTCTGTGACGCATTTTTTTTTTTTTATTTAAAAAATGCCCTGATCATGAAGAATCAAAGTTAGCACTTCTTTCATTTCTTTGGGTTATGAACAGTTTTCCCTCAATGTCTCCTTCAGCTTTTATTACTCTTTCATGAATCTTGCTTAGTTTTAATCCCTCTATATAATGAATTCTTGCTTGTTTCGACATGATGCACATTTTGATAGCCAGTAGATCCAGAAATGGGTTTAAGCTTTGTCTGGGTTCATCGGTTCTAGCAAACGAAGTTTGTCCCTGGTTTTGGGATTTAGATGTGGTTCTCGGGCAAACGTAAGTTTGCCCCTAGTTTGGTATGGTGAAAGATTGGGACTCTTGGGCTTTAGACCGAGGGCCTTGTGGGCCCGCCTACTTATCCCCGAACGGGTATCAGGTCCGTAGTAGTTCAGCTAAGGCTAGAAGGAACACTCATACATCTTGTATTTTGTGACCGAACCGAGCAGATTGCCTACGTATCCCCTACCAGGAATCAGGTCAAGCGTAGTTCCTCGATTCTGGAGGTTTTGAAAGGCAAGGTTTTAAGCAAAGTATTTTTTGAGGCGATCGAGGTTGATTGGTTGTTTAAACTCAACTCCATCTAGGTCCATGAGATAGGCAGCTCCCCCAGAGAGGAGTGTCTTGATGATATATGGTCCGACCCAGTTGGGTTTGAATTTTTCTCGTGGGTCATAAACAGGCGCTTTAAGTTCTTTGAGGACCAGGTCGCCCTCAGCAAGCTTCCTTGGGCGAACCTTTTTGTTGAAAGCACGAGCTATCCTTTTCTGATATCCCCGAGTATGGTTTACAGCAGCCAACCTTTTTTCATCAAATAACATCAATTCCTCATATCTCCCCCGCAACCATTCTAGTTCAGTTACTTCGCATTCTGCCAGAACTCTTAGAGATGGTATTTCGACTTCCACTGGTAAAACAGCCTCCATCCCGTAGACCAATGAGTATGGTGTAGCCCCGGTCGAGGTTCTTACGGAAGTTCGATATCCCCACAAAGCGAAAGGTAATTTTTCATGCCAATCTCTATATGTATCCGTCATTTTCCCCAGAATGGCTTTTACATTTTTGTTTGCTGCCTCTACTGCTCCATTCGTTTGTGGTCTGTATGGTGAGGACTGGTGGTGTGTGATCCTATACTTCTCTAGGAATGGGATAACCTCTCCCTGAAAATGACTCCCGTGGTCAGAAATAAGCTCATTTGGTACCCCATATCTGCAGATTATATTCTTCTGGATAAAATTCACCACATCTTTTGCCTTCACAGTTGCGTATGATACCGCTTCTACCCATTTGGTAAAATAGTCTATCGCCACAATTATGTACCGATGCCCATTCGAAGCTTTCGGAATTACTTCTCCGATGATATCAATACCCCATACAGAGAACGGCCAAGGGGTGGTCATGCTGTAGAGCTGGGAAGGCGGGGTATGCATTAAATTTGCATGAACCTGACATTTATGGCATCTCCTAACATACTCACAGCAATCCTTATCTAAAGTCGTCCAATAGTATCCCTGCCGAATTATCTTTTTGGCCAACATGTGTCCGCTCATGTGGGGCCCACAGACTCTTTCATGTACTTCTTCCATCATTTTCCTCGCTTCCCTTCCATATAGACATTCTAAATTATAACCGGTATAGGACTTCTTCCACAACTTCCCCGCATAGATTACAAATTGAGCCGAAAATTTACGAATTGCTTTCCTATCTTTCTCTGAAGCTCCTCCGGGATACTCTCCTTTCTCAACAAAGTTCCAAACATCTATATACCACGGTGTCTCATCCTCTCTCTCTTCTCCAATGGCGGCGATGGTTTCATACGAAGGTCGGGTTCTCTCTTCTATAGACAAGGGAATCATGGAGACTCCTATAGGAATTTGGATCATTGAGGCTAAGGTTGCTAAGGAATCTGCCAATTGGTTCTCCTCACGGGGAAGGTAATAGAACGAAATTCTTTTGAATTGCACCTTCAGGCTCTCTAGGTATTCATGGTAAGGTCTCAATTTCTCATGCTTTATCCTCCAGTCTCCCTTACTTGTGATATTATCAGATTAGAGTCCCCGAAAACATCAATCTTTTCCACTCCCAAAGCCAAGGCTGCTTCTATCCCAATTATACAGGCTTCATACTCCGCCGTGTTATTAGTCGAATTATACTTGAGCTTAATGGCCAACGGAGTGGGGGCCCCGCTAGGTGATATGAGGATAATCCCTACCCCGTATCCTATTTGATTAGCTGCTCCATCGAAGTACATTTTCCAAAGGTTCTCTTTTACTTCCATTACTTCTTCATCCGGAAACTTAAATTCCCCCCTCTCTTCGGATTCTATGGCGAGGTCAGCTAAATATTCGGCGACAGCTCTCCCCTTGACAGATTTGGAAGTGACATATCTAATATCGAATTCAGCCAGCATCATGGTCCAACGGGATATCCTACTGGTCAGGGCAGGTTTTTCAAAAAGGTATTTGAGTGGGTCCACTCGGGATATCAGGGTGATAGGGAAGGCTAGCATGTAATGCCTAAGGTGACGAGTACACCAAACTAGGGCCCAACAGGCTTTCTCCAACGGTGAATAGTTCAACTCATACCCAGTCATCCTCTTACTCAGGTAGTATATGGCTTTTTCCACACGCCCCTCTTCTTCTTCTTGGGCCAGCATACACCCCATTGAGTTCTCGGTTACGGATAGGTATAGCAATAAAGGTTTCCCAGGCTTAGGAGGTGATAGGACAGGTGGGTTTTGAAGGTAGGTTTTGATCTTTTCAAAGTCTTTTTGGCACTGGTTATCCCATTCGAACTTTTCTCTCTTCCTCAATAATTTGAACAACGGGTCACAGGTCATGGTGAGTTTGGATATGAAGCGGCTGATGAACTGTATTCTTCCTAAGAATCCTCTCTACTCCTTTTCATTCTTAGGTGGCAGCATTTCGGTTATAGCTTGGATTTTGGTGGGATCTACCTCAATTCCTCTCTGGGTGATCAGAAACCCTAGTAGTTTCCCAGTGGTGACCCCAAAGGTGCATTTTTGCGGATTTAGCCTCATTCCAAACTTTCTTAGCCTTTCAAAAAATTTTCTTAATGCCTCCAAATGCCCTCCTCTTTCCTTAGACTTTACTATCATGTCATCCACATATACTTCTACTTCTTTATGAATATACTTCTACTTCTTTATGAATCATATCATGTAATAATGTGGTGGCAGCTCTCTGGTAGGTTGCACCTGCATTCTTAAGTCCAAATGGCATAACTCTATAATAGTAAGTCCCCCAAGGTGTGATGAAAGTTGTTTTCTCTCTATCCTTCGGTGCCATTAAGATCTGGTTGTACCCTGAAAACCCATCCATGAAAGACAGAAGTTCATGCCCTGCGGTATTATCTACTAATACGTCAATGTGGGGTAAAGGGAAATCGTCTTTAGGGCTAGCTTTGTTCAAATCTCGGAAATCTACACAAACCCTAACACGACCATCCTTTTTAGGAACCGGTACAATATTGGCGACCCAATCAGGATACTTGGTGACAATCAAGAATCCAGCTCTCAATTGCTTTTCAACCTCCTCTTTCACTTTAAGCGCCCATTCAGGCCTCATTCGCCTCAATTTTTGTTTCACGGGTTTTGAATTTGGGAAAAGGGGAATATGGTGTTGGATTATTTCTGGATCAATTCCTGGCATATCATCATAGGACCATGCAAAGACATCTTTGAATTCTTTTAATAGATTGATTAATTCTTCGCTTTCCTCATTGTTAAGTGTGGAGCCAATAGAAACATTTTGTGGATTACCTTCATTTCCCAGATTAATGGTTAAAGTGCTTTCCATGATTTTGCATGCAGGTTCATTTTCTTTTTCAATTAATTTTTGCAATTCATGAGGTATTTCATCATTTTCATCACATGCATCACAGTTATTATTATGCGCAGTCAAGTAAGCAGAATTAGTCACATTCTCATTAACTTTCTTGGGATCAATTACAACAGACGTAGAAATGGAAAGACGCCTCATTTGGGCCAATACAGACTCTGGGTGAGGGGGGTACCTATCACTAGACTCGAAGACCCACTCTTTCTTGCTTTCCCCTCCTATATTAGCGATGAAATGATCTTCCCATTCCTCTTCCTGAGTTATCTCCTCTATTTCCACTTCCTCTGGTTTCCCTTTATATTCTGGTTTTTCCCTTTCTTTATTCTCCTTGCTGTCTTTTTCATCCCGGCTTTTCTTACCTTCATTCTTAGTTTCTGCAGAGTTCCCCTTTTCAGTTCCCCCACTCCTTTCTTCTAGCAGGTTCTTCATTGCCGAACCGTCCAAAGTACACACCCAGTCTTGAATAATGGCAGTTTTTGCAGGCTGTTAAAGATAAGGGTCCTCTTAATCAGAGTAGTCATCCGCAAAGAAGATCTCGAATCCCGGCTTCATACACTTCGCTGCTTCATCCAACCATGGCTCTGGAAAACCACAAAACGGAAAATCTTCCCCCTGCTTGACGAAGTATCTATTAAGAGTTTTCAGGTATGGTTCCATCGGTGCATCCGTTGCTTTCTTCTTCTTCTTCTTCTTCGACCCTTCCTCGGTTGGCGAGTATCCTAGCCCATGGGTGTGGGTTTGTGTAACGATATTCGGGAATTCCGACAACCCTTGGTGTTTCTTACCTAAACCCATCCCTGGGAAGAACCCCATTTTCCTCATGATCCCGGCCACCAATGGACTGGCGTATTGATCAAAATACAGTGGTAAAAACTCCTTCGGCTTCCCCTCTTCTATGACGTTAATGAACTCAAACCCACCCAAACTTGTTTCTCCTTCTTGTATCTGTACTTCTAAAATCGGAGCACTTGATGAGGCCCCGGACACATTTATCCAGCTATCCCCCAGAAGATCGCATACCTTGTTTTTCCAAATGTACTTAACTTTCTGATGGATGGTTGATGGAATGGCACCCAAACTATCAAGCCACGGCCTTCCCAAAAGCAGGTTAAATGATGCAGGAATGTCAATGATTTGGAATTCTGTTTCCCTTTCACCAGTCCCGACAGAGAGATTCAGAAAGATGATCCCCATCATTGCCCGTAGAGTATTATCATAAGCCCTCACCCTTTGTTCCGATGGTATAAATGTAGATTCATCGAGCCCCATCCTTTTAGCTGTTCGAAAAGGGCATACATTTAATGCAGACCCGTTGTCGACGAGGCAAGCAGGTAGAGAATTTCCTAGACACTCAACGGTGATGTGCAACGGCTTATTGAAAACAGATCCCCCGGGAGGTAAGTCGGCTTCAGAGAATGATATAGCAAGGGTTGGAATTCTGCCAATCATGCCGACGAGATCTTCCGGAGTAACATCGATGGAGACATCCGACTGATTGAGAGCGTCAAGGACTGCTTGCCTATGACGCTTGGAAGCGATTAACAACCCCCAAATAGTGATATTTGCCTGCGTCTTCTTCATCTGTCTTAAGACTCTGTCCTCCTCTTCTTCCTCATTCAGTTTACTTTTTCCTTTATTCATTTCTTGTTCCGGGTGATCCTCCTCAAGTTCGTGTGGTTTAAAATGCCTCCCCGATCGTGTGAGGTGACTAATACCTTCTTTGACCCAAAGTCCATCCTGTGCTTCAACAATTTTCAAACCTTCCTCCTCACTTTCATACCAAAGGTCCTCCTTAACTTTATTAGGATCCTGAATATCGTCCCCTTTGTACCAAAGTGAATTGTCAGCTTCAGGTGCCCACCAATCTGCGTCAACAGTCCCTTCTATTTCCTTCCCTTTGCCTTCATCTACCAACCCTTTTAGAGTGCAGATTTGCGAATCCTCCAACATCTGATAAGCCTTTCTTGGTCTTCCCAACTTAGTGATCAATGCTGACGGATCAAAAGAGTTCTCCCCATTTCCCAAGTAGTAAATTCTGGGTGGTGGCACGGCATGATGTTCTGGTAGCGGATTTCTGGTAACGTTTGGCGGGTTGGTGGGTGGTTCAGATATTATTTTCTTGTCAATCAAATCTTGAATCTCATGCCTTAGTCTTAAACACCGATCAGTTGAGTGCCCCTGCTCCTGATGGAATTTGCAATATAAATCAGATTTGAAATTTGGAGGTGGTGGATTTGGTCTGGGTCGCGGCTCCAGTAAGCGAAGGTGTCCTTTTGCCACCAGCCTATCGAGAGCCGTGGATAAGGATACTCCCAACTCTGAAAATCTCCTTAAAGGCTTATCCCCTCCCCTCTTTGGGTAATTTCTGGTTATATCAAACTTTTTCTCGGGTTCGCTCAGTGCGTTCACATCCGTAGATCCAGAATGACCCCCCGAATGCCCTCCTCCTGTTCCATAGTTCGGCCGTCTGTACCTGTTTACTGGCTCCTCTTTTTTGATGACCCCTTCCTGTATCGCATCTTCGATTCTGGTTCCTACATCGAACACCTCGGTGAAGGTATTGAGGGATTGGAACCTCATCTTCTCCTGATAGACGGGTTGGAGGTTCTTCATCAGCATTCAGATTTGCTCTTTTTCAGTCGGCCTTTGTATCATCTTAGCAGCCTTTCCCCTCCATTGGCTCAGAAATTCAGCGAAAGATTCTTTGTTCCCTTGTCGGGTAGTCTCCAAATCCCTGATAGTAACATCCAAATCTTGGCTGTATTCATATTGGGCCATGAACGCTTTTACCACTTCTTCCCAATTTCTAGTCTTCCCTGGTTCTAGAGTGAGATACCAAGACAAAGCAGCCCCAGTTAACGTCTGTTGAAACAAGACTGCCATCATGACCGTGCTTAGACCGCTAGGCTGAAATGCCCCTATACACATTCTAATGTGGCTACGAGGGTTCCCTGTTCCATCAAACTTATCAAATACAGGCATTTTGAATCCTGCGGGCAATACCTCACAAACCCCCTCATACAACCCTTCTAATTCCAACAAATAGGTGTCAACTCTGATCGGGAGAGAACAAATTCCAATTATAAGCCCTAACTCACATTTGTTAGTCGTTTTTATCTTGTTTTTATGTAATTTTACTCTATTTTCTATTTTCTAGCAGGTTTTAGAAGAAAACAGGTATATGAGGTTAAAGAAGGTGAAAAAGCAGGAAGAAAGAAGTTGAAAAAGACACTTCGCGCGAGCGACCCGCGCCCGCGAAAAACCAGAAATCGCTCGCGCGATCCGCTCGCGCGAGAACCCCAGAATCGCTCGCGCGATCCGCGCGCGCGAGGTCCCCAATGTCGCGCTCGCGCGACCCGCTCGCGCGATATGTGTAAAAATGAAAGTTGCGTATTTCAGTGTTCTAAAGAGTCCTGTGCAGACGAAATTACCTGAAGACGTCCAGATTGGAATTAACTGCTGTTTCAGTGCAATACGAATTGTAGGAGACTTCTAAAAACCTTTGTAAACTATATATATCTAGTTTTTATGATTTTTAGGGGTTACACACCTTGAGAGCAATTCATCAATACATACATTCAGCACTTTTTGAAGGCAAGAGGAAGGTTTCTAATGGCTTACATCAACTACATCTTCATGCTTTCACCTACTATGAGCAACTAAACTCCTCATCTAGGGTTTCAATGAAACCCTAGCTATGTAAAGGGGGATTCTACTCTTCTTTATTTTAAGTTTTTATGTTTATGGATAGTGATTGTATGTTGGTGGATTTTATATAATCAGATTTTAATGTTAATAATCAAGAGTACTTTGGATCTATTCTTGTCTTAGATTTTTCCTTATACTTATTGAACTCAATAGTCCTTGATTTCTGTGATTGATAGGAGTATTTACATACAATGGGGCTTATGTGATTGTGATGTTTACTTCTTTTATAATCCATGCTTAGGAAAGATGAGTTATGCTACACCCTAGTTATAGGTAGATGATTCATGTGAACCGTAGATGGATTATGTTTAGATTAAACTAACGATATCTTCTTGACGATACTATTGGGCTTGTAGCTACAATAGATCATAACTATCCAAAACATAGAACTTAGAATAAGAGGTTTAGACCCTCAATGCATAGTTAGTGGTGGATTTGTAATCCTAGGTTCCATCTCCATACATTTACATCAATTTCCAATTTTGCATTCAAGTTTACTTAGATTTAATTTTAGATCTTATTTACATAAATTCATAGTTTAATTCATAGTTTAAAATAGTAGTGATAATCAAAACCTAAATTACATCAACTTCCAATTTTCTTATAACTATATAGATTAGATCTTAGTAATTAAAGGATTAAAAGTTAACAATCTCTGTGGGTTCGACCTTTACTTTCCACACTACAAATCTTTTGAAAGTAAAGCATAAATAAGCACACTTTTATATCTTGATTTTGACGAGATCAATTTTTGGCGCCGTTGCCGGGGATTGAAATAACTTTTGCCGTTAATTATTAGAATCATAATTTACTTAGTTAAGTAAATATTAGTTTCCATTTTATTTTCTTTGGTTTTCGTTTTACTTTTGAGTCGCTAAATTTATCCTTGTCCTGCAGTTCACCAGTCATCAAGATCTAGTACGTTCGAGTGGAGCAGCTGTGCACGCCAACGGAGCTTACGCGAACCTGAAAAGAAAATTGCAATAAAAATCAAAAACAAGTAAATTCGCTAAGTTCTTAAATTTCGCATCAACCACTGTAAGTCAGGGCGCTGTGACGCATTACTTGCATTAGGGTAGGTGTGGAGTGAGCACTGCATTAGCTAGGAAACCCGGGGCGCTGGGCTTGACGCGGCCATTGCATTACAGGATAAATTCATGCATCATATTAGTCTTGTGTGCTTGCATGCTTGGTTATTCGTGTAGCTATTCTTGTTTTCTTTTATTGAGTCAACCCTTAGTGTATGTTTGGTACTCGTTCAACTAATCCTAAATTAAATCCGCTTAATCTTGAACTTGAACGTACACTTAGAGGCCTTAAGTCATCAACCCAAGCTGCGAGAGCTCGGTTGATGTTAGACGACGAGTCCACTCCAGAACCGTCATCTTCATTTGAATTAGAAATCCGTAGTACGCGTAATCGCTTAAGAAAAACTAAAACAATAAAAATCGAACCTATTCCGATGGCCGATTTTGGACAAAACCGGAATAATGGGAACAATCAGAATGAGGGGGATAATCTTAACATACCCCCACCACCGCCATTAAAGGACTATTTCACTCCTACGGCCTATACACCACCATCGTGTATTGCATTGCCGGAAGTGACAGCAGCTCATTTTGAAATTAAATCCTCAACTATTGCGCTCCTGCCGTCATTTCACGGGCGTGTTAAGGAAGACCCTTATAATCACCTAGGCGAATTTCAGGGTATTTGTGCGACTTTAAAGATTCAGAACTTAACAGATGATGAATTGAAAATGCGCCTGTTTCCGTTCTCACTTAAAGATAAAGCAAAGTATTGGCTCCAATCGTTGGAGCCAAATTCAATAAGAACATGGGATGAGTTGCAAACTGCGTTCCTACAAAAGTTTTTCCCCATAACTAGAACAAATCAGATTAGAAAATCAATAACTAATTTTACAATGCAAGATGGGGAGACACTTTACGATACTTGGGAACAATTTAAAGAACTCCTACGTTCTTGCCCTCATCACCAGATACCTAAATGGCAGCTGGTGCAAGTTTTTTATGAAGGATTAATTCCTGCTGTTCGAAATACCGTCGATGCTATTTGTGCGGGGACGTTCCTCCACAAAAGTGCCGATGAGGCATGGAAGATATTTGAAACATTAAGTGAAAACTCGATGCATCAAGCGGTATCCGTACGCCCTGAGGGACACATTTTACCTAATCCAAAGAGAGAGGCGAAAGTTGAGTCTAATCAGTCATATGAAATTCAAGAACTCAATAGAAAAATGGACCAACTTATGATGATGGGCCGTATGCAAGGCCCACCTCCTTCTACTGAAGTATGCCAGTTATGCTCAGATTCGTCGCATTCAACTTTGGCATGCCCGTCCGCATCCCAGTTCCCAGAATTTGTAGAACAGCATATAAATGCAGTTCAACAGTTCCAACGACCTAATTATAACCCAACGGGTTATAAACCAAATACGACCTGGGGACCTCATCCGAACCTTTCTTGGAACTCCAATAGTGAGAAACCGTACTCGAAACCCGATACTACTAATTTCCCTAATGCGTATAAACCACAGTCTAATCAGTATCAGCCGCCTCCGAATCAACAAAGTCAATACCAACAGCCTCCCTTCCGTGCTAATCCTCCTAGGGATAAAACCTTCGAAGAGAGCGTGTTGGCATCACTAAAAACTTTAGAGGCCCAATCACAATCGCAGTCTCAACTTGTAAATTCCCATACTCAATCTATAGCGAAATTAGAGTCCCAAATGGGACAATTAGCTAATACATTGAATCGACATAATGAGGGAAAATTACCAAGTCAACCTGTTCAAAATCCTAAAGGTCAGTATGAGGTGAGTTCGGCGAGTGATCAAGTTAACGCTGTCTCAACAAGGACCACTGAACGTCCTGAGGAGGTCGTACCTCCTCCCGAGGCGAGAAAAGATAAAGGTAAAGAAAAGGATGAAAAGGAAGAGAATTCTAATCCAATTTCAAAAGATGCTAATCCTTTGATACCAAATAAACCATCTAAAGCAGTAAACCCTTCCGATTATGTGCCTAGGATGCCATTTCCACCAAGTGGGGAGGCCCCAGCCCACTTCGCTAAAAAGAGCACGAAACCGGAAGATATACTTGAAATATTTAAAGAAGTCAAAATCAATATCCCCCTACTAGAGGCGATTAAACAGATACCCCCGTATGCTAAGTTCTTAAAGGATCTATGCACTCAGAAAAGGAAATCCAGAAACCGTCTATCTAAGAAAGTGTTCCTAACAGAAAAGGTTAGTTCCCTATTCACCACTAACACTCTTAAATATAAAGACCCAGGTACTCCAACCATAGCTTGTCACATAGGTGATAAATACATCCACCGGGCTCTTCTTGATTTAGGTGCAAGTGTGAATTTGATACCCTATTCAGTTTATGAACATTTGGGTTTAGGAGAACTGAAACCGACTGCGGCCACCTTACAATTAGCCGATAGGTCAATTAAAGTTCCACGGGGGGTAGTAGAGGATGTATTGGTAAAAGTTGATAAATGCTATTATCCGGTCGATTTTATCGTACTAGACACCGAACCCGTCCTAGATGCGAGTAAACAAGTTCCAGTCATACTAGGACGTCCTTTCCTAGCTACGGCTAATTCAATTATTAATTGTAGGACTGGTGTGATGGATATAACTTTTGGTAACATGACCGTGCGTCTTAACGTCTTTAATGCATCTAATCAACCATATAGAGATGATGAAGAGGTTGATTGCTATGCCATAGACTTAATAGACGAATTAGTCGAAGAGGCAGCGCCTTTTATGTTGACTAAGGAAGCGTTGGAAGCATGCTTGTCACATTTCAATTTTAATGATTTCAACATTGACACAAATATTGAAGATGTAAACACTCTATTGGAATCAGCAAACACAACCAATGCACTTCCATGGAAACCTAAAATAGAAGCTTTACCGCCTCTTGCACATGAACCGGCCTTACCATCCATTCAGTGTTCTCCAACACTCGAACTTAAGCCGTTGCCGGATTCTTTAAAATATGCATTCTTAGGGAATAACGCAACCCTTCCTGTTATAATAGCGTCAAATTTAACTGAAAATCAGGAAGTACAACTAATAAAGGTTCTAGGAGATCATAAAAAGGCGATTGGATGGACGGTCGCTGATCTAAAAGGAATTGACCCGTCAGTTTGCATGCATAAAATAAATTTAGAAGAAAACGCTAAACCATCTAGGGAAATGCAACGACGTCTCAACCCTAATATGAAAGAAGTGGTTATGAAGGAAGTGATAAAACTCTTAGATGCCGGTATTATATACCCGATCTCCGATAGTAATTGGGTCAGCCCAACTCAGGTTGTCCCAAAGAAATCAGGTATTACGGTTGTACCCAACGAAAAAGGAATCCTTATACCAACCCGTCAAACTACCGGTTGGCGGGTTTGCATTGACTATAGAAAACTTAACACGATGACTCGTAAGGATCACTTCCCCCTTCCATTTATTGATCAAATCCTTGAACGTCTGTCCGGTCAGAGCTATTATTGTTTCTTAGATGGATACTCTGGTTACAACCAGGTGCCCGTTTACCCCGATGACCAAGAAAAGACAACGTTCACCTGTCCTTTTGGAACCTTTGCTTACAGACGTATGCCGTTTGGCTTGTGCAATGCACCGGCAACTTTTCAACGATGTATGATGGCAATCTTCTCGGACATGGTAGAAAAATTTCTCGAGGTATTTATGGACGATTTCTCCGTTTTCGGACCTACATTCGATGAATGCCTCCAAAATCTGACAAAAGTCCTCGCCCGGTGCGAGGAAGCAAATTTGGTATTAAGTTGGGAGAAGAGTCATTTCATGGTTCAAGAGGGAATAGTCTTGGGTCACGTTGTTTCCAAGAGAGGTATAGAGGTTGATAAAGCGAAAGTAGAGTTAATAGACAAACTTCCACCGCCTTCATCCATTCGTCAGATCCGTTCCTTTCTAGGTCATGCGGGTTTTTATAGGCGATTTATCAAAGACTTTAGTAAAATTTCACGCCCCTTATGCAACCTGCTTGCCAAGGATGTTCCTTTTGTCTTTGACAATGATTGCCTGAAAGCTTTTGAAACGTTGCGTACCTCACTATCCACGGCTCCGGTAATCCAGTCCCCTGATTGGTCATTACCATTTGAATTGATGTGCGATGCTTCCGATTATGCCGTGGGTGCGGTATTAGGACAAAAGTGAATAAAATTCCTCATGTGATCTATTATGCAAGTAAAACACTAAATGATGCGCAATTGAACTACACAACAACTGAAAAAGAATTACTTGCGGTTGTGTTTGCCCTCGACAAATTCCGTTCTTATTTATTGGGTTCAAAAGTCATCGTTTATACTGATCATGCAGCATTGCGTCATTTGCTAAATAAGAAAGAAACGAAACCTAGGTTAATCCGATGGATTTTACTCCTGCAAGAGTTTAACTATGAAATACGGGATAAAAAGGGTTCTGAAAACGTTGTAGCTGACCACTTGTCACGAATTCTTATAGAATCAAACGATATTACCGCTCTAAAGGATTCATTTCCAGACGAGCAATTATTCGCGTTATCTACCGTAAATCGTCCGTGGTTCAGTGACATTGTTAATTTCTTAGCTACGGGACATATCCCGAGCAAATGGTCTCGTTTAGATAAAGATCGATTCTTCTCTCAAGTTAAACATTACTATTGGGACGACCCACTGTTGTTTAAACACTGTTCTGATCAAATTATACGACGTTGTGTTCCGGAAAGTGAATTCAAATCCATATTAAATTTTTGTCATTCTCTGGAATGCGGAGGTCACTTTGGTGGCCGTCGTACGGCCGCTAAAGTCCTCCAAAGTGGGTTATATTGGCCAACATTGTTTAAAGACGCACATGAATTCTGTCAGAACTGCGTACGTTGCCAACAAACAGGGAACATGTCACATCGTGATGCGATGCCCATGACCCCAATCCTCATCATAGAAATATTTGACGTTTGGGGCATCGACTTTATGGGTCCGTTCCCGTCGTCTTGTGGTTTCGAATACATTTTAGTCGCGGTCGACTATGTTTCTAAGTGGGTGGAGGCAGTAGCGACAAGAACCAACGACCATAAAGTCGTGGTTTCTTTTATTAAAGATAATATATTTTGTCGATTCGGCACGCCGCGAGCGATTATAAGCGACGGGGGTAAACACTTCTGTAATCGTTACTTCGAAGCCCTAGTCCGCAAATATTCTGTCACCCACAAAGTAGGAACCGCATACCATCCACAAACCCAAGGCCAAGTTGAAGTGTCTAATAGGGAGGTCAAAAGTATATTAGAAAAAACGGTACGTCCAGACCGTAAAGATTGGTCACAACGAGTGACCGATGCGCTTTGGGCTTATCGTACAGCGTTTAAAACTCCTATTGGGATGTCTCCTTACCGATTGGTGTTTGGAAAAGCGTGCCACTTACCAGTAGAACTCGAACATCGATCATATTGGGCCGTGAAAACTTTTAACCAAGATATAAAAGCGGCAGGATGTCATCGTAAACTTCAATTGCAAGAGCTTGAAGAATTGAGAAACGAGGCGTACGAGAATTCAAGAATCTATAAAGAACGATCTAAAGCTTTTCACGATAAAATGATTTTAAGAAAGAATTTTGAGGTCGGGCAACGCGTCTGGTTGTTCAATTCGAAATTACGACTATTCCCGGGAAAGCTACGGTCCCGGTGGGACGGTCCGTTTACTATAACGCAAGTGTTTCCGCATGGAGCGATCGAAATCCAAGATATGAACGGTGGAACACCGTTTAAAGTAAATGGTCAACGGCTTAAGCCGTATCGAACGGAGGAGGCAGATGAGAGAGAAATTGAGTCGATAGACCTGGTAGATCCGGTCTATCGCGATTGAGCGCATGCATCGGTCGAGCTAGCGACGTAAAATTTAGCGCTTCTTGGGAGGCAACCCAAGCATTAGTGAGAATTTTCTTTAATTTTGTATTCTATTTAGCTGTTTTTGGCCAATGTCTGAGTTTGTAAACATCTAAAAGATGAAATTTTGAATTATAGAACATTGTCACAAGAAACCAGAACAGAAAAATGAAAAATTGCCATCTCGCGCGCGCGGCCCGCTCGCGCGAGAGCTCGCTCGCGCGGCCCGCTCGCGCGAGATATCCCCTTGGTTAAAATTTTTTTTAGTCTAAAAAGGGACCCTCAGTGTTTTCTCGCGCCAGGGATCGCGCGAGCGAGACCCTCGCTAGAGCGGCCCGCTCGAGCGAATGTGAGACTTAGAGAAATTCTTCAAAACATAAAAAAGAAGCCTCAGTTTTTCCTCGGGGAGGAACTCGCGCGCGCGAGGCTCGCTCGCGCGGTTCGCTCGCGCGAGCTTCCCCTCCCTTTAAATAGAGGGCTATGCCCTAATTTTTTTCAGAATTCCTTCCCCCTCTCTCTCTCTGCGTTTCTCTCTTCTCTCTCTCGTGATCTCTCTCTCTTCCCCTCACCACACCACCACACCCACTTCCACCACCGATTATCATCATCACCTCCACAAAACCACCACCCATCATCCACCACAAATCCACCACGAACCACCACCACCACAAATCATCATTCCCCCTTCTTCCACCACCATAACCACCGGACCACAGTCGCCGCCGGCGGATCAACCCAACCTCACGCCGCCGCCGTTCAACCGCCGGATCACCATACGAGCCGCTACTTGCGATCAAAACAAGAAACCCCCTTTCCCCAATCTTGATTCTCGAAATCACAGGTATACACACGCTTCTCTTTACACATACATATATATACACAAACCCTAACCCCTCATAAACATACATTCTGAAATCTGATTAAACTTAGGGTTTGTGTAGTTGGGTTTGTGGGTAATGTGAATTCAACATGTGAATTCATATGAATCCATACACATATGAATGTATATATATGTATATAGCAGTTTTGATATTTATATACACACACCCACACACACAGACACACACCTAATCGCATTTAGGGTTTGAAGTTTGGGGGTTCTTGAAACCCTAAGGCAATCTCATGAATCTTAAATGCAAACCCTCAACTTAGTTCACATACCCTAATTTCTAATGAAATCTGAACATGGATTGTAAATCTTAAACTAATTAAGTTCACATTTGCTAAGCTTGAGTATATTGACAGAGTGACTACCCAAGGGACTTTTGATGACACACAGATTATATTCGTATTAAGGGGTATTGTTTTCTGAATTCAATCACACAGATCTGCATACATAGATTTACGTATACACATCTTTCGACAGGTTGTTCACCGTTAAGTTTCATCGGGGATCAATCGTGGTCTATTTTGATACGTGCAATGTTTGTACTAGGGTTCTCGAAATTAAGGATTGTTAGAGTCCCATAGTAGTTAATTTGTATTTGATCACAAGCAGACCCCTGTGTTCTGTCATCTGTGTTTTGGATTCTTCATGCAACCCCTGTGTTCTGATTTTTGGATTCAGATGTAGATGCGCGCACACATATTCCTAGTCTAGTAATAGACACATATACCTGAAATCCAAATTCTAAGGACAACTTAATTGTAGATTCTAGGGACAGTGATCTTCTGATTCTATGAATATGCCTAATTCAACGTATGATTGTCACCTGACTCTAAATCGTGAAACTAGACTTAACAAAATGCATAACCATATACGAAATTGGCGTTGTTGAGTGCAATTCCAATCAACGTTTTGTCTTACAAACATTGATAGTCTAGGTTTTTCGAAGTTTTGACACAATTTGAATAAGGGACATTCTATGCATAAGTTGAATGAACATTTCAACCGTTATAGTTTCAACTAAAAATGAAAACCTCTGGTTAATTCTAAGCATGTGCATATGTCAACATGGATTGTTGCTGTCATACATGGAATTACAAATCATGTGCTATAATTTGAACTTTATAAAGTAACGGAAATAGTTCGACAAGATAAATCGTGAATTCCACCTAAATACTCAGCGAACATAATACCTCTAGTTCCGTTGTTTGCAGTCACATTCATTACACGTCGGCGCTCGTTATTCTAATCGTTTATGCTAGGAGAGCACTAACAACTTAGCAGTCATTACAATCAAATATGCTCTGGAGCGCTTCTATATTTGAAAGTTCTTTAAATTAATAATTGTAGAAGTCACCACGACTGAGTACACTAACTTGTGACCACTCTACTGTGAATTCCAAATTAATGTGTTGAGCTTATACATTTATTTACAGTATTTATAAAACACGCGGCAAGTACCCCGTGACTTGCCGCAAAGTGTGTGCCCTTGTCGGGACAGTGGGTGGGAAGGGGCTGACTCTTCTCACAGTTGCTGGGTGTTCCCCTGTGAACCCCAATTTCTTTGGAAATGTTGAATATATAATGATTGTGTCCCTTGACGGGATTGTTTTTCTTGCAGGTGACCCATTCCCCCTATCCCTTTTCTTTTTCTTTTTCTGGGCATAGACCAATTTCAAAGCCCGCATTTTCAAATTTTTTCTAAAAAACCCGTACCTTCTCTTTAAAAAATGACCAAAAGAACCGTCCGATCCGCTTCTTCTTCACAACCACCACAGAAAAAAGCTAAAGGAAAAGAAAAACAGACCGACCCTCCACCACCGCCCCCAGACGACCCTAACCCAAACGAATTAGGCCCTAAATACGCCACCCGCGACCTCAACTACGAGGCCGCTATAGATGCTGAATACTTCGCGTCTGACAAAGACACGAAGTGGGGCCATAGTAACCTAGTAGCCCGAAAGCTGGCCCCACAGCTCTATTTTAGAAACCCCGACCTCATCAGTTACCCCCGTATCGTCCGCCTATTCTACCAAAACTTACGCTACCATAAACAATCCCTTAGCCAACACGCCTTTATCTCCACTACTATAGACGGCCACGACATCACCCTAAACCCAGACAACATCGCCGAAATCCTCCAACTCCCCTCCCATTCTTACCAAGTCCCAAAATTGAACGTCCTCAACAAAGCCCACTCCTTCATTCATATCATTCAGGACATGTGTGGCGGCCGCTCTGGTTCGGGCCAATCTATTCGCCGATCGCATATGCCCCGCCAGATGTGGTTCGTCGACCATGTCCTTAAACGAAACCTGTACCCCCTTGGTCACGAGCAAGAACGGACCAAGGCAATCCACCACGCCCTCCATGCCATTTATCGTAGTGATTGGTTCCATCCTGGCCTCGTTATTATGGATGGCATGCGCCATACTTCTCAGGCCATTGATAACGCCATCGACCCTAAGACCCTTTTGCCCTATCCTCGCACCATCACGGCCATTCTTCGGGCTAAGGCCTTTCCTATCCCTGCCGATGAGCCCATTGACGCACATATTCCGGAGTTCGCTTCCGCCGATTGGAAGTTGAGCCTGGATCGTTTAGATTTGGAGGTTAGGAGGGCCCGTGAGGCAGCCCAGGCCCGTCGTGAGCAGGCGGCACAGCGTCCCCCTCCCCCGGAGGATACTCCTTATGCTTGGACATATGGGGACGTCTGTGCTTTCCGTGGAGAGACCCTGCGGCTTCAGTCCTACATGCGCTCATATTTCCAGCTGGCTCATCCGGACCAGCTGGCTGACATTCTAGCCCAGGGCGAGGCTGCATATCAGTCGGCTTTCCCGCGACCAGCACAGCAGGTGGCAGAGGAGGAGCAGGGTGAGGTTCAGGGCGAGGAGGAGGAGACTGGGGAGGCTGGTGATGATGACGATGGGAGTGACGGTGATGGGGATGGTGATGAGACTACTGGCCAGGGGAGTACAGGGCTGGAGTTGATGTTGATTGAGGGGGGTGAGGATTAGTCTAGGTTGGGTTGGGTGATGGGTATTCAGACATTTTTTTTTTCTCTTTTTCTTGTATTTGGATGGGGAGTTGTAGACATTTTCAGACATTCTGGCCTGTATATTAGTTCATTTTGTTACTTTTCCTGTTTATTTAGTCTTTTGTTTATTATTAGGATTTTGCTGTACCCGGCTTCGACCGGCTTAGCTTATTTTTCTCCTGTTTTTCTTTTGCTTTTTCATTTGGGTCTGTAAATAATTTATTTTGCGCTTTTCTTTTCTTTTGTGGTTTGCTATATGTCTGGAACATTATAGTTACTTCACTGATTTGATTATCATGTACTGCTTCTGATGTTTTAATTCATTGCTTATCACAACTTCACAAGCAGTCAGTTAGTAAGTCGTAATTATGCTGAAATGTCCATTAATTATTACGAATTACTAATTAAAAGTAGATATGATCAATATAACTCCACATTAACCTATTCACTACATTGAATCTCAGCGCATGTAACTGCTTAATAATTTAGGTTTATACATTCAAGGGTAGATCATTTTTGGTATATATTAGTTTAATCCTGAATATCACCTATGTTTTTCATGACTAATACCTTACGCTAATTATGCTTCAGTTGTGACGTTTTGTATGTTTCAGGACATAGCACTACTACATAGACATACAGTACCCAAATCCTCGTTTCTCCTTCTTATCTTTTCACTATGGATCATCCTATCTCCCCTCCCACTTCCCCTGATAGGTCTTCTAGCCAGTCGAGTTACTATTCTGACTCCACCTCGTCTTCTGATACTCCTATACTTAGTCCTAGGCTAGCCAAACCTAACGGCCCGGTCGGTCGTCCCGGCTGGTGTTGTCGTCGTCCTCGTAGGCCCATTCTTTGCTATTCTGATTCTTCTGACGAGGATGACATGTTTGGCGATGACCCTACGTCTCTTGATGGCCCTTATGGCGCTCCCCCTACATCCTCCGAGTCGTCTTCGTCTGAATCGGCCGAGTCCTCGACCGATGATGACGATGAGGATGTTGTCTCAGGCATCGCTGCTATTTCTTTATCTGACCCTATTGAGTCTAGTGTGCTTTCACCTGAGGTTTCCTATCCATATAGGAACCTACCTGATTATGTGCCGGACGTTGTTCGACAACGTCCGGGTCACCCTGACTGGTCTCCTGAGGACGTTGCTTCGATATTCGCGCCGTATTCCGGTCCTGAGGATGATAGGGTGGATTTGGGTCCGAGTGTCATTGAGGGGATTGAGGAGGGTCAGAGTCTGGATTTACATGAGGATTTTGATGTGGTAGGACCATCGTTCGACCCTGCGGAGCATCCAGAGTGGGAGCTTGTGGATTGGTACTATCGATCTGCCGTACAGCCTCCGTCAGATATTTTCCGTGGAGTGGACGTCCTGGTGACCTTCTATGCTGACTACATCCATGTCATTGTCATGTTCCCCTCTGCATAGGGACATGCAGTGATTTGGTTTGGGGGGAGAGTACATGGATATTTCATTTTAGTGTTTTTGTTTAGTTTTATTCGTATAGTTTTTGTTTTCGTACTTTTTCGTACTTCAGTTTATTTTTGTTAGTTTCTTTTATTAGTTTTCGTTTATTCGTTGTTTCGTTGATTTGTTAGTTCTTTTAATTCATTGTAAAACATTAGTTCGTTTAATTCATTTGAAAAAAAAAAATAATAAATAATAAAAATACAAATAGAAGTAGTAGTAATAAAAAAAATAAAAATAAACATTGTAGTAGTTCTATAAATAAATAAAATCAGTTTCTTACTATTGTTCAATATTGCATTCCTTTTGATTATAATTAGATTTCGTTGAAACTTTGAGAATTAAGAGAGTATATAATCAGAATGCCTATCGAAGTTATGAGAATACGTCTGGAGAATTGTATATCCTTAGAATCATTGTGTTATATCTTATACTTGCATATCTTGTTGCACTGCACGTAGTTATATGGATACATATTAACCTTGAACTGTAATATAATTGGATTTCTAAATAGTAAAAGTGTGGAGACTAAACCCAGTGAGCTTTAGAGCCTGTTATTCTTTGTGAGGTTTTTTTTTAAATTTATCGAATCTCTTTGACACATCGCGCTATCTCGTTGATTGGTCTCATTATTTCTTCATTTTGATTGAAAGTCGAGTAAGTATTAGAGTTACCATGTTGTAAAAAATATATATATATTTTCCTTTTATATTATAACATTGAAAAATCATGTAACCTTAGAAGATGACATTAGGCCATCTGTTCTAATAACCCTTTTTGACCTTTGGCCTACCCTTTATAATTTCTTTTATATATCCCTCGTTAACCCACTTGAGCCGTTTGTAAATAAGCCATTTCTTTGTTCACCTATTATCCTACCCACTCCGATATGGAGTTCGCCATTATTAAATATTACCTACCCTATGTCCAAAAGTGGCTAGAGAATGGTTTGCATAAAGAAATTGGGCTATTAAACGACTATAAAAAAAAAAAAAAAAAAAATGAGTACGATGTTTGGAGTAATGTTAAAAGAAAAAAAAAAAGAAAAAAAAGGAATATAGTTATTGAAAAAAAAGGATATGATTCTTATGAAAAAGAAGGAAAAAAAAAGTAATATGAATAGTCGTGATATTAAAGCCCTTGCGTTACACATTAAGACTATTCCTAGCTACTTACGGACTTTTTGAATTCCTTTACCTTTCTTTTTCTAAGCCTTAACCCTTGACCAACGTTACAACCTGTATAAAGTCCTAGTCGATTCTATGGAAACATGATTTGGAAATGTTACCGATATGGAAAAGGAAGTAAAAGCATGGTAGTAATGATATTCACTTGACGATCAATATCTATTCATGAGACTATGTTATTTTTGTCGTGTCGTTCGTTGTTGAGAGTTGTATGCGAATTTATTAGTTTTGTTTAATAATTCTTTCTCGCATATATCTAAATGAGTGATTACACCTGTTTCAGAGTGATTCTATTTTAGAGTGTAATTAACAACGTGAGATTTGTAGTCGAAGCATAACTAGATAGTTATCTAGTTTATATTCCATGTTCATAGTTACAGTGTATCCACTTGACTACTACTTCACACACATGCGAGTCTTCGATATATTCTATTGATTCTTTTGATATATGTTTTCGGCTTATTTCTTATAATGTAGGAAGGCATATGATTGTTTTATTCTTGATAATTTTAAAAGTTTTATTTGAGATTGATTGTATCAGAGGAGTATGTGACATTGAACTACTTAAAATTTTGAATAAAATCTTTACAAGTTAATAAATATGGTTGTGGGTGACTTGTTGACGAGAACCCTCACGAGACTTCACTCGTCCGACTAGGGACACCTAGAGGTTTAAAAGGCTTGTTGCACAAGCTAAGTGCAATCGTTATCCATACGAAAATGGAGTAGGAATTTTATTATTTGTAGTTTTATTTTCTTTTTGCTCGAGGACTAGCAAAATGTAGGTTTGGGGGTGTGATCGGGAGAGAACAAATTCCAATTATAAGCCCTAACTCACATTTGTTAGTCGTTTTTATCTTGTTTTTATGTAATTTTACTCTATTTTCTATTTTCTAGCAGGGTTTAGAAGAAAACAGGTATATGAGGTTAAAGAAGGTGAAAAAGCAGGAAGAAAGAAGTTGAAAAAGACACTTCGCGCGAGCGACCCGCGCCCGCGAAAAACCAGAAATCGCTCGCGCGATCCGCTCGCGCGAGAACCCCAGAATCGCTCGCGCGATCCGCGCGCGCGAGGTCCCCAATGTCGCGCTCGCGCGACCCGCTCGCGCGATATGTGTAAAAATGAAAGTTGCGTATTTCAGTGTTCTAAAGAGTCCTGTGCAGACGAAATTACCTGAAGACGTCCAGATTGGAATTAACTGCTGTTTCAGTGCAATACGAATTGTAGGAGACTTCTAAAAACCTTTGTAAACTATATATATCTAGTTTTTATGATTTTTAGGGGTTACACACCTTGAGAGCAATTCATCAATACATACATTCAGCACTTTTTGAAGGCAAGAGGAAGGTTTCTAATGGCTTACATCAACTACATCTTCATGCTTTCACCTACTATGAGCAACTAAACTCCTCATCTAGGGTTTCAATGAAACCCTAGCTATGTAAAGGGGGATTCTACTCTTCTTTATTTTAAGTTTTTATGTTTATGGATAGTGATTGTATGTTGGTGGATTTTATATAATCAGATTTTAATGTTAATAATCAAGAGTACTTTGGATCTATTCTTGTCTTAGATTTTTCCTTATACTTATTGAACTCAATAGTCCTTGATTTCTGTGATTGATAGGAGTATTTACATACAATGGGGCTTATGTGATTGTGATGTTTACTTCTTTTATAATCCATGCTTAGGAAAGATGAGTTATGCTACACCCTAGTTATAGGTAGATGATTCATGTGAACCGTAGATGGATTATGTTTAGATTAAACTAACGATATCTTCTTGACGATACTATTGGGCTTGTAGCTACAATAGATCATAACTATCCAAAACATAGAACTTAGAATAAGAGGTTTAGACCCTCAATGCATAGTTAGTGGTGGATTTGTAATCCTAGGTTCCATCTCCATACATTTACATCAATTTCCAATTTTGCATTCAAGTTTACTTAGATTTAATTTTAGATCTTATTTACATAAATTCATAGTTTAATTCATAGTTTAAAATAGTAGTGATAATCAAAACCTAAATTACATCAACTTCCAATTTTCTTATAACTATATAGATTAGATCTTAGTAATTAAAGGATTAAAAGTTAACAATCTCTGTGGGTTCGACCTTTACTTTCCACACTACAAATCTTTTGAAAGTAAAGCATAAATAAGCACACTTTTATATCTTGATTTTGACGAGATCAAACTCCATGGGCCTTTCGGACCACCCTTTCCAACTTCTCCATTTTCTCAGTCATCAGCTTGTCTTTCTCAGCCCTTTCCTTTTCTAGTTTCTCTCTTGCTTCAATCCCTTCTATTTCATCAAACCAATCTTCATCCCTGTGAGGAGGATCATTGCCTGGCTGTTGTCGTGCTAGTGCTTCTATCATGGTCATCATTCTAGTCATTTGACCTGCTTGCTGTTCCACCACTGTCCTTAACTCTGTCATTTCTCTCGCATTTGCCTCTTGTGCCATCTCTTTTCTCACTAGTCTTGCAGTAGAATCTCTGTACCAGGCTATGCTCGTAGTTGATTCTATCTTTTTACCTACAACCATATTTGTTTCAATCATTTTAACAACTTTTCCTCCTTTTTTACCATTATTTCTTTTGATTTATATGTTTTCATGAAATGATTCATATGCCATACGGATGCAAATGCATGTGTGTGTGTGTGTGTGTGCCTATTCTATATGCAAAATAAAAGAAAATTCTAATCCTAACACATAAGCATATAAGCACATAAAATCCTTATCCGTGTTGAGTGTGCTAATTTCTCCTTTCATTGTGATCCTTCTTACCCCTTCAAGGTTTCCAAATTTAGAATTTTTGAAATCCATTTAACAAGTATTTCCCCTAGATGATGGGATCTTTTCAAAATTCCTTAAGAATCTTTCTTTTGAAAACAACAATATTTCCAAACAAAAGATGATTGGGTTAAAACTTTGCTTTTGAAAAAATGATTTCTTTAATTGCAGAGATTTCTTGGATTATATTCCTTAACAAAAAGGTGATTAGGTCCAAATTTTGCTTTGAAAAAGCATTCCTTTAGTTGGTAAAACTTTTCAAACTCTTTCAAGAATTTGGGTTCCAAAATATGGTTGATTTAAAATTTTAATCCCAAAAGTAATTTCCAAAAATTTTGAAGGAATGATGAATGCCTTGGAATAAAGATACCAAAAATCCATTTGCTTCCAAAAACATATTTACAATTCTTTGGGTAGGAGGATCACATGATCGGATTGTTGTCATACTCTTCATGAATTCGGATGCATCCAAGGTCAATGATGCTTAGCTTAGTAAGATGTAAGAGATGTAATCACATAATCAAGATCTAGCATGTTCCCAAATGTCGTGGGACATGAGAAGGAATTGCTAAAAGGTGAATAAAGAGTTACACATCTTTTATCAAGCAAGCATCGTCATCATCTCAAATAATCCCTTTCGGGCATACAAAACTCCCTAGCACATAATCCTAATCAAGAATCAATTTCCTAAGATTGAAAGGTTCTATAGAAGCTATCATGCAAAGGCCGGGTTTTGGTCAAATAAGGGACCCTTGACACACACCCGATAGGATACTTCATATACCAACACATGGTACGAGATCAAGGGTGATCACACGGTCCCATGATGACTTGACCGACCGGGTTGCCCCGAGCCTCCAAGGTCATAGTTCCATGCAATCGACTGGCGAAACTTGCAAGTGCAATGCAACGGGCACACAAAAATTAATCAATTCGATTAAAAGGATGCTTTCAAGTCTAATCCTCGAGTGAACCCAAAATCAGAAATTCTGGTCTGCGAAACCAGAGATTCTGGGTTCGATCCCCAGCAGAGTCGCCAGATTGTGGATATGCCGGCATTTGGGCCCACTTTTGTTTTTAAAAAAAAAAACAAATTTTCAAATTCAAGTACAAAGAGTCGCCACTTAATTTTTAAAAGGAAAAATTAAGAAACCATTTTAAAGGAAACTGATCTTTTGCGAAACCAAAGATAAACTGGGTCCGGGGATTATGGAATGAAAGGGGAAGGAGCCCGGCGGACTAAAACACCCCCTTTCATCCTATCTCACGATAGGCCTCTACTCAACATCCTTTTTAATCAAATTATTAATCTAAGCATGCCCTCAATTAATACATATATACATATACATTACACAAGCATGTTGGAAATGGTGTAAAATTGCTAACGGTAAAATATCATCCATAAGCCACGTAATACAACTAGCAAACAACATGATATGCAATAAGAAACAAGAGAACTTACCCGGGATCCAGCAGCGATATTAAACGTGCAATGCATGCAAAAATGAACCTAAGAAAGGTCTCTAACACATATATACACATAAGGCAAAACCTAGGCTAAGGTGTCGCACATGGAGTCGAAAATTAATTCAAAACCAAAGAAATGAGTTAAACTAGAGAAGAGTTGAGGAATTGTACCTTAAATGCGCTACAAAACAAAGGTTAGTACACATGCCTTAGGCAAGATATCATATCATACATAAGTAAATCCTAAGTCATGTTCAATTAGATACATCTTAGGCAAGAGATAAGTCCTACTTATGAATATTAACATGTATGAATGAATGCATGAATATTAACAAGGATGGGACATGAATTTGTTCACAAATTTGGATCACTAAGCCTCTGGATTTAATCTAAATTATCATTATTCAAAACATGGTTTGGGTCTCAAGACATTAGGAGACCATTTGAGTTAAAATAAATAAGATTAGACAAAAACAGTAGCAATTTTTTTATGAATTACAGAGAGCAGACCCGACATTCGAAAATAAGGATAAAAGACTTTCAACGGTTGGATCCTACTGATTTTTGGATATGTTATGCCTCTGTGAGTCTAGTTTCTAACCCAAAAAGAAAATCAAGGTTTCAACGGTTAGATCTCCGGGAATATGAAAAATACTAGACCTCACTCAGGATTTTGTAACTCTCTGTCCAGAGATCTTGTATGATTTTCTAAAAATAGTAAAAAAATGAAAAACACTTAGATCTTTTTAGGGTACCTTCCTAACACATTAAGGTACTTATAAACAATTATTTGAGACCCCAAAAACTTAATTAAGGTTCTGATTCATTAATTTCAAAACGGACTTACTATTCTGAAAGTATTCTAAAACTCTGGACAGATTGTAATTAACTCACAAAAAACCATGATCAAACCCTTCTAATCACAAGATCTTTATAAAACAAAAATCACAGTGGTAAAACAATGTGTTATCGACATTTTCTCGTTGTTTTCACTTAATTTCAACGGTTAGATCTTGAACTAAAAATCTTTGATCGAAAACAGTTTGTAAATTCACTGTTTTCTCTTTGCTAGTTCAACTTTGTTGGTTGACCTCAACTATTAAAAACATGAAGTTGGGGCTCAAACCAAACTACTTCTACCATTTGATGGTCATTGAAGACTAAAAGGCATATATATGCTCATATATTTTAATAAAGTATAGCATGGATTTCACAAGATCCAAAGAACAATAAACTTAAATCCATGGATAAAAGTTTGGATTCAAGTCACTACTCCTACCACTTAATGGTCATTGGAGTTTTAAGACATTTCACACTTATGGATCTTGATGAAGTATTGAAATGAACTTCACACAATCCTCAAGTAAAGAATTCAAGCCTATAGACCCAAGCTTGAATTCAACTTATCACTCCTACCATTTGATGGTCATTGGAGTTAGAGACATGCTCATATGTAGGTTTTAGATGAAGTATGAAAGAAACTTCTCAAAACCTAAGGGAAAGATTAGTCTAAGCCATGGGAGTAGACTTGAACTAGCACACTTTCTCTTACCATTTGATGGTCATTGGAGTCTAAATGAAGTTAAAATCTAATAAAACCGCATTGGAATATAGTGGGGATTCCATAAGATTTCTTAATGAAGAGGTTCAAGTTATGGATTAAAACTTGTATCTCACTAATTATATGTAGATTAAGACTATGATTCATTCTAATCTCCATATAGATCATGAGATCTTAGAAATTAAGGAATCAAACTCAAATAGGTTCAATGAGATATGGAAGACCTCATGCACCTTTTGAATGAAATAGAAGTAAGGAAAATCAAAGATTACTTAGAGAACTAAGAACACAAACTCTTCAAAGTTGAATTTGTCTTAAATCCAAAGCATTAATTAGATCCAAATTGATGAAATGTCATGGGATTCAATCACAAGTTCTTGGTGGTGTGTGATGAAATGGGATAAGAAGAGAGGTTTTGAAAATGTGAAAAAGTTCCTAGAACTATGAACTTGTGATTGAATGATCCTAATTCTATCAAGGATTAAGAGGTTACCTCTAGGACCTCAAGTATTTCTTCAACTTCTTGTGAAGATCTTCCAAGATTTCCCAAATTCTCTTCAAAGTTCTTCAAATTCTTCAAGTTCTTCAAGAAATTCTTCTTCTCTCTCTCTAAAAATCTATATGATTCTTGTGTATATGTATATCTTGATTTCCAAATTCAACCTCTCCCCAAATGGAAGAGAAGGTTTTGTTTATATAGGCCAATAATCCAGGGATAGATGGGTAAATTCGGGGTGGAGACCCATGTGCAAGGTTTTCTTCTAGAACATGTGAGAAAATGCAGTCTGTTACAGCCAGCGGCACTCAGTGAGTGCACTGAGTGCCGCCGCGTTTTCCGCGTGCCGGGGCTAACTGAATTTTGTCCCTCTTTTTGATTTTTCAAAAATATGTTGGTGTAAACATAATTTTTTTATTCTATGTATGTATATATTTGCATTAAGATCCCCCATGTGCATGGTATCAACCATGTGCATGGTATATTTTGAATATACTACTTCTTATTGTATTTTCTCTTTTTCAAAATTTTGTCATTTATTTTCTCCTCCCCCTCCTTTTTTAAGAAAACTCCCTCTTTTCCCTCTCTCTCTTTTTTTTTTTTTTGTTTCTGTTTATGAATTCTTTTTTTTTTCTTTAAAAGAAAACGGATTCCCAGACTGGGTTTCTCACATGTTTTTCGTCGTTCGGGTTTTCCCCCGAATGCCTGGATCCTCTCCTTTTATTAATTATTATATATTTTTTTTAGAAAATTTTCTTAAAGATCACCTTGAAGATTTTGAATTTCTTGGAAAATCTTCGAAAGTCACGGACATCGTCATCATCGGTCTTTGAGAGGTAACCAATCCCTGGATTTGACGTTTGGTCAAAATCGGGGTGTCTACACCTACTAATCAATTTTTGGGTTAAGCTCCAGAAATCTATTTCTACCCACTAATTGGTTTTTGAAGACCTTTTCAAAAATCCTCTGTTTCATGCACTGTACAACACTTTGAGCTCAGGGTATTATGCATAAATACTACTATGGATAGTGCAATACTCTCATAGTTATCCTTATAAACATATAGTGTCACGCCCCGGAGCAGCATAAATAGAGAAAAATAAATTTCCTTTATGGGTCAATAAGGAATGACAGGTGAAAGTCACTAATAATCCACACCATGCAGTACTAGTCCAAACCAAAACAACATATAAACAACTGAAGATAAAAAAAAATCACCGTACTATCTATTACAAAACATCAGAGTGTGGCCCACGGGATCACAACAGGTCTGAAGACAACAAATGCCCAAGTACCCGCTAACTAAAGGTTTAACAGAACAACTGAAAATATAAAAACTAGTTATAACTTCTTCAGCCTTCAACTAGCGTACGGGTAGTCCTCAGCGTAGTAATCCTCCCTGGCGTAAACGTCATTGGTGGGGCCCTCCTCTGGATAACACTCATCAGTGTACTGGTCATTACCTGTAGAATAAGGGGCAGGATATTCTAGACGGGGAAAGTCCAGGCAATAAAAGGCCGTCAGCTTACTGAGAGCTGAGTGAGCATAAACGAACGAGGTACCAGTTATCTGAAGTAAACATGAGCTTATGAAAATGCGGGTTAACATCTTATTATAAAAAATAACATTATCTTGTTCCTTTATTTATCCTTGTAAACCGACCCTTATCGTCTTGTTACTCAAATCTCGACATTAACATACTCTGATTTCATGAACTGACTCAATCGTTTAACTCTAGGGATACACCTCCATTTCGTCCACCGCTTTTAAGAGCATATGCACAGCTCACCGCATGTCATGGACTCCACGTCAGTCCGTCCCCCAGCTTTTAAGAGCATATGCACAGCTCACCGCTTAGTAGGGACATAACGTTTCCAATAAGGCATATCATTCTATTGCCACGACTTAATGTCATCTACTAGTGATCCCAGCTCTCCGCTTTTAAGAGCATATTCACAGTTCACCGCTTTTAAGAGCATATCATATATCATCCAGTCTATCTTAGGACTATTTGGTCCAACTCACCGCTTTTAAGAGCATATGCACAGCTCACCGCTTTTAAGAGCATATCATGACCGAACGTCCATCCATGTACTATTCCCAGAACTTATCAAACCTACTTACGTTCCATTCTGACATCGACACATGACAATTCCCAATGTGGCCTGACTACTCTGAATGAAAGAAAACAGACATCGAACTCATACAAGAATTGCATAGTATCTAACGTCGTCAGATTTAAACATTTGTCATTAATCATACTTATCTGTGTTGTCACATTATCCCTGATAACCCCCAAATCGTACAATGGAAGTCCGCATCAAAAATCGAACAACAAAACCTCTTATAAAATAAATAGGCAAAAGAAACCATGTTCTGATCATGCCAATCGATTGGGACTAAGTCCAATCGATTGGTATAAAATCATATCAATCGATTGAGAAAACAGGCAATCGATTACTAACATTATCAATCAATTGGGATGTCAATCGATTGGAATTCTATCCAATCGATTGGGTACAGACTGATGGCAATCGATTGAGATGTATGTCAATCGATTGGCACTTCGTCCTCACCAGCAGATTGTAAAAATAGCTATATAAACGTACACTACAAGCATTTAACCCATCTAAGCTTCATAATAACTTATATAAACTTCATATAGAGGGACCAAGTGAGTTAGAACTCACCTAGGGTGCGATTGGGATGAATGGCAATCGATTGGGATGTTGACACGTAATCAATTTTAGTCGGTAAAATGGCAATCGATTGGGAATATGTCAATCGATTGGTATCTGAAAAGTGTCAATCGATTGGGAAAACTTATCAATCGATTGGTATCAAAATTCACCAAAAGGGAGAAAAAGTTTATACGAGTATAGAAATGAAATGCCAGGTCTTATTAATATACCAAAATACAGGGTATTACATCATCCACCACTCAACAAAAGATTTCATCCTCGAAATCAAAAGCAACAAGATCTAAAACAAAAACGAAAACTTCTCGCGCATCTCTGACTCTAGTTCCCACGAAGCTTCTCCTTCATCATGATGCTTCCACTGAATTTTGACTAACGGAATCTCCTTGTTCCTGAGCTTCTTGATCCCTCGATCCAGAATACGAACAGGTCCTTCATTGAATGTAGCGTTACTGTGGACTTCAATGTCTTCAAAGCTGATCTCATGCGCTGGGTTGTGAACACACTTCCTCAGCATACTGATGTGGAAAACATTGTGCACTCTTGACATCTTTGGCGGCAATGCAAGGCGATAAGCAACCTTCCCAACACACTTTAGAATCTCAAATGGTCCGATGAAACGTGGCGATAATTTGCCCCTTTTCTGACCAAATTTGACGATTCCTCGGATAGGTGAAACCTTGAGTAATACGCGATCTCCAACGGCAAACTCCAAGTCTTTGCGTCGCTTGTCAGCATAACTCTTGTATCTGGTCTGGGCTGTCTTCATCTTCTCACGTACGACTTGAATCTTCTCACTGGTTTCTCGTACCATCTCTGGCCCAAGAAGTTGACTATCTCCGACTTCGGTCCAACATAGTAATGATCGGCAAGGTCTTCCGTACAAAGCTTCAAATGGCGCCACATCTATACTCGAATGATAACTATTATTATAGGCGAACTCAATCAGAGGTAAGTGCATCTCCCAAGAACTCTCAAAATCAATGACACAAGCGCGTAACATATCTTCCATCACTTGATTAATTCTTTCAGTCTGTCCATCGGTCTGCGGATGAAAAGCTGAACTCAAGTTCAATGTCATTCCCATTGCTGTCTGGAGACTCTTCCAAAATTCTACAGTAAAGCGCGAATCTCGGTCTGACACAATAGATACAGGCACTCCATGTAATCATACAACGTGTTGTAGATACATTCGGCTCAAACGTTCTACTGAATACGTCATGCTATAGGCAATAAAATGTGCCGTCTTAGTAAGTCGATCCACGATTACCCATATAGCATCGTGATTCTGCTGTGACTTCGGCAATCCTACCACGAAATCCATGGTTATGTGTTCCCATTTCCATTGAGGAATTGGTAACGGCTGTAGAAGTCCAGGTGGTTTCTGATGTTCTGCCTTTACTTGTTTACAAGTAAGACACTGAGAAACATACTCAGCCACTTCTCGCTTCATTCCTTCCCACCAGAAATTTCTCTTCAAGTCCTTGTACATCTTCGTACTTTCGGGATGAATCGTCATCCGTGACTTATGAGCTTCATCCAATATGTCTTTTCAGAGACTTTCTTCATTAGGTACACAGAGTCTATCTTTACATCGTAAAGCTCCGTCGGTACTAATATTCCAAACTTCTGGTTCCTTGGCTGTCATCTTGGCGAACCATAACTTCAAATCCTTTGCTGTCTGTTGAGCCTCTATGATACGACTGATCAAAGTCGGTTGTACCATAAGACATCCAAAATGTTGTCCTTTCATTGGTTCCACTGGCTGAAGATCAAATTCAGCAATTTCTTCTAATGCTCTCCATTCTCTAATTAGTAATGCAGCAATTACTAGCCGAGGTTTACGGCTCAAAGCGTCTGCTACTACATTTGCTTTACCGGGATGGTATTGCAAAGAAAAGTCATAGTCTTTGAGTAACTCCATCCACCTTCGTTGTCGCATATTCAACTCCTTTTGAGAGAACAAATACTTCAAGCTATTATGATCGGAAAACAAGTCAAACTTTTCTCCATAGAGATAGTGTCTCCAAATTTTCAATGCAAACACTATTGCTGCTAATTCCAGATCATGCGTAGGATAATTTTTCTCATATACCTTCAATTGTCTTAATCCATATGCGATAACATTTCCATCTTGCATCAGCACACACCCGAGTCCTTGGTACGATGCATCACTGTAGATCACATACTTTTCTCTACTCTTAGGTAATGTGAGTACTAGTGCAGAAGTCAATCTCTCTTTTAACTCCTGAAATGCACCCTCATGCTTGTCTGTCCATTCATACTTTGTCTCTTTTTTTCGTTAAATTCGTCAAAGGTCCTGCTATCCTGGCGAATCCTTCTACGAATCTTCTGTAATATCCTGCTAACCCAAGAAAACTTCTGACCTCTGTCGCATTGGTCGGTCTGTTCCAACTTAAGACTGCATCAATCTTAGATGAGTCCACAGAGATACCATCTCGAGATATAACGTGTCCCAAGAATTTGACTTCCTGTAGCCAAAACTCACACTTGCTGAACTTTGCATACAACTTGCTATCTCGAAGTGTCTGCAAGGCAACCTGTAAATGCTCCTTGTGATCCTCTTCTGTCTTTGAGTAGATCAGTATATCATCAATGAACACTATAATGAATTGATCTAGATATAGTCTAAATACTCTATTCATCAAGTCTATAAATACTGTTGGCGCATTCGTCAATCCAAAAGGCAGAACTAGAAACTCGTAATGCCCGTATCTTGTCCTGAATGCAGTCTTCGATACATCCTCTGGTCGAACTAACAATTGGTGGTATCCTGAACGTAAATCAATCTTGGAAAAGATCCTAGATCCTTGTAACTGGTCGAATAGATCATCTATTCGTGGTAGTGGATATCTATTCTTAATCGTAACCTTATTCAACTCCCTGTAGTCCATACAGAGTCGAAGTGTTCCTTCCTTCTTCTTTACAAATATAACTGGTGCTTCCCAAGGTGACGTACTTGGACGAACAAATCCTAGATCTTCGAGTTCTTGAACTTGCTTCTTTAGTTCTAACATCTCAGTTGGTGCCATCCTGTATGGAGTCTTAGAAATAGGCAATGTACCAGGTACTAATTCCACGCAGAAGTCTATTTCTCTTTTCGGTGGAAGTCCTTTAATATCCTGAAATACATCCTGAAAGTCTCGTACAATAGGAATTTGATCCATCGTAAGCCCCGTACTCGTACTAATGATCGTAGCTAAACCACTCGTAAGGAACATGTCGCTTGTCGGTTGACACTAAAATCTGATCGTCGGCTTTCCTTGTATTGGAAATATAATCGTTCTAGTAGGGCAATCCAAATTGGCACTATACTTAGTTAACCAATCCATCCCTAGGATAACATCGAATTCTGACATTGACAGAACTACCAAGTCTGCTGGAAGATTCCTATCTCCCAAATTCAATGGGCAATCTCTACACACTTTGCTCAACTTAACTGTCACTCCCAAAGGTGACACCGCATTCAGTGTTGACTCAAGTGTCTGGGGTTCTAAACCCAACTGACGCACAATCTTAACAGCAATAAAAGAACGTGCGGCTCCAGTATCAAATAAAGCTTTTACTGGACTATGAAAGAGTACAAGTGTACCTTCCAAATGTTGCTGGTCATCAGCATTAAAGCCTGCTTCTCTCGGGATTATTGCATTCACCCTCGTTAGATCTGGAGTTCCTTGAATTCCTTGAACTGGTGCCCCGTAGTATCCTCCTCGTGGTGCACGACAATCCTTGCTCAAGTGTCCTGGTTTATTACAGTTGCGACAGACAATATCTGGCCTGCGATTGATCTGTAGACAGTGCAGTTCCTTGAAATATGTCCTGGCTTTCCACAGTTAAAACATCCTCCACTATTGCTGGGTGGGGCTGTTAGTAATGCCTGCTGCTGTAGTTCTCGCTGTTGATTTTGCTGGGGTCGATTATAACCCTGCTGAGGTTTTCTGGCTCCTTCCCAGATTCTCTTGTTTCCTTGAAAGTTTTCCTGAGGTCTCCATCCTTGGGTATCTCTCGGTGGTCGATTATGGAAATTCCTCTATTGAAACCCTCGTGACGACTGAGGTCGATTCGTCTGTGACTGTTGTACTAGATTAGCATCCTTTTCTAATCCTGTAGCAAATCTAACAATTTCCTCATACGGCTCGTTCAGATGACCAACCATCATATGTCTGAGGTGGGGATTCAATCCTTGGTGAAATCTCTACACCTTCTTCTGTGGAGTGTCTATCATATGTTGAGAAAATCTGGATAGACGTTCAAACTGTGTTGTGTATTCCCGTACATTCCATCCTTCTTGGGTCAAATTGAGAAAGTTTCTTTCCTATTGATCACTCTCATCTTCTGGAAAATACTTATCCAAAAATCTGCCTTTGAATGTCTCCCACGACATAGCTCTAGCGGCATCGATCCCAATAGTGGCTCGCTCAGCTTCCCACCAATCTGCGGCGGCATAAGTGAGCTGAAACGTGGCAAGGCGACGTTTCTCTTGTTCACTGCATTCCAATGCTTCAAATATTAACTCCATCTCTCTTATCCATTGTTCTGCTTTCCATGGTTCTGTTAGTCCATCGAACTTCTCTGGTCGTAACCCACAAAAATTTGCTAACAACTTATCTCTAGTCTGTCTTGGTGGCTGGGGTGCAAGAGGTCTCTGGTGGGTGGAGTGATTATATGTATCCCCCACATGTTCCATCCTCTGCATAAATGCTTCGAAAATTCCGGTCGGATCAATCCCTTCCGGAATAGGTGCTCCATTACGCGCTTGGTGATTTCTCAAGGGTGGGTCCTACCATGATGATAACGAGTATCACCTACAAGAGACATATTGATCAGCTGAAAGTCTTCTCGTAGAAACGAACTCGGGATAGAACAAGAAACAGCAAAATGAACAATTCTACTAAACAACGCAGCACAACGCAACATCCAAACAATAACAAAAGTATTGCTCGTATATATATATATATATAAAAGATGTACCGTATAGTACACACTAGTCAAACTGTGTACCATATGGGACAAGAGTTACAACAACTAAAGTCAGCTAATACTATACAAAGCTATGGTCAATAGCTATCTCTCAAGCTCCCAAAAATCTGGTAGACAACATGCCCTAATATAAACTAACAAAAATCTATACCCTGCAGATCCTGACTCAAAAGTCGTCAGCATCTGATCCTGCCAGTGGTGCCTCGTCCTCTGGGTCTATATCCATCTCCTCGAGTGGATCATCCTCAACTGGTGCAACAAGATCTCCGACTACTACCCCTATATCCCAATCCTCTATCATCTCTGCATCATCATCCTCCATCACGTCTGCTATTGCCTGGTTAGCGATATCAATAGCTACTGCGGTAAAACCGTCAGCTATGTCAAGAGCTCCTGCTATAGCTACCTCTCCCATAACAAAATCTGCTGGCTGTGCTACCATCTGAGCTATCCATCCTACTGCCATATCGGCCATGGCTGCCATCTGCATAATGGGTCCAGCTGGTATCTGAAGCACAACGGGTACCTCTGGCACAACTATCTCCTCGTCGGGCACCTCCTCATCTACTACTACGTCTACCTCAATAGCCTCTGGGTCTGGTACTGGATCCTCTGGCTCAAACTCTGGCTCCTCGGGATCATCCTCAGGTTCATCATCATCTGCATCGTCTGCATGCTCATCCTCTACTAGGTCCTCATCATCTATCGGCTCCTCCTCTCCATCTCCGTCCATGTCCTCATCGGGATGCTCATCCTCAGGCTCTAGATCCTCTTCATCCTCAATCGGCTTAGGCTCTGGTTCTGGGACGGGTACGTCGGGTACTGGTGATGGTGGGGCTGCTGCTGCTGTTGGTACAGTTATAGGCTCTGGTGGACCGGCTATAATGGCTCTCAACTCAATCTCATCCATCTCAGGCTTACTCCGAACTAATCTTAACATCTCCTGGAAAATGTCTCTACCGACCCTCGTAGTATGGTAAGAATCTATGCGCATCTGTGTTAGGTGAGTACTCCTGGTCACATAAAGCGCTCTCCATATGTCTTCCTCTAAATGTCGACTAGCTATCTGGCACACACGCTCACGATAAAACTCTGGGTCAGTTGGCTCCACGGTATCTCCATGGATAATATGTCCTCCATAAGCATCAGTCACAAACTGGTGAAACTCCGGATCCATGCTATCCTGCAAAGGAAACTATCTATCATCAGGAAGACAAACTTATCTTATACTCATATCTCATTTCAAAGAAATCCTATCATACTAGGACCAGATGGTGTGGAAATACTTAGTGAACAAAAGTATCACAACCTAGAGTACCGAACCGGCTCTGATACCAAAAACCCTGTCACGCCCCGGAGCAGCATAAATAGAGAAAAATAAATTTCCTTTATGGGTCCATAAGGAATGACAGGTGAAAGTCACTAATAATCCACACCATGCAGTACTAGTCCAAACCAAAACAACATATAAACAACTGAAGATAAGAAAATCACCGTACTATCTATTACAAAACATCAGAGTATGGTCCACAGGATCACAACAGGTCTGAAGACAACAAATGCCCAAGTACCCCTAACTAAAGGTTTAACAGAACAACTGAAAATATAAAAACTAGTTATAACTTCTTCAGCCTTCAACTAGCGTACGGGTAGTCCTCAGCGTAGTAATCCTCCCTGGCGTAAACGTCATTGGTGGGGCCCTCCTCTGGATAACACTCATCAGTGTACTGGTCATTACCTGCAGAATAAGGGGCAGGATATTCTGGACGGGGAAAGTCCAGGCAATAAATGGTCGTCAGCTTACTAAGAGCTGAGTGAGCATAAACTAACGAGGTACCAGTTATCTGAAGTAAACATGAGCTTATGAAAATGCGGGTTAACATCTTATTATAAAAAATAACATTATCTTGTTCCTTTATTTATCCTTGTAAACCGACCCTTATCGTCTTGTTACTCAAATCTCGACATTAACATACTCTGATTTCATGAACTGACTCAATCGTTTAACTCTAGGGATACACCTCCATTTCGTCCACCGCTTTTAAGAGCATATGCACAGCTCACCGCATGTCATGGACTCCACGTCAATCCGTCCCCCAGCTTTTAAGAGCATATGCACAGCTCACCGCTTAGTAGGGACATAACGTTTCCAATAAGGCATATCATTCTATTGCCACGACTTAATGTCATCTACTAGTGATCCCAGCTCTCCGCTTTTAAGAGCATATTCACAGTTCACCGCTTTTAAGAGCATATCATATATCATCCAGTCTATCTTAGGACTATTTGGTCCAACTCACCGCTTTTAAGAGCATATGCACAGCTCACCGCTTTTAAGAGCATATCATGACCGAACGTCCATCCATGTACTATTCCCAGAACTTATCAAACCTACTTACGTTCCATTCTAACATCGACACATGACAATTCCCAATGTGGCCTGACTACTCTGAATGAAAGAAAACGGACATCGAACTCATACAAGAATTGCATAGTATCTAACGTCATCAGATTTAAACATTTGTCATTAATCATACTTATCTGTGTTGTCACATTATCCCTGATAACCCCCAAATCGTACAATGGAAGTCTGCATCAAAAATCGAACAACAAAACCTCTTATAAAATAAATAGGCAAAAGAAACCATGTTCTGATCATGCCAATCGATTGGGACTAAGTCCAATCGATTGGTATAAAATCATATCAATCGATTGAGAAAATAGGCAATCGATTAGGTCTCAAATAGTGGCAATCGATTACTAACATTATTAATCAATTGGGATGTCAATCGATTGGAATTCTATCCAATCGATTGGGTACAGACTGATGGCAATCGATTGAGATTTATGTCAATCGATTGGCACTTCATCCTCACCAGCAGATTGTAAAAATAGCTATATAAACGTACACTACAAGCATTTAACCCATCTAAGCTTCATAATAACTTATATAAACTTCATATAGAGGGATTAAGTGAGTTAGAACTCACCTAGGGTGCGTTTGGCTTGTGTTAAAGCTTGAAATCTCCAAGCACTCTCTCTCTCTCTCTCTCTCTCTCTCTCTCTCTCTCTTCCTTCTCTCTTCTTCCTCTCTTCTCTTTGCTTCTCCTCCTTCTTTCTGCTTCTTCTTCTTCCTCCCAGCTGCCAAGGGCAGTGAGTGTGTATGAGGGTGTGTATAGATATAGATATATAGATAGATATATGTATATCTCTCAAGAGGTATGTCTCTCTCTCTCTCTCTCTGAAGGCTGCCAAAATGACCGAAGGCCATAAATATGGTCATATATCTAGAGATAGGGGAGTGCCACACGTTTAAAGCTTAAGAAAAGAAGAAAATATGTCTCAGCTTATGTCAATCAATTGGGACACAAGTCAATCGATTGGGAATAGATATTTGTAGTCAATCGATTGGAATAATGTCAATCGATTGGGATGAATGGCAATCGATTGGGATGTTGACACGTAATCAATTTTAGTCGGTAAAATGGCAATCAATTGGGAATATGTCAATCGATTGGTATCTGAAAAGTGTCAATCAATTGGGAAAACTTATCAATCGATTGGTATCAAAATTCACCAAAAGGAAGAAAAAGTTTATACGAGTATAGAAATGAAATACCAGGTCTTATTAATATACCAAAATACAGGGCATTACATATAGTTTCATTCATGTGTCAAAGGTACGACAATTAAAGCATATATTGTTGGGTTTGTGCCCTCAAACCATTTCTTTATGTATGAGACATTAGCATTTTAATATATGGATATCAGCTTTACAATTTATTGTGTATGTTTCTTTCATGAGATGATTATTTATCCTTAAGTATCATAGTAAGTAATTCGTGTGTGTATGAGATACATACAAGTGAGATGCGAATTAATATTCTTTGATACTTAGAATTTGTCACAGTGGATGATGAGACTGGATACCTCATCAGGTCTATACTGTAGCATAATTAACTACCATTGAATGGAGTGATTAATCTCAATCACTAGAGTGTAGCTCTTAGTTAATATGCTAGTGCTTATAGTGCATTGACGGACCTGAGTTTCCTATTGACGCTTAAGGCTGTCAATAGTCGATAGGAACTTATAACTTGTATAAGGTACGTGCTCAATCTTGAGACGATTATGAACACAGACTGTGGATATGGCTGCTTTGACTTACCAATCAGTGAGGTCTATAGAAGATCAACACTTGGATATCTTGGGTATGTCATGTTCATAGGGTTGTGAACATATATTGTCAAGATAGAATCTACCCTCTGATTCAGAGTAAGCATTCCCTTGAGAATGTCACCAAGTTGATTACTGAGGACTGCAGTCTTGTTGATAAGAGTTATCAACATATTTAGTAATCATGAGAGGTGAATGGGACTCAAGGAATACAAGAAGTAATCATGATTCAGTTTGACAGTAACTGTTATCCGACTACCAAAATATGATTATGAATGCTGACGGTAGAGGGACATTAGTACACCATACAAGTCTAGTTGTCGCTTCGGATATGTTCTTTTTCGTTGGAGTTTAGTTATCATTTTATAGTGGAGTAAACGATAACTGACCACTTGGTTAGTTTGCTGACCAAAGAGTTTGATCATGGTGATTAACAAACTAGTCTGAGCCAATAATAAAGAACCTAGGAGGTCCCACTCTAAGCTCCACTAGGATGCTTGGAAGGGCACTTGAGGAACTTGTCAAGGCAGATTCGATCGATCAAGTAGTCTCGATCGATCGAAGTCTAGACATGTTCGATCGCTTGAATGTGGCTCGATCGATCGAAGTTTTGATCGATCGAATGCACTTTGATCGCTCGAAGTCTAGGTCAGTTCTGGGAATCTATAAATAGGGCAGTTGCGTTCTGGAAAAGGAGTTCGCCATTTTTCAAACTAGAAGCTGCAGAAATTATTCCTAGAGTTCCTAAACCTTCCTTTCCTCTCTATTAGAGATCCCACCATCTCTAGTCCTTTCGGGAGGCATCCGCAGGAGACATAAGGGTGAAGACAACCTAATGGAGGCTGCTAGAAGTTGAAGGTTTCAGAATTGGGTTCAAGACACAAAGGTATAACACTTATCCCCTCTTAGTTAGTACGCATCTATGGAATTGACGAGTAGTAGATCCTGGGCTACCAATAAGTTTTTATAACTTAACCTATTTCCGCTGCGCGTTTAAAATATGTTTAAACCTATTTTTCCTTCAATTGGTATCAGAGCCACGCTTGTTTGGATCTATAGATGCGTTTTGGAACACTAATTTTGATTTACATGTTGATTTTAGAACTATTTTCGAAACTGCATTATCACAGATCTGTTTCTGCAGTGTTATCGCAGCAGAATACAAATCTGTGATTGCATAGAATGCAAGCGGGTTCGATCGATCGAAATACTCTCGATCGATCGAACATCCTCTGTACTCAAGCGATCGAACAGGTTTCGATCGATCGAACGTTTCAGATGTTCGATCGATCGAATGCAGTTCGATCGCTCGAGACAGATTCTTTGTCAGGTTCTTTGTTTCACAGTTTTAAATAGTTTTTGAAATTAAATAATTTAATTTTAAAATATTCTGTAAAATTTTTCAAATCATTCTGTGAAACAGAATGTTCAAGCGATTGAACAGTGTTCAATCGATCGAAGGTACGAGCGATCGAAAGGTCTTCGATTGATCGAACTGTGACAGAGAAGTGAGATGCTGTTTTGAGTTCTAATTCAGTATGTAAAGAGTTTATATACTATGTAAATCAAATAGGGGTTCCAATAGTTACATATATTTGTTATGTATGCGTGGTTGTGCGTTCGACTAATCTTTTTGCAGCAAGATTAGTCGCTATCTCCCATGGCACCAAGTCATTTGAATCTTTTGTATTTAAATGTTTGAGATTGGTGCATGTTGTAATTTATTATTGGTTTGATTTTAAGGCATATGTAAAGGGCGCTGTGACTTCAATCCTACGAAAAGGAAAGTCGCACCGGTTTCCCTAGCCTTTTTATTGTATTGTTGCTATTTCTTTTTCTAGATAAATTGTAAGCTTCGAAAGAAGCATAGGACCAATGTATTAGAATTAGAAAGTCCATGAACATGGAGCAAGGAGCCATTGTCCATGAAGATGGAGCCGAAGGCAATCATACGTACCAAGAGGCAGTTCTATGGAGATAGAGCCATGGGAGATAGAGGCATTGTTTGAATGTTTTTATTTTCAGTTTTAGTTTTTTGTTTTATGTGCTTGGTTTGTGATTGGCGTTTATACATTGTTCCTGCTTGCATGCAAGTAAAACAAGTTTTCTAAAATAAAATTCAAAAACCGTTTTCAACGCATTAGTAAACATTAGATGTTTATGGGTAATGTGTAAAAACAATTTACACATTACTAAATCTAGTGGGGAGAGGGTCTTATTTATAACACCCACGATCTTCCATTAACGGTTCACTGTAAGATGAGTAGTGTATTCTGTGTCACCTCGCCAGGGGTGATCATTCCATACGGAGGATACATTGCTCATTGGTTACTAGATATGAACTTCCTATGGATAGGATCAATCAGACGTGTTAGAGGGTGACCACCATACGGAGGCGCTACTTGAGACGGTTGTGATTGGATTCTAGTTAATGGTACACACTAGCTAAGCTATGGATAAGGGATCCCACATGGGGCATTATTCAGAAACTTAGAGATCAAATAGGTTCGGGAGTCATAACTTGTTTTGCAAGAGTTGCACAGCGGACAAGTCATGATAAATCGAAAGATCGAATATTGACCACCACACGGAGGCTTTATTCTTTCATTTCGATATTCCGGCGACTTTGTTTAAAATAAGAGTTTTAACAATTCTTTTAATTCAAACTGTCAATTCTGATATCCATATTTATTTTATTTGTTTGATTTTCAGTAATCATAATGTCTGGATCTGCATTTAGTCCACTTGCCACCATACTCACTCAAAACAAGTTAACTAGAAACAACTACACTGAATGGAAACGTAACCTTGACATCGTATTAATTGCGTAGGATCACATATATGTCCTCACCACCCCAAGCCCCGAAGAACCCGTTGCAAATGCTTCGGGTGCTGCTAGACGCGAGTTCGATAAATGGAAAAAGTCGAATGGGATGGCTCATTGTTACATATTGGCTTCTATGGCCAATGTGTTACAACACTAATACCAGTCGAACAATTCCGCCAGTGACATTATCGAATCCCTGAAAAAGATGTTTGGGGAGCATGGCAGGCCTGCCAGGCAGGTAGCTATACAGAAGATAATGAGTGCTAAGATGTCAGAAGGGACTCCAGTCAAAGAACATGTTTTGAAAATGATTGGTTATTTGAACGAGCTGGAGACCCTAGGTGCCAACATCGACGCACAGACCCAAGTTGATATGATCCTCAATACGCTATCGCCATCATTCGCTCAATTTAAACTTAATTATAATATGAATAAAATGGATTTTTTAATGAGCAAATTGATGAGTTCTTTACTAGCAGTGGAAGGGGTGATCAAGTCTGGGGGTAACATTTTAAACGTTGAGAAAAGCACTTCCTCTTCCCGATCTACACTGAAAGAAAAGAAAGGGAAGAAGAAGGCTGGCACTGGTGGTCCAAGTGTTGGACCGGTCCCTAAGATTGCAAAATCTAAAGGAAAAGGTAAGGGCAAAGGGAAGGTGGGTGGCCAAGGAAAAGGAAAGTGTTTCCAATGCGGTGAGAAGGGCCACTGGAAGAGGAACTGTCCAGAATTCTTAGCTACAAGAGTTCAAGGTATGATTGAATCACATGTGATTGAAGTAAGTTTTATTACGGATACTTCAAACACTTGGTGCATTGATTCTGGTGCGACTAACTATATCTATAATTCATTGCAGGGGTTCAGATCAACCAGGAGGTGAAGTGATGGGGAAATCGTACTTACTCTAGGTTCTAGCACAACCGTTTCTGCGATTACAATAGGAGTCGTAGTTGTAGAATTTCTAGACAATAAAGTTTTGATTTTATCAGATGTACTTTACGTCCCTTCAATGAGATGTAATTTAATTTCAGTTTCTAATTTATCGAATAATGGTTATTCTTTTCATTTTGGAACTGAAGTTGTGATTAAAAGAAATAGTTCTTTTATATGTTCTGGTGTTAAATCAAATGGTTTGTATGTGATTACTCCCAATATTTCTAAAGATTCTTGCATGGAACTTAATAACTCAATGGTAACTGTACCATCTAAAAGAAAGGGACCTTCCACTAATCCAACAAGGCTTTGGCATATGAGGCTTGGCCATATCAATCTAAATAGGATTGGCAGACTAGTCAAAGAAGGGATCTTAGGCGATTTGGTTCTCGAACCAATGGAAGTCTGCGAGTCATGTTTAGAGGGTAAGATGACCAAAAAGCCCTTTCCTGCAAAGGGCAATAGAACCAATGCATTGTTGGAATTAGTTCATACTGATGTGTGTGGGCTAATAAATATTCGAGCAAGGGGTGGTTATGAGTATTTCATAACATTTACTGATGACCACTCTAGGTATGGATATGTGTACCTAATGCAACACAAGTCTAAAGCCTTTGAAAAGTTCAAAGAGTTTAGGGCTGAAGTGGAGAAGCAATTGGGCACACATATCAAGGCCATTCGATCTGATCAAGGTGGTGAGTACCTCTCTAATGAGTTTATTGATCACCTCGTACAGAATGAGATTCTGTCACAGTTGACTACACCTGGTACGCCTCAGCAAAATGGTGTAGCGGAGAGAAGGAACCGGACTTTTTTAGCCATGACTAGGTCGATGATGAGTTATTCAGATTTGCCATTATTCCTTTGGGGTTATGCTTTGAAAACCGCTGCATACATACTAAATCTAGTACCAAGCAAATCTATTCCCAGGACACCACGGGAGATGTGGATTGGGCGCAAGCCTTCTTTGCAGCATCTCCGGATATGGGGGTGTCCAGCATATGTGCTAAGAGGAAAGATGAGCAAGTTAGATTCTAGATCAGAACTATGTTATTTTGTAGGGTATCCAAAGGGTACTTATGGATGGTATTTTTATGATCCAAGAGAATAGAAACTGTTTGTTAGTACAAATGCTATTTTTTTTGGAGGATGATTATATCATGAACCATAAACCTAAGGGAAGGATAGATCTGAGAGAAATAGAAGGAGAACCCTCAGTCTAACCCGCAGTTGATAACGATGTAAATCAAGAAAATACCACTTCTTCACCAATTTCCGCACAGGTACCTCGTCGTAGTGGGAGGATTATCAGCCAGCCTGATAGATTCATGTTCTTAGGAGAAGTTTTTGAAGTTGTCTCCATAGAATCTGAATCTATGGATTCTAATCAGGTCTGGGATCTTGTAGAACTTCCAGCCAATATTAAACCCATTGGCTGTAAGTGGGTCTATAAGAGGAAAAGAGGATCTGATGGAAAGGTTGAGACCTTTAAGGCTAGGTTTGTAGCGAAAGGTTATACTCAGAGGGAGGACATTGACTATGAGGAAACCTTCTCGCCGGTAGCCATGCTCAAGTCCATCAGAATACTCTTATTCATTGCTGCATGCCTAGATTACGAGATCTGGTAGATGGACATCAAGACTGCATTCTTGAATGGCAATCTTGAGGAGGACATCTATATGCAGCAACCAGAAGGGTTCATAGTTGGTCGGAAAGGTAACTTGGTATGCAAGTTGCAAAAGTCCATTTATGGGCTTAAGCAAGCATCCAGAAGTTGGAACATCCGATTTGACCAAGTGGTCAAGTCGTTTGGTTTCATACAGAATCTGGATGAGCCTTGTGTATACAAGAAGTGTGAAGGGAAAGTGGTGGCTTTTCTTGTGCTTTACGTTGACGACATTCTACTCATTGGGAATGATGTAGCGGCGGTGTCAACGGTCAAGGTTTGGCTAGCTAGTACTTTCGATATGAAGGATCTAGGAGTGGTGAGCTATATTCTTGGGATAAAGCTCTCTTGGGATCGCAAGCGAAAGATAATGGGATTATCTCAAGCTGGTTATATCGATAAGGTGCTAACTAGGTTTTCAATGGATAATTCGAAGAAAGGTTTGTTATTTTTCAGGCATGGTTTAGCATTCTCCAAGGACCAGTGTCCAAAGACACAGGAGGAGAGGAATCGCATGGCAGGAGTTCCCTATGCTTCGGCAGTGGGAAGTCTCGTGTATGCGATGTTATGCACTAGACCAGATATCTGCTTTGCCATTGGCATGGTCAGTAGGTATCAATCGAATCCTGGTCCAGAACACTGGACAGCCGTCACTACAAGGAAAAAGGCTTTTTATGTCACTTAAAAAGTGACATAAAAAGGTATTTATGTCACTTTTTATTCCAGTAAAAAGTGACATAAATGGAGGCGACATAAATGTTTTAAAAGTGACATAAATGTTTTCAAAAAAGTGACATAAATGTTTCATAAAACCAATACATTTGTTAATAAAAAGTGACATAAATACTTAAAAATGACATAAATACCATTTTATTTATGTCACTTTTAGTCTAAAGTGACATAAAAGTAGAAAAGTGACATAAATATCAAACAAAAAAATTACATCAAAGGCTTAAAAGTGACATAAATACTTAAAAGTGACATAAATACCATTTTATTTATGTCACTTTTAACCTAAAGTGACATAAAAGTAAAAAAGTGACATAAATACCAAACAAAATTATTACATCAAAGTCTTAAAAGTGACATAAATACTTAAAAGTGACATAAATACTATTTTATTTATGTCACTTTTAACCTAAAGTGACATAAAGTAAAAAAGTGACATAAATACCAAACAATCAAAGTCTTAAAAGTGACATAAATACTTTAAAAAGTGACATAAATACCACCCTGTTAAAACAATATATACCACCCTGTACATGTATATATACAATACCACCCTGTACAAAATTAAATCCAACTCAATTAATGATCTATTGCAACTACAAAATTTCATCGATTAATCTAAATACCAACCAATTAATATATTGGAATGAACAAAAACATATACAATCGATCTGAGTCAAAAGTGCTAAAATAATAACATATACATATTACATAATACATTCATCAAAAAGTACTAAGAAAACTATGAAACCAACAACAAAAAATTAGCCCAGCAAAAAAAGTGGTTCACTTGTTAGCTTTCCATCAAATTGTGAAACTTTAATTTGTACCTACAAAAAAGAAAAAGTTTTCATTAATTAGATGCATATAGAAAATAATAAAAGAGCAAAACTATGTTTGGGGGTTTTGAGAGACCAAATTAAAATGTGTCCGGGGACTCGGAATGAAGTACTACTCATTTTTTCGCATTATTTGTCAACCGTGAATATATCCGTTATCAATTCCATTAGTTCCCGCAAGTTTATTTAGGCATGTTTGAGGTGCGTGCAAGGTTTCATGACATTTGGTTAAGCGGTTTAACGATTCACTACTCAAAACCTCACAAACTAGGCGTTTTCAAGCCTAAGTAATGAAATAGTCGCTTTTTTCGCATTTTTTGTGAACCGTTAATCCGTTATCCATTCCGTTAGTTCCTAAAAGTTTATTTAGGTATGTTTGAGGTGCGTGCAAGGTTTCGTGACATTTGGTTAAGCGGTTTAACGATTCACTACTCAAAACATCACAAACTAGGCGTTTTCAAGCCTAAGTGATGAAATAGTCGCTTTTTTCGCATTTTTTGTGAACCGTTAATTCGTTATCAATTCCGTTAGTTCCCGCAAGTTTATTTAGGCATGTTTGAGGTGCGTACAAGATTTTGTGATGTTTGGTTAAGCGGTTTAACGATTCACTACTCAAAACCTCACAAATTAGGCGTTTTCAAGCCTAAGTAATGAAATAGTCGCTTTTTTCGCATTATTTGTCAACCGTTAGTTCCCACAAGTTTATTTAGGCATGTTTGAGGTGCGTGCAAGGTTTCGTGACGTTTGGTTAAACGGTTTAATGATTCACTACTCAAAACCTCACAAACTAGGCGTTATCAAGCTTAAGTAAAGAAATAGTCGCTTTTTTCGCATTTTTTTTGAATCGTTAATCCGTTATCCATTACGTTAGTTCTCACAAGTTTATTTAGGCATATTTGAGGTGCGTACAAGGTTTCGTGATGTTTGGTTAAGCGGTTTAACTATTCACTACTCAAAACCTCACAAACTAGGCGTTTCCAAGCCTAAGTAATGAAATATTCGATTTTTTTGCATTATTTGTCAACCGTTATTTCCCGCAAGTTTATTTAGATATGTTTGAGGTACGTGCAAGGTTTCGTGACGATTGGTTAAACGGTTTAACGATTCACTACTCAAAACCTCACAAACTAGGCGTTTTCAAGCTTAAGTAAAGAAATAGTCGCTTTTTTCGCATTTTTTGTGAACCGTTAATCCGTTATCCATTCCGTTAGTTCCTACAAGTTTCTTTAGGCATTTTTGAGGTGCATGCAAGGTTTCGTGATGTTTGGTTAAACGGTTTAACGATTCACTACTCAAAACCTCACAAACTAGGCGTTTTCAAGCTTAAGTAAAGAAATAGTCGCTTTTTCGCATTTTTTATGAACCGTTAATCCGTTATCCATTCTGTTAGTTCCCGCAAGTTTATTTAGGCATGTTTGAGGTGCGTGCAAGGTTTCGTGACGTTTAGTTAAATGGTTTAACAATTCACTACTCAAAACCTTACAAACGAGGCGTTTTCAAGCTTAAGTAAAGAAATAGTCGCTTTTTTAGCATTTTTGTGAACCATTAATCCGTTATCCATTCCTTTAGTTCCCTCAAGTTTCTTTAGGCATGTTTGAGGTGCGTGCAAGGTTTCGTGATGTTTGGTTAAGCGGTTTAACGATTCACTACTCAAAACCTCACAAACTAGGCATTTTCAAGCCTAAGTAATGAAATAGTCGCTTTTTTCGCATTATTTGTCAACTGTTAGTTCCTGCAAGTTTATTTAGGCATGTTTGAGGTGCGTGCAAGGTTTCGTGATGTTTGGTTAAACGGTTTAACGATTCACTACTCAAAACCTCACAAATTAGGCGTTTTCAAGCCTAAGTAATGAAATAGTCGCTTTTTTCGCATTATTTGTCAACTGATAGTTCCCGCAAGTTTATTTAGGCATGTTTGAGGTGCGTGCAAGGTTTCGTGATGTTTGGTTAAACGGTTTAACGATTCACTACACAAAACCTCACAAACTAGGCGTTATCAAGCTTAAGTAAAGAAATAGTCACTTTTTTCGCATTTTTTTTTAATCGTTAATCCGTTATCCATTCCGTTAGTTCCCGCAAGTTTATTTAGGCATGTTTGAGGTGCGTACAAGGTTTCTTGATGTTTGGTTAAGCGGTTTAACTATTCACTACTCAAAATCTCACAAACTAGGCGTTTTCAAGCCTAAGTAATGAAATAGTCGCTTTTTTCGCATTATTTGTCAACCGTTAGTTCCCGCAAGTTTATTTAGGCATGTTTGAGGTGCGTGCAAGGTTTCGTGACGTTTGGTTAAACGATTTAACGATTCACTACTAAAAACCTCACAAACTAGGCGTTTTCAAGCTTAAGTAAAGAAATAGTCGCTTTTTTTGCATTTTTTGTGAACCGTTAATCCGTTATCCATTCCGTTAGTTCCTACAAGTTTCCTTAGGCATGTTTGAGGTGCGTACAAGGTTTCGTGATGTTTGGTTAAACAGTTTAACGATTCACTACTCAAAACCTCACAAACTAGGCGTTTTCAAGCTTAAGAAAAGAAATAGTCGCTTTTTCACATTTTTTATGAACCGTTAATCCGTTATCCATTCCGTTAGTTCCCGCAAGTTTATTTAGGCATGTTTGAGGTGCGTGCAAGGTTTCGTGACATTTAGTTAAACGGTTTAACGATTCACTACTCAAAACCTTACAAACTAAGCGTTTTCAAGCATAAGTAAAGAAATAGTCGCTTTTTTTGCATTTTTTGTGAACCGTTAATCCGTTATCCATTCCTTCAGTTCCCGCAAGTTTATTTAGGCATGTTTGAGGTGCGTTCAAGGTTTCGTTACGTTTGGTTAAGCGGTTTAACGATTCACTACTCAAAACCTCACAAACTAGGCGTTTTCAAGCCTAAGTAATGAAATAGCCGCTTTTTTCGCATTATTTGTCAACCGGTAATCCGTTATTAATTCCGTTAGTTCCCGCAAGTTTATTTAGGCATGTTTGAGGTGCCTGCTAGGTTTCATGACGTTTGGTTAAACGGTTTAACGATTCACTACTCAAAACCTCACAAACTAGGCATTTTCAAGCCTAAGTGATGAAATAGTCGCTTTTTTCGCATTTTTTGGGAACCGTTAATCCGTTATCCATTCCGTTAGTTTCTGTAAGTTTATTTAGGCATGTTTGAGGTGCGTACAAGGTTTTGTGATGTTTGCTTAAGCGGTTTAACGATTCACTACTCAAAACCTCACAAACTAGGCGTTTTCAAGCCTAAGTAATGAAATAGTCGCTTTTTTTGCATTATTTGTCAACCTTTAGTTCCCAAAATTTATATAGGCATGTTTGAGGTGTGTGCAAGGTTTCGTGCCGTTTGGTTAAACAGTTTAACGATTCACTACTCAAAACCTCACAAACTAGGCATTTTCTAGCTTAAGTAAAGAAATAGTCGATTTTTTCGCATTTTTTGTGAATCGTTAATCCGTTATCCATTCCATTAGTTCCCGCAAGTTTATTTAGGCATGTTTGAGGTGTGTGCAAGGTTTTGTGACGTTAAGTTAAACGGTTTAACGATTCACTACTCAAAACCTTACAAACTAGGCGTTTTCAAGCTTAAGTAAAGAAATAGTCGCTTTTTTCGCATTTTTTGTGAACCATTAATCCGTTATCCATTCCTTTAGTTCCCGCTAGTTTATTTAGGCATGTTTGAGGTGCGTGCAAGGTTTCGTGACGTTTGGTTAAGCGTTTTAACGATTCACTACTCAAAACCTCACAAACTAGGCGTTTTCAAGCCTAAGTAATGAAAGAGTCGCTTTTTTCGCATTATTTGTCAACCGGTAATCCGTTATCAATTCCGTTAGTTCCCGCAAGTTTATTTAGGCATGTTTGAGGTGGGTGCAAGGTTTCGTGACGTTTGGTTTTTACGGTTTAACGATTCACTACTCAAAACCTCACAAACTAGGCATTTTCAAGCCCAAGTGATGAAATAGTCGCTTTTTTTGCATTTTTTGTGAATCGTTAATCAGTTATCCATTCCGTTAGTTTTCGCAAGTTTATTTAGGCTTGTTTGAGGTTCGTACAAGGTTTTGTGATGTTTGGTTAAACGGTTTAACGATTCACTACTCAAAACCTCACAAACTAGGAGTTTTCAAGCCTAAGTAATGAAATAGTCACTTTTTTCGCATTATTTGTCAACCGTTAGTTCCCACAATTTATTTAGGCATGTTTGAGGTGCGTGCAAGGTTTTGTGACATTTGGTTAAACGGTTTAACGATTCACTACTCAAAACCTCACAAACTAGGCGTTTTCAAGCTTAAGTAAAGAAATAGTCGCTTTTTTTGCATTTTTTGTGAACTGTTAATCCGTTATCCATTCCGTTAGTTCCCGCAAGTTTATTTAGGCATGTTTGAGGTGCGTGCAAGGTTTTGTGACAATTGGTTAAACGGTTTAACGATTCACTACTCAAAACCTCACAAACTAGGCGTTTTCAAGCTTAAGTAAAGAAATAGTCACTTTTTTTGCATTTTTTGTGAACCGGTAATCCGTTATCCATTCCGTTAGTTCCTATATGTTTATTTAGGCATGTTTGAGGTGCGTGCAAGGTTTCATGACGTTTGGTCAAACGGTTTACCGATTCACTACTCAAAACCTCAATAACTAAGCTTTTTCAAGCATAAGTGTCTAAAGAGTCACTTTTTCGTATTATTTGTGAACCGTGAATCTGTAAAGAATTCCGTTAGTTCACGCATGTTATTTAGGTATGTTTGAGGTGAGAGAAAGGTTTTGTGGCATTTGGTTAAGCGGTTTACCGATTCACTAATCAAAACCTCAATAACTAAGCTTTTTCAAACATAAGTGTCTAAAGATTCACTTTTTTGCAGTTTTTGTGAACCGTTAATGCGTTATGCATTCTGTTAGTTCTCACAAGTTTTTTTAGGTATGTTTGAGGTACGAGTATGATTTTGTGGCATTTGGTTAAGCGGTTTACCGATTCACTACTCAAAACCTCAATAACTAAGCTTTTTCAAGCATAAGTGTCTAAAGAGTCACTTTTTTCGCATTTTGTGTGAACCGTGAATCCGTAAAGCATTCCGTTAGTTCACACAAGTTTATTTAGGTATGTTTGAGGTGCGAGAAAAGTTTCATGGCGTTTGGTTAAGCGGTTTACCGATTCACTACTCAAAACCTCAATAACTAAGCTTTTTCAAGCATAAGTGTCTATAGAGCCACTTTTTCGTATTTTTTGTGAACCGTGAATCTGTAAAGCATTCTGTTAGTTCACACAAGTTTATTTAGGCATGTTTGAGGTGCATGTAAGGTTTCGTGGCATTTGGTTAAGCGGTTTACCGATTCACTACTCAAAATCTCAACAACTAAGCTTTTTCAAGCACAAGTGTCTAAAGAGTCACTTTTTCGTATTTTTTTGTGAACCGTGAATCCGTAAAGCATTCCGGTAGTTCACACAAGTTTATCTAGGTATGTTTGAGGTGCATGTAAGGTTTCGTGGAGTTTGGTTAAGCGGTTTACCGATTCACTACTCAAAACCTCAATAACTAAGCTTTTTCAAGCGGAAGTGTCTAAAGAGTCACTTTTTCGCATTTTATGTGAACCGTTAATGCGTTATGCATTCTGTTAGTTCCCGCAAGTTTTTTTAGGTATGTTTGAGGTGCGAGTATGATTTCGTGGCATTTGGTTAAGCGGTTTACCGATTCACTACTCAAAACCTCAATAACTTAGCTTTTTCAAGCATAAGTGTCTAAAGAGTCACTTTTTTGCATTTTTTGTTAACCGTGAATCCGTAAAGCATTCCGTTAGTTCACGCAAGTTTATTTAGGCATTATTGAGGTGCGTGTAAGATTTCGTGGCGTTTGGTTAAGCAGTTTACTGATTCACTACTCGAAACCTCAATAACTAAGCTTTTTCAAGCGTAAGTAACTAAAAGTCACTTTTTCGCATTTTTTGTGAACTGTGAATCCGTAAAGCATTCTGTTAGTTCCTGCAAGTTAATTTAGGTATGTTTGAGGTACGAGTAAGATTTTTCGGCACATTACACTTTTCACACATATTGTAACAAAGCAATATCAAAATTTCTTCTCCTATAATACATGTAATAATCTTCATATGAGAAAAACCTATCAATACTCAAGTTCACTATTAAGTCATCGAGAGACACTCGAAACATACATTTAGACTGAACGCTTATCATACTCCCTCTCCTAACGATATTCTTCACTTCTAACTCTAAATGTGCAGTTCAATTCGGAGGCAACGTGGCATGGAGTGTTCTTGATGACTTTGTCGCTATCACAATCAAGTTTCTCAATCTCTCCATTGCAAAAGTGTATAGAGTTCAGATACACTACTTTGGGTTGTATTGAATCTACTAGACTCTTCTTTATATTCTTTATATTTTAGTATCATTCAACCTCTATTTCCAACTTTCTCTTTTTGGTTCAGCAAAGAATGTTCATCTATCAATTATTGGTAAATTTTATACATATAGGCAACACCAAATCAGTAGTGCAGCCCCAATGGCAAACTCGGTTAGCTCACCATCACACACAAGCACGGGGACCAGTGAGAGTTCTGGACACATGACGAGGGCATAAATTCTGATCAGCGAATATGTAAAAGGTCTAAGAAATGGGCTAATCACACCTGGTACAATTATTTCAGAATATAAAAGTAGTCTAATCATCCATGGTATGCAAACCATGAAGCAGATGGTTAATATTTAATACTTAGAATTCCACTTTATCCTTCATACCAGTAGAAGAAGTTACATGCTCATCAGTTAATTAGGTATAATTACCTGCAAGAGGGATTAACGCAATCACTATATGTAATAACATCTATATCCACAATAAACAATAATAGTAAAAAAATGTACACTAGCATGACAAATTGCAGAACATGAGGACTTACAGTTGGGTGCTCAAATATATATATCAAAACCACAAAACAAGTCTCAGGCAAATTCACTACTTAAAAAAACTTATTATCATAGAATGACAAGCAATATAGAATTTGACAAAGTTTATGTGAAGAGTTACCTTCACTATAGCTATTGCAGCAGCAGCTGGATCTCTGACCACTAGAATAGTCCAAACTAAATAATTATCTGAACCATCAGGTATAATTCAAATTGGAACTGAGATTGCTTCTTGCTGGTTGTCTCTACTAAGCAAACCATTTATAACCTTCATGAGTAGACAATGTCGAGTAAATCGAGGTAAATTACAAGTAAAAGTTTTTGTTATACACAAAAGCAAACAAAAAAATGGCAGTAGAACTAATGTGATTAATGGACTGATGCTAGCATGAGCAAGTGGGCAGCTGATCAAAAATATTGAAGTTTGAATACAATCACTCTATGAAGGGACCGTTGTTTAGAGTAATGGTTCCTGCTCGGACTGACAAGTAAGATCACCATTTCAAGTTACAGGCTTTGGCAAAAATACCAAAAGTTAGGTCTGTTTCCAGCCTACCCCTTCCAGCACCCATGCAGTAGTGTGGTCCAAGAGAGAATTCACACCCTGACACCGCTGAATGATGATGATACAAATTACAGCAAAAAGTGCAATAAACTTCTGACATACAAACTTAGGAGACGACACGTCCAGAGACCAAACTCAAGAAGACAACAGTTTTGACTTTAACCCCACCGACATTTTAGCAAATAGTTTATTGTAGACAACTATGATGTTTCCCAAAGCGGGGATCTAATAATTTTCTCTATTTTTCCTTCGCCAAAAAAATTCATCTGAATTCTACAGTTGCAAGTTCAAAATATACTAACATTGTTCATCACGGTAAGGGTTTCCTTCTAGGAAGGCACGGACACTTCTAAGAAGATAAAGTGTCCCGTGGCATGGCGTGTCGTGTTTGACACACGAACACAACACTTCGTGGACCCTTTTCATGCGGGTTCAATGTTTTTTAGGATTTTTCGTGTTGTGTCATGTCTGTGCTTCAAGGACAGCACTTGAGTGCATTTCCTTCATAGAGATGGTGTTGCTTTAGGCTATGATTGGTCCACATGTGCTCCACATACGCAACATTTGCAAATGTGGACAAATTATGCCCTTTGCGCAGCACCAAGACTTGTCCTCCCATAAAAATTGTATTATTGTTCTAATTTACTTTTGCATCATAATCTTATATGCAGGTGATCAAGTTTTGGAGAACAGTGAGAAAACATGCAAAAAAAGTCGTTCATTCCTCGAATGTAAATGAGAAAGTACGGCCCATAAAGTTGAAACCAGCTCACCTCGTTGGCGATTCCATCACCGCCAACACATATTATTCCTATAATAAAGTACAATTTAAAAAATAGGATAATAAGTGATGATACCAAACATAACTAAAATGCATACTGGGACCAAACATTACACACACTATAAGAAAGCCTTGAAGTTTGTAGTACCATCAGGGCATGTGCTGAAGTCAACACTGGATGCAAGAGTTCTAGCATGTCCAGCAGATGTTGTTTTAACTACGTCCATTTCAAACCCCACAAGCTGTCAAAGTTAGCAATATTATAAACGCCAATGTGTGTGCAACTGAAAAATAATCAAACTATGATACTAATCACATTATTCCTACAATAAGTTATTTTACAGTGGACCAGTCAAATGGAAGTATCATCGCACAGCAAAACTTGGAAACAAGGAAAACCAGAGCTGGATCCCACTTTCATCAAGGTTGAGGTGATTTTAAGTTTATGGAAGAGGAGCCAGAGGGGTGATAACCTTATCAGGTTCTCATCTTCAATGTAACTTAGACTTAATTAGATCAAAAGAAACCCCTCTGCCACAAGTGAGGTAGGACTGCAGGGCAGAAGGAGAGGACCAAGAACAGTTATGAGATTTATAAATTCTATAAAACAAACATTTTTTTACAACCGTTGTCTAATAGAGAGTGGAAAAATATGGAAACACCTATATCAAAACTCATACATATGTGCTTTAGATCCCATAGAAGTTAGAACCTCTGTTGTCAAAATCGTACGATTCGATACGATTCACCACAAAAAACAATACGTATCAATACATGAATCGAACACATACAAGAATCGAAGGCGAATCTTACGATTTGATTCGCGAGTGAATCTTATGATTCAATTCGCGATTCTTATGATTCACTTGACTGCTAGGCAAAAAACTTAATTTTTCCACACACACACACACACAAAAATAAAAAATAAAAAAATATCATTTTTTTCTTTAAAAAACTGATTACCAACCCTCTTTTAAACCACTTGGGATATGTTTATACAAGCCTAGAAAAAAAAAGGATATGTTTATAGGGTTTTTTTAATTTGTACCGAATCTTATGATTCACGATTCGCAAATCCCGATTCGATTCACATGTATCATTTCGATTCGCAATATGAATCCCGATTTGACAACCATGTATATAACACCATATTGTGTTACCACTTACCAGACTAATGCCTCACAAAGGTCTTTGCAGACATGTATAGGCTGGCTTACATAAGTATTGTTCCAACATAGCAGTTCCTTGACATAATTAAAAGATGTCATTATGTGAAATTTCACACAAGTAAAAATTTATGACAGACTGATTAGTCATGAAATAATCTATTTTAGAAATTTTATTTTCCCTTCAAGAATCAAGATTTACTCTTTCCTAGATGCTCTCACAAACTATGAATTATAGTTCAAGATTTGACAAATTTGATTAAAAAAGTGATGCTCATGCATGCATTACAAAGGCACCGCCAAAGCCTTTCCTTTTGTTCAATTGTCTAGGGCTCCAACCTTTAAAAAAAAAAAAGGGCTTCAACTTCTACATGTAAACTAAGAAGGTACCTAATTTAATTATTTTTCAGTTGAATCAGAACCCTAGAAGGCATGTATAATCACCAACCTAGATGAAAATGAATAGATCATTTGAAGAACAAATAGGAATATAAAAGAAAGCTTAAACTGAAATGTAGTAAAATGAGTGTCACATCCAAAACCAATCAAAAGTCAGATTTTTTAACATATATAAATCGCAATAACCGTGTACTCGTATAACAATATTCCAACTTTGCCAGTATATACAAACACAAGCTAGGGCAATCATGGTGTCGCTATAGCAGAGTAACCTCTAACCAAACAAATGGCCAATTAGAATCTACAAGAAGCAAACAAATGTCCCAAATCTCATTCATAAAAAAAACAAAGCCTTTTCTCATTCTAATGCCCCGTACATATATAAATGTGTACACAATTAAAAGAAATCCAAATGGTTGTGGAAAATGTAATGATTTTGTCAAAGTGAACAGATCAATCTGTCAATGACAAGTCATGTAAATACAACATTCATTGTAGGAGACTTCCAACGTGAAGGAAAGCCCGTCTAGACAAAGGAAATTCTATGGGAAACTTCCTCACTGTATTAGTTGTAATGATAAAGTTAGGGGGAAAGAATGATGAAATTGTAAGTAATGTTAGGACAGAAAAGGAGATTTCCTTTTGTTTTGCCCACCATTAAATTCAAAACTTCAAATCATATGTACATGAGACAAAGTTAAAAGACATGTTTGCCTTCCATGTCAACAAGACCAATAGTAAAACTCAAAACAATGGAAAGGCATTCCTTTTTCTAAAGCTGGTCAAGGCAGTGAAGCAACAACAGTGTGGCTAGAAGTTAATTGTTATACCATGTGACATTCACACTCATGAGGCCACAGAAATTAGGAAAATTTATGGGCACCACTTCCAATCCGTGATAATGACCAAATTATAGGAATTGTGTAGACTGTGCAAAAAATCGATGAATATGGTAAAGAAGAAAAGCTGATGAGTCCTACGACTACATCTCAGCACATGGAAATACGCCTGATTTGCAACTAAGCAAGAACCTACTCAACTTGTAATGATTCTCTCCACGGAACATACATTGAGTAATTGAATCACACAAATCTAAGCATTTCATATATACATAACATAAAGCAATACCGTGAAGTTCAAGATGCAAATATAATAAGAGAAGATGAAGAGGTTATCAGAAGGTATTAAGGTAAGCACGTGACAATTAGAACCCACAATACTTTTAAGACATGTGCTGTGTAAAGCCCCTCTTCGATCTCTTGTCCTATGTTACATTACATGTTTAATTGGAAGAACTAAGATTCGAAGTACGACAACATCTAAGAAGTGGTATCTAGAACAACTGAAACATTATGTGTGTGTGTGTGTGTGAAAGAGAGAGAGAGAGAGAGAGAAAGAGAGAAACCTGGAGATCAAGGAGGAGAAGATAGCAAGCGGTTTCTGTTGAGAAGGAGGAGGCGGCAGCGGTGCAGCGTGGAGGAGGACGCAGCGGCGCTGAGAGAAGGAGGCGGTGGCGGTGGTTGAGTGGAGGAGGAGGCGGCGTGTGGTTGCGACGGAGAGAGTGGAGAGGGTTTGGGTTTGGGCGTTTGGATTTGGGAATGCTTCCTGCACTTTTATTCCCCCCGCACTTTCCCGCCCGCGCTTATTTGTCACTTTTTTGTAAAATGTTTGTCAATTTTAAAAAAAAGTGACATAAAAAATTAGGATTCCTATAATTAATGTGTATTATTTGTCACTTTTTATAAAAACTGACATAAAAAAATTTATTTTATTTACAAAATTGCCACCGTGTTTTATTTATGTCACTTTTGAAAAAGTGACATTAAAGTATTATTATTTATGTCACTTTTTTAAAAAGTGACATAAATACGTTATTATTTATGTCACATTTTTAAATAAATGACATAAATAATCAAGCATTCATGTCACTTTTTTAAAAACCGACATAAATACTAAAAAAGTGACATAAAAAAACCCAGTAAGAAATAATAATGTCACTCAAAATAAAAGTGACATAAATATAAGTTTTAAAGTGACATAAAAAGCCTTTTTCCTTGTAGTGCGTTAAGCACATTCTTAAGTACTTGAGAAGAATTAAAGATTGCATGCTTATGTACGGTGGTAGTGAGTTAATTCAAGTAGGATGCACTGACTCGGACTTTATGTCAGATAAAGATTCGAGAAAGTCGACATCCGGACATCTCTTTACCTTGGGAGGTGGTGCTGTTAGTTGGAGGAGCATTAAGCAGAAATGTATTGCGGACTCAACTACAGAAGCTGAGTATGTAGCTGCTTGTGAATCCGCAAAGGAAGTTGTTTGGCTCAAGAAGTTCCTTATGGAGCTCGAGGTGGTACCAGCGTCGCTGTCACCTATTATACTTTATTGTGATAATAGTGGGGCAGTGGCTCAGTCCAAGGAGCCAAGGAACCACGGAAAGGGAAAGCACGTAGAGCGGAAATATCATCTTATCCGAGATATTGTTCAACGTGGAGATGTGACTGCCACCAAGATTGCCACTGCTGACAATCTTGCTGATCCGTTTACAAAGGCCTTGCCACAGAAGGTCTTTAATCGTCATCTAGATAGTCTAGGTCTCAGATGTAATCCTGTATGGTTGTGAGTGCAAGTGGGAGTTTGTTGGGTTTGTGCCCTCAAACCATTTCTTTATGTATAAGACATTAGCATTTTAATATATGGATATCAGCTTTACATTTCATTGTGTATGTTTCTTTCATGAGATGATTGTTTATCCTTAAGTATCATAGTAAGTAATTCGTGTGTGTATGAGATACATACAAGTGAGATACGAATTACTATTCTTTGATACTCAGAAGTTCTCACAGTGGATGATGAGACTGGATACCTCATCAGGTCTACACTGTAGCATAATTAACTACCATTGGATGGAGTGATTAATCTCAATCACTAGAGTGTAGCTCTTAGTTAATATGTTAGTGCTTATAGTGCATTGACGGACCTGAGTTTCCTATTGAAGCTTAAGGCTATCAATAGTCGATAAGAACTCATAACTTGTATAAGGTACGTGTTCTCAATCTTGAGACGATTATAAACACAGACTGTGGATATAGCTGCTTTGACTTACCAATCAGTGAGGTCTATAGAAGATCAACACCTGGGTATCTTGGGTATGTCATGTTCATAGGGTTGTGAACATATATTGTCGAGATAGAATCTACCCTCTGATTCAGAGTAAGCATTCCCTTGAGAATGTCACCAAGTTGATTACTGAGTACTGCAATCTTGTTGATAAGAGTTATCAACATGTTTAGTAATCATGAGAGGTGATTGGGACTCAAGGAATACAAGAAGTAATCATGATTCAGGTTGACAGTAACTGTTATCCGACTACCTGAATATGATAACGAATGCTGACGGTAAAGGGACATTAGTATACTGAAAAGATTAAAAGTATGATGGGAATATCTCTTTTGGTATATTCAACATAACATGAAAGAATACAATGAGCCTTTATATAGGCTTGGTCTAATCTAGACTGTTTACTCTTTAACCGATGTGGGACAACCACATATATACATATACTATATTTACACATATACCCTTTAACACTCCCCCTCAAGCTGGAGCATACATATCATATGCACCTAGCTTGTTACAAATATATTTCACACGTGTCCTACCCAATGCTTTAGTAAACAAATCCGCTAACTGGTCTGCAGATTTAACATGAACTGTATTAATCACTTTCTGTAGGAGCTGTTCACGAACAAAGTGACAATCAACTTCATTGTGTTTCGTCCTCTCATGAAACACAGGATTAGAAGCAATATGAACCGCTGCCTGGTTATCACAAAATAGGTTCATAAGTTCGGACTGAGTGAACCCAAGTTCCTCCAACAAATGCTTCATCCATACTAACTCACAAGTAGTATGCGCCATAGCCCTATATTCTGACTCAGCACTAGATCTAGCAACAACGGTTTGTTTCTTGCTTTTCCAAGACACAAGATATCTTCCAACAAGTACACAGTACCCTGTAGTAGACCTTCTATCACTAGGAGATCCGGCCCAATCTACATCTGTGTAGCTCTCAACTCGAATGTGACCATGATCCTTATACAACAAACCACGGCCTGGGGCCCCCTTGAGGTACCTCAAGACTCGTATCACTGCATCCCAATGTGTAGTCCGAGGAGAGTCCATAAACTGACTAATTACACTAACTGCGAAGGCAACATCAGGTCTCGTGACCGTTAGATAATTAAGTTTCCCAACTAAGCGTCTGTACTGTCCTGGATCATCAAGTAGCTCCCCCTGATCTGGCAATAATTTGGAATTGGGATCCATAGGAGTATCCAAAGGTTTTGATCCCAACATTCCTGTCTCAGTCAGCAAATCAAGAACATATTTTCTCTGAGATAAGCAGATCCCTTCACTAGACCTGGCCACCTCAATGCCTAAGAAATACCTAAATTGCCCCAAGTCTTTGGTCTGAAACTTGATTTGTAAGAAGGATTTCAACTCCTGAATGCCCTTAGGGTCATCACCAGTAATGACGATATCATCAACATAAACAATTAACAGAATCTTCCCTTCTACAGTGTGTCTATAGAAAACAGAATGGTCAACACCACATCTCTGAAGACCAAACTCAGTAATTACATCACTGAACCTGCCAAACCAAGCACGAGGAGACTGCTTCAAACCATAAAGAGACTTTTTTAATTTGCAAACCAGACTAGACTCCCCCTGAGCAACAAACCCAGGTGGTTGCTCCATGTAAACCTCCTCAAGGAGGGTACCATTCAGAAATGCATTCTTAACATCCAACTGATGAAGGGGCCAGTGATAAGTAGTGGCCAGTGAGATGAAAAGGCGAACAGAGGCAATCTTGGCCACGGGAGAAAAAGTCTCTGAATAATCAAGTCCATAAACTTGAGTGTAGCCTTTGGCAACAAGGCGTGCCTTCAACCGATCCAGAGTGCCATCTGGATGAACCTTAACTGCATACACCCAACGGCAACCAACCACAGATTTCCCTGGCGGGAGAGGGACCAAGTCCCAAGTACCAGTTTCCTTAAGGGCACACATTTCATCCTGCATAGCTTGGTTCCAACTAGAATGGGCAAGTGCCTCTGCAACATACTTAGGAATAGATATGGTAGACACGGAAGCAACAAATGAAGAAAATGTAGGAGATAAATGATCATAAGATACAAAGTTAGAAATAGGATGAGAAGTAGTGCAAGAACGCTTACCCTTTCTGAGAGCAATGGGAAGATCTAAATCAGTCAGTTATGGAGGAGAAGATGGCGGATCTGAGGACACGGTACGCGAAGGCGGAGCAGCGGAGTCCAATAGAGTCTCTGGACGTGGACGACAAGTATAAACTTGCAAATTAGGCCGAGACAAGCGGGTGGAAGCATCATGAGTAGGTGGTGTAGTAGTTGGGATAGGAGAGACAGGAAGAGGAACGGGAAGCATAAAATCCGGATCAGTAGCCGAGTGGGACTCTAAAAAAAAGGGTTTAGACTCAAAGAATGTGACATCGGCAGAGACAAAGTACCGATGAAGGGAAGGACTATAACAACGGTACCCTTTCTGAGTCCTAGAGTATCCCAAGAAAATACACCGAATGGCTCGTGGGTCTAATTTGTCAGTACCAGGAGACAGCTGATGAACGAAGCAAACACACCCAAAAACACGAGGAACGATCGAGAAAGATGACTCAACAGGGAACAAGCTGAAGTGTGGTGTGCGGCCATTGAGAATAGAAGATGGCATACGGTTAATCAAATAACAAGCGGTGAGAACAGCATCCCCCCAAAAAAAATTTGGAACACGCATTTCAAATAACAAGGTGCGTGTGACTTCTAATAGGTGCCTATTTTTCCTCTCGGCAACACCATTTTGTTGTGGTGTGTGTACATAAGAAGATTGATGAATCATGCCAGAATGTGTCATAAAAGTACTGAAAGGGTCAGAATGATATTCCTTTCCATTATCACTTCGAAGAACACGAATTGGCACACCAAATTAAGTTTTAATTTCAGCACAAAAAGCACAAAAAATAGAAAATAACTCAGAACGATTTTTCATTAAATATAGCCAAGTTACTCTTGAATAATCATCCACAAAAGTAACAAAATACCGATACCCCTTTTGGGAGGTTATACGGTGAGGACCCCATACATCAGAATGCACTAATTGAAAAGGATTAGACGCTCTTTTATTGACCCGGGGAGCAAATTGAACACGGTGATGCTTCCCCAACTGACACGACTCACACTCTAAAGACTGTAAAGAACTTAAACTAGGAACTAAGAGCTTCAAATTAGCCAATGAAGGGTGACCGAGGCGGCAGTGGATCTGATGAGGTGAAACAATAGCAGGACAGGCAGTGGGTGAAGGAGTAGGGACAGGATCACCATCAAAGTAATAGAGGCCATTGGACTCATGTCCGACGCCAATCGTCTTCCGAGTCGTCAAATCCTGAATAAGAACAGAATCAGGAGAAAAAGAGACACAACAGTTAAGATCCTTAGTCAACTGACCAACAGACATTAAATTAAAGGACGAACGAGGTATGTACAAAACAGAAGACAAGGATAAAGACGAAGAGGGTTGAGCCGTCCCGATTCCTTCAACAGGAGTCGAAGACCCATCCGCTAAAGTGATTGGGGGAAGAGACGATGACAGCCGGATAGATGTAAAAAGACTAGATATACCTGTCAAATGATTACTAGCGCCAGAATCAATTACCCATGGGGAAGAACCTGAAGCAATGCAAGTAGTATGTGTACCTCCATGCTGAGCTAAGGAAGCAGATGAGGTGGATGCCTGGTGTGCTGCCTGATACTGAAGCAACTGAGAGTATTCCTCGCGAGGAACAGAAACGGTATCCATAGGAGTAGTAACAGGAGAGTACCCAAAATCAAAGATTGCAGCATTCGCAACCTGGGGGGGACGACCATGGAGCTGCCAGCATGTGTCTCTACTATGCCCATCCCGAAAACAATAAGTGCACTGGAGAGTCTGGCCTCTACCACGGCCAGGACGACCACCCCGAAATCCCCCTCCACGTCTTCCACGGTTAGGACCACCACCCCTACCAGGAACTGGTGGAGTCTGAGTAATAAGTGCGGAGCGATCAACAAGCGAAGGGGATGGAGGTTGGTCCCGAGGGGTGCTCCGTAGAACACGCTGATATGTCTCGGCAAAAGTAGGAAGACTATCACTCCCAAGAATTTGAGACCGAATAGCCTCATATTCAGGTTTGAGACCGGCAAGAAACTTCATAACTAGCATTTGTTCCCTCTGTTTCTGTTGATCCTAAACACTGGTGGTAGGGGGCATAACAGTATTCAACTCTTCATGTAACCGTTTCATAGCAGCAAAATAATCAGTAACAGACAAATAATTCTGCTCGAGCTGAAAATACTGAGAGGACAAGTCATACATCCGTGTTAAGTTACTAGAGTAAAGAAGGTGGAGATACTCCCAAAGTGCCTTAACAGAGCCCAAGTGATTGCATAAATCGGCAACATCCGGTTCCATGGAATTCCATATAAGAGTCACAAGTTGAGCGTCTAGTTGTCTCCATGCCTTAGCGGCTTTTTCATCGGCGGTAGGTGGAGTCTCAGTAAGATGGGCATCGTGGCCTAAGCCCGTAAGGGACATGGTGATAGCATTGGACCATTGAAGGAAGTTATTACCATTCAACTTACGATTAGTGAGTTGGGTAGTGGTTTTGTAATCCATAGTTGTTGAAAAATAATGAACAATTGCTGTGAATAGTGACTGTGAATAGTGACTGTGAATAGTGCCGATGAACAGTGACTGTGAATAGTGCCGATGAACAGTGATCGATGAACAGTTGCTGATGAACAGTGATCATGAATAGTGCCGATGAACAGTGATTGATGAACTGTTGCCGATGAACAGTGATCGTGAATAGTGCCGATGAACAGTGATCGATGAACAGTGCCGATGAACAGTGATCGTGAATAGTAGCTGCTAGGGTTAGGGTTTATGTTTAAAGAAGAAATAAAATCAAATCTTCAAACAGATTTGACAATCCGAACTTCTTGATTCACGAAGAAGGCGGAAAAACAGAGATAATGAGCAATCCCAGAGGCGGGAGGCTCTGATACCATGAAAAGATTAAAAGTATGATGGGAATATCTCTTTTGGTATATTCAACATAACATGAAAGAATACAATGAGCCTTTATATAGGCTTGGTCTAACCTAGACTGTTTACTCTTTAACCGATGTGGGACAACCACATATATACATATACTATATTTACACATATACCCTTTAACATATACCATATAAGTCTAGTTATCGCTTCGGATATGTTCTTTTGCGTTGGAGTTTAGTTATCGTTTTATAGTGGAGTAAATGATAACTGACCAGTTGGTTAGTTTGCAGACCAAAGAGATTGATCATGGTGATTAACAAACTGGTCTGAGCCAACAATAAAGAACCTAGGAGGTCCCACTCTTAGCTCTGCTAGGATGCTTGGAAGGGTACTTGAGGAACTTGTCAAGTAGATTCGATCGATCGAAGTAGTCTCGATCGATCGAAGTCTAGACATGTTCGATTGCTTGAATGTAGCTCAATCGATCGAAGTTTCGATCGATCGAATGCACTTCGATCGCTCGAAGTCTAGGTCGGTTCTGGGAATCTATAAATAGGGCAGTTGCGTTCTGGAAAAGGAGTTCGTCGTTTTTCAAACCAGAAGCTACAGTAACTATTCTTAGAGTTCCTAAACCTTCCTTTCCTCTCTATTAGAGATCCCACCATCTCTAGTCCTTCCGGGAGGCATCCGCAGGAGACATAAGGGTGAAGACAACCTAGTGGAGGCCGCTGGAAGTTGAAGGTTTCAGAATTGGGTTCAAGACACAAAGGTATAACACTTGTCCCCTCTTAGTTCGTACGCATCTATGGAATTGACGAGTAGTAGATCCTGGGCTACCAATAAGTTTTTATAATTTAACCTATTTTCGCTGCGTGTTTAAAATATGTTTAAACCTATTTTTCCTTCATATATCATAAACTCAAGCATCATAACGCGAATTTGATACATAAAACGTACTCATGAGTTGGTCAATATAGCTAAGTTGCTAAATGCAGCTTCTAAGAAACTTATAACAAGGTCTCATGTAAGTAGCAGCAAGGTACAACTGAACAAAGCATAGAAACCAACAATTTAACAAACTGCTCCTAGGAACCGGTTCTTCCTAGAAACTGATTTCTCTAAACCATTCCCAGAAATCGGTTTCTCCCCTTTTCTGGTAGATTCTTGACAGCACTATTATAATACGGATTTTAATTCCAAAATCGTGTTGCATGGAATGGAAACATCAAAATAACTTCCTCAAACACATACTACAAATGACTACATACTATATATGTTCTAAAGTGAGTTACAAAACTCACCCATGCTTGGAATTAAGCTTGGATGTTGATTTGAGCTTAGGAAACTTGAACTCAAGCTTCAATGGTGGAACTGCTTCTTCTTCTAACTTCTTGACTTCTCTTACTTCTGGGAATCTCTTAAGATGTTAAATGTTTTGCCGTGTTGAGTGAAACTAGTTGGCTTTGGCATAGACGATTAGGACATGCTAGTATGGATCTCCTTTCCAATTTATCAAAAAATGATTTAGTTAAAGGTCTACCAAAAACAAAGTTTGTTAAGGATAAAATTTGTGACGCTTGCCAACTTGGAAAACAAACAAAAACTTCTTTCAAAAAGAAAAAGGAGATCTCTACTAATAGGCCCCTTGAATTGCTTCATATGGATTTATTTGGTCCTAATTGTGTAGCTAGTATGAGTGGGAAAGTGTATGCATTCGTAATTGTTGATGACTACTCAAGATTTTCTTGGGTCATCTTTCTTGCTCACAAAGATGAGGCTTATCCAAATTTTGTAAAATTTTGTAAACGTGTCCAAAATGAAAAAGGGTATGCTATCAACAATTTTAGAAGTGATAGAGGAAAAGAATTTGACAATAAAGATATTTCAAATTTTTGCGACGAAAACGGTTTTGGACATAACTTTTCGACACCAAGAACTCCTCAACAAAATGGTGTTGTTGAAAGAAAAAATAGATCACTTCAAGAAATGGCAAGAACTTTATTGAATGAACACTCTTTACCACAATACTTTTGGGCCGAAGCAACTAGTACTTCATGCTATGTTATTAATCGTGTTGTTATAAGAAATAATCTTGGTAAGACCCCCTATGAACTTTGGAAGGGTAGAAAACCTAACATCGGTTATTTTAGAGTTTTCGGTTGTAAGTGCTTCATCTTGAATAATAAGGATAACTTAGGTAAGTTTGATGCTAAATCGGATGAGGGTATCTTCTTAGGTTATTCACAAATAAGCAAGGCATATAGAGTTTTTAATAAGAAGACCTTAGTTGTAGAAGAGTCCATGCATGTAGTTTTTGATGAGGCTAATCCCTTTAGAAGAAAGGATGATGATGATGATGTTGTTGTAGCAAGCCTAGATGGAGCTAGCACTTCATCCTCCATTCCTTTAGATAAGCCTAAAGAAGGTTCCCCTACCCCTCTAGAACATCCTAGAGACAATACTAGAGATGACCTTCCTAGAGATTGGAAAACCGTTCCTAGTCACCCCATAGATCAAATCATAGGTGACCCCGGTCAAGGAATAACCACTAGATCCTCTCTTAGAAACATTTGCAACAACTTAGCATTCCTATCTCAAATAGAACCTAAAAACGTAGAGGAAGCCGAGCAAGATGACAGTTGGATTATGGCTATGCAAGAAGAATTGAACCAATTTGAAAGAAACCAAGTTTGGACTTTAGTTCCTAGACCTAATGATCATTCCATCATAGGAACCAAATGGGTGTTTAGAAATAAAAAGGATGAATCCGGAGTTGTTATTAGAAATAAGGCTAGATTGGTAGCCCAAGGGTATAATCAAGAAGAAGGAATAGACTATGAGGAAACCTATGCTCCCGTAGCAAGGTTAGAAGCCATTAGAATGTTACTTGCTTTTGCTTGCCACAAAAATTTTAAACTTTTTCAAATGGATGTAAAAAGTGCGTTTTTAAATGGTTTTATAGCGGAAGAAGTTTATGTCAAGCAACCTCCCGGTTTCGAAAGTTCAAAATTCCCCAATCATGTTTTTAAACTTTCAAAAGCTTTATATTATTTAAAACAAGCTCCTCGTGCTTGGTATGATCGTCTTAGAAAATATTTACTTGACCTTGGATTTACTCGAGGAAAAATTGACACCGCTCTCTTCATTAAACATTCACAAAATGATATATTGCTTGTTCAAATCTTTGTGGATGATATCATCTTTGGTGCTACAAATGAGAAAATGTGTGAGGAATTTGCAAAATGCATGCAAGATGAATTTAAAATGAGTATGATGGGAGAACTCAATTTCTTTCTTGGTTTACAAATCAAACAACACAAGGATGGTATTTTCATAAATCAATCCAAGTACATTAAAGATCTATTAAAAAGATTTGGTTTTGAAAATTGCAAACCAATTGCAACTCCTATGAGTTCTTCTCTCAAACTTGACAAAGATGAATCCGGAAAACTTGTTGATAATAAAAATTTCTGTGGCATGATAGGTAGTTTGTTGTATCTCACCGCTAGTAGAACGGATATTATATTTAGTGTGTGTCTATGTGCTAGATTTCAATCTTCACCTAGAGAGTCGCATGTTGTAGCCGTTAAGCGCATTTTTAGATACTTGTTAGGCACAATTGACTTAGGCTTATGGTATCCTAAGGACACTCCCTTTGACTTAGTTAGTTATTTGGATGCGGACTTTGCCGGTTGGAAAGTGGATCGCAAGATCACAAGTGGCACGTGTCACTTTTTAGGACACTCCCTAGTCTCTTGGTTTAGTAAAAAACAAAACTCCGTAGCTTTGTCCACAGCGGAAGCCGAATACATAGCCGCCGGTAGTTGTTGTGCGCAAGTTCTTTACATGAAACAACAATTAGAAGACTTCGGACTTCTTTTTGATCACATACCACTTAGATGCGATAATACTAGTGCGATTAGTCTCTCTAAGAATCCCATTCAGCATTCTAAAACTAAGCACATTGAGATTAGACACCATTTCATTAGAGATCATGTTCAAAAGGGTGATGTCGAACTTGTTTTCATCGATACAAATCATCAATGGGCAGATATTTTCACTAAACCTCTTCAAGAAGATCGTTTTTGTATCATTCATCGTGAACTAGGAATGGCCAATCAAGCCGATGTTGTGTAAGTTCATTCTTTTCCCTTCATTTTTCTGCATAACTGATTTCTGACTGCGATCAGTCGACCGGACTCTTGTTCCTTTTTAAAATCTTTTTGAAAATTTCCCGATCAGTCGACTGACCGTTTATACAGTCGACTGGACAACAAAATTATCAGTCGATTGGATTGTTTTCGTCGACCGAATGCTTTGTTTCTCCAACTCTCTGTTTTAGACCCAGTCGACCAATCACTCACCCAGTCGACTGACGAGTGGCCTAATTTCTATTTTCAGTCAACCGTATCATTCTTCAGTCGACTAGACTCGCACTTATATATATATATATATCTCCATCGTTTCCTTTTAACCCTAATTTTTTTTTCTTCTTCTTTCTTTCCCTTTTCTCTCCAGGTGATTGGATCCCCTGCTCCATCTCTCTCAATCACATCCCTTCTCCATCCCCTTTATCTTCATTTCCATTTTTCTCCATCCCAGTCAGGCCCCCCATCTCTCTCCATATCTCTATCTCACCTCTGCTCCACCTCAACTGGAGATATGGCTCCCAAGAAGCGCAAAGAAGTCGACGAGTCAACCTCTCAGCCTCCACCTCCTCAGCGTCACCGTCCCATTCCTTACTTCATTGACGAAAGTCGCAAGCAAGATTACTTAGACATCTTCTTGCATCGCAAAATTATATTCGGTAAGACGCTTCCCTCAACTTTTTCAAACTCTAATGGTTTGCGTTTAAGCACACTCTTTAATGCCTTGGGTTGGTCTTCATTTCTTGAAATCAATCAACCTATGTATCCTAGTCTTGTGCGTGAGTTCTATAGTAATCTCACTGCCTCTCCTGCCCAAATCCCTTTTTCTTCTTATGTTCGTGGCGTCAAACTATTAGTGACTCCCGATAAATTTGTTCAAATTTTTGGTATTCCTATGGGTACCATTCGTGCTTACGACGACAACAAATGTAATGTCGGTCATGATTTCAATCCCATTCTTGCCTGTCGACTTGTTAGTGGTAATCCTAACTTAGCCTCAGCCTCTAAACCGTCTACCTCCCAACTCACTTTTGAGGCACGTCTTCTTCACCATATCCTTACTTACTGTCTCTATCCCCATGTAGGTGGCCGGGATTACGTCTCGTATTTTGACATTTTTCTGTTGTGGTGCATTCTCAAAGGAAAGTGATTCGACTTCCCCACTCTTTTCTGCAAACATATCTGCGAATCGCAGAAAAAGTCAAAAACCAGCTCCCTTCCTTATAGTATGGCTCTCACTACTATTTTCTGCCATTTCCAGGTCCCTCTCGATGATCGTGACTGTCATGATCCTTCTCTTCACGATATTTACTCCTCCACTACCCTATCTCTTATGGGATACAGGCTCGAGGCTGGCTCTTTTGTTCCTAAAGCCCCTCGACTCCCGGTTGACCCTCCAGTTACCACCACCACCACTGACACCACCACTGTACCCTCTTTTGATGCTCCATCTTCTTCAGCTCCTCCTCCTGCTGCTGTTGATTTGTCAGAGCAGTTCACCATTATCACTGCCTCGATTGACTCTCTCTCTCTACCACCGTCACTACATTATAGTCCACTCTTTTCTCTTGCATCTCCACACTATCCTCCACTGTCACTTCTCAGTTTGACACTATCCGTTCCGATATCTTAGAGCTTGGCTCTGTTGTGGACACGCTTCGCACCACCTCTCTTGCTACTCAGGAGCTCGTGGATTGCCACTTATTTCAGATGCAATCCAATATTGATGATACTAGAGATGCCATTCGAGTTATTCAGAGTCGCGTTGGGTTATGACAGCTTTTTTGTTTGATCTCTCTTGGACTTAGGCCTTTTGTATAAGCTAGTCTGACATCTAGATAGATCATCTTTGGTTTTTGGGTTTAGCATAGGCTCACAACTCTTGTTGTTTTTATATACTTTCCTTTTGTGTTTAATATGCTTCTCTGGATATTCAAATCTTCTGTCTCTCTTTTTATATGAAACTCAATTGGCCATTTATGCTTGCCTTTGCATTCATACTATATAAAATGCTTGCATTTGCTTTTGCTTCTCATGCTTTTTGGTATGCCTGTCTGATTGTGTACTAACCGTAGGAAGATGATGAGACTTTTTATTAAGTGATTCCCACACTACCCCACCCCATCCCGTCCATCAACTCACTCAAAGAGGGGGAGCTTCTCTCCACTCTAAGAGATTTTTTTGTTGATGACAAAAGGGGGAGAAATTATTCTGTTGCAATAATCACTTTGAACTTCTCTTTATGTGACATTGCATTGATTCTCATCTCTCTTTAGATTATCTATTCACATATACTTCAAAGTAAATGCATCTATTTATTGTACCTTGAGCAACTAGTAGTTTATCATCATCAAAAAGGGGGAGATTGTTAGCCCCAAGGGTTTTACCCTAAGTAATTTTGATGATTAACAAACTATTAAGTTGATTACTTATGCTTTCATTTAGCATGTTGTCCAAACAGATCCTAAGAATGATGATGGACATATCATGGAAGCATTGTGGAAGACTATTTCATTATTGTATTGCTCTCATAGGACTAAATGTAAAGTTGGTTAGATTGAATCTCAGAAACAAGGGCTTAAAATGGAACAAACCCTTCAAAACAAAAAAAATAAATAAATAAATAGAAAAACAGAAGATCAGTCGACTGACTCATTCCATCAGTCGACTGGGAGCAAATTTTATCAGTCGACTGAACGTAAAAATAGTGAACTGAACCATGATTTCTGAAGGTAGTTTCTGCCTCAACTTTCAGTCGACTGGACATTGTAACACAGTCGACTGTGTCAAGGGCGCAACTTAAACTTTTCAAAAGGTAGTCGACTGGATCGAGAACCCAGTCGACTGGACCTCTGCGCAAAAACAGTAACGACTCTTTTTCCTCTGTTTTGCTTTAGCATTAAATGCTCCCACCTACCTTAAACGTTCAAATTTCTTGGAGAGAGTATATATACTCAGTTCAAATTTGGTTGTTGGATCATCCATTATTCTCATTCAATACACACTTGTTGCAATCAAAGATTAAAAGCCCTAAATCTTGAGCTTTATTCTTCTAACTCTAGAGTTCATTTGTAAAACCTTGAGAGATTATATTGTGAGCATTTATTGTTTCCATCTACTCTACAAAGAGAGTATTTGTTCAGTTGTAACCCAACATTTATCAATTTCTTGAAGTTGTAAGAGGGTTGGTGTAACCCTTGCTCCAAGTGAAGGTACTATTCATTGGAGGTGTAAAAGGAATTCAAGAAGAACTTGTAAAGAGTGGTTTGATCTTCACCCAAAGAAGATTGACTAGTGGATTCCTCAAGAGGTGTTCTTGGGGGGTGGACGTAGGCCGCGGGGTGCGATTGCCGAACCACTTGAAAAATTCGGTTTGCAAGTGTCTCTTTCTCTTCTCTCTTTAATTATAGTTTTAATTAAGTATTGTGCTTGATATTATTTTTAATTTGCCATTATTTGTAAGTATCCTTATTCCCCCCCCCCCCCCCCCCCCTCTAAGGATTACTTTTGGGCCAACACATAGGTCTACAGATATCTGAGTGAACTAGCTCTAATGCTTGAGTAGCTCTAATAGCCTCACTAAAAAGCTTTCGACATGCTTTGCCAACTAAGCAAGACTCACACATAGGTAGGTTAACCTTAGCGAATGGGCCCAAAAAGGGCTTCTCGAGCTAATCAAGTCATCCTATCACATCCTATGCGTTCAAGTCTAGCATGCTATGTCTCAGAATAAATGAATAACAGAGGAAACCAGAATTTATGAAAACAATTCTTAAGCAGTTATCCCTAGATAACCATGTCCTAGTAACACTACCACCCAAAAATGTCCATTCTATTACCACCGAACTGAAAAATGCCCTCGATTGCTCTCTTCCACCTTGCTAGCCTTGGGCGCAAACTTGCTGCCCCCACCCTGCCTCTAGGCGGGTTTACCCTTACCATTGCGTTTAGGCCACTGGCCTTGCGCTTACTTCCACTTATGGAAGTAGTGGTCAAGAGTGTAGCTATACGGTTCGCCTCACCTTTCTGGCGCTCCGTATTCAGCTCAACATGTCAGAAAATGTCAAAACAAAAAAAATTTAACATTTCCATTGTAGATCATGATTTGTTTTCTATGGACCCGCGAATCAGGCAAAGAACTAATCATAGCCTGAAACTGCAGTTCGCCAGTAAAGATGTTTCGAGTATTCTGAAATCACGAATCATACCTGTCATCGACCTTAGATATCCAGTCATCGTGTACTTGGAACGTTTCCTTTACTTTCCCGAAATTCATAACTAGATGCTTGATCTAATAGTGAATGTGCCATCGAAAACAAATTTGAGCTGATCTCATAATACTTTGGCTATTGGGTAGTACATATACTTCCCAACAAGATCATGGTGCATACTGCTTATCACAAAATGCGTGCTATGATCCTTCTCAAGCCAAGTATTATAGGCTATTAAGGTTATAATGATATTGGGCCGGAGGCCCTTTATTCGGTTTAATGGGTTGGACCGTAGAATAAGCCTAAAGCCCATAAGCTCTTACTCATTCTATCGGTGTGTTACTTTATAGTGCCATATTACGAAAAATTGGTCCCTTTTAAACTTGTTACTTTTATAAAGATCGACAAAGTGTGGTTTGGAAAACATTTGGTTTTGTGAATCCAAAAAATTTGAAGAAAAACATTTGAGAACATGCGCAAGGGATTGACATTATTAATGCACATTTCGTAAGGTTTGTTTTAAAATCCAATTACAAATGAGTTTTCCCCTTTCTACAGTTTAAGACCAAAAAATTCGCTATTGCTCATTACTCAAATCTTAATTTTGTAAATCAAGAAAAACTTTTATAATTAATTTTTCTAAACAAACATCAATTAGATGGTACAATTACCTATCTAAGATCATCCACAAGATATAATGTGCGCCATACAACAAAAGTGCACATGGACCCCCACGTGGGTCCGAATTGACAACTTAGAGCTTATGTTAAGGTAATTCAAGTGTATGATTTATGAACAAAGAAAATCATCCCTTTACAAGTAGGCTTTTCTAATATAAGAAATAAAACCCTCGTCCTCACATTACATTTATAGCCCATAAAAAAAAATAGGGATGCTTTGTTCACATACATACACAGAAACAACCTTAAACATACATCGTGAGGATACAAGCTCCACAAATTGTCAATTAATCGTCCATTCATTTTATCCGGATTAATAAATTAATCACATACACCAAGCACTCATGCGGTCTATTTAAAAATGAATGGACTAATCCATTACTCCATTTAAGGAGGAGGATTAGAGGTCTCGGGTCATCCAATCACAAACAGCAGTAATATAAACATGACCAACTATGCTGTGAGCCTCTAAAAATAATAAAATGTGCAATAAAGTAATTATTGCACAGCCCGGATAGCTCCTGATATGTCTAGAAATATTCTATAGCAGTTCAACCTCTTCGTGGTCATCCAATAGCCTGGGAAATCTGGGTTAGGAGCGTAGGGACCACACTCCCGGGGTGTCCAGCTGTTAATGTCCGAGATACTCGCGGCTCGGGTACCAGGCGTGGTAAGGCTCGAGGGGATGCGGCATGAATCATGCTTTCCCCCCCCCCCCCCCGTTTCCTTATGCAGCCATGACTCTATCAAGGAAGAATCAGTGGTTTCCTAAACCACTTAGGAAACTCTCCAAACATTGTACAAATCTATTGTGATTAGATTTAGGCTTCCTAATCTAATCAACTTGCCATGTAAAGGTGGACTCTTGCACCTATAAAAGAGCCCACCTGTCCTCTCTATTGGGATCCGAACATCAACTCTCTAAGCATACAAGCACACATTAGGGAAATCACCACTTGCACGCATACACCCGGCCGGTATTACTGGTAGTGCCGCCCACCATTGTTGGCTCACCAGGCCCGCCGGTGATCTGCTAGTGAAGGCGCATAGACGCAACCGTGGACTTAGGTCACCTCTTTAATGGGGCCGAACCACATACAAATCTTCTGTGGCTTTATTTTCTGTCCAAATTACTCTTACCAATTTTCGGCATCATCAGTTTGGCACCGTCTGTGGGAAGCGACACAAGTTTTTTCACCAACCAAAAATCTTTGACTGATCGACATGCCGCCGAAGAAGGGTAAGAAAACCGCCGATTCAACCGGTCAGGAGGACCTACAGATCGAGCCGCGGGCGACCTCCATGACCTCCGAGCAGGTCACAGCGGCGCTGGAGCAGCTCTTGGAGGGCCAGCTCCGGACACAACAGCGAATAGAGGCGCTCATGGCCCAACATGAAAAAATGGTCGAGGACCACGAGAAAGACCCTTCGTCGGAGAAGCGGCCTCAAATGAGCACTCCCAGTCAGAAGCCCGCTCGGACGCGCGGAAAAACCCGATCCGCTCCACGGTCCCAACTAAACCGGGAAAGCCAGGCGGAAGGAGAACGTAGCCAGCCTACCAAGCGCCTACAGGAAGGACCTCGGTACATTCCTCGCCGAGCGCGCCGAGTGGAGGACGCCCGGATCCTCATTGAACGGCGGCGAGCCGCAAGGGGAGAAGCATCCGGACGAAAAGTCAGGGGATCGGCCGACGATCTGCCCGCCCTAAACCGGGATGATCTTAGGCACAGGCTATCCCGAACCCGCAGCCGAGTGCTATCCCCAAGGTCGACGCGCTTCGAGGATGAGGCATCATCGTCTGACCCCACTTACCACTCAGATGCAGAGAGGAGGACCGGGCGCATTGACGTCAAGGCCTAGGTCGAGGAGCTGCAGCAGCAGATTGAGAGGCTGAACCGCAAGTCCGGTCACGACCTCACTAATATAGAAACAGAGTCACCCTATACTACCCGGGTGACACAGTTCCCGATTCTGCGGAAGTTCAAACCCCCTCATCTCAGCTCATATGACGGCACGGGGAGTCCAGTGGACCACATTCGCACCTATAAGGCGCAGATGGCACTGGTCGCTACGACAGATGAGTTGCTGTGCCTGGCTTTCCCTAGTACTCTAAAGGGATCAGCCGCACAGTGGTTCCATGCCCTGAAGCCCCGGACGGTCGACAACTTCAAAGCCCTCGGCAAACTCTTCATCAGCCAGTTTGTCGGGATGCTGGACCGATCGCAGCCAGACACCCAGCTGCTAGCTGTCAAGCAGCAAAAGGGGGAATCTTTAAGGGAATATGTGGATCGCTTCAACCAGCAGAGGCTCTTGATTCGCAACCTCAATGAGACCGCCGCTATTATGGCTTTCTGCTCGGGAGTTCAGCACACCAAGGTGGTCACGTCTTTTCATCGCAATCGACCGGCAACCCTGGTGGAACTCTCAGAAAGAGTGGGAAAGTACATAGACACCGAAGAGTTCCTGAAAGCAAAGCGCGCCAGCCAGGCGGGAGACGAATCCCCAAAAGCAAAGCGCAAACGCGAGGGATTCGAGAAGGGTCCGGGAAAGAAGCCAAAGCAAGATCAAAGAGAGGCTAGAGGTCAGCCCCCAACAGTTTTCACACCTCTTTCCCGACCCATACATGAGGTGATGGCCGCTGCAGAGGCGCAGAGGCTGCTTCCACAGCCTACCAAGCTCAGAGCCCCTCCCGGCAAGAGGAACCGGGAGAAGTTTTGCCGTTATCACAGGGATCACGGCCATGAAACGGAGGATTGCTTCAAGCTAAAGATAGCAATCGAGAAGCTGATCGAGCAGGGCCATCTTGCCGAGTTTGTCACAGCAGACAGACGACCCCGACAGGACGCCCGAGCTCCCGGTCAGCCCCCTCCACCGCTCGGCCACATTAACGTGATCTCCGGAGGAACATCTGGTGGAGGTGATTCTCAGTCGGCACGGAAGAGGCATGCCCGAGCATCCCGAGTGGATGTATGGCAGGTCCAATCCACCGGCCCCTCACCAACTGACGTTTTGACGTTCTCGTCCAACGACGTACAGGGCCTCCATTGCCCCCACGACGACCCGCTGGTAGTGACGCTGTCTATAGCTAACTATATGGTCCAAAGGGTACTAGTCGACACGGGCAGTTCGTCCGACATAATGTTCACAGCGACAATCGACCAACTCAGGATTGACCGGGATCGGCTCCGGCCCGTTGCCACTCCCCTAGTCAGATTCAACGGCTCCAGCACTCAACCGCTCGGCACGATCGAACTCCCAGTTCTCATGGGGACCTACCCGCAACAGGTTTCCATGCTCACCAATTTCGTGATAGTGGATGCCCCATCGGCCTACAACGTCATCCTCGGGAGGCCGACCCTTAACCGGGCCCGAGCAGTTGTCTCCACATACAGCTTAACCCTGAAGTTCCCGACTCCCCAGGGACCCGGGTGCTTGCGAGGAGACCAGACCACGGCTCGAAGTTGTTATGTTAGCTCGTTGCGCCGGGGGGCAATCACCGAGACACTGAACGTCCAAGAAATGGACCCCCGGGACCAGAGGGACGTGATAGGGCCCATGGAAGAATTGGAGCAAGTTGTGCTAGATATGGAACACCCAAGCCGCATGATCAACATAGGCGCATTGCTGGAGCCCGCCTTGAAAGAAAAGTTAACCCAGTTCCTGAGGCAAAACCAGGATGTTTTCGCTTGGAGTCATGAGGACATGCCCGGGATTGATCCCCGGGTAATGTCTCATCGTCTTAACGTCAGCCCGGACTGCCGCCCAGTGAAGCAGAAGCGGCGAGGCATGGCCTCCGAGAGACAAGCGGCAGTAAGTGAGGAAGTCGAGAAGCTCCTAAAAGCTAACTCCATCCGGGAGGTCCACTACCCCGACTGGTTGGCCAATGTTGTCCTGGTCAAGAAGAGCAATGGCAAATGGAGGATGTGTGTGGACTTCACCGACCTCAACAAGACCTGCCCCAAGGACTGTTATCCGCTGCCCAGGATAGACCACCTTGTCGATTCAACGGCAGGCCACTCGCTCCTCTCGTTCATGAACGCCTACTCGGGGTACAATTAGATCAGCATGTACCCCGGGGATGAAGAGAAGACGGCGTTCATCACCGACCAAGGCACGTACTGTTACAGAGTTATGCCCTTCGGCCTCAAGAATGCCAGGGCTACATACCAATGCCTGGTCAACTTCATGCTCAGAGACCTCATCGGAAAGTCAATGGAAGTGTACGTGGACGATCTCCTGGTCAAGAGCCGGGATGAACCCGATCACCTGGAGCATCTGGCCGGGGCCTTCAGCATTTTGAGAAAATTCAGGATGAGGTTGAACCCGGCCAAATGCACCTTTGGGGTCTCATCCGGGAAGTTCCTCGGTCATCTAGTCAGCAGACTGGGAATCGAAGCAAACCCCGACAAAATCCAGGCTATCATCAACATGCGGTCTCCCAAGTCAACAAAGGAAGTTCAAAGCCTAGCCGGACGGGTGGCCGCACTGAACAGATTCGTCTCCCGAGCTACTAACCGGTGCCTCCCGTTCTTTAAAATCCTCCGTAAAGCTTTTCAATGGTCGGAGGAGTGCGAGGAGGCATTCCAGGAACTTAAGAAATACCTAGCCTCTCCTCCTCTATTGTCGACGCCTACAGCCGGAGAAGAACTGTTCCTGTAGCTGGCAGTGTCACCATCGGCGGTTAGCTCAGCACTCATTCGGGAAGACCACGGGATATAGTTCCCAGTGTACTACACCAGCCGGGCGCTATAAGGTGCGGAAAGCCGATACTCCCGCATCGAGAAATTGGCCTTTGCCCTCATTACTTCAGCCCGAAGGCTCCGACCGTACTTCTAGGCCCACGCCATTGTAGTACTGACTGATCAGCCTCTCCGCAAAATTCTATCTCGACCGGACACATCCGGGAGGCTTGTCAAGTGGGCTTTGGAACTGGAAGAGTTTGAGGTAACTTATCGACCCCGAACGGCAATCAAGGGATAAGCCGTCGCGGATTTTCTGGTCGAGTTTACATAACTAGAGGATTCGGTCGAGGAACCTGAGCATCCAGCATTACCGCCCGGATTGCTCGTCGGCATCCCCACTTGGGTATTACATGTCGATGGCTCTTCCAACCAGCAGGGCAGTGGGGCCGGAATCATCCTGACTACTCCCGATGGCATCCAGCTCGAATATGCTTTAAGGTTTGGTTTTCGTGCCTCCAACAACGAGGCCGAGTATGAAGCCCTCTTGGTCGGGTTACAATTAGCCATCTCAATGAGTGCACAACAAGTCGAGAGCTACAGCGACTCCCAGCTCGTGGTCAATCAGGTAAACCAAGAATATGAAGCACGGGAAGATAGCATGGTAGCCTACTTAGCCCTCGTCCGAACGGTTTCCAAACAACTTTAAGGATTCTCCATCACTCAGATACCTAGAGAAGAAAACACCAGAGCTGACCAGCTGGCTCGTCTCACCTCGTCGTCTGAGTCAGACTTGCCCGGGATAAGGATACAATTCCTGCCCGAGCCGAGTGTGATCAACTCAGAGGGCATGGAGGTCGACTCGGTCACTCTGGGACCCAGTTGGATGGATCCAATCGTGACATTCTTGACAACAGGGGGGCTGCCAAACGACAAAGAGGAAGCAAGGCGGGTCAGGTACCGGGCGGCGCGATACCACATTCAAGCAATACTTTTCGAAATTCATGAAGGTGTATGCGGGAACCACGTAGGAGGTCGGGCACTCTCAAGAAAGGCCCTCCTACAAGGATACTACTGGCCAACCATGGCCCGAGATTCGCAGGAGTACGTTCGACGGTGTGACAAGTGCCAACGGTACTCTCCAATGATAAATCAACCGGGAGAACTTTAGACCCCGGTCCATAGCCCCTGGCCATTCTCCCAATGGGGGATCGACATCGTTGGCCCCTTACCAACGGGCAAAGGGCAGGTCAAGTTTGCTGTGATAGCCGTTGACTACTTCACCAAGTGGGCAGAGGCCGAGCCCCTGGCAATGATAACTGAGCGAAAGATGGAACATTTTGTGGAGAGAAATATCCTTAGCAGGTTCGGTATTCCACGAGTCCTGATCAGCGACAATGGAAGACAATTTGATACACCCATCTTTAGACAGTTCTGCTCGGACTACGAAATATTGAATCATTACTCTTCTCCCGAGCATCCACAAGCTAATGGTCAGGCCGAAGTGACCAACCGCACGATCTTGCAGTCGATTAAGACGAGGCTTGAAGGTGCCAAAGGCCTGTGGGCTGACGAACTCCCAGCCCTCCTGTGGGCCTACCGCACCACACCCTAGGCGGCAACAGGCGAAACCCCATTTTCCCTGACTTATGGTTTCGAGGCGGTAGTCCCCACAGAGCTCGGGCTGCCCACATACCGGGTGGCTACCTTCAATGACCCAGATAATGGAGAAGCCCTCGGGGTAGAATTAGACCTGGTGGAAGAGAAAAGAGACCAGGCTTATCTCAAAGTGGCAGCTTACAAGCAAAGGATCTCGCGGTATTACAATAGTAAGGTGAAGCATCGTAGCTTTCAGGTCGGGGACCTCGTCCTTAAGGCGGTGAACCAGTCTACCAGAGTCCCAAGCCATGGAAAGTTGGGAGCAAACTGGGAGGGACCGTATGTAGTAACTCGGGTCAACAGACCAGGAACCTACTGGCTCCAAAGCATGGACGGGCACGATCTCAGTCATCCCTGGAACGTGCAACACCTCCGCAAGTATTATCAGTAGCACCTGGCTACGGGAATTTAGTATTATAAGGAAAATTCTTTTCATGCAGCCCTGATGGGACAATTGTTACAGATTGTTATCTTTTAAATAAAATTGAAAAGTTTGTTTTGAAACCTTACTCCTTTCAGTACATCGTGCAATACCCAAAAAGACCTCGGGCCTAACCCCGAGGCACCAAAAGACCTCGGGCCAACCCCGAGGCACCAAAAGACCTCGGGCCTAACCCCGAGGCACAGAAAGACCTCGGGCTCCGAACCCAGGCACCAAAGGACCCTGCAACCACCCATGTTCCAGGTTGGTTTCCTATGGTCGATCCCCAGCACGCCCCTGCCTTAACAGGAGTCCCGGGGGGCAAGAGGGTTCTACACCTAAACAGGAAATTAACTAAAGCTTCGCTTAGGTCCAGCCGACGATGGGGCCAAACCCCTAGGTGGCCAACGATGGCAAGCTTCAAATGCTCCTGCAACCACCCATGTTCCAGGTCGATTTCCTACGGCCAGGTAGTCCCGATCACCCGCACACCCGCCTTAGCAAAATGCTTGGGGGGCAGGGATAGAGGAAAATACTAAGGCCAAAACAGGGAATTACAATGATCGACTAGGCGTTCTGTGGGTTACGGTCCTAAAGCATTTGCTAAGGCAGATGTTAGGTTGGCCAAAGCCATACGGATACTAGCAAAAATTAGATGTTCTGTGGGTTACGGTCCTAAAGCATTTACTAAGGCAGATGTTAGGTTGGCCAAAGCCATACGGATACTAGTAAAAGTTAAAGCACAGTACAACAAAATTAATGGAAGGGTGACCTCCGGGGCCTTTGCATTAAATTAAACAAATGTACAAAGCCTGGGGGGCAGTTGTAGTAGCCTCCCCAAAAAATAAAAACTACAATTAGTGAAAACAAACAACAGGAAGGAGGGACCGGAGAGTCAGTCCTCCGCATTGATCACATTCTCGGTCTCCCCAGTCTGCTCCCTTGGAACGGCAAGTCCTTCCTCCGCTAAACCCCCCTCCGGGGCGAGCTCGGTGGCCTCAGCAATGACCACAGGATCTCCAATGGCCGCCGGACCCTCGCCGGCAGTGGGAGCTTCGCCGGCTGTAGGATCTTCACCGACGTCCCAGTAATCCAAGTCAATCCCCTCGTAGGCCGAAAGGACCCATTCGGGGTGATCCCGGGCTATCCGCCGTTTCAGATCATCGTAACCTTGGAAGAAGCCGTCGTCAAAAGCTCCATCCAGGGCCGCCGCGGAAGGTGTCTCGGTCACCGCCTTAGCCCGGGCTTCAGTTGCCGCGATCAGGGCCCGAGAAACCTCCAATTCGGCCAAAGCCGCTGTCAGGTCTGCCTGAGCCGCCCCCAAACTCAAGGCCATGGACTTCGTCTTGCTTGTCTCCACAGCTAAAGCGACTTTAGCCACTGCCAGCTCTTTCCGCTCTTTCGCAAGGGTGGCTTCAGCAGCGCTGACCTTCTCAGCCAGAGAGGATAGGACGGACTCTGCGCCCGCGGCCATGCAGCCAACCTACAGCAGGAGAATGAAAATCAGTTAGGTAAATAGAAAGCGGAGCAGGCCAATGCTTGAAGAGGGACAAAGTACCTACCAGATGGGAAACGCTGTACAGCCACCCTTGGAAGCCCTGGGGAGATAGCCCGGCGCATGCTTCCACCTGGCTTGGGACAAGGACGGACTTCAGCCTTTCCCGGATCTCATCAGGCCCGTCCAGGGGCAGACCTAACGGAATATCCGTCCTGGGCACGGGCTCGTCAGCAGCCGGCCTGGGGGGAGCCGATGTCCCCACAGGATCGTGTCGGGTGGTCGTCCCGTGGCGTATACGCCTGAGCGGGCGCTCACCGCCCAAGGCCTCGGTAGCTGGCCTCTTCCCTTGGGCGATCGTCGCCCGAGCGGCAGTAGTGGCGGCGGAGGCGGCCTGTCTCTCCCGCAGCTGGTCCAAATTGCGCTAGGGGGCCATTTCTGCAAAAAGTGAATTCGCACGGTCAGAAGTGCAAGAAACAACAACAACAGTGGTAGAACCAACAAGTAAGGCAATCCAGATGCTCACCAGGGATGATCGGCAAAAAGCTGGGGGCCGGAACAGGTGGCTCAGGGGAATAGGTCACGATAAAATCCCCCGTTCGGGACAACACGTTCCAAATGCTAGTGGGCAGCCCTGCTAGCCTCAAGATCCTGGCCTGGCACGACTCAGGGATTTTTGGGGGTTTAGTTGAGCCTGCTGTGAGCAGAGAAAAGAAATTAGTCAGTAATCCACTGTGTCCCCAAAAGACCAAAATAGCAGACAAGGTCGGGAGGGCGGTCTTACCCCTCTACTCCCTAGCCCAGGATGTCCTCAGTTGGCTTCCCAGAGCCATGTCGCAGAGGCGAAGGGTAGACACCTGGAAGAATTTGCCCTTCCACCCTTTATTATTGCTAGGGCAATTGTCGATAATTTTCCTGCCCGGACGGGCAAAAAAGGAGAAAAACCCCAATTCATTATGCATGGGGAATGGTCGGTGGGCCCAGAGGAACTCCTGGAGGGTAAGCTTATACCCGAACACTTGCGGCCATAATGATATGCACCCCATCAGGAACCTCCACCCGTTGGGGGCCAACTGACCGGGAGCGATGTCGAGAAAGATCAGCATGTCCCGAGCCACAGGGTGAAGCGGGAGTCGGAGGCCCGCCATCATAGCGTCCTCAAACAGGGTGACGAACCCGAATGATATAGATGCGCGCCGCCGATGTTTACGGCTAGGGCGCAACCATCAGGGAGGGAGTACCTCTCCCTGATCCGGAGAAGATCTTGCGAGCGCAGTACAGAAGGAATGGACTCACAAGCGAAAACCACACGACCAGTCTCCCTGGGTAACTCGTCGCCTGAACCTCTCGAGACGGAGGCAACGGGGGCCTCCTGGGTAGACTCACTGTCAGACAAACGAACAGGGATCCTGGCCCCGCTTTGGTGATCGGACAGGGATTCAGGAAGCCGGCCCAGACTGGCACCAGGGGACCCTGACCGATATTACTCACTCTCCGATCTCGACGCAGAGTTGAAGCCGGAGTGTTCCATCTCTGGCTCTCCGGCGGGAAGGAACGGACACAAACTACGACTTGCGAACGGGTCAGAAACCCCAAATCTGCTATACAGGGGGGGCAGAGTTACTAACCTGAATGGTAACGAGTAGACACTCCTCAGCACCAGGTAACACTCTCTCAGAACGGCACAAGAAACGCCCGCTTGGTTCAGATGGGTTAGAGTTTCACCCGACTCAAAAAATGCACAGAATCTAAGAAGGAAGAAATCCCACTCCCGCTCGAACCTCACAAGATTCGTTCTCTCCAGCCTCGCTTTGAAATGAAAAAGAATGGGGGGAAGAGGGAAGAAAAGCAAAAAATAAAGGATCAGGAAGGTATGCAGGAGGTGGGGCGAGTGCTCCTTAACAGATCCAGCGGTCCAGAAGATTTCCCGCCCAAACCGTCACTTCGGTCACGTGGGGAGTCGCCTCAAAAGGCGCGCGCATTAAATACGCAAAAAGATGGTTCCGTTAGTCTACAAATGGTTCGGTTACGACCACGTCTCCACTTGTTAAGATCTAACTTGACCGATGATTGGTTGGTACAGGATAGCAGTGGTCCGGGCCCGAGCAATCATAACCCGGGCGCATTTGCAAGCCGATCGGGTATTAGCCGACCAGTGTCATACAGAATTGATAAATAGTTTCAAGGGCAGAGTGAAAGAAAAAGTTGGCCTCAAGGACCTTCTTATTGCTGTAAGGGGTGAACTATACAGAAGCCGGGGGCAATTGTAATAGCCTTCCCGGTGAAAAAAAAAAGAAGAAGAAAAAGAATGCCTTCAAGGTCCTTGGCCCTTCAAAGCCTTGACCTCCTCTTCCAAGGCCGCCACCTTCGCCACCAGCCCCTCTACGGTAAGCTCCAGGGCATGGAAGTCCACCCCCCGCAGGGCGGAGTCCATCTGCAGTTCGTCGCCCATCTTCTCCACCTCCTGTAAACGGCTCTCTATGTTCGCAAGAGAGAAGTCCGACCATGAGCTGGGCATTTGGAGACCGGCGGGTGCTTCTGACCGGCTCCTTTTTGGTTGGGGCTGAGACTCTTCCTCAACCTCTTTCTCCTTACCCTTCCTGGACGGGCCTGGCGGCGGGCTTACGTCCTCAGATGAGGAGGAATCACTGCTGGTGGACAAGGTGACCGGCCCCTCGGACAGGCCCGCCCTGCCGGCGGAGCGCGCCCCCGTCGCCATGGATCGAGTATAGCGGCGCGACCCAGAAGCCACAGCGGCAGGAGCTGCAGAAGAAGGTCCGGCACCCGCACCATCCGCAGGTCTCCCCGCCAAATCAGAGAACGACAGACCGGCCTTAATAGCTCGGTCAAACGCCTCCGTGTCATCAGTAATAGAGGCAACTCCACGGAGGGCGGCAAAAGCCTGCTTGCAGTGATCGGGATCAAAAGCTGCAGGAGGGCAGAGAACGGCATCCTCCAGCCAATTGCCGGCAACCACGACCCAAGGGTACCGCTGCCAGTTCTTATTCGGGAAGTCCACGCCTTGGACAAGGTCCTTTCCCTCGGTCTTGGGGCAGAAGTAAGGGCCTCCGTTGTTGATGCCCAATATGTAGCACCTCGCGACGTCGGCGGCCCGGAGGAACAACCTCAGTCGCTCGTTCAGCGCTGATATTCCCCAGAGGAGGCAGGCGACGTTTGGGCGGCACTTGTGGAGCGGGATGCGCAACCCCACCAGCAGGTCGCAAAAGGAGACCGGGAGAGGGAAGCGCAATCCCACGATAAGCAGCAGATAGCTGCTGATGAGGACAAAAGGAAAGGCTATTTCCTCCCCCTCAATATATGGACGAACTACAACATCGTCCGGAATTTGGAAGTCCTCTCGGAATGCCCTGAGCCCTCCGTCAGACGATAGATCGATGTGTGAGGCCATTTGATTTGCAGAGGAAAAAGGAGAGCTCGGGAATGTTTTTTGCCTTAGGAGGATTGCTTGGGTGATTCAGTGAATGATTTGCAGTGAAGAGTGGATTGAACAAGTGTTCCTTATATAGGCAACACGAACGGTTGAGATCCAGCTTGATCGGATGGCTCACGTACTCTCCCGCCGAAACTGTCGTTTCGGGCACGTGGGGCGTCGCCTCAGAGAGCGTGAGCATTGAATGCGCGACGTGATGGTTTAGCTGCCAGCTGGACGATTCGGTTACTTCTCAAACTGGTTGCTTTGAGTCCGAACTATACCAATAACCAGCAGACACGTGGCGTTGGGGGTCCCGGGCCTGTAGAGTCACCGCTCGATCGATATACCGTCGGGTCATCCCAAGCCAGCCCCGGTCCTACGGGGGTCTCGGTCTTTTCCCTGTCGGTGTCTGAAAAAACACTCTTAATTTTCAAATTTCATCTGACAAGGCGTCGTCTCAACTTTGAAAATGGGGGGCAGCTGATATGTCTAGAAATATTCTATAGCAGTTCAACCTCTTCGTGGTCATCCAATAGCCCGGGAAATCTGGGTTAGGAGCGTAGGGACCACACTCCCGGGGTGTCCAGCTGTTACTGTCCGAGATACTCGCGGCTCGGGTACCAGGCGTGGTAAGGCTCCAGGGGATGCGGCATGAATCATGCTTTCCCCCCCGTTTCCTTATGCAGCCATGACTCTATCAAGGAAGAATCAGTGGTTTCCTAAACCACTTAGGAAACTCTCCAAACATTGTACAAATCTATTGTGATTAGATTTAGGCTTCCTAATCTAATCAACTTGCCATGTAAAGGTGGACTCTTGCACCTATAAAAGAGCCCACCTGTCCTCTCTATTGGGATCCGAACATCAACTCTCTAAGCATACAAGCACATACTAGGGAAATCACCACTTGCACGCATACACCCAGCCGGTATTACTGGTAGTGCCGCCCACCATTGTTGGCTCACCAAGCCCGCCGGTGATCTGCTAGTGAAGGCGCATAGACGCAACCGTGGACGTAGGTCACCTCTTTAACGGGGCCGAACCACATACAAATCTTCTGTGGCTTTATTTTCTGTCCAAATTACTCTTACCAATTTTCGGCATCATCAGCTCCCATAAGGTAAACTAAAATCAATGAAAACTCCTCGATTTTTCACTAATTTTAACACAATTTTCGGTCTCAAAACATATTTTAAAACCAATTTATTAAGGGCCTTTTAAATTAACAATTAAATTAAAACCTTATGGAAAATTTAATTAACTGAAAAATAGATTTTTCATTATAAATAAAAATTTCCGGAATTTCATCAAGCCCAAAAACATTTTGAATCAATTTAATGAAATAAATTGATTTAGTTAAACAAAAATAACTATGAGCAACTAAATTCCCAAAAATACAAAAATTTCAAGGAAGTTGTTCTCAAAAGATTTTCAATGGTCTAATATGGTGTCTTAAACACCCCATATTAATTTCAAAAATTAATATTTTATTTGGCTATTTTAAGCAATTAAATAAATGCCCATATGCATAAATTTTATACTCTAAAATACTAAAACAAAATTGAGATAATTCATGAAATTTTCTCAATTCTCCAATCAGTGTATAAAAACGCTAGACATTAAAATTCAAGATTTAACAACTATAATTAGTGATATTTTAAGCAATTAATACTGCATACTCAACACAATATATATGCTTTAAAATATGTCCTAAAGAGCGAGAAAATACACTAAAATAATTTTCTCAAGCTACCACTAGTGTTCTAAACACATTGTGTTAATTCCCTGAATTAATAATCAATAAAAATATTTTAAGCAATTTAATACGTGTACAAAAACACACAATTATATGCTCTAAAATATTAATATGATCAGATAATTTACCAAAAATTATCTATGGATCCCACAAAATTTTACATGGTCTTAAAACAGTGTCTCTTATGTCCCATATTAATTACAAAAATTAATAGTGTATTTTGGCTATTTTAAGCAATTAAAATGACGTCCATAAACATTAATTATATGGTCTAAAATACCATAATTATATGATAATTTAGAAAAAAATTATCTTAGAGTCCCCTACAGTGTACTAAATACTATATATTAATTTAAAAAATTAACTTGTATTTTTGGATATTTTAAGCAATTAAAAACATATATAAAACACATATTTTATGCTCTAAAATACCAAAAATTAATGAAATAATTTACCATAAAATTATTTCTGGTCCCACATAGTGTACATAACAATGGAAAAATATAATATTATAAAAATATTGTTTAAGCAAGGTCCTTAAAAATAAACAAATTCAAGACCTTTAAAAGCAAATAAACGAATTATTATATAACCATTTATGCAAACTGCAGTGATTCCTTGTGTCCAGACCTCTCACAAGATTAAAAAAAATTTCAACAATTATTTTAATAAGATGTGTGCCAAAACACATTTATTAGCCCAAAAATACCAAATAGTGAGGAACACTCACAAAAGAATTTTCCTCGGGTCGCATAACAATGTTCAAAACATTGAAATTTAATAATATTAAAAATAATATTTTATGGAATATTCTAGGTAAAATAGATTTGATGGAACCTCAATCGAATATGGCTAAATTACATTTACAATGACAAGTCCAACTACAACCCAATACCAAGTTTTTACACTGTTGTAGTAAAAATAACCAAACAAGGCCATTCATATGGTCATAGGATCGGCCAAACAAGGCCTTAAGGTTTTAGTCTACCAACTAATCATTATTCATGCAAAATCAGAACCCCTTAGATGCGCCGCCGCTGTACATTATTCATGCCCATCGCAAAAACGAGCTATGATCCATAAAAGACGAATTACATATTGTTGGAAAAGTCGTAGGGCAAGGAATCAAACAATGCCAGTTTCACGATCTAGGGTTTACAAAAGTCCATTGTTGGAGTTTAACTTTTCTCATTGGCTTGAGATAATCACGCCTTGGGACTCTAGGGACCATATGGGACACATTCATATAAAAAATTTGAACCCCTATTGGAGTTTAGTATTAGACCCACTTAAAAATTCGTTTTTATCAAGTTTTTGGTAAAAGCTTCAAGAGCTTTAATGGCAGATTCATTTTGGGCAAAAAACGGGTGAATCAACAACCTACAGACTCTGATACCAATGTAGAAAAATATGCACGCAAGCATACGAGTCAGGTATAGGTTCATTACCTAGCGGAATAGCCCGACGGATCGCCGAACGGTATTGTTACGAGCCCGACGTCTTCACCCACAAACTACTGCTCCGTGTTGCCTCCGTGTACTCTCTTATGCATCGCCTAGGTCGTAGAGGATGCTACTTGAGCCATCCCCATGATAGTCACGCGCTAAATCCCAAGCCCCATTAGTGATGTGCTATAGAGAGAGAAAGCCGTGAGAGAGAGAGAGAGAGGCTGCTGAAAATCATCTAGGTTAGGTTCATATGTGTGATATATATCATATATATATATACACACACATTCACCAAACCCTAGGGCTCCAAGAGCCAACGCCCATTGTACCCGGTCTAATGTATGTGGGTGCCCGTATGGCCCACATATTTCTTACACTTAGCTTGATCAGTATAGGCCACTATAAATCAGCACGTAGGCCAAGCTATCAACTCACCCCGCGTCACTTCGACAAAAAGCATCCAAACCGCATTCAACCGCATCCAAGAGTATTCTACAATGCATTCTTAGTTTTTCTTAGGCTTTCTTAGCTATTTACATTACATTCCTTGTAATTCCTTCTTATTTCAAGTGAATAAAAATCCTGCTTTTCATTTAATTTCTTTTGTTTATCACTTGTATGGCTTATATGCTTCAATAGTGTCATAGTACTTTAAGTGAGGCTACTTTCCTACTCACTTTTCACAATCGCCCGTTAGGAGTTAGATTTCTGAAGCCTTGTGTATCATTCACACAAGCAATATAGGAAATTTTGTTTTTATTAGTTTAGGTATACCTCACAAGGCTCTGGCACGCCCGAATAAACAAATTATAGCAAACAGTTAGATGATGAAGATGAGACTATTTTTGTCCAAAAATATTCTTAGGAACTTAGATCAAGTTGTTTTAATTAAGTGTCCTTAATTTCAAATTAGCTTGTCCTAATGCCCTTTTTACCAATTTTTTCTTTTTTTTTTTTACCATATATGAAACTTGTTTGCTATGAAGAAGTTAGCTTGTGATTTGTTTAATTTGTTGTCTTTTATTTTGATATTTGTATGGCACTATGTGTCATGATTTAAGTGCATCAGATTACTTTACACATTATGCATAAGATATTATTAACATTTGACATGTGGAATATTAACATAAGTGAAAGTGATAAATATAAATAACTAATAAAGCATATAACACAAATTTTTCATGAAAGAATTGTGAGAGAGATTAGTTTGTACAAAAAATTACATAGAATTATACTGAGTCAAAACTTCAAACCGTAATTTGATGGAAGGGTGTTAAATGTATTAGGTTAATAGTTGGAGGGGTGTATATATGTCGGGTAAAATAGTTGCGGGGGTTGAGTTAAAACTGAGTCATAGTTTGAAGGACGTTCTTGTAATTAGGGGAGAAGATACAGGGACAGAGAGAGAGAGAGAGAGAGAGAGAGAGAAGCGGCGGAACGGAAGGTTGAGGAGGCGACAGAAACCCTAAAAGTGTATGTGCAGCTGCGATTGTTGGCGGAAATGGAGTTGTGTCTCCTGCTGCGACGTGAGCAAAATACGGAAGAAACTGGTGATGATGCCAATGACAATGGCAATTACGACTACGACTGGTACGTTATCGACGACAACTCGGGAGGCGGTGGTCCTTTATTCCCTATTCGTGGCATGTCTATGAAGTTACCCAGCAAGTCACCCATGTGTACTAGTTTGGGCTCCACCATATACACCTTGGGATCCATCAACAACAACACTGCCAAGACGACGCACAACTGGATATTGGATTTAAAACCTACTGATCCTCTCCCCTATTTTTTATGTTCTATGGATGTGGATGATGATCTAATTTCCGGGAAGGGTTGGACTACAGTTACAGGCCACTCGATGCTCATTGGTCGGCCGAAGGGAATTGTAATTGCCGACGGAAAGATGATGAAGATCTTCGTGTTTTCAAATCTAAAGCATCCAGAATATTGGGCCCAGGTCTATGATGTGCAATCGAGAGAATGGTCTGTGCTGATGCCACCGCAAGACATCCTCCTCGCTTACGGACCACCATTTGTAGGAGGGGTTGTGGTGCTTCAGCAGGACCACATGGATTCTTCTCTGCTCTTGTATTTTCCCCAGTTTTATTGTCTGTATTCCTACAATATGGCAACACAAAAATGGGATATTCTTGATAACGAATTTGGTGATTCGTGGGGCCCACTTACGCTATCGGCTACGCTATCAGGTACTTCTATTCTGTTGGCCATGGACCTTAATCTCCACACTATGTTTGGGTACCATGTAGTTTGCAAAAAATGGCTCCCTGTTGCTGGTTTAGACCACAAACACGCACTCCCCTCTCCGGATGTGTTGTGTTATCAGCACCCTTGCATTTGGATCATTTCTTGTGTTATCAGTGGCGAGTTGTGTCTGTTGTGGTCAGTCCACTCTAGCAGGGACTCAGTAACGAGTGTTAATTGTACCAAATTCACCCTTCATGAGAGGAATGGTGGTTATGTTCTAGATGCTAATGTTGGGCGTACCAAACACTTCACCATTGAAGACACGGACAATTGGATTTGCTGCCTGGCGCTGTAAGGGTCTTTCCTTCCTTTTGTAATCTGCTAAGTTGTTTAATTAACTAGCTTTTTAACCCGTGCGGGGATAATGTGTGATTCCGTAGTATAAAAAACTAATTATTTTTCTAATTTAAGAGAAAAAAATGTTTGTAAACTGACAGAGAATTCAACATTTTATAAGAAAATTCGAAGAGAAATAATTAAATTTGACTCTATATAAGCTGCTCAAATTCTATTCATTTATAACTCTTGTAATTCGTAATATCATGTGAGCTTAATTTATTGAGTCCTTTTCGATAAGAACAAAAATATGGAAGTTGAGAGGGAAATAGATATGATGGCTTGGTTGTAAGATATGGAAGTCTTGTATATAGATCTTTTGGGATATTTGGAATTCAGGTGGTTGGAGATGATGACTGTATCACTATAATTATTGTCACACCCCAAACCCACAAAAAAGCTTTAGGGCACGTGACTGCCACCAAGGCGTGTCCCCATGTTATTAAGGTTCAAAACGAGTTTTTAAACTATATTTGCAAGTGATTAGCTTCAAGTGTAAAATTGGAATTTGAAATTTTGGGTAAAATTTTATACCAAAAGATAGCCATTCGAGTCTAGATTTCAATGTTGAAAACGGTACGCGGTTTCGAGTTCTCTAGAAAGAGTTATGTTCGTTTCAGAGTTTCCGTGAAAGTCTTCATTTTGGAACAGCTAAAATAGTGAGTATTTCGATCGATCGAAATTAGGTTCGATCGATCGAACCAGGTTCTGTCCAAATTTTAGTTTTCAAAATTGGCCATTTCGATTGAGCGAAAATGGTTTCGATTGATCGAAATTGGTTCTGTCCACAACGCTAGCCATGAACACATACATCTAAGAAACCAATATACTTGAATAGCAAAAGCACTTGCCATTTGCCAAAACCTTCGTACAGTAACATAGAAGTCTTATACATCAAGTTCTACACACACCCACTTTCACAACTTTAACATGTTATGCAAGTATAGGCATTCTCTCTTGTTTTCCCCTCACAATCATGCTTGCTGTTTTTCACTCACAACACGTGAACTATTTCCCTCACAATTGTCCTATTAATGATACAACGCACACACATTCCACTACTTTCTATAGTTCTATACAGTAGTACTTTTGAGGTCTTGCCAAATGCGGCTTCACCTCTAGTGTACCACTTCTATCCCTACCATGCCATCATTCTCATTATAGGATTGTAGTTCATTTACATGTTACATCACATTTTTCTCTATTACATTATTACAACGCAATCTAAATATCCAAAGTGTAAAAGATATAATGTTCCTCAATTCTTCACCTTACCTCTCTCCTCAAACACCTGAAATCTAAAAAGCACTAGTGCGACAGATTTGGTCAAGCACGCTCACTTAGTGCGTGTGGAGTGCGGACGCGGCTTTAGTGCGCCTTTAGTGCGTATGGAATCCATATCAGTTCTTGGCCATTTTTGAGTGCGGCAGTTTCAAGGGGGAAAAAAAAAAAAAAAAAGGGGAGGGGGGGGTGAGGAAAGGGTAAGAAAGGTAGAAGAAAAAGAAAATATATACCTTAGGTGCGGCTTCTTCTTCTTCTTCTTCTTCTTCGATTTGTCTCTGTCTTCTTCTTCGATTCTTCTTCGTCTTCGATTTGTCTTCATCTTCGATTTCCTCTCTCTCTCTCTCTCTCTCTCTCTCTCTTGTAACGTGAAAAGCCCTAGACTATAGCTGAAAGACTTTACTCTTCATATACGTGTTTTTTTTTTTAGGAAGTCCTTGACTTATAATGCTTTCTTTTAAAACCCTTCTTTCTTCTGCATTTATACTTTAGCCTCAAAATTATTTTTTTATGGATAAATGATTATATTATTAAATTTAAAATAAATAAATAGTTTACATATACTACTATGTAAATGTTATATAAAATATATTTTTAATATTTTACGTAAGTACCCCTGCCGCACTCGCACTGGTGATTTTGGGAAAATTGCCGAACTCTCCGCACTCGCGTCCCCGTCCTCGTGTCCCCGCATCTGCACTGGTGCTTCCTAGCCTGAAATGGTTATGTAAGTAGCCAATAAGCTATAAAGCTTGGACAATAACATAACCAATGAACATAATTATTGCATGGTATTTAAACGCAACAATGATTATAAGCACATTAAATAAACACATTCGTTCTCGTCACTACATAATTACATTGATACTATGTAATTCCACACCTCGTTACATTCCTTTCTCATTCTTTGCTCTCTTTTAGAGCCATTCAACATCCCCTTTTGCACTTCTTGCTTTCCTCTTTCTTCCTTCCATGAAGGAATCCTCATTATCATATTGAAGATAAATCATTCATCATTCCTCATTCCATTATTATAACTCAATATAGAGCATAATTTGTTAAAACATATAGCATCTTTAACATCTCAACAATTCATCTTCTAGCTCAATGAACTTGTATTCAAACATCATGCTCATCTTAAACATATAATCCACATAGAACCCATATTCATCACATCAATTGAACATAAATCAATCTCTTACCATTACTTCATGAATTCAAGGACTAGAGGTTACTCACCTTGCTAGAAGATTCAATAAAACAATTAGGAGTTTACTCTTACACTCCCCTTAATCCCCCTACATCAATTATTCAATAAGCAACATATATATATATATATATGCCATGCTTCTCTTCTTAATCCACTTTCAATCAACTAGAATGGAATTAAACCATAAATTAGAAGTTTACTTGCCCTTGGGGATGATATTCCAACTCTAATTCATTTTCCTTAGCTTTCCTTTCCATTTTCCCTCTTTCTCTCTCTTGTTCTTCCTTTCTTTCTCTCTTTTTCTTTCACCTCCTTGCTTGTGCAGAGACAAGCACTTCTAATGTGCAAGTATATTATGTTTTACTTCCATTTCTCTCTCCTTTCTTGAGGCACACATACACATGTCAATGGGAGAATTGATCTCCCAAAACACAACACCTATCACCTACTTGCTTGGCACAAGCAAACATCTTGATTAAGCTAATTAATCTCAATTAGCTACTTAACCTCAATTAAGTTAATTAATCTCCCTAATTAGGAGATTCCACCAAGTTCTAGAATTGAACTTCCTAAATTACATCTTTACCTACTATACTTTCCTATATTGCATTCTAGCTCCTCAAACTTTCTTAAATTACTGTTTAACCTACTCCATTTTGGATTATTCCAATATACCTCCTTACGTTTTCGTGAATTAATATTTGACCTACTAGTTGTAAAAATGTTTACATTTACATCCTTATCATTCACACCCTTTCTCACCAATGTTACCTCAATTCAATGAATTCATTTGTACCGAGATACTAACATACTCCATAGTATGCACTTCTTGCTTATTTCCAAATAACACCTCACATTCTTGTGAGTTACTAGTTATCCTACTAATTATGGAAAGTTTTCATTTCATTATTTCTCTCCTCTTCTACCTATTCATAACTTCCGTTCTCGTAATGGCGTTTCCCCTTGTGTCTCCTCTCAAATACTTTCATCCTTTACGGAGTATTTAACTCAATTGGCTAAAACAACATTCTATTTTTTTCTTCCTTTTATCTCATTCCATTCTTTCATTTCCGTAGTAAAGTTCATTCTTATGTTCCTTATCATGGAACCATTTCACCTCTTTAATGAAGTCTCTTTTCCCCTATCCATTTATTATACACTAGCTTGATTCGTACTTACGTTTTTCAACAAGGAATGTAGAAAAATCCGTGTTATTACATTTATCACCGGGCTTTTTATGGGGAATGGTTTTGTTGATATGTCGTACACATGGTTTGTAGTATCGGCCGATACCGAGTCGTCTCGGCCGAGTCAACTCGGTTTCGTAGGGTAACGAGACGAGATCTAGAGCCGAGTCATACAATAAACAAAACGACGTAGGATCGGACACCATCTCTACTGTACGTCCATGTATCGGACGAGATGGTTCCGTCTTGCACGGGATCTCGGACAAGACGACGAGGCGAATATCAGAAGGACAGATTTGAGACAAAAAAGAGAGGGCAAATCGTACCTGAGGTCAGATCCTTACAAACATGCTCGATTCTCTCTCTCTCTCTTACTCGATTCTCTCTCTCTGTTGCTCGCATAGATCTGCGACGAGAAGATCTGGACTTCTCCGGTCGAGATCTGTCTCTCTGTTCGATCTCGAATCCCAGTCCAGAAGTCTTCACCAGTTCGTCTCTGTCTCTCTCTAGGTTCGATCTACTCACGACTGGAGTTCTCTCTCTCTCCATAGATCTCTGTCGCCGTCACCGTCGCACGAGTTCTCTAGTTCGTCTCTCTTTCTCTCGGTATGTTGTGTTTTTTTTTTTTTTTCATTTGGTTTGTGCCTTTGTGGTATTTATATTTAAAGTGACTTAAACTTAATTACTTAAGTAAAGAGTACATGCTTAGGCTTAAGTTAACACTTTTAACACTTTTTTTTTAAAATATTAGATTTAACTTTATAAAATTATAAAATACTTCTATGAGACTTTAACACCTATTTATAACACACGTACACTATATTGGACTTAATATAAGAAAGTAGGCTTTATTGTGTTTTTTTTTTTTTGGTTTTAAATTTTGATTACATAATGCTTGGAAAAAAATAATTATTAATAATTGTATAATTATTAGGGGCAATTAGTGGAAAGGACTAATGCATAAGATTTTTTAATAGTAAAGACAACTTAAATCTATCATTAATGATAAGTCCTCTCCCTATTTCTTAGACTAAAATGCCTTCATCTTTATCATCTAACTCTAACCACCATTACCACCACCCCCACCATCTCCGGTGACCACCCCACCACCTCCGGTGACTAAAAAAAAAGTGAAATTTCACTTCTTATAGCCAAAGTTAAGTGAATTTTCACTTGATATAGAAAAAAATAAGTGAAATTTCACTTGTTATAGCTTATGTTAAGTGAAATTTCACTTGATATAGAAAAAAATAAGTGAAATTACAATTTCACTTATGTTAAGTGAAATTTCACTTGATATAGAAAAAAATAAGTGAAATTGTAAATTTCACTTAACTTTTGCGATAACATGTGAAATTTCACTTGTTTTTTTTAGTCGTCGGAGGTGGTGGGGTGGTCGCCGGAGACGGTGGGGGTGGTGGTCGGTGGTGGTAGGGGTGGTGGTAATGGCAATTTCACTATTTTTTTCTATATCAAGTGAAATTTCACTTAACTTTGGCTATAACAAGTGAAATTTCTCTTGTTTTTTTTTAGTCGCCGGAGGTGGTGGGGTGGTCGCCGGAGACGGAGTGGGTGGTGGTCGGTGGTGGTAATGGTGGTTAGAGAGAGAGAGAGAGAGAGAGAGAGAGAGAGAGAGAGAGAATATTTAGCCTAGGGATGTTTATCAAATATAAGTTTCAACTAGAGGAACTTTTTAACAATCTAATATAAGTTTCCCTAATTCTTAATACACAAAATAACTTATTATTTCTTTCTAAATTAAATTTGAAGTAAGAAATACTCAATTCGGTTTATTTGCCACATTTGAAAATAAATTTACTGTTTATTAAAAAATAAGTATGTGTTTATTAATGTGCTGGACCTGTTTTTTATTATTTGCTAGAATGCCTCCAAAACAAGATATTGGTTGGGATCATGGAAAACCGGTTGGGCGGAGTAAACGGATAGTCATGTGTAATTATTGTGGGGAGTAAAACGGATAGTCATCTCAACATGCACCTTCAGATTATGCTACTATATTGTTTGGTGCCCTTCAATTTCCATATCCACCGAATGCGTTCAATAATCAGGGGAATAACGACCATGATGATTTTCTGCCCCCACGACACTCTATGTGGCATTGATTTGGTAGTTATTGATGAAGGTGATCCTAATTATGTATGTAGTGTTATCAGATACTCAATCTACAGCGTGTGTATTGGATATTATGTGACATTGTAGTTGGTATATTGTGTATTGTGACAATCTATTAGGCCAAATTTGTTATTCAAATTACGTTAGAATTTTTCATTTTTCTAGATTTTTTTGAACCTTAAATCTAGCGTATCGCTCGATACCAGTCCGCGGCGCCACGACCGATTCGTCTTCGCGACCTCAGCGATTGCGACCTTGAACCACGGTCCTACACAAAAGTGATAGAGTTATATGTGTGCCAATCCAGGTTGTCACAATTTATTATTGACATCCTAGGAAGCACCAGTACGGATGCGGGTGCAAAGAGTTTAGCAAATTTCCCAAAAGTAAGGGTGCGGGTGCGGGTGCGGGTGCGGCGGGGGTACTTGTATAAAATATTTAAAATATATTTATATATATTACTATAAATGAATTATTTTTCTAGTTTTCAAAAAAAAAATTTTATTAAGCCACAAATAACAATTAACAAGCTATAAACTCATAAACATAAATCCACATATGCAACTATGCAAGTAAGCCAAAGTTGCCACAACATCACAAGCAAAAAAATCATAGCTGGGAAAAAAGAAGAATATTCAATGTTTTTAAAATCAGAAATTTTAACTGAAAATTTTAAAACAGAAACAGACTTTATATTGGTTTAGAAAAAAAAAAATGGACACGTTGCAATCACACAACATGACAACACACATCACCGTCTTCTTCTTTATTATTATTATTTTTTTCAATAAAAAAAGACGCATTGAAATCACAGAACACGACAACACACTATCTTCATCTTTCTTTTAATCACTTATTCACTTTCAGTGCATGTTTTGACCCAAAAGAAATAATAAAATGAAATTGGACCCCCCGTTTTCGAAAATTATTTAAAATAAAAAATAAAAAAAAATTGCCCAACCGCACCCCACAAGTGTCCTCGCCGCACTCAGCTGCACCCCCTGCCGCACCCAAAACACCAGAAGCACTCACGAAGCACTCGGTCGCACCCGTGCTGCACCCGCACTCACGAAGCACTAAGTTCCCCTGCGACACCATTTTTGAAGTGTCCGTGCATCATAGTTGACATCATGATAATGCTATAAATTATAGAAGCTGGAACAAGGATAAAATTCGTCCAATCGTAATGCATATTACTACTAGTAAACTATTATTCCTTCCAAAACGAAAGACTTCCATCTAGGATTTATTAGAAAACAATTGCGTTTATTTAAGATGCTCAGAAGCTGCCACCTCACTTTAGTCCTCGTGCATGGTTGTTCCTGAATATATATATATATATGTAGATATATTGCTATTATAGATACAATAAAAAAGAATGAGCAACAGGCAGTGAGAAAATATCATACTTTAGTCCCCAACTATCGAGAATACATATATATGGTCACTTTTCTAATTAATTCGAAAACACATGCTACACAGAGGACCAAACCTGTGTTTTGCTTAATTATTGGCATTTTGTCATATTTTATGGAAAACTTGTTTTCATCAATTCTTTTGTTTTATTTTTCTACTTTGGTAGTGATCCTCCTCGAGGTACCAAGAGAGGACGAGAGAGTTCTAAGGGAGAGGAGCAGCAGCAGGAGGAGATGGAGACTTAATATAGCACACAGGCCCATATTGGTATAGGTATTGAAGCCATACAACTATAGTGTCCATACTTTGCAATTTATTCTTTTATATATGCAATATTACATATTACAGTTCCTACATCATTGTCTGTGGCAAGAAAGAAGTAAACATGTCTACCTCCCGATCATGAACTTGTCTTATAAACTGCACATCCCACCAAATATCCTGACCATTCCTTGAAATCCTGGCTAGAGCATGGAAGGAGATTGCCAGGGGAGTTCCGCCACACCGAAGATCTCTCCAAAATCAAATGTGCTTGCTTGAACCTACATTCACATTCAGCTGGATGTTATGCTTATGACACTATCACCCCCTCCTATTGTTTCTCCACAAATCTATCCCTATTTGTAGTATTATTATTTCCTTGCATCATTTGGTTCCATACTTGACTTGGATAATGTTCCTCCACAAGTGATCCACTCCTATACTGTACCTTCACAACCACTTTCCTAAGAGAGCTTGATTAAACCCTTTTAGCTTTTTGATCCCTAAATCCCCTTTCAAAGGGTTACAAATATCGTCCCAACTCTGAAGATAATACTTGAACTCTTCCACCCAATTTCTCAATACGTTTCTCCACTTTACTCAACAAATAGAACATAGAGAGAAACTAGGTAGAAAGGTTCTGTATGGTACTCTTGATAAGGGTAAGACCACCCTATTTTGAAAGGTATTACTTTTTCCAATTTGAAAGTCCACTCTCTCCACCACATGATTCAAACTGTTGAGAGACTCCTTGAGTGAGCTCCCAAAGGGAGACCAAAGTGGGAGGTTGGAAACCTTCTTACTTTTCAGCCCAAAATGTTAGCCAAGGCATTATGTTCCATAGAGTTCCCACTGGAATCAACTCAAAATCTTCCTAGTGTTGATTTAAAGCCTCGAGACCATCTAAATAGTACTCCCTTTGTCCCATAAAAGAGTCCAGTTTCGCTATTGCATATGTTCCAAAACTAGTCAATTTTTTTTTTTTTTTTTTTAATTATTTATTTTAAGATGATGTTGACAACTTTCTCTATAAAAACTAATGTAAATCTTTTAGATTGTGGATAAAAAAAATTAAAAAAATTTGACACAAGTTCATTAATTGCTTGTCAGATTAAGAGGCACGAATGCCCAAAACTGACTCTTAATGGGACGGAGGGAGTAATAAAATTCCTTTCAAGTTATTCAACTATTCTTCATTAGCACCGGATAAGACTATAGTATCATCGGCAAAGGGGTTTATTTGAAAAGTTGTGACATTTCCCGTCACCGTCGTATCGTGTCACATTTTTTTTTTGTAGGATTTACCGCATCACTGTTTCTTGTCGTGTCGTGTCGTCGTAGCCATATTTGTATCGGTGCTTCTTAGTCCATGACCATGATGAACAAAAAGAAAGCCGGATCCATTGTGAAGAATGGAAAATTTTGTTGAAGAGATACAAAACTTATAGGAGAGATCCATTTTTCATCGAATCCCATGATTCCATCCTCATGATGTCGCAAATAAACACTCCATGATCGTGAGCCTTGTCCACATCCAATTTACACACACCACCTTCTTCTCTCAATTTCATTTGGAGTCCACCGCCTCATTAGACAACAATTCCGTTTCCAAGGTATGTCTCTTGTCAACAAAGGCATTTGGCTGTACCAATTATAGAGCCTAACACCTTTCCAAGTTTCAAAGCAAGAATTTTGGATGATAACTTGTAAAAAGCTCCCACTTAGAGGTGAGGTCTAAATTCTTTGAGCTCAACGACTCTTACCTTTTATTTATTTATATAATTTTTTTTTTCGGAAAGCACTACAAAGTCGAATTCGAATTTCTTCTAGAACTTATCTAGTTATCTCTTAAGAAGAAATACTGAAGAGTCGGAATTGCATCTACCCTTAGCATTGACCAACAATGAATATATGCCATTGAAACCCAATTGGACCGGAGCTTTATCTCCATTGCAACTCTTCAATGTCTTGGTGATCTCGTCCTCATTAAAAAGGTCGGTATTACCATAGCTTGTCCTCCCATTTGGTGCATTTAAAATCCAGACCATTTGGAAATGGCCCCACTGCCTCTTTCGTATTCCCCTTCACCTTTAGGGTGACCCCATCGTGCTTTAGTGTATCAATGTAGTTTGTAAGTCTGTGACAGTGAGAATTTGCAAATCTATGAAAGAATGTCAAGTTTCTATAGCCTTCTTTCAACCAAAGGACCCTGGACTTCTGATACCAGCTGATCTCTTCCATGTTCAACACATGTTTCAATTATTCTCTACAAGAGGGGAGTCTTGGCGCAACGGTAAGGTTGCTCCATTGTGACCTAGAGGTCACAGGTTCGAATCTGGAAACAGCCTCTCTGCTTGCAGGGGTAAGGCTGCGTATATCTCACCCTCCCCAGACCCCGCAATGGCGGGAGCCTTGTGCACTGGGCTACCCTTAAGTGTCAAAGTCATGGTTAAAAGTTGTAGTCGCGGACACCATAGTTGTCAAATCGGGATTCGTATCGTGAATCAAAATGTCACAAGTGAATCGAATCGGGATTCGCGAATCGTGAATCATAAGATTCGGTAACAAATTTAAAAAAAACTAAAACATGGATGGAAAGACATTTTGGAAAGACAGTGCGTTAATGGCAAAAAATGTGGGTTCGAATCTCACCGTGATCAAAATAGATGAATGCAATGAAATATACTTCATTATATCAGTAATTCATCATTAGTTCATTACATTCAACACAAGATTCACAACTACTAAATTTCAAGTAATTCTCAAGTCAAGTGTGCACAAAATATATCCCAATTCAACTAATAAAAAAAAGTATACCCCAAAATATACCCCCAAGTGTCCACAAAATATACTATATACCCCCAAGTTTGGATCTAGAAACAAAATTATAGCTAAATAATTGAATTTCCATCAAATTCCTCGAAAACATCGAGATCAAGGTCATCTTCACCATCATTTTCTTGCCTACTCATCTCCTCATCCAATTCCCTTTCTTCCTCTTCCTCGTCTTCATCTTCATCATCTTCAATCTCATCGATGATAACCCCTTTTCCTTTGCCCTTTCCTTTGTTGTAGGCATTCAAGTTCCTTGGTCCTATTATTATGATATTATCATTATAAAGAAATACTTAATATGATATACAAAAATTACTTTCAGTGATCCATTACAAAGAAAGAATTAGTATACGGTATATCTCTCTTTCTCTTGTTGCTACTTGGACCTTCATCAACTGTGAAGAATTCATGAACATCCATCCATGATAAATCATCAACTACACATGCATCTTCCCTTTCAGTGATCCATTCATCATCTGATTCCATATCTGACAAACAAATTGGATCATACAAATCCTCCCATTATCTTGCCTTTTTGCATGTCTCACCTCAAGTTGAAGGTTGTACTTTACAAATACCAAAGCATTCAATCGTTGTTGCTCCAAACCAAGGTTATTTAGGGCGCAAGGCGCACTGAGGCGCAAAGGTCTCCTGGAGCCTAGGCGCGAGGCGCACTCTGAGGCACACGCCCGAGCGAAGCGAGGCGCAAATATACATATATTGTTTTTATATGATATAGCAGCCTGGCTGCCCCTTTTTAACATATACTAGTATTTTCTATATGATTTTTTTAATTTTCTAGTATTTTATGCCTAGTGCTCCATCCAAAGATTAAGACATTAAGACATTTTTTATTTTTATTTTCTAGTATTTTTTTAATTTTCTAGTATTTTCTGACTAATATATATATTATGTTATATTGTCTCACTACATATTATATATACTAGTATTTTATATATGATTTTTTAAAATTTTCTAATATTATTTTCTGCTTAGTATATATATATATTATATTGTCTCACTACATATTATAAATTATATTGTCTTATACTCTAGTCAAATGAGTTAGGACTTATCTCTACTATATTATATACGTCATATATTATACTATTATATTATAAGTTCATAACAGTTGGCATGCACTTCATTAAAACAAACAAAAAAAAAGAGGCCAAAAGAGGGGTTTGAAAAACCCACCGACAGACTACAGTGAAGAAAAGGAAAGAAAAAAAAATGAAAAATGAAAAAGACTCTGTATCATACAGAGAAGGAGAAGATGATGGGGAAGAAGAAGGAGGAGGAGGAACAAAGAAAAAAAAAGAGTCCCAATTAGGGCTCGCGTGACAGTCGCGAAGAAGAAGAAGAAGAAGAGAAGAAACGAAGAAGAAGAAGACGCGTGAACTTCTCAAGTTGTGAATCAATTATACCTCTTGGTTGCACATCGGGATACATTCTCTAAATTGGTCTAAACAAACCCATCTTTACTTCTAAATTCGCTTGAAAATTTGGATCATTATGAAACCTTAAAATTAAATATAGTCCACGATCATAAGTATATAATATATTAATAATATAAATTATATAATATAACCATTAGAATTGGCACCTAATTTAGATTAATATAGCAACAAACTTTGGATCAAGATAGAATGCCGCGGCATGTAGTGGTCTTTGGAGTTGTAAATTCCAACGTTCGTCAATGATGCCCCAAATGCGATTATATCTTGCCGCCACATGTTTGAAATTATTCATAATTTGTTCTTTTGCTCTATCCATAGCCTCCACCATCTACTAGTCTTAGAACCTTCATTAGTGGAAGCACCCATTTCAAACAATGCTTAATTGATTTCCAAAATCTTTTGTCCCCAAAACAAAGTGTGAGATGATCTCCGCATCAACCTTAATTGCATAAGAACTCGTAGCCCACTCTTTCGATGCAACCATAGTCTGTAGAGGAATTTTCGCTTCCCTAATACTCTTTAAAGTAAGATAAGACGTGGCAAATCTTGTCACTGCCGGTCTTATCAATTCCCTATTCTTAGAGTACTTTCGAAACAAATTCAACACCAAGTATGCTGATAGATGTAAACCGTGATCCTCTGTGCCTTCGCTATTGTATCAAAGAAAGCCGGGACATCACCAATGTCGCTAAGAATTAAATCAATACAATGGGCCGCACATGGGGACCAAAACAAATTCTTCCTTTTGTCCTCTAGCAATCTACCAGCGGCTACATAAGCCGCGGCACTATCGGTCACTGCTTCAACAACATTTTCCTACCCGATCCCTTCAACTAATGAACCAAGCAGTTCGAACAACTTGTTTGCGTCCTTTATAATATCGGAATTGTCAATAGATTTAATGAACACCATACCACTTGGACTATTGACAAGAAAGTTCGTGAGTGATCGGCTCTATTCATCGGTCCACCCATCCGACTTCAAGGTACACCCGGTCCTCTTCCATTTGATTTTATACTTCTCCAAACTTGCATTCACACTATCAACTTCTTTTTTTAAAAATGTGACTCTAGCTTCATGATAGCTTGGAGGTTTCAACCCTTTCCATATTCACTAACCAATTTTGTCATCTTAAAAAATAATAGACTTTCACCAAATTAAATGCTAAAGCATTCCTGTATAAAAATCTACAAATGTCTTTTAACAACGGGTTCCCTATCTTTAAGCATCTCATTTAAAGTCTTTAGAGTAGACATATTTCCTTGTGACTTGCCTTTCAAAACAAATCCATCCATGGTTCCCTTGTTTTGACTCAAATTGTTAAATTCTTCAAATCATTCTTCTATTTTATCATCATTACCATCAACTACTCCCAACTCTTTCAAAACAATCAAGAACAACCTTTTCATTTCTTCCGATACTTGGGTACAACCCGCTACATTACGACGGGTGCATGCTAAGTGATGCTTCATTCTAATGACCCCACCCCAATAGGTCCTTCCACAATAGCTACACATGAGGTGCATCCTACCCCCTTTTCCATCATCAACTCTCTTACAATAGTCCCAAGTCCGGTCATTAGTTTTTCTTCCCTTCTTGGGAGCCATTAATTATGCAATCAAAAAGTAAAGTAGAAACCCTAGAATAAATGCCTCTACTAAATGTCATTAGTTATAAAGGACTTGGGACCAGTGGACCACATCTGTTTGAAGAAGGAAAAAAAAAAATTCGAAGAAGACTTGGGAGTTGGGACCACTTACCTCGTTGTCAGCACTGTCACAGTCGATCGAGAGAGAGAGAGAGAGAGAGAGAGAGAGAGAGAGAGTCGATCTCTTTTTGGTGAGTTTTTCTTTTGTTTTCTCTTTCTTTGTACTAGTATGTTAGTATATGCATGTATATATATATATATAATATGATGTCCAGCTGCTTCAGAAAAGAAAAAAGAAAAAGTCGATCGAGAAGAATTGAAGAAGAAAGTCAATCTCTCTTTTTGGCTGTTTTTCTTTTTGTTTTAGTATATTAGTATATTAAATATATATATATATATATAATACATGCTGTCCAGCTAGAGAGAAAAAAAAACAAAAAAAGTCGACCAAACGAATCGCACAGATTCGATATCGCGAATTGAATCGCAATATAGACATGGAATCACGATTTCCATTTGCGATTATAGCACACTGCGATTCCTACATGCGATGCAAATCGTTTTATGTGCGTATTGTATCGAATCGTACGATACGTATCGCGAATCCTACGATTTTAACAACAGAGGTAGACACCATCACGGAGGCCACCAAAATGACTTTTAGAAATCCCTGCGGGAACACTTCTACCACATTCATGCACCAAGATTCTGGCCCATCTCAGATTTTTCCTATTCTTTGTGTCTACCAGAGATGCACCCACAATATGCATTCCGATATGGCGAAAGATTTCCTCTTTCCATAAATGGTGGGGAAGGCCAGTAGTCCTAACCCATAACCTTCTAGCTTTTGAATTATGTACGTAAACTATGTTACACGGACTCGAATACGGGTATCGGGTTTGGCTGTGTGTCTAAGCGTCAAACTACCTAAACTCGTGAATCTAAGGACAAGGGGTCTCGATAATAAATCTATATTTTCCTTATATATATATTGGAGAAAATGGCGCTTTAATGTAGTAATAACATGAACTTTGTAGTAAAAGAGATCCAATTAGAGGCTTTAATATATTTTTATACGAGTAGATAACATGGTTTTTGGAGAGTTTCTAGCCAAGAGTGTCAGGCACATATCCCATACCCTAGTACGAGTGTCGAATGTACGGCACGAGTATTTCAACATATTTAGAAGAGTTCATGTAACATAGTCCATAACACCCATGTCCTTCACTCCAATCTAGGGGAATTGTTTTCCCCTCAAAACCCTTTCACTTTCCTTTCAACAGAAGCTCTGCCTCAAGATGGGAACGGAACTCAAAGATAAACAAGGAGCTACTGAACTCTTTGACATCTATTGTGGCCGAACCTGTCCATTTTCTATTTACTCTATGTTGCAACGAGCTCCTCGATGAAGTTTCCAGGGTCAACCCATCCGACACGTCCCACCAAGCAAGGATGTAGAAACCTTAATCTATCTCCTCATGATTCATGTGATCACATCAACCTCGATAGTTGACAACGGACGTTGCAACATAGAAGCTCTGTTTTACCCTCAAAACCCCACGACTTTCCTTTCAACAAAAGCGCTGTCTCTAGATGGGAAGACAACTCAAACCTGTCCATTTGCTATTAACACTATCTTGGAACGAGTTCCTCGATGGAGTTTCAGGGTCAACCCATCCGACACGTCCCACCAAGCAAGGATGTAAAAACCTTTATCTATGTCTGCATGATTCACATGATCACATCCACCTCCATAGTGGACGACACTAAAAAGTGAGAGCTTCGCACCCATATCTGCGAGTCAGGCTACCCATCTTCAATTCTTCTATTGACTAAAGTACACCTTGTCATTAACTTTTTCTTTTTGTGTAGAATACCTCCATTACATGTTCTTTAGCAAACCAGTTTACTATTTGACCAAGACCTTTGGTCACCTTCATCATTACAAGACAATTAGATTCTTGAGAAGCATCAAGCTGAGATTCTAAATTTCTGAAAAACCTTCCATAAAAACCAATAAATAAAGTTAGATAAATTTGGAATTTTCGTTTATTTCCAATCGAAGTCAAGCAAGGTGACGAGGGACTTCCTCTAGTTTCTGCTCCACCACCATTAGCTACCAAGAAACGAGTTCATTGACAATGTGAGATACCTCGATTTATAAAGTCATGACTGGCATTTTTTTCTTCTTATTCGGGAATTTGGTTTGTATGACCGACATCGAGTTGACTCATCCAAAGATATTAAATTTCCCTATAATTCTCCAATTTCCCCAAAGGTTAAATACTCCACCTTCGTTGCAGTACACCTTTACTTCACCTCATTACTATCATATTCATGCAAATCGGTTAACCACCTCTGCATATTCCACTCAATTAAAACAAACAAGTCTAGCCAAAACTCATTCCACCCCCCAACACGGATCGCACATTCTATGGGCTAACACAAGAAAGCAACAACTTTGCTCACAGAATTTTCCTGAAGCATTGGAATAAATTTTGCAATGAGTAAAGTTACTCCCACACCCTCTCCACAAACAAATATCCACAACCTGATGTGGCATCCTAGGTGGAGGTGTGGTCCACACAAACTTAACTCACTTTCACTAACCTAGGTTAACCCCAAACCCCACCAAAATCCCCAAATCCCCAAACCAGTCATCGTTGCTACAACCTCCTCTCTCTGCGCAAGAACTGTCGATCTCTTTCTCTCTCTCTCTTCTCCCCATCTTCGGTTCTCTCTCTTCCCTCTCCCCCATCTTCGGCCATCTCTCTTTTCTCTCCCTTCTCCCCCATCTCCGGCCTCCCTCTCTTCCCCATCCCATCTCTGTCCTCCCCCCCCCAACTGATTTTGGTTCGCTCTCTGCTCCCTCTTCATCAACCCCGCCGCCGACCCACGACCTCCTCCCTTCCGGCGACTGTCAGGTAATGGTTCTCTGTTTCTTTTCTTTTCTTTTCTTTTCTTTTCTTTTTTTTTTTTGTATTATGAAGAAAAAAAAAATCATGAGTTAAAAATAATGTTCACTTCTTTAATTTTCATTTTTGTTTTTGCATTAGTTATGAACATTATAAAGAAAAGTAGCTTCTCTGTTTTGTGGTGGTGGTTTTTTCTTTTGGCAGGCTTAATTTTTTAATTTTATACCCTTGTAGTTTAGTGTCTGTGTCATTTTAGTCCCTCAAGTTCCAATTGTGTCAATTTAGTCCCTACTATTTGTTAAGTGAAGCAATGTAGTCCAATAGGCTGAAACCGTCAACGTAAACAGACGGAGTCTGTGTGCCATCTGCATCTCACGTGAGGTACTTCTGGGTATTTATGTAATTTCAGCACTTGTATATATATATGTGTGTGTGTGTGTGTGTGTGTGTGTGTGTGTGTGTGTGTGATCTTCTTTCTGAACTCATCGAAAAACAGGGGTAGCCATTGAAGGGAGAAAAAAGAGAGAAAAAGAGAGAAGATGGATTGATAAGCTTCCTGTGAGCAAACACTAATTTATGGCTTATCTACCATTGTAAGCGCTCACTTATTCAAATGTGTTTTGATTTATTCAGGTTAGAAGATATGAAAGTTCAAGACTTTGACATGCACTTTTGATGATGCTGATTTTGTTCAACCCCGTTTGATACCATACTTTTGTTTTTGCTAGAGGAAAATGAGATGGGTGTGCTTTTGTGTATGGATAACTAAGCCACAGTGAGATTCTCTGTATTTTTTAATGTGTCAAGTGACATTTTTAAATATGAGATGGCTGTTTATATTTTGCTATTGGCTCTTGCAACTTTTGGTTTAATATTGGATGCTTAATTTTTGGTATTTCATGCAATTTTTTTCCTGCTCCGGTCCTGTTTGGGTAGTTTCTATTTCTTGCTTAGCAAATAAATGAAGGTAGCATTAGGACAGTGAAGATAGATTTCCAATAAATTACAGATTCAATCTCACACCGTTCCAAACCCAAAAAAAAGAATTACTAGCTCCTACAACAAACCCGGCTACAACAATGCTTCCAATTATCTTTTTAACCCAAATAGGCCAAATATAGGCCGAGAAGGCATGAACCCACTAAACAGATCCAATTAACTGTCTCTCTAACTCGATCCCTTTGACTTTGATCCTCCCTTCTTCTCACCCTTCTCCTCCCTTTGGTTTCCATTCCTGAATATTCCTCTCCTTTCTTCTTTCTTTCTTTCTTTCTTTTTTCTTTATTTTTTGCTCCCTTCAATGGCTGCCCTGTTTTCCTTGAGTTCAGAAAGAAGATGATATACACACACACACACACACACATATATATATATATATATGTACAAGTGCTGAAATTCCATAAATGCCCAGAAGTACCTCACGTGAGATGCAGATGGCACAGACTCGGTCTGTTTTTGTTGACGGTTTCTGCCTATTGGACTACATTGCTTCATTTTATAAAGTGTAGGGATTAAATTGACACAATTGGAACTTGAGGGACTAAAATGACACAGACACTAAACTACAAGGGTATAAAATGTAATTAAGCCTTTTTTGCATTATGAAAACTAAAAAATAAAATCAGAAGTTCAAAAAAAAAAAACTAAAAAAAAGTACTGAATTGGGACCTTTTTGTTATTGCATTAGTTATGAATGCAAGTTTTATAAAAGCTATGAAGAGTTAAGAACTTTATTGTTGGTTGATTCTTTGCTGGGCTGCATTTCTTGTTTTTTGGCTTTTGGGTTTGGAAATATGGCTTTGGTGTGCATTGGGGGCAGATCAATATGGTTATGGGAAGCTGATGAATTCTGTCCAGTGATTATTTTACTGAGCAGTTTTCATTGGGGTTTTATGCAGAGCTTGGGACTGTTCTAACTGTTGATCACGATGTTCCTGGGTATATGAATTGTATTGTAAGGGGGATTAAGCAGTGGTGTTTTGGTGACTCAGTACTTTGACACCTCTTCCAAGTCTTCCTCTGTTTTTATCCCACATGGTCCGGGGGGCAGTGAAAGAGATTGCTTCCCAAATCAGGGATGGTCTTCTTCTAGCTAGTAGTACAGAAAATTGAATTTGGTTTCTGTTCTTTTGTCGGGGTGAGGGAAAAAAAAATGGTTGCTACTTGCTACTACTATATAAAGACAGTTTGATGTGTATTTTTGGTTTCTATTGTTACCATAGGAAATGCTAGAGCTTTATAAGACAGTTTGATGTGTAATTTGGTTTCTATTTGATTCAACTCGTCTATTTTATCTTTATCATCAAGCGCGGTTCAGTTTGAGATTTTGCAGAAGGAAAGGAAAGATTTTCTTATTTTATCTTTATCTTGAAGGCGGCTCAGTTTGAGATTTTGCAGCTTGAACTAGAAAATTTCTTTGCCTCTACCCAATAGAGCCATTGTCCAAAAATTTGTTCCATAGACCTCCATTGTCACCTATCACGATTTTCCCTTTTTGGCAGTAAATCAGCTCTCTCCTGTATCTGAAGTTCAACCTTGTGCCTAAATCCATTGGAGCAACAATCAAAACTCAGTACACACACACAAAAAAAAAAAATAATAAATAAAATAATACGTATAATGCAAAAGATACTGAAAAGGGAACTCCAGGATAAACACTAATCCAAGATTTTCTGAAGAAGAATTATAGCATCTCATCAATTATAATTGCCTACAATGGATGAGATGACAAAAAGCATGGATTAAAACACAAGGGAATTAGTTTTTCTTTTGGTTTTCCCTCCTTTTTTCTCCTTTCTCTAAACAAGCAAACCAACATAGCCTAAGATTATGGAATGAAGAATTACTGCAAGTTCTCCAAAAGTGAAGATATGGACTGCATCCCCAGTCTTAGTTGTAATAAGCAAAGAAGCAAGCTGACTTGCTGTGACCAAAACTATAGTGAACAGAATAAAAACTCTAATTCTATGGCCTATGATCCTAAGATTTCTTCTAATTTTGAGATGCTCTATCAAAATTGAGCTCACATATGATTCTTTTTCGAAACCTTAGCAAAGTCAGCGACTTTGAGAATCTGGAGATAGCAAATCAGGCAGAAGAGAACACACGAAGAAGAAAATCAACATTCGATATAGCCATGAAAATAGCTGCAATGTACATGCAATGGTGTTGCTCAAGTATTGGTAACCAAAGTAAGATATATGTGTTCCTCTTGAGACGAACCACCATACTTTGTAGATACTGTCAGCTATAAAAAATAGTAAGACAAAAGTAGATCTCTGCAATTTTAAGAGAGGTAGTTAATTCTACTACATAATTTAACAATATTCGATGTAGTTAGAGCATTTAAAACAAATTGGATAACAAAATGGAAAAATTAAAGCAGAGAAGCTAATCTTCTTCTTCTTCTTCTTCTTCTTCTTTTTTTTAAATTTTATTATTACTATTATTTTAATATTCATAACTAATGGAAAAACAAAAATGAAAATTTAAGCTCGAAACATTTTTTTTTTCAATTTTTTTTCTTCATAATGAAATAAAAAAGAAAAAAGAAAAGAAACAGAGAACCATTACCTGAATGTCACTGGAAGGGAGGAGGTGGTGGGTCGCCAGGGGCGGAGGGAGCTAAGGACCAGGGTGGGCCGAGGCCCCCCTCCCCCCCAAGATTTTGGAAATTGCATTTTTTACTTTGAGACTTCTTAGTATTTTACGTTTAGCCCCCCCCCACACACTCAACTCATGTTTAGGACCCCAAAGGAGCCCAAGACCTAATTTAGTGTCATCAACTGCATATATATTGATATACATGTATATACAACTCAAAAGCAAAGGGCCCTAGAATTTTGAATGTAAGAATTTTATGAGTTTTAGAAATAGGCCCCCTAGAATTTTGAAAGACACCATACAATATTTACGTGTCACCAAATAGACTTATTTTATAAGCAGATTCCAAAGAATTCGCCAATTATATATAAGTAGACCTTAAAAAAAATCGCCAATTATATATAAGTAGAATCCAAAAAAATCGCCTCGAGGGCGCTGCCCCCGAACCCCTGTGTAGCCTAGGCCCCCTGACTAAATTTCTGGCTCCGCCCCTGTGGGTCGCTAACGGCGTTGATGAAGACGAAGCAGAGAGGGAACCCCAATCGGTGGGAGAAGAGAGGGAGGCCGGAGATGGGGCGGGGAAGAGAGGGAGGCCAGAGGTAAGGGAGAAGGGAGAGAGGAGAGAGATTGGCCGAAGATGGGGGAGAGAGAAGAGATAGAAGATCGGAGATGGGGGGGGGGGGGGGAGAAGACATAGAGAGATCGACTGGTTTTTGCACAGAGAGAGAAGAGGGGGAGAAGCAACTATAAGGGTGTTACTGATGTGGGGAATTTGGTGGGGTTTGGGGTTAACCTAGGTTAGTGAAAGTGAGTTAAGTTTGTGTGGACCCCACCCTCCACCTAGGATGCCACATCAAGTTATGGATATTTGGTTGTGAAGTGGGAGTGGGAGTAGCATTACTCTTTTGCAATAGTAACTTTTTCCAACTGCAGAGAACTTCAGCAAGCTATGTCTTCGTCGTCTACATTAATGGTCACCTGTTTTCTCTCCTCTAAGATGTGGCAGCGATTTGTTCCTTTTCTTGCATACCTTTTGATATGCACAAAAATATCCAGAGAAATTAGAGTTCTACTCCAGCTTGTCCCGAGCGGTATATGCCCAGTACCCTCGGGTCCCGACCAACAGGACGGGGACACGCCACGGGCGCGATTTGTCACAGGCATTGTCTAGCCAGGCCTGGGACGTGACGTAGAAGGTTCCAAACAATTTCCTACCTCAGCTAGAAGACTAATGGGAAGTGTAGGTCGTTTCCTAATCGAATTAGGAAACTTACCATAATTTGTGCTGATCAATCCCGATTTGGCTGTATTACCTTATCAGTTTAATTACCATGTACGAGTAGGTCTTTTGTATCTATAAAAGAGGCCACTCACCCCCCTTCCAGGGGATCGCAGTTTTACTACTTCAGATATACATTGCTCGGCCGGTTCTTTGGTAGCTCCATCCTTTGTTGGTTCACCAAAGACCCCCGGTAATTCCATATTATAGTGAACGGGCTCAGATACACACGTGGACGTAGGTTCCTTCGTTAACAGAGCCGAACCACTTACAAATTTTATTCTTCTTCTCTCTAATCACAAATTTAGGCATCAGCAGCTTGGCGTCGTCTGTGGAAATTCGACAGTTTTTCCTTCAAAACAAATCTCTTGACTAATCATCATACCGCCGAAGAAGAATAAGAAGACCGCCCGACCAACACATCAGGTGGATTCATAGGCCGCGCAACCGGCGGCTTCCATGACCCCAGAGCAAATCACTGCAGCTCTCGCACAGCTTCTGGAAGGCTAGAACCAGGCGTAGATGCAAATCGAAGCTCTGCTGACCCAACAAAATAAGCCCCCGCATACTACGGAACAGCTCAGGAACGATGAGCGTAGTCAGGTCCCTATATGCCTCAACGACGTGCCCGAACTGCACCAGTAGTCCCTCCGATTGCGGGATAGTCCGGGACCAATGAGCATGGCTGGGCTCCAATGCAAACCCGACAACGTGCCCGGGCCAACCCAAACCGCACGAGGGATGCTAGATAGATTATCAATGATAAACACGAGGCCAAAGAGAAAGGCAAGGACAATTAACCCAGGAATCGGCCCAGGATCGCCCGGCCAGGAGCCGAAGCGATCTGAGGCATACGATTAACCGAAGTCACAACCGAGCCCAATCTCTGAAGACTGTGCACTTTGAAGAAGAGGCTTCTTCGTCGAACCCGACCTATAATACTGATACCAGACGGGATCTTGGTCGGGAAGACGTAGAAGCTCGCATCAACAACTTGCAGAGACAAATCGAGAAGCTGAGCCAGAAATCAGGTCGTGATTGCATCAACATCGAGACCGAGTCACCATTCACCAACGGGGTCATAGGGTTTGCCATTCCTCGCAAATTCAAGCAGCCTCATCTCAACTCTTACGACGGGTCGGGAAGTCTGGATTTACAAGGCTCAGATAGCACTGGCGACTAACGCCGATGAATTGCTCTGCCTGGCCTTTCCCAGCACCCTCAAAGGGCCAGCCGCCCAGTGGTTCCACTCGCTTAAGCCCCGATCGGTAGGTGACTTCAAGGAACTCAGCAAGCTTTTCGCAGGCCAGTTCATGGGAATGCTAAGCCGATCGCAACCAGACACCCAGCTACTGACTGTCAGGCGACGAAAGGAAGAGTCCTTGAAGGACTATGTTGATCGGTTCAACCAGCAGAAGCTTCAAATCCACAACCTGAACGAGATAGTGGCCATCACGGCCTTCTGCTCAGGAGTTCAGAACACCAAGGTCGCCACGTCATTCCACCGTCTACGGTCGGCCACCTTGGTAGAACTCTCGGAAAGGGTCGGGAAATATATCGACATCGAGGAGTTCCTGAAGTCCAAACGCTGTAATTTTGCGGAAGATGATTCCCTGAAAGGGAAACGGAAACGGGAGATATCTGAAAAGGGCTGAGGAAAGAAGCAGAAACAGGATTTACGGGCCGGTCGGGATCAGACCCCGATCGCCATCATGCCGCTTTCTCGGCCTATTTATGAGGTCATGCTGGCAGCTGAGGCTCAAAAACTGCTCAAGAAACCCACCAAGCTGAAAAGCCTACCCGAAAAGAGGAACCGGGACAAATACTGCCGGTACCACAAAGACCATGGCCACGATACCTGTCACCCCCCGGAACGGCAAAAAATTGAGAAAAATAAATTTCCTTTTTGGGTCCAAAGGCAGCGACTGGTGAAGTCACATGATTGTCCACACCACGCAGTACTAAGCAACAATAAGTAATAGTGGTGACAAGAATGTAGTCTAGGTTCTGATTACAACATAACATAAAGTCAACAGAAGTTACTAACTATTACACATCAGAGTCTCGAATCAAATATAACACAGCGGAAGTACAAATGTCAAGGAAACATATGCCTGACTACAAAAGGGTTCTAAAACAGTAAAGACAATTAGCTACAATTCTAGTATAATCTTCAATTGGCGTAAGGGTAGTCCTCGGCGTAGTAGTCTTACTCCGTCTGTCCTTCATCGGGGTAATCTTCCACAAGAGCGTCGTCACCGGCTTAGTAGTCTTCTCCTGCAGGTCCTTCACCTGTATAGTCATAATCAGGGTGCGCTGGAACGTAGAAATGTCCAGCGGCATAAACACCGTCAGCTTAATGAAAGCCGAGTGAGTTAAATACTAACAGGGTATCAACTATTGAAATTATAACAAATTATAAATGATAATCATTAAGATTCAGTGAGGGTAACTCCTTTAATCAAACCGATGATCCGATTACTAACATCCTATTCATTTTAAGACCGACAACGCGTCCTGATAGGGGAACAGACTCGACAGTAGTTCAACTCTATAACACACCATTGCTCCATCCACCGCTTTTAAGAACATATGCACAGTTCACCGCATGTCATGGATACCACATCAGTCCATCCCCAGCTTTTAAGAACATATGCCCAGTTCACCGCACTACAGGGATATAACACTTTAAGCAACAGTACACCATTCTAATGCTACAACTTAGCGACGTCTACCAGTGATCACGGTCCACCGCAGTCGTAGACACCTTCGTCTGTCTACCGCTTTTAAGAACGTATGATTAGATCATCTGGCTATCTTAGGGCAAATGGTCCAGTTCACCGCAAGTCATAGACACCTTCGTCTGTCTACCGCTTTTAAGAACATATGATCGACCAAAGCCCGCCGACGCAAGGTTCCCGAATCTTAGCAAACCTACTTAAGTTCAACCTAACATCGATACATGACAATCCCAATGTGGCCTGACTGCTCTGAATGAAATGAACGTTAACTCCAAAAGATTCACAACTTATTACGTTATCTAATGTCATAAACATTAACCGTTAATCTGATCGTCACTACGATCCTACGTCACATTAACTCATTATCACGTCTGTATTATAACAATGAAGCATGCTGGGAATACTGAACAGTAAATAAACAACTAAACAGTTATAACATAAAACTGTAATTGCCAATCGATTGGGACAAGGGTCCAATCGATTGGTATAAAAATAGTAACAATCGATTGGTATAAAGTTCAATCGATTGGAATACATGTCAATCGATTGGTATAAAGTGTCAATCGATTGGGATAAAAATGATGGCAATCGATTGGGAAAAGTGTCAATCGATTGGAACATCGTCTTCTTCACAGTGAAGACTGTCCAACATATAAACGGGAAATACATTGTTTCTTTTCCATTTCTTCATTTAAACAAGTCATAATATCAATGATAAGTTACCCAATGAGTTTAGAACTCACCTTAGGATTAGAGGGTGTGTTTGGGAATGTGTTTTGAAGCTTGGAGCTTCAATGGTGGGTTCCCCTCTCTCTCTCTAGCTTCTCTGCCTCTCCTTTCTCTTTCTGTCTGCCTCTTCTTTCTTCTTCTTCTTCTCCTGGTCTTCTTCTTCTTCTTCTCCTTCAATCCATGAGTGTGTGTGTGAGTGTATGGATGTATATATATGTGTATATCTATGAGTGTATATATATATAAACACACATACAAACACTCCCTCTATCATTCTCTGGTTTCAGCAACCAGAAATACGCCCAAAATGGGCCTCATATATATAGAGGGAAGAGTGTTCACGTGGCTTTTCCCCAGCCAAGGCAAGAGAATCTGCCCAGCTAATTCCAATCGATTGGTATTAGATATCAATGCTGCAATCGATTGATAAAAGTGTCAATCGATTGGTATTGGCAATCGATTGGTATTCTTGCCAATCGATTGGTATCCAAATTATACCAAAGGTAAGGCCAAGATTATACAAGTATTAAAAGAAACACGCAAGGTCTTATTCACATAATATAATACAGAAATACAGGGTATTACATCATCCACTACTCATTAAAGATTTCGTCCCCGAAATCTAAAGTAAGCAGGGTTAAAACAAAAATGGAAACTTCTCTCGCATTTCTGACTCCAACTCCCATGAAGCTTCTCCTTCGTCGTGGTGCTTCCACTGAATCTTCACTAGCGGAATCTCCTTGTTTCTGAGTTTCTTCACTCCTCGGTCTAGAATACGCACTGGTCCTTCATTAAATGTCACGTTCTCGTTCACCTCGATATCTTCAAAACTGATCTTGTGCGTTGGGTTATGGGCACATTTCCTCAACATGCTGATGTGGAAAACGTTGTGCACTCCTGACATCTTCGATGGCAACGCAAGTTGATAAGCAACCTTTCCAACATGTTCTAGGATCTCGAACGGTCCAATGAATCGCGGCGACAACTTGCCTTTTTTCTAGCCGAATCTGACGATACCTCGAACTGGCGAGACTTTGAGTAGTACATGATCTCCAACTGCAAACTCTAGATCTTTTCGTCGCTTGTCGGCATAGCTCTTGTGTCTGGATTGTGCTGTCTTCATCTTTTCTCGTACAATATGGATCTTCTCGCTGGTTTCTCGAATCATCTCAGGCCCAAGTAGTTGAGTATCTCCGATTTTGGCCCAATATAGCGGCGATCGGCAAGGTCTTCCATACAAAGCTTCAAACGGCAACATCCCTATGCTCGTGTGGTAGCTGTTGTTATAGGCAAACTCGATCAAGGGTAGATGCGTCTCCCATGAACTCTGGAATTCAATGACACAGGCTCGCAACATATCCTCCATCACTTGATTGACTCGTTCTGTCTGACCGTCTGTCTGTGGATGAAAGGCTGAACTCAAATTCAATGAAGTTCCTATTGCTGTCTGAAGGCTCTTCCAGAATTCTGCGATGAAGCTTGAATCTCGATCTGAAACTATTGAGACAGGTACACCGTGCAGTCGCACAACTTGCTGTAGATACATCCGGCTCAATCTTTCAACAGGGTACGTCATGCTGTAGGCGATAAAATATGCTGACTTGGTGAGTCGATCCACTACTACCCAAATGGCGTCGTGGTTTTGCTGAGACTTTGGCAAACCAACCACAAAATCCATGGTGATGTGCTCCCATTTCCATTGGGGAATTGGTAGCGGTTGTAGGAGTCCTGGTGGTTTCTGATGCTCTGCCTTCACTTGTTTGCAAACAAGACATTGCGATACATACTCGGCCACTTCTCGCTTCATTCCTTCCCACCAGAAGTTTCTCTTCAAGTCCTTATACATCTTGTTTCCTCCTGGGTGGATAGTCATCCTTGACTTGTGTGCTTCGTCCAAAATGTTCTTCTTGAGATTACTGTCATTTGGCACACAGAGTCTACCTTTGCATCTCAGTGCTCCGTCTGCACTAATACTCCATATCTCTGGTTCCTTTGCAGACATCTTGGCAAACCATAACTTTAAATCCTCGTTTTACTGTTGAGCTTCCAAGATGCGGCTGATGAGAGTCGGTTGCACGACAAGACATCCAAGGTGTTGTCCTCCTCTTGATTCCACTGGTCGAAGGCCGAATTCGGCTAACGTCTCCAATGCTCGCCATTCTCTAATCAAAATCGAAGCAACCAAAAGGCGTGGCCTCCAGCTCAGAGCGTCGGCTACAACATTTGCTTTACCCGGGTAGTATTGCAAAGAGAAATCGTAGTCCTTGAGTAGTTCCATCCATCTTCGTTGTCGCATGTTCAACTCCTTCTGAGAGAACAGGTACTTTAAACTCTTGTGATCCGAGAACAAGTCAAACTTTTCTCCATACAAATAGTGTCTCCAAATCTTCAGGGCGAACACGATTGCAGCTAGTTCCAAGTCGTGCGTCGAATAGTTCTTCTCATGCGGCTTCAATTGTCTCGATCCTTATGCAATGACATTCCCCTCTTGCATTAGCACACAACCAAGTCCCTGGTGTGATGCATCACTGTAGATTATGAATTGTTCACCACTCTTAGGTATCGCAAGCACGGGTGCTGAGGTTAGTCTCTCTTTCAATTTTCGAAATGCATCCTCATGTTTATCAGTCCATTCGTACTTCGTCCCCTTCCTAGTCAGGCTTGTCAACGGTCCTGCAATCTTGGAGAATCCTTCCATAAATCTCCGGTAATACCCAGCCAATCCAAGGAAACTCCTAACTTCGGTCGCGTTGGTTGGTCTGTTCCAGCTCAAGACTGTATCGGTCTTAGATGAGTCTACGGAAATCCCATCCTGTGATATCATATGTCCCAGGAATTTGACTTCCTTAAGCCAGAATTCACATTTGCTGAATTTCGCATACAGACTATTGTCTCTAAGAGTTTGTAGAACAATTTGTAGATGCTTTTTATGTTCCTCTTCCGTCCTAGAATAAATCAGAATGTCGTCAATAAATACTATAATGAATCGATCCAGATAGGGTCTGAATACTCTATTCATTAGGTCCATGAATACTGCCGGGGCATTAGTCAATCCAAAAGACATCACTAGAAACTCGTAGTGTCCATATCTTGTCCTGAAGGCAGTCTTCGGTATATCTTTCGTTCGAACTAGCAATTGATGGTATCCGGAAAGCAAATCAATTTTCGAGAATATCCTTGATCCTTGCAGTTGATCGAACAGGTCGTCTATCCGGGGAAGTGGATATCTATTCTTGATCGTGACCTTATTCAGTTCCCTGTAGTCGATACAGAGTCGTAGCTCTCCGTCCTTCTTTTTCACAAATAGAACTGGTGCTCCCCAAGGTGACGTACTCGGGCGAACGAAACCTAAATCTTCGAGTTCCTGAACTTGTTTCTTCAATTCTAGCATTTCTGTTGGCGCCATCCGATACGGGGTCTTGGAAATCGGCAACGTTCCGGGTGGTAACTCAATGCAGAAGTCTATCTCTCTCTTCGGCGGAAGTCCTGAGATACTTCGGAACACATCTTCAAAGTCTTGAATAACGGGGATCTGGTTGATAGCAAGCTCCATGCTTGAAGTCTTAATCGTGGCTAGGCAGCTCGTGATAAACATGTCGCTCAATGGTTGGCACTGAAATCTGATCTGCAAACAACCAGGCGTCGAAAAGACGATGGTCCGACTAACACAATCCAAGTTGGCACCATACTTAGTAAGCCAATCCATTCCTAGGATCACGTCGAACTCAGACATTGACAAGACTATCAAGTCTGCCGGGAGATTTCTATCCTCTAGTGTCAAGGGACAATCCTTGCACACCTTACCTAACTTAACGGATACTCCCAAGGGTGAAATGGCATTAAGGGTCGGCTTAAGTGCTAGGGGTAGCAAATCCAAATCACACACCATCTTAATAGCTATGAAAGAACGGGCGGCACCGGTATCAAACAAAGCTCTAACTTGACTGTGAAATAAAATGACTGTACCTTCCAAGTTCTGATGTTCATCAGCATTATACCCTGCATTGTCAGGGATGATGGCATTCACCCTAACCTGTCCTTGCTGTCCTTGAGCAGGCGCTCCATATTGGCCTCCACGTGGTGCTCGACAATCCTTGCTTATGTGACCAGACTTGTTACAATTACGGCAGACGAGGTCATTTCGGCGGTTGGTCTTGGGGGCTGTGCAATACCTTGCAATATGTCCGGGCACTCCACAGTTGAAACATCCATCAGTGTTCTGTCGCTGGGCGGCGGGCGGTGCCTGAGGTGGTCCTCGCTGTTGATTCTGCTGTCGAGGAAAGTTAGCTTGGGGCTTCCTTGTCGCATCCCATGTGCGCTTGGTTCCCTGATAGTTGTTGGTCTGGGGTTTCCATCCCTGATTGTTCTTTAATGATTGCGCGGGAAAGTTCCTCGGTTGGAAGGTCCTGGGTGGAGGTCGATTCGTTTATGGTCCTTGCACAGGGTAAGCATCCTTTTCCAGATTTGAAGCAAGGCGGACAATCCCTTCAAACGATTGGCTCAAATGGCCTATCATCATGTGCCGGAGGTGTGGGTTGAGTCCTTGGTGGAATCGCTTGACCTTCTTGGCGGGGGTGTCTATCATATGCGGAGCGAAACGGGAAAGTCGCTCGAATTGTGTAGTATACTCCCAGACTGTCCTGTTTCCTTGAGTTAGACTCAGAAAATTCCTCTCTTGTTGGTCTCTTTCGTCCTCAGGGAAATACTTCTCGAGAAATCGAGTCTTGAATGCTTCCCAAGGCATTCTCCTTGCAGCGTCGATCCCAATCGTGGCTCTCTCGGCCTCCCACCAGTCCGCGGCGGAGCAAGTCAGTTGAAATGCGGCTAGACGTCTCTTGTCAAGCTTGCTGCATTCTAGGGCTTTGAAGATAAGCTCCAACTCTCGTATCCATTGCTCGGCCTTCCATGATTCTGCCATGCCGTCGAACTTCTCGGGTCGCAGGCCACGAACGTTCCAACAACTTATCGCCCGTCTGTCTCGGAGGGGCAACGGGGTTGTTGCCGTTGTTAGCTCGGTGGGCGGCATTATTGTAGGTTTCGCCAACGTGTTCCATCCGTTGCATGAATGCTTCGAAGACTCCAGTTGGGTCTATACCCTCAGGAATGGGTGCTTCTAGTCGCGCTTGGTTCCTTGTGGGTCCCACCATAGTGATCCGTATGAGGTGTACCTATGAAAAATCTAACGATTAGCTGATAATCTTCTCGGGAAAACAACCATAATAAAACAATGAGAAGCATAGCATGAATCTAAATCGCAACATAACATGGATAACAAGATGACAACAGAAATAATCAAAAAAATGATCTGCCATATATATATATATATATCCAAAAGATGTACAGCGGAGTACACAACAGATCATCTGTGTACCACGTAGTACATGATCCTATACAAGATCTAACAAAGAAGATATACACAAGACCACCACTGGTGGCTACCTATACAAAAAGGCTATGGTCAATAGCTGTCTATGTAAGCGTCAAAAGTAAGTGGACAACATGTCCTAAAGTCAAACGTAAAAGTCTAAGTCCTAAAGGTACTGGACTCAAAAGTTGTCCACATCGGATCCATAGATGGAAGCCTCGTCCTCTGGGGCAACCTCACACAACACATCATCCTCATCCATATCATCGTCATCCATCATGTCCTCATCCTCTATCACAACATCCTCAATCAGCTCAGGCCCATCATGCTCCACAACAGCTCCTAAATCTCCTATATCAGCGGCCATGTCAGCCTAGGCTGCATCAAATGCGGCTGCAAGTGCCTCAGCCTGTACCATAGCCTGTGCCAACTCCGGTGCTCCAATCTCAAATCCATGGGGATGTGCAGCCATCTCTGCAGCCCATTCTGCCGCCAGCTGTGCTATCACGCCGCCTGGTAAGACTGGTACCACGGCGTGATCGCCTGCATCATCATCCGCTACAGCCTCCTCCTCGATCGGATAACCCTCTGCTACTACAATATCTATGCCAACTGGCACGTCCATACCAGCTGGGTCCTCGGGGTCCTCCTCTGGATCATACTCTGGCTCCTCGTCATCGCTGTCCTCGTCCTCTTCATCCTCCATCTCCTCATCGTCATCCTCTGGCTCATCATCGCCATCGCTCTCATCATCATCCTCCGGGTCCTCATCTGCTGGGGGTGCATCAACCATGTCCTCCTTTGGTGGGGGTGGAGGTGTCTGGGGTGGTAGAGGTGCTGCTCTAGCCTCTGCAAGTAGAACCTGGTACGAAGAACGGTCTCGTAGCATCAGTAGAGAATCCTCCTCGATGCGTTTGAAGGTTTCCTTTCCGTAGATCATCTCCTGACGTATCACTTCTGGGTCCTGGGTCCCAAATCTCTGCTGCTCAATCTGCATGTCTCGCTCTGTCTCTGCAATAGCTCTCTGCCTAACCTTCCAGGCATAGAACTGTGGATCTGCTGGCGCAATACTCCTCTAATACACATAGTGTCCTCCAAACTCGTCTGGAACGAACAGCGGCGGTGCCATGCTACCTGAAAAGGGACTACCTTAAGTCAGAACTAATCTTAACACTCATCTATAGAATCTCAAGGTTCTAGGACCAGATGGTGTGGGACAATCTGTGAGCGAAAAAGGTATAAAACCTAGGCTCTGATACCAAAAATCCTGTCACGCCCCAAAACGGCAAAAATAGAGAAAAATAAATTTCCTTTTTGGGTCCAAAGGCAGTAACTGGTGAAGTCACATGATTGTCCACACCACGCAATACTAAGCAACAATAAGTAATAGTGGTGACAAGAATGTAGTCTAGGTTCTGATTACAACATAACATAAAGTTAACAGAAGTTACTAACTATTACACATCAGAGTCTCGAATCAAATATAACACAGCGGAAGTACAAATGTCAAGGCAACATATGCCTGACTACAAAAGGGTTCTAAAACAGTAAAGACAATTAGCTACAATTCTAGTCTAATCTTCAATTGGCGTAAGGGTAGTCCTCGGCGTAGTAGTCTTCCTCCGTCTGTCCTTCATCGGGGTAATCTTCCACAAGAGCATCGTCACCGGCATAGTAGTCTTCTCCTGCAGGTCCTTCACCTGTATAGTCATAACCAGGGTGCGCTGGAACGTAGAAATGTCCAGCGGCATAAACGCCGTCAGCTTAATGAAAGCCGAGTGAGTTAAATACTAACAGGGTATCAACTATTAAAATTATAACAAATTATAAATGATAATCATTAAGATTCAGTGAGGGTAACTCCTTTAATCAAACCGATGATCCGATTACTAACATCCTATTCATTTTAAGACCGACAACGTGTCCTGATAGGGGAACAGACTCGACAGTAGTTCAACTCTATAACACACCATTGCTCCATCCACCGCTTTTAAGAACATATGCACAGTTCACCGCATGTCATGGATACCACATCAGTCCATCCCCAGCTTTTAAGAACATATGCCCAGTTCACCGCACTACAGGGATATAACACTTTAAGCAACAGTACACCATTCTAATGCTACGACTTAGCGACGTCTACCAGTGATCACGGTCCACCGCAGTCGTAGACACCTTCGTCTGTCTACCGCTTTTAAGAACATATGATTAGATCATCTGGCTATCTTAGGGCAAATGGTCCGGTTCACCGCAAGTCATAGACACCTTCGTCTGTCTACCGCTTTTAAGAACATATGATCGACCAAAGCCCGCCCACGCAAGGTTCCCGAATCTTAGCAAACCTACTTAAGTTCAACCTAACATTGATATATGACAATCCCAATGTGGCCTGACTGCTCTAAATGAAATGAGCGTTAACTCCAAAAGATTCACAACTTATTACGTTATCTAATGTCATAAACATTAACCGTTAATCTGATCGTCACTACGATCCTACGTCACATTAACTCATTATCACGTCTGTATTATAACAATGAAGCATGCTGGGAATACTGAACAGTAAATAAACAACTAAACAGTTATAACATAAAACTGTAATTGCCAATCGATTGGGACAAGGGTCCAATCGATTGGTATAAAAATAGTAACAATCGATTGGTATAAAGTTCAATCGATTGGAATACATGTCAATCGATTGGTATAAAGTGTCAATCGATTGGGATAAAAATGATGGCAATCGATTGGGAAAAGTGTCAATCGATTGGAACATCGTCTTCTTCACAGTGAAGACTGTCCAACATATAAACGGGAAATACATGGTTTCTTTTCCATTTCTTCATTTAAACAAGTCATAATATCAATGATAAGTTACCCAGTGAGTTTAGAACTCACCTTAGGATTATAGGGTGTGTTTGGGAATGTGTTTTGAAGCTTGGAGCTTCAATGGTGGGTTCCCCTCTCTCTCTCTAGCTTCTCTGCCCCTCTTTTCTGTTTCTGTCTGCCTCTTCTTTCTTCTTCTTCTTCTCCTGGTCTTCTTCTTCTTCTTCTCCTTCAATCCATGAGTGTGTGTGTGTGTGTGTGAGTGTATGGATGTAGATATATGTGTGTGTATATATATATATGAGTGTATATATATATATAAACACACACACAAACACTCCCTCTCTCACTCTCTGGTTTCAGTAACTAGAAATACGCCCAAAATGGGCCTCATATATATAGAGGGAAGAGTGTTCACGTGGCCTTTCCCCAGCCAAGGCAAGAGAATCTGCCCAGCTGATTCCAATCGATTGGTAAAAAGTTCAATCGATTGGTATTAGGTATTAATGTTGCAATCGATTGATAAAAGTGTCAATCGATTGGTATTGGCAATCGATTGGTATTCTTGCCAATTGATTGGTATCCAAATTATACCAAAGGTAAGGCCAAGCTCATACAAGTATTAAAAGAAACACGCAAGGTCTTATTCACATAATATAATACAGAAATAAGGGTATTACAATACCGAGGACTGCTTCAAGCTCAAGATCGCTATCAAGAAGCTCATTGAGCAGGGTCACCTAACAGAGTTTGTCACCACAGACAGAAGACCGCGGCAAGAAGCCAGGGCCCCTAAGCAGCAGTAGCCCCTCGTCCATATCAACGTGGCCTCCGGAGGAATATCTGGCGGAGGAGATTCACAGTCAGCTAGGAAGAGGCATGCCCGGATATCCCGAGCAGATGTCCTATAAGTCCAACTAGCCAGCTCCCCACTGATCGATGTCCTGACTTTCTCGTCCGACGATATCAGAGACTTGGATTACCCTCATGACGAACCTTTGGTGGTGACAATCTCGATAGCCAATTATATGGTGAAAAGGGTACTCGTGGACACGGGTAGCTCCTCTGACATAATGTTTGCCTCAGCTTTCGAGCAGCTCGGGATATCAAGGGACCGACTTTAACCGGTATCCACCCCCTTGGTGGGATTCAACAGATCAAGCACGCAACCGCTCGGTATGATCGAGCTGCCAGTTCTTATGGGGACCTACCCGCAACAGGTCTCCGTGCTGGCAAATTTTGTTATTGTAGAGGCCTCGTCCGCTTATAATGTCATCTTGGGAAGACCGACACTCAACAAGGCTAGAGCGTTTGTGTCTACTTATAGCCTGATAGTTAAGTTCCCGACCCCGCGGAGGCCGGGAAGTCTGAGGGGAGATCAGGCCACAGCCCAGAGCTATTACATCAGTTCCTTACGTAAGGAGGCTATTTCAGAAGCATTGAACATCTAGGAGATAGACTCAAGGGACGCTAGGGACGGAGTTAGTCCAGTTGAAGAGCTCAGTAAAGTGGTGCTGAACCCCCAGTTTCCCGACCGGTCTGTCAACATTGGAACTCTCCTGGAACCAGATCTCAAAGAGAAGATAGTCCGATTCCTGAGAGAGAACCAAGATGTCTTCGCCTGGAGTCATGAGGACATGCTAGGAATTGATCTCCGGGTAATATCTCACTGACTCAACGTTGATCTAAGCCACCGTCCGGTCAAGCAAAAGAGGAGGGGGATGGCCCCCGAAAGGCAGGAAGCTGAACGTGAGGAGATCGGGAAACTTCTCAAAGCAAGTTCAATCCGAGGAGTGAACTACCCCGACTGGTTAGCCAATGTGGTGCTAGTCAAGAAAAGCAACGGAAAATGGAGGCTATGCGTGGACTTTACCGACCTGAATAAGGCTTGTCCCAAGGATTACTATCCACTACCCAGGATAGACCTCCTTGTAGACTCCACAGCCGGTCACTCACTTCTCTCCTTCATGGACGCCTACTCCGGGTACAACCAGATCTGCATGTACCCCGGCGACGAAGACTGTAGACACCCCATTTTGTCGGCTATCAGATTTAGGAGACCTATAGCTTGGTGGTTCACAATGATCAAAAAAGACTAAAAAAGGACTCTTGAAAGTTAGTACTATCTATCAAAATGCTCAGAATGACCAAAGTACCCCTAAAAGTCCAAACACTCCCAGATTTGGACCGAAAGCTCTGGAAACGTACTACATCGTAAGAAAACTAATAAAATAAGTTTTAAAGCAAAATCAGGAGAAATCGTTAGCTCCTAGAGACCCCCGGAAGTCCCGGAAAGTCTCCGTTGACCGGTTTGACCTAGGTTTGACCAGGTTTGACCGAAATCATCCAAATTCGGTCGAAAGTTTCGAGATCATTCTAGATCATGTGAAAAATACCGAAACAAGTTTTAAAAGAAAATCGAACGAAAACGTCAGCTCCTGGGAGCTCCCATGGGTTCCCAGAACTTCGTGGAGGTCCCTGATTTGACCGATTTGACTAAACGTTGACCTTGAAACCGGAGTACCATATCATTTTTCTAACATTTTTCATGGATACTAGAGGTTAATAGCTTTCCAACGGTATATCGCACATAATTTCTGGATTTAAAACGAATTTATTATGAATTTCCGAAGGTGAAAAAGACGATCAAATCAGTTTTTATCGCGCATACCGCAAAACTTTTCAAAGTGACCTGACTTGGAACTATTTTTTACAAAATTTAGACTCCATTACCTTTCCAGCGGTATATCACAAGCTCAATTTTGAGTTCGTACGCATTTTCTGTGAATTTTGGACGAAATAGGCCCTTTCCGCGAATACCGGAACCTCTGGGGGCCTAAACGTGAATTTCTGGGCGTCTGATGAGCAGTGCCGCGGCGGCAATGGGCCACTGCGGCGGCGGCACTCAACCCCCGCTGAAGCCATTTTTGTAATTTATTTTGGGGGTCCAAATTGATTAATTAGAAACAAAAACGATGTAGTTTCTTGTCCACAGATGTTTGGGACCAATGGGAGCACTTCTTAAATCCCAAAACCTCCCCATATTGGCCTATATAAACCCCCCTTTTCTTTTCATTTAGGGGGGCCCAAGTGCAAAGCTTTAGAAAGTTGTAGAGAGAAAGAAAGATAGAGATAGGTTTAGAAGAGAGAAAGGAAGCTTCTCCCACTGATTTTCTATAAGAAAGTGAGTTCTAATCTTGTTTCCTTCCATTATCTCTCTTATACTTCACATTCAAATCCTCCCCAATCACCATTCTTGAGCAATCTTGAGTTAGAAAGCTACTTCCATGTCCAAATGTCAATATCTATGAGTGAAACACCAAGCTACAAGTTCAAAATCACATTGATTATCATCTATTGATTGTTATTATTTGCTTGTTTATATATTTGTTCATCTCTCCTTGCCTCATTTCTTTTTTATTTTTCTTTGATTACTTACTAGTTCATCATCATCTAAGTGATGACATGGTATTTGTGGTGAGTGAATCCTTATGGATAGTAGCTCTTGACCTCAAAAACATGTTTGATAGATGATGATTCTAACTTCAATACATTCCTATGTATTCTTGAAGTTATCTTCAAAATGAAAACAATACTCTCCAACAATCTTGAAGATTCTTAATATGAGTTAATGTTGATATTCCAAGTGGTCTTAAACCCCTTTTTGTGCTGAAAATGTGCTTTCAAAACCCCTTTAAAATCCCCAACATTTGGATTCCAAGAAATAAGCTTTGTTTTACCAAAAATCTTTAAAACAGTGAATGATCTGAGTTCAAAGATTTCTCTAGAACTCAATAATCAAGGTATGATCATGAGACCACTTGGAAAGTCTTCTTAACTCATTATAGAACATCCATGATTTTTGGCTTGGCTTGAAAACACTTGGAAGGGTTCCATTTTGACCCAAACATTTCTTCCAGACATTCTGTTTTTGCTGTCACAGCAACTAGGTTGACTTCAACTTGTTTTCCAGAAAACTTTTCCAAATAGAGTGGCATCAACTCATTTTTCCTTTCAACTTCAGTGTCTTAGGGAACTTTATGTATAATATGGGCCTCTAGATGTTTTTTTTTTATTTTCTAAGATTTTTCAACATTTTAGTCGACAGTACGAACTCTGTTTCTGAGTAACCTCTCTTGTTCATATGATTTCTCTCAATTTGTAATAGTTATTGTAGTTTGGCTTTTTGATATGTGTTCTAGACACAATAAGGATGCTCTCCATAAAAAGTCATGCATTGAAAACATTCCTAACCCTACTTTTCCATTTTTACAAAATGAACTCACTGTTCTGTCCACTATTCACAGCAAGCACATTTCAACTTTTATTCTTTGATTGGATGTTTGTATGCAATCCAAATTAGCTCATGTCTTAGGAAGTAGTTCATACTATATTTGTACATATCCTATGATGATTTCCTTCATACATTCATGCATATTTTAGACTTCTAAGTCACTTTAGAAACTCATGAACACAAAACACACTACTACCTTCACACATTCTAGGATCGTACATTGCATACATGCAAGATTTGGGGTTTTTGTAACTCCTAATCTAAGAAGATTATAAGGAATGAACTAGATCACATGTTCATGCTCTCCCTCGATCAAATCTTCCTTTCTCATCCGTCCCGGGGATTGAGAAGTCTTCTTTTTCAAGGATTAACATGCATCATACTAGTTTGCTAAGCATCTTTAATTTCTTTGATTATTTGTTTCAAGAACAACTCATGTCCCCCTTTAGATTAGGAAAACATAATTACTTGATATGTGATAGGACGATTTTTCCTAAGTTTGTTTTGTGTGATCTTTCACTTTGCATTGTGTGATACTTGGCTTAGATCTTATGAATGATATCTTATCTTTTGATCTTCTTTTTCAGATTCTTGTGTGATGTAATAAACTATCATAGTATTAATTGTCGAACCAAACATAGTATAAGATGATTATTTGGATGCTAATTGAGGCACGTCGAGAGACGGGGCGAGTTGAGGGTGTTTTAGTCGTGACAAAGGCTCCTTCCTCTCTCGGACCAAAACCCCGAGCCAAGTTCTTTGGTTATGAAGGGCTGGTGCCCTTTATCCATTTGGGTGAGTCAAAATTAGGTTTCTTGGTTCCTTAAAGACCAAGTGGCGACTCTGTATCTGTTTTCAGCAGACCTCTTTCTTCTTGTTTTCTTCAAAACAATTTCAAAACAAAATCAAAAATCGATTCCACGTGTCCACACTGACCAAAGAACGTATTGTTACAAGGTGATGCCCTTCGGCCTCAAAAATGCCACGGCTACCTACCAACGCCTGGTCAACCATATGTTCAGAGATCTGAACGGGAAGACGATGGAGGTGTACGTTGACGACCTCCCGGTCAAGAGCCGGGACGAGTTCGACCATCTCGAGTACTTGGTCGGGGCCTTCAGCATCTTAAAAAAATTCCGGATGAGGTTGAATCTGGTTAAGTGCGCATTTGAAGTTTCGTCCGGGAAGTTCCTGGGACACCTAGTGATTGCAAATGATACTGGAAAAATGGATGTGTTCTTTATTCTTCCAAATGAATTCAAGACATAATGAGTTGCATTACTCCTTAGAGGAGAGTTGTAGGTCATTTATGTGGTTTTATGTGGTGGTGTTATTTGTTGATGTTAAAACTATGTTTTGGTTGATATTAGAACTATGTTTTGGTTGATGTTAAAACTATGTTTTTTTTTTGTTGCTCAAAACAGCGTGGGACATATATTTTGTAGTTAATGTTATGAAAAAATACTTTATTGTAAAGGTGTTTTAGTTCATTCATGTCAATTTGGTAATTTTTTTAGCAAAAGGGGCATTTATGGAACTTTACATATTAATCCAAGTTTATACCATGGTCATCCAAACACAGTATTGCACTAATTGAATTTTATCCCTAATATAATCCGGCACAATCCAAACACAGTATAAAAATAAGGGAGGCTTGATTTGTGGTCCGTAAGATTGGTACTTCTTGGTTTAAAGGATAGTCCATTAACAATAAACCCCACAAGGACAAAAGTCCAAGTCCATTTTTCCACTCCAGTCCACACCACTAGCAATTCACTCCTCAAGTCCATTTCAAAAATTTCAACTGACTAAATCACCCCTCACTTCATCTTCCCCAAAAAAAAAAAAAAAAAAAAAAAAACAGACTCTCTCTCTCACACAGATCTACTTTCTCTCTCTACAATATCTCTCTTTCTCTAAGATCTCTCTCTCCTCACCACAACCACCACCGATCCACTGTCGCCACCACCACCGAACCGCCGCCGCCACCACCACCACCACCACAGATCCGCTACCCTCTGCCGCTACAACCACAATTCACCATGAGTTGTTGTGACCACCAGCACCATCGAGCCACCACCACCACCTTCAGATGCCACTGTGAGCCACCACCACCACCTTCCGGCACCACTACGAGCCACCATCACCACCACCATTGCGAGCAAGCACCGTCGTCGTCTGTCGTCATCAACTTTCGATCTCGGATCTAGAGTCTCGATCTCCATCTTGAATGTCAAAACGAGCTCGTGGTCGTCTTCTAGATCTCAGATCTAGAGTCTCTGCTTTTGTCTTCATTTTTTTGTGCAGTTTTTTTGAGAATTTACAGTTAGTAAAATTTCTCTTACTATATTTTGAAGTGAATTTTTTTAGTTTTTAAGTGAAGATCTGAAGTGAAATTTCACTTACTTTGATTTGAACACATTTCATCACTTTCAATTAAATATAGGAGTTCAAAAGTGTTTTTGTGAGAAACAAAATTATATATCCTAAGTGAAATTTTGCTTTCAATGTCTAAAATCCTAAGTTAAATTTCGCTTAGGATTTCTGATATCATAAGTCAAATTTCACTTAGGATTTCTGATATCTTAAGTCAAATTTCCCTTGTATGTATATCTGTGAGCTTGATCTACTATGCCTTGGACAGCCATGATTTAAACATTTTTCTCATGAATTATTGCCTTTATCATAGAGTTTTGCCATAAGTTTATGCTTAAATACGTGAGAGTCAAGCATTGTGGTGGTCACTGGAGATGGTGAGGTGGTGGTCGCCAGAGATGGCGAGGTGGTGGTCGCCGGAGATGGCGAGGGTGGAGGCCGGAGGTGGCAGGGGTGGTGGTTGGAGGTGGTGTGGAGTAGTGGTGGTGGCTAGGGTTTGGTTAGGGTTAGAGGTTGAAGATGATGGTATTTTGGTCTATGGGCATTCGGATGACTTATTCTCACTGTGTATTTTAAGTTGTCCTTAATTCCAATAAAACTCCTCTTAATGACCTTTTCATCAATTTTCCCTAAAAATAATACTGCACCGTTTTTATCCTGTGGTTAATTATCCCAGAATAACTAACTACACTTAATACAATATCCATTTATCCTATCCGGCAAACAAATAAGGCCATATGGTATACCGTATACACATGTGGATCAATATAACGAAATGTTTTCAAAAAAATCTTATCAAAAAATATTTACAAAAAAGAAAAAAAGTATTGCAAAAAAATCTAAAGAAAAGTATGAGATGATATAGACAAGTTCAACTTTTCTTTTGCTAAAGAAAAAAGAGAAAATAATGTTACATTTAATTCCAAAAGTTTTCACAGACACGTCATAGTATAAACAAATTTAGTTAACTATATAGCATTTTCAAAGAAAAAAAAAGAAGAAGAAGGAGAAGAAGAAAGGAAATGAACGCAACAAAAACACTTGTTATCCATACACAAAAAAAATTGTTATTTCGTTGGAGGTTATTTGGGAATTCGAAGAATTAGTTCTCTAGTGTTTGAAATGAACTGGTTTTATTATTTCAATTATTTGGGAATAGGCTCTTTTGTTTTCATCCGAGTGCGTGCTTAATCTAAAATCTCTCTGAAGTCATAAACCTAGTGATTTTTAGTTGCTGAACCCCCCAAAAAAACAAAAATGTGTGGTCCTTTTTATTTTTGTATACCCAAACAGGTAGTGGCGCAACTCGGGTGGGCCAACCCGTGGTCAGCTCGGGTCCGGCCCGAAAATTACCGACTTGGGCTTACGGTACTTTCACTATGGGAGGACTAGGGCAGAAAAATGCAAGTCTAAATTCAATTCGGCTCGAGCTTGGGCAGAATTTTGCTAACCCGTGAAACCCGAACCCGAATTTTATTTATTTATTATTTCTAACATTATAATATAATGTTTTTTAGAGATAAGAATATACACTATTAGATATTATTCAAGTACTAAATTAATAGATGAATGTTTTTTCCCAAATCTAAACCAAAAAAAAAGTTGAACCACAATCACGGTCTGCTAATTGGTGCGTTTATTGGTCTTACTTGCGTATAGTTGAACCACAATGAATGACTTCCCAGGGCAGAGAGATTTGAGAGGATCTTCCTTGTACAGCGAAGTAGATAATTTACATGCATAATGCATGTAGAATAGTGTGAGAATGATCATTGCTGTGAAGCTTAAAGTCCTAAGAACAAATTGATCAGAATGTTGTGTTGTTAAGACGCAACACGGTTTGAAATGAGTGTGGTTGAATTAGATGTCTGCAAGACGAGAAATAATAAATTTTTTTTTCCTGGATGACAAGCGAGAAGAATAGAGTTGTAGACAATTATTTTGTGCGAGGTTGGAACTAATAGCTCCTTGAGATAAGGTCAAACTCAGTGCACAAGCCTTTCGATACTATCATGGTCTAGGAGAGATTAGATGAACATAGCCTTACCCACGCATGCCGAGAGGCTAGGAAGCACCGACACTTCTAATATGGTCACGTGCTGCGTGGCAACACTTCACGGATGCTTATCTTGGATTGTAGACGTGCAATACGATTTTTTCGTGCCGGCGTGTCCATGTCGTGTCGTATCCGTGTCGTGTCGTATCCGTGTCGGTGTGTCCGTGCTTCATAGCCGAGAGGCCATTTCCACTTTTGGAACCCATGATCTCCAAATAACAATGGAGCAACCTTACCCTTACGCTGAGGCTCGCCTCTCAATATAACTGCAATTTGTAAATGGCAAATCCAATGCACAAGTCTCCCACACTGCGGGGTCTGGGAGGATTAGATATATTCAGCCTTACCCACCGCATAAAGAGAGGCTATTTCTGAGTTTCGACTCGTGAACGGAGCAAATAAATTAATGAAGGTTGACACGGTCCACATGCAGACAACAGCTAATGGCATTACTACAATTGAGATGTGAATTAACAAAGATTTTGTCCATGGACTTGTTGACCTAAAATATTTTGGATATGGCTTGGTCAAATTGAGGGCTTACATTACTTGTAGCCAATACAATGCAAACAATACATTGCTCATCAAACCATTGCTCATCAAACCATATTCGTAGGAAGCATTGCTGCAGGTGCGGTGTTGCTTTTATACATTATTAAAAGTATGCTTCCTACATTATTTTATAAACTAAACATTGTCTTGATTTTTATGTAATTACTACAAATAACAAGCATAATTAAGTAATACTAGCCGTTTGACCTGTAATCCAACTCTCAATATTCTTAAATTGACTTCAAAGTGTTCAAAATTATGTTAGAGTCCCTTCTGCCTCATCCGAGAAGAATCCACACGGGTGCGGGTGCGGGTGCTTCGATCTTTTAGAAGAATTCGTGCTTTCTAGGAATGCAATCTTAATGCATGCTTTTGTATTTCTTTTTCTCTTTTTATGTAATTAGGAAAGAATGGAACGTTCTTTGGGTAAGCTTTCTTTATTTAATGTGGAACGGGAGGTGAAATCTTTTAGTGGAAGCTTAATGGTGGGACGAGGTTCAAGATTATGGATTGGGTTAAACTTGGTAATATAGCCCATATTTATTCATTAAAGATCAATGCAATAGCAATCATGTGGTTTGTCACTGCTATGACAAGCCACTGTTTCTATTTAAGACTAGTTCTTCAAAAATCATTCGTGGAATTTGGGCACTCAAATAATTTTTTTTTGGTTTGTATTTTATTTATTTTTCCAGATCTCCCAGTTATCAAGGATGTTTTGGATGCAGATAATGTACTGAATGGCAAGTGGAAGGTGACAAACTTCTCTAACACCTATGTATTACAATCGTAGGTTTCTAGTTCTCAAGGTCACGATTTAGTATGTCAAATGCCCTTAATGCCAAGAGCCCAAGCTGGCCGATCTAAAGTACTTGCGCTTAGCTTTGGTTCATCTATTATTGAAGAAAATGAAAAGGGAAAGGAAAGCAAGTAGGAAAACTATTTCCTTATTGTTTTCTTCCACGATTAAATAACATTAGACTAGATATTATCCACCTACTTCAAGTATCCTGATAGAGCATAACCTGTTGACATCCATCTGGGGAGACAGGATTTTATCTGAATATTCCGAGATAAGAAAAGAATGATGCTTTGTCAATTTTACTCTCAATTTGATTCTTTAAACTCTTTGGTAATTGACAACCAGAGGGTGACCGAATGTTCCTTGTTAGCATTGTCTGATATTTTCTTGCATTTATTTCTTCTCATATCTTCAAATGATTTTCTGCAAGTGTTAGTATGTCTAATGGGTCAGTATTGAAATTGTTTACTTTTTCTGATTCTAATGTTCCATGTAATTACTAATGTTACTTATGCTGTTGTTGTTACAGAGGCAAGGAGAATTAATGTACATAATCACATACGATATTCTTTTCGGTCAGGTTGTTATCGTTGTTCTTCATGATGGTTTTGACTTCTCCGATGTTTGCATTTTTTGATTATTGTGTTGGGAACATTAAGCCAATTGCTTTAAAATCCTTAATGAACCCATTCCTATAGGCTCCGTTTGGTTTGCTGTTTAGAGAATGAAAAGAATAGGGAATGGAAAACGAGAAAGGAAACTATTTCCCTATTATTTTCGCTAGTGATTTTCTTCCTGCTTAAAAGCCATTCAAATTATTTCAAAATATGATTCAAAATCTAGAAAAGTGGAAAAGAAAAGACTCACAAAATCCAAAATTTGAAGTTCATTTCATCATATTTTCCTCACTGTTTTCCTTATTAACCAGATGGAGAAAGGTGTTTTCCACAGTGTTTTCTTTTCCTTTCCCTCACTAAATGCATGCAACAAACAGAGACTTAGAGTCCGTGGGCATGCTGGAGAATTAGTTAATGTTAAGATGTGTGCTAGTTGTCTATGTAATGCAAACATGGTGGTATTGGTTCAGCAGAGAAAGTTGTTTTTCAGGTGAAATGAAACGTGAAACATTCACCCTATGCAATCAAAAGTTTTTCATGAACGAAGTCTACAAGCCACTATATATTTGTATATGTCAGTGATGTTACTTGCATGTGCTTAGATTCCGTCTCTCAGAAATTAATGCAATATAAGAAAGCTTAATGACTTTTAACATGCCAAAATATAAATCTCTCCGTAGATGTGATATAAAAGTAGCGTAATTCCGTAATTTATACGATCGGTCTATGCAAATTTCTTTGTTAAATAACCCTTTTTTGCTTTGGGGAAACTTTGAAGGATAGCCCTTCACGTGCATGCTGAATCCAATTTACTGTAACACTTAATAAATCAAATCCTGCTTAGAACAAGAGTGGATTTATTGTTTTGCGATTATTTAGTAAACCACCAATTGCTTGAATGTAAATCACATTTCTCCGTCTGTGCTCTTGCTTTTTGTTATAACTCTTTCAATGATATTTGTTCTTGAACCTTTTTTTTTTTAAAATTATTTTGGTAGGTAAATTCTTTAGTGGGTGATGCAGAAAAGTTTCTCCTGCTTCAAAAAGAAACTCTGCACTCAGCTCTAGCTCGGCTTTTAGTGAGAAAGAGAGTGAAACACGTCAAAGACTTGATGACTCAATATCCAATTCCTGGTTAGACTTATAATGCTTTGTTTCTTATGGTGGAGCAGATAAACTCCTTTCAGACTTATTCTTAAGAGTTAATTCATTTTGAAATGAGAGATACACAATATGATCAGCTTTTCAGTTTTTATTTTTTTAAATGTCGGTTGAAACATCACTTTATAACATGGGAAAGGAAGCTTGTGCTAAACCATGAACTTCTAGAAGCCCTATAAAGAGGTTTAGCTCATTTCCATTCATGTCTGAGTCTGACTAAAAATTATATGCTTCCTATTATTTCCAGGATGGTTTCGCAACGGTTATTAATAAAAAAGAAAAAAGGGGAAAAAAAAAAAAAGAGTTCCCGGAAGGAAAGAATTTAATTAATAAAAGTAGAAGAAACAATCTTTAGATCCTTTGGAACATTATGATCGTTCATTTACACGAGAAAAAAATCAATGGATTGTCGGTATTCCTATTGATCAGCTCCATATTGACCATGGTTGAAAGTCACTGTTAGAAGTTACTTAGCTTTACTTAGTTCCTTGTTTTTATTTTATTTTTATTTGCTTCTCCTTATTACTCTTATGTATTAGACATAGGGTTACAATTGTAATTTTATTTTCCTTCTCTTCATATAATAAAATACAGGAGACAACATTTGTCTCCTAAGGTTTGCTCTAATTCAAATCTACATGGTATCAGAGCTTCCCTAAGAGGGATCTCTAAACACCACCACAAACTACCACAAACCACCATCACAAACCACCAAGCCGCAGCCTCTTCCACCAGCAACCTCCAAGCCGCAGCCACCTAAGCCATATTAGATCCAGGCGCAGCCCCTAGGGCTTCGCAGCCTTCAGCCACAGCCACAGTGGCTTCACAGCCCTCAGGGACAGCCTTCTAGGGCTTCGGCTCTTTCAGTTCTTCCCCTACATCAAACCAGCAGCCACACCATGCAACACTAGCTTCTGTCGCACAAAAGTAAGCCAAGTTCCAGCCTTGTTTCCAGCCTACATCCTTCATCGACATCCTGAAAGTTTCAGTTTGATTGGGGTTTAATTTCCTTTCAGTTTTTTGGTCCTATATGGACCCATGAACAGAGACTGATTTTTTTCGGCATCCTGTATGGTGCTCTAGGTTACGATTGTGTGCTACACCTCCATTGATACCAGTTCTTATTCCTCGTTTTTTTTGCTTGTTGCGGGTATTAGTTGCTTGTCGATTCAAGATGTCGGATTCAGACAAGTCCACTATGAATACACAGCAGCCTAGGAGTGAAACTATTATTGTTGCTCCCTCTGATAGCCCGAATGTTAAGCTTACTACTTCTCTCTTCAATGGTCAGAACTACCTGGCTTGGTCTGGGTCTGTGATCATGTCTCTTAAGGGTAGAGGAAAGATGGGGTATATCAACGGACGAATCAAGGCACCTAGCACCAAGGATGCCACATACGACAAGTGGGAGATGGAAAATTCCACTGTTATGACATGGCTTTGCCATTCTATGATTCCGGAGATTGTCGAAGGTTTTTTGGACATGGCGACTGCCCAAGACATTTGGGAGATCATGGCCAACACCTACTCCCGAAAGGGCAATTCAACACATATATTTGAGATGAGGCTTTCGATAGGTCGCTCGGAACAAGGAGAGATGAGTGTTCTTTAGTATTCACATCTCTGACCACTAGTTGGAAACGACTTGATCACCTCTTGGACTATAAGCCTGTTTGTCCAACCGATTCCGTTGCTTATAATAACCTTGTTGCTGACGAGTGGATCTTTAAGTTTTTGGAGGGACTTAATACTGAGTATGATCCTGTTCGCAGCCGTGTACGTGGGATGGATCCTTTGCCTTCTCTCCAGGAGGCCTTTGCGTATATCCAGAATGAGGAGAGTCGACGTTTTGCTATGCTCCCACTCGCTCCTACCGAGAGATTTGCTCTCATCTCAGTTCCCAGAGAGATGGGAACAAACAGTCCCGAGGCCGCAATTCTTCTAGTGAGTCTGGATCGTCAGAGAAAGTTAAGCAGTTATGTGATTATTGTAATCAGCCCTACCGTACCAGGGAGACATGTTGGAGACTACACGATCGCCCACTTGGAGGACGTGGGGGTCGTTCAGGACAGTCTGGGGGTCGTGGGGGACACTCAGAAGGAGGTAATTCTCATGCTCATCATACTACAGCTTTAGATCCTACAGCACCATCTCCGGTTGAGCATGCCCCATCCGTTCCGATTCAGCTCTATTTACTGCCTCAGAGGTGGAGGAGGCTCTTTGTTCCTTGATGGCGCGCCGTACTTCTGCTTCTACTGCATCTACAGGTGCCTCCTCTTCATTTGCTCATTCAGGTAACTTTGTCACCTCCGCAATAGCACACTTGTCTCATTCTTCTTCTCCTTGGATTATAGATTCTGGTGCGTCTAATCACATGTCTAGATGTTCTGATATTTTCTCTGTTTATAAGCCTTGTTCAGGTAGAGACAAGGTTCGTATTGCTGATTGTACCTTTTCTTCTGTTTCCGGGAAGGGTACTATTCATGCCACTCCATCATTGTCTTTATTATCTGTGCTTCATGTTCCCAATTTCTCCAATAATTTGTTATCCATTAGTCGTATCACTCAAGATTTATACTGTAGTGTAACTTTTTTCCCTTCTCATTGTGTTTTTCAGGACCGTACCACGAGGAGGACGATTGGCAGTGGTAGAGAGGAGAGTGGACTTTATCTCTTGGATGTTGGAGGGCCGTTAGCACATCACACAGTGGTTTCAGAGAATAAATCTGAAGACATTCATCTTTGGCATAGAGGTTTAGGACATCCTTCGTTTTATTTACTAAAGCATTTGTTTCCTTCATTAGTCTTGAATAAACATGTTTCTGACTTTCTTTGTGAAACTTGTGAACTGGGTAAACATCATAGAGCTTCTTTTGCTCGTACTTCTAATAAAAGTTTAGTTCCATTTGCTTTAGTTCATTCTGATGTTTGGGGTCCTTCTCGTTTTATTTCCTTGAAAGGTCATAGATGGTTTGTTACATTTATTGATGATTATTCTCGTACCACATGGCTTTATATGATGAAAGAAAAAAGAGAAGTTTTCTCAATTTTTAAAGCTTTCCATAAGATGGTGTACACTCAATTTGGGAATAGCCTAAAAATTCTAAGATCTGATCAGGGCGGTGAGTATATTGGTTCGGGTCTTGCTGAATATTTTTGTTCCCATGGGATTATTCATCAGACTTCTTGCACCGACACCCCCCCAACAAAATGGGGTGGCGGAACGCAAGAATCGTCATCTGCTCGATATCGCTAGGTCCTTACTGTTTTCGGGCAATGTACCCAAGTCCTATTGGGGTGAAGCCGTGTTAACAGCGGCATACCTTATTAATCGCCTTCCAACTCGAGTTTTGAACAAAAGGGCACCAGTTGAAGTCTTGTCAGACACTTTTCCTTTGTTTCCTATCACTCCGCGTGTTTTTGGTTGTGTGTGCTTTGTCCACAATCATTCCCCTACTCGTGGGAAGTTAGATCCCCGAGCGATTAAATGTGTCTTTGTGGGTTATTCTCCTACCCAGAAAGGTTACAAGTGGTACCATCCTCCTTCGAGAAAATGGTATGTTTCCATGGATGTTACATTCCATGAATCTCAGTCGTACTTTCAGTCCTCGTCTACTTCTGAGTCACCTCTTCAGGGGGAGCTGTGGTATGAGGAAGAGTTGCCTTTGTCTGTCCCTTTGTCTTCAGGGGGAGGAGTTGTAGATGTTATCACTACGGGACTAAAGGAAAAAGAAAAAATTGAGGGAGAAAGTGAGGTTGGGAAGGATATGGAGAAAGAAGACGCTTGTACTCCATTAAAAGAAAACGAGTTGATGGTTTATTCAAGAGGCACATGGAGTAAGTCCAAGAATAAAGAGATCGCTCCTTCTACTCTTCCACTGACATCTCCTTCAAGTGTTGAGGACCAAGGTAACTCTGATTCTGATATTGATATTCCTAGTAAGTCTTATACACCTGTACCTATGGAGTTTGACTCTGATCGTAATCTCCCTATTGCTGTACGTAAGGGTGTTAGGACTTGTACCCAACATCCTATCTCGCATTTTGTGTCATACTCTCACTTGTCTCCCTCCTATAAAGCTTTTCTTTCGAAAATTGCTTCTATGTTTGTTCCTAATGATGTCCAGGAGGCTCTTGCGGATCCCAAGTGGAAGCATGCTATGATCGAAGAGATGAAAGCTCTTTGTAAGAATGGCACTTGGGAATTGACGAGGTTACCTGAGGGCAAAAGAACTGTGGGGTGCAAGTGGGTGTATACTGTGAAGCATAGGGTTGACGGCTCCATTGAAAGGTACAAAGCTTGGCTTGTTGCTAAGGGCTTCACACAGACCTATGGGATTGATTATCAAGAGACATTTGCCCTTGTTGCAAAGATGAACTCAGTTAGGGTCCTTCTGTCACTGGCTGCCAACTTTGGGTGGCCTCTTTCACCAGTTTGATGTGAAGAATGCATTTCTCCACGGTGATCTAGATGAGGAAGTATATATGGATGTTCCTCCTGGCTTCGAGAACTCTAAGACAGACGGCAAGGTGTGCAGACTCAGAAAATCATTGTATGGCTTGAAACAGTCTCCTAGGGCATGGTTCGAGAGGTTCACACAAGCTTTGCTCAGGTATGGTTTTAGACAGAGTCAAGCCGATCGCACATTGTTCATTAAACATTCATCACAGGGTAAGACTACTGCATTGATTGTGTACGTGGATGACATTGTCTTAACCGGGGATGATTTGGAGGAAATGCAAAGGCTGAAAGAGTACTTGTCCAAGGAGTATGAAATAAAAGACTTGGGGACTCTCAAGTATTTTTTGGGGATTGAGGTTGCTAGATCTAAGAATGGAATCTTTATTTCCCAAAGGAAGTACGTGCTTGACTTATTGGAGGAGACTGGAATGCTCGGAAGTCGACCATGTGACACTCCGATTGAATTAAATCAGAAACTTGGTATGATTCAGGTGGACCAGAGGTGGATAAAGGTAGATATCAGAGGTTAGTGGGAAGACTCATTGTACCTTTGTGGGAGGTAATCTTGTTACATGGCGGAGTAAGAAGCAGAACGTGGTGGCTAGGTCTAGTGCAGAGGCCGAGTTCAGAGCCATGGCTCAAGGTGTATGCGAACTTCTGTGGATTAAGTTGTTATTAAAAGACTTAGGTCTTGATCCTAGTGACTCTATGAGATTGTATTGTGACAACAAGTCTGCAATCAACATCGCTCACAATTCAGTGCAACATGATCGGACTAAACACGTGGAGATTGACCGACACTTTATCAAGGAAAATATCAGTAGTGGTGTGATCTGTACTCCATTTGTGAAGACCGGGGATCAACTTGCAGATATTCTGGTAAAGGGGGTTGGGAGTAGACCGTTTCATTTTGCTCTTAGCAAGCTGGGAATGAGAGATATTTTTGTACCAGTTTGAGGGGGAGTGTTAGAAGTTACTTAGCTTTACTTAGTTCCTTGTTTTTATTTTATTTTTATTTGCTTCTCCTTGTTACTCTCATGTATTAGACATAGGGGTACAATTGTAATTTTATTTTCCTTCTCTTCATATAATAAAATACAGGAGAACATTTGTCTCCTAAGTTTTGCCCTAATTCAAATCTACAGTCACTGCAGGTTCGGGAGGCTTCGAGACGACACGGTCATGGCGTTGGCGCGTCGCGGTATAGGTTGATACGCAATGATATGCAGTACAAAGATTCAAAATATTAAGAACAATAAGTACAAAAAATTTGCCCATCAAGATTAACAAGTCTGTGACAAAATTACACAAGAATATGTTATGAATTTTTTGAAACTATACATAATTAAATTACTTATTTATTTGTTAAACAAGCTACATTGATAGTTGACACAATCTAATCATTAACTTCTTCGTTCCTTTGAACATTTTCCCACAACTTCACAACCAAATAAGATGTTCTCTCACTAGATTAGTGTAACAGGTCACGGTCTTGCTCGGTGACCAACAAAATCGACGATTTGGGCAAGATGTCTCAGTCTTAGATGATACCTTGAACTGTTAAGTCACCAACTGGTCCAAAAGCTTAAGCTGTTAGGGAATGACCCAACAATGTATATCAACCTTCAACACCCTCCCTCACGTGCGACCCCGTCTTGCACGTGGAGAGCAAAAACTAAACTCCATTATAGTGTAGACAAATAACAAGGTGCAAATATGCACACCAACACGGGGATGGAGAGTCGAACCTAAGACCTCTCACAAACAAGGCTCTGATACCATGTTAAGGCTTAGTTTGGCGCCCACGTGGCTTTTTAAAAGTAGCTTATGAAATTTATTATTAAGTTGTTTGATAATTTTGTACAAGTGACACATTACTCTTAAAAAAAACATCATGAAACCAAAAATCAACCTTAAGATTTTAAAAGCTCCATTCTAGAGCATTTTAAAGCTCCCCCCAAAAAAGCCCTAAGTTCAATTTTTGCAAAGCTCATAAACTAGTTACCAAATGAATTAACATGAAATTGTGCTTTAAAAAAGGAGGAGCACCAAAATGGGGGCCAAACTAAGCCTAAGTCACCAACTGCTCCAAAAGCTTAAGCTGTTAGAGAATGGGCCCAAAAACGTATATCAACCTTCAACATGAACCATGGTATCCACATATGATATAAAGTGAGTTTCAGGTTACTTTTACCTTGCGAGGCAGCATCTTTCACATGATTATAGTGTTCACATTAAGTTTATATCTTAGTTTACCGTGAACACAGCTAACCGAATATTACGCACTAAGGTGCATATGAGATATATTCTGATCCTAAAAATGTATTCTGAGTCTATGTTGCCAATTTCTGCTGCAGATATTTCAAAACCTCGTTACGTTCGTGTAAACACTCTGAAAGTGGATGTTGAGTTTGCCTTGCATGAATGAAGGAAACAAAGCATGGTACCTTCCTCCTACCAATGTGAAAGCATTTAATTAAGCAGAAATATATATTTACACATATATGCAGTGACTAGAAATAAAAAATTGTTGCTCTTTACAAAAACCACTTTAGCACAGGTTTCTGCCTTTCTGTAATGGTGTTGACGTGATGCAATTGACAAATATTTTCTTATGAACCTCTGTGGTCACAGTACTCCTCTCTACTTCTTCTTGAATTTGTATTGTCATGTTTACATGTTTGAAATCTTGTATCCATGGAAGCACTGATGCCCTTGTGGGTCCTCAATTATGTATTATGGAAGTCTACTTTAACTTCCTTATTTAGCATGTTAGAGGTCTTGGTCTTCTTCTTCTATGAATTTGTATTGTCGTGTTTACATGTTTAAAATCTTGTATCCATGGAAGTACTGATTCCCTTGTGGATCCTCCATTTTGTATTATGGAAGTCTACTTTAATTTCCTTAGTTAGCATGTTAGAGGTCATGGTCTCAGTAGTGTAATCCACTATTGCAGAACTGTGCTCTAATCTTAGAACTACAATAATGTATTCTATTTGAATATGAAGTATTTGACTGGTAATTGAGAGGTTTAAGAAAAGGTTGGAAAAGGCAACATTTCTCAAAGGAGAGGGGCTCAATCCTAGTAAGAGTGAATTTATAACCTTACAAGCTATTTTGAGTCAATTTTTATCCTTTCATTCCTCAGTTTCGAAATGGTTGGAGATGTTCAAAATTGACTTTCTTTCTGATAGGATGGGAGGAAAATATAAATATGGCTTTGTAGATTGGTGGACTGTTTACTCCATTTCAGAGGAGGAGCTTGGAGTTTCGAGTTTGAGAGTGTTCAATTAACCTCTTATGGGGAAGTGGTTTGTCAAAATTTGCTATTTTGAGGGTGAGCTTGAGAAGAGTGGTTACTATCAAGTAAGGGGGAGGATAGAGGGGGATGGTCTAGGATGGTGGTTATGGTTTCTTGGGTGGAGGTGTGGGAGGACATTGTTGGAATATAGGAAATATTTTCTAATTAATTAGATTTTATTGGATTACAATCAAATCTAGAATATATCCTATATTCCAACACTACCTATTGAATGCCTAACAGCTATATCGAGAAATGCGGAGATTCCAGCAGAAGCGAAACAACCCATTGAAAATTGCCCGGCCATTACGATACAATAGAAACGAATAAGGCCACCGGAAATCGCGGCAGAGCTTGACAACTCAAACCAACCAAAGGAAAGATTGCCCGGAAGTCTAGCGAGGGTCGCCGGAGCAATGCGAAGGCTGGCAGGGGTTGCTGCGGCTAGGGTTTCAAATTGAATACGATTAGGGCTTCTGAACTGAATTGGTTCGATTAGGGTTTGGAAAGGAGAGGATTTGGTTCAATTAGGGTTTTGGTGACGAAGATGACCTAGATGAGGATTGAATGATTGATGATGGAAGAACTTGTTTGCTTTTGACAAGATTGAACGTACGAAGATGTTTAAGATTCGGTGAGATTGAAGGTCCGGCAGGCGGCCGCCCGCCGGTGGTGGAAACAAATACACTATCCTAGAATAGGGTTTGGCTTTGATACCATGTAAATAAACTAGAAGGAATTATATTGATGATATATTAACAATGATTACAAGAGAGGCCTATATATAGGCAATAACATAAATGGGAAAAAAAAAACCAAAATACCCACTAGGGTTAATATCATGATGATATACTAATAACTTAAGCCTTAATATACTTAATAACTAATTTATCCTCTAACACTGAAGAAACTTTGTATCCAACCTAAAAGCTTAAGTTGATGGGTAGAGAGGCCCAACATGTATATCTAGGCCTAGCCAACCCATATTTATTCTCTGTGGGACACTTTCTCTAACACCCCCCTCACATGCATCCTCTTCTTGGGTCTGTCACGTGCGCTTCATTGGGTCTTATCATTGTGCAACCTTTATTGGGTCTGTCATCTTGGGGTGTGGGCCAATTCTTTTTGTTATTATTATTTTTATTATTTAATTTTTTTTTTTAATAAAGGGTGTTAGATGGGACTGGCTCTAATACCAAGAAGAAACTTTCTTCGTAGGATTGAGAGTGTATGTTGCCATTCTTCTTTGTGATTTGCCGATCAGTATTGTGAGATCGAGAAGAATCTTGTTATTTTGTCAATCTTCTTCGAGAGATTACGAATGTTCCCTTGCCGATTGTCCTTTTGCGCTAGATATTTGTTTTGACAACCCATCGGTCGGGTTGTTTGTTGTTCATCAGCTACAAGCTTCAGTTTGGATCGTTGTTGTTCGAAGATCATTGCTATTGGATGGAGATTTATTTTTGCCGACTTGGCGGAGTTGAGAGTTTGTTTTTTTAGTTGTAATCTTCGTTCCAAATTTCGATTTTAATTTTCACTGCCTCTTTTAGTTTGACGGGGAGTGTTAGAGGATAAATTAGTCATTAAGTGTGTTAGGGCTACATCATCATGATGTCAGCCCTAGTGGGTATTTTGGTAATTTTCCATTTATGTATTGCATTTATATAGGCCTCTCTAGTAATCAATGTTAATATATCATCGATATAATTTCATCATAATTTCATCTAGTTTATTTGCATACATTATGAGGGGTCAGAGGGAATTTTGTATAGACATTAATTTATGGCGGGAACATGGAAGGATGTTATCTTTTGCCATGATGAGGTGCAATGGAGACTCCTCTCGAATTGTCCTTCAATTGTTTAGACTTGGGGCAAATTAATTAGCGTATAACTTTGATTGGGAATGACCTATACAAGGACATTTCAATTCGGGTGTCGTACAGGTGTCAGACACGCGGCTGAGATAACCAACTATGAAGAAGGACCCAACAAGGTGGCTATTTTTTGACATAAGGAATTGGTCGACGAAGCCAATAAGCAAGGGACTAAGCGCTAGCTGCAAGTAAACTCCAAGAAAACGGATGCACGTTAGCTTGGAGTTTTCTTTCTAGCTTTCGATGCGGCTACTTGGAACTTTTAGGCTTCCGCCTTTTCATCAGCTAGTGCCTTTTTCCTTATGGACCAGGGAGCTAATGAAACTATTTTAGTAAAATTTAATTGTCTCAATTCCAGACGGTCGTTGTAATAGAAGAGACATTTGGCGATATGCTTGCGCTTGTTTGGAGGGATCATCATAAATGATTAAAGTGTGTATACATAAATTCAAACTTACCCCAATTCGAGTCAAGAGATAGATTATAAAATGAGAGATAACTAGTGGGTATGTTTGATAATATAGGAAAAACAATTGTGGATGCGACACGTTATTTCGCATACTTAACTAACAAAATATAACTTTTATTTGCTCTGTCCTAGCTGTGTCCTACATTTTTCCATTTTTCATGCTGCCGTGTCGTATACGTGTTCCTAATTCGTATTGAGAGTAACAGGAGTGGAAAAGCAAGCCACTTCTCCTCGGGTATTAAGTGATTGGCCAAAATTTTTTTTGTGGCAATGGTGGAAATTTTGCAACTGATTTATATTGGGAACATCCGAACATGGGGGAAGGGTGGTAGATATAGAGATGGATGGAAAAATAAGCAAGGAAAAATTCAATATGAAAATTTTATTCACTTTTAGTCTCTCCTTTGGATTTCTATTCCCTCGGAAGAGGGTTTGGAGGACATTTGTTGGTCAACAACTTACACGAGGATTCGTACTATCAGTAATTCGTTTTGCGGGGAAAGTTTATCTCTAATTGGTGTTGTATGTGTAAAGAAGAGGGGAATCAGAGGATCACTTCCTTATTGGTAGAAAGCTGCGGATCTGGTTCCCCCACTTTATTTGTTGGTAGGCGCATGGTTGTTAGAATCGATTGATGCACAAATCGATTCGTACCCAGTCGGATCGAATTTCAGACAATCAGATACGATTCAAGATGCAATAGGCTCCATATTCATAATTTTGTATTTTGAAGTTCAAAATTTTAGGTGGAAAGCTTTCAACATTTTTAGCCTTAATACTGCATGAAACTTGTTTTAAATTGTTGTTTTGTTCAGTTTAAGTGGTATGTACGTAAATATTGTATGGGTAAACATCATTGACCTCCCCTGAGGTATGACATAATATCAAAGACCTCCCTTGAGTTTTGAATAATATTAGGGACCTCCCTTCTCACTTTCTGAACTGACGCTGTTAGTTGGACACTTGAAATTACCATGTCGTCCTCACTTAATTATTATAAAATAAATACAAAAAGTTGATGTTCTCTGAAAGACAAATATATCTTTTATCTATGTTACTCGGACTTGCCTCCTCCACTGGAATGTCGGAGTCGACGGCGGTACGACGCGGATCCCGACATGGGATACGTGTCGGACCTGTTTCGTCACTTGCCGGACATGGCTTGCTGGACACAATTGAAGAGAAAGGAAGAAAAGAAGAGAAATACAGAAGAAGAAGAAGAAGAAGAAGAAGAAGAAGAGAGAAAAGAAAGATTGAAGGAAAAGCTAACCTGGTTCGCACATCGGAGACATAAACCCTTGTTGGGATCGCCATGAACAGAGAGAAAAATGATCATCGAAATAGAGAGAAAGAGAGGCTGTGTCGACTCTAGAGAGAGAGAGAGAGAGAGAGAGAGAGAGAGAGAGAGAGAGAGTGGGGGAGGCAGCAGCTGCTGCTGTAAACCCTAACTTCTTACCCTTTTTATTTTATATTATTTATACACACACGCACAAAGATTAAAAACTGAAACCCTAAACTATTACACACACACACACATAGTTTATTATTATAGATAGGTCCCTTAACTTTTCATATATTACATTCTTTTATTACTTCTAAACTTCTTTGTAAATAAGACCACATAACTTGTAATTATTTATTATTTAAACCCTAAATTTATGATAATTTCTAGGTCCCTTAACTTTTCATATATTACATTCTTTTATTACTTCTAAACTTCTTTGTAAATAAGACCACATAACTTGTAATTATTTATTATTTAAACCCTAAATTTATGATAATTTCTAAAATTTCCACAAAAAAACCTAAAATTTTAAAATACGACACATAAATTTAAAGTCTTAATATTAAAACACTGGATTTTTTTCTTGTACTATTTTCACAGCTAATAAGTTTATACTAGTATTAAATTAACATAGACATATCCCCGTACCCGTACCCCCTTACGGATCCTTTTATGGCCGAGTCCCCTTGTCCTAAAATTCGGCACTTTCCCAAGTCCAACCTCCGGATACATCTACGTACCCGACACTCGTACCCGAGTCCGAGTAACAGTCTTTTATTTATGATAATGTGTGGGCACATATTTCAAATGGAATAATAATATAAAGGTTTTAATGTCACTTCAGACAAGCTTGTGAGATTATTTGCCATTTTCTCAAAAACAACGGTGATAATGTCATTTTACCTTAAAAATTTGCAGACATCACAAAATTTTATCCACTTTTGTTAACCGCTGTTAATGGAAGGAGGTGAGAGGTAGAAACTTTTAAAAATAAGGGAGGTCGTTGATAGTATTCACTACTTAAGGAGGGTCTTTGATATAAGGCCATACTTTAGGTTACCCATATTATTTTTGTTTTTTTTGAAAGGTTGAATCTTACGATTCACAATTCCATACGATACTGTAATGTTCAAGAGCCACGAACAAAGATTCTTGTTGCAAAGAAGACCAATATAGTGTGGGTAGTTATTTTATTTTTTATATTTCTTTGCTTTTCTTAAGTCTTAAGGACCATTATGTAATTTCTCTACTATTATTCCATTTAATATAAAAGGGGTCTGACAAGTTGTCAACCCTAAGCTTTGCCAAAATAGTATTCAACATGGTATCAGAGCTTGGTTGGGCTTGTCTTCCGGCATGCCGAGTGTCCGGAGTGTCCGGCTCCTGTGGTTCAAGGGGTGTGTTGGAATGTCCCACATCGCCCATTTATTGCCCCTTCTGTGCGGTTTATAAGGCTTTAGTTCCCTTCTCCTTAACACCCGGGTTTTAAGGAGTTGAATGGACCGGGCCTTACATTCAAAGCCTTCCATCAGATGATTCGTACTCAGTTTGGGGTAGACATAAAAATTTTGCGTTCTGATAATTGGGGTGAGTACATTGATTCTGGTCTTGGAGATTTTTTTTCTGTTCTCATGGAATAATTCATCAGACTTTTTGCATTGATACACCTCAACAAAATGGGGTGGCCGAACGCAAGAACCGTCCCTTGTTAGAAGTTGCTCGTTCCATGCTCTTCTCAGTAAATGCTCCCAAGTCTTACTAGGGTGAGGCAATCCTAACGGTTGCTTACCTCATTAATCGTCTTCCTACTCGTATGTTGATCTAATTTTTTCAAGTTTTTGTGTGTTCCCATCCTCTACGTTTTCGTTCACATTGTTGGGTTTTCCATTTTATCCGGAGTAATGGCAGACCTAAGCAAACCGGAAACTTCCACTTCCACCACAATTCAGACGGTGGTTGCTCCATTGGATCCCAACCTTAAAATTACTCCCACGCTTTTCGATGGCCAGAATTATCTGAAGTGGTCACAGGCGGTGGAATTGTGTGTGAAGGCACGTGGGAAGATGGGTCACCTTGATGGGCGAGTGACAGCCCTCCTTTCTACAGATCACGGCTATGATAAGTGGGAGATTGAGAATTCAGTTATCAAGGCTTGGCTTATTAATTCTATGGTTCCCGAGATTGGCGAATGTTTCTATCGCATGAAAACTGCTAAGGCGATTTGGGACACTGACCTCCACTTTCTCTCGGAGAGGGAACTATGCACAAGAGTTTGAGTTGCTCTGTTCGGTTGATCGTTCTGAATAAGGTGACATGACCGTCACCAAATATTTTCAGTTTCTTACCACTAGTTGGGATCGCATTGACCACCTTCAGGCCTATCAGCCTGTGCGTGTTGTTGATGCAGAAGCTTATCGGAAGTTACTAGAAAAGCAGAGGGTCTTCAAATTTCTCCAGGGACTTTACCCAGATTATGATGCAGTTCGTAGTCGGGTACTTGGGATGGACACTCTTCCCACCCTTCAGGAGGCCTTTGCTCATGTACAGAATGAGGAGAGCCGTCGTTCTGTCATGCTTCCACCTACATCTACAGAGAGGTCTGCCTTAGTGTCTGTTCCACCTAGAGATGGGGCTCAGCAGTTGGCGTCTTCCGACCGACCTGTGGTGATTTGTGACTACTGTTTTAAGCCCCATCATACTCAGGCTAACTGCTGGAGCCTCCATGGCAAACCACCTGGTGGTCGAGGAGGTGGTCGTGGAGGTCGTTCCGGTGGCCATGGAGAGGCTGCCCGTGCCCATCATTCTGTCGTTCCTGAGACTACTGCGTCGGTTTCTAGTGGTATTGCTCCACCTTCTGATGCTAACTCCAACTCCTTGTCTGCCACCGAACTTGAGACTCTCAGGCACCTGATGGCCCGGTGTGTTGCTCCGACATCTACAAGCTCCTCCTCATCCTTTGCACAGTCAGGTAATATTGTTACATCATCAAGAGCATTCCTTTCTCATGTCTTATCTCCTTGGATTATTGATTCCGGTGCCTCCGATCACATGTCCCATTCATCTAACCTTTTCTCTGACTGTGAGTCCACTTCAGGCCAGGATAAACATAGAATAGCTGAGGGTACCTTCTCCTCTGTTACCGGGAAAGGTCTAATTCATGTTACTCCCTCTCTACCCGTGACTTCTGTGTTACATGTTCCTAGTTTTTCTCACAACCTTTTATCCTTGAGTTGTATTACTCAGGATTTAAATTGTAGTGTAACCTTTTATCCTTCTCGTTGTGTGTTTCAGGATCTTATCACGAGGACGATTGGCAGTAGTAGAGAGGAGCATGGTCTATACATTCTAGATGAAGGGGAGAAGTTGGCTCATCATACCGTAGTTATCAAGAATAAAGCTGAAGACCTACACATTTGGCATATGAGATTAGGATATCCTTCTTTTTCTTTGCTTAGGCATATGTTTCCTACTCTAGTAACAAATACTGGTATTTCGAATTTTTCTTGTGATGCTTGTGAGTTTGGGAAACATTTTCGAGCTTCTTATGCTCCTAGTGATAATAAAAGTTCAGCTCCATTTACTTTAATTCATATTGATGTGTGGGGTCCTTCTCGTACTGTGTCATTAAAAGGTCATCGTTGGTTTGTTTCTTTTATTGATGATTTTTCTCGTACTACTTGGATATATATGATGAAAGAAAAATGAGAAGTATTTGATATTTTCCAAAATTTTCACAACATGGTCAATACTCAATTTGGGGCTGTCGTGAAAATTTTGCGTTCTGATCAAGGTGGTGAGTATATTGATTCTGGTTTAGGTGCATATTTTTCTTCTCACGGTATTGTTCACAAACTTCTTGCACTGCCACTCCACAACAAAACGGGGTGGCAGAATGCAAGAATCGTCACCTCTAGATGTTACTCGCTCCTTACTCTTCTAGGTTAATGCTTCTCGTACTTACTGGAGTGAAGCAGTCCTTACAGCTGCTTATACTATATACAACAATGCTAGGGGCACTAACAAATTCCACTAACACTCACACCCACACTCTATCTCTCTCCTAGTGGCACTTTGGGTCCACTGCGGACCCCACAGTGCCACTAGGAGAGAGAGAGTGTGGGTGTGAGTGTTAGTGGAATTTGTTAGTGCCCCAAATATTACTCTACTATATAAACAAACACCACTTCAGCTTCTTATCCTTCATTCTCCGCATCTATTCCACCTCGTGTCTTTGGATGTGCTTGTTTTGTTCATAACCATTCACCTAACCGTGGGAAGTTAGATACTCGGTCTATTAAGTGTGTCTTTGTCGGATATTCTCCTACACAGAAGGGTTATAAGTGTCACCATCCTCCTCGGAAATGGTTTGTGTCAATGGATGTCACTTTTCACAAGTCACAACCCTACTTGTTGACCCTCAGGCATCTCTTCAGGGGGAGACACGGTGTGAAGAGATGCATGTTGCCTCTGTGTTACCTATGATGATTGAAGTAGAGCAGGAAAGGGTTAAAAGAGAGAGTGAGGAAGATGGAATAGAGAGAAATGAGAGGAAGCCTGAAGAGCCTGAAGGAGAGGGAGTTGAGAGAGAGAGAGAGAGAGAGAGAGTTAAGAGTCTATTCGAGGGGAACATGAAGTAAAATGAAGACTAGAGAGGCTTAAGAGACTGTTGCTCCTCCTCCTCCATTGCCATTCTCTCTGAGTGATGATGATTCAGGTAATTCTTCTGATATACCCTCTCCAGAATAAAATGATTTAGATGTTCCCATTGCTGTCTGTAAGGGTGTTAGATCTTGTACTCAACACCCTATCTCGAATTTTGTGTCTTATTCTCATTTGTCTGCCTCTTATAAATCATTGCTTTCAAAAATTTCCTCTGTTAATGTTCCTAACCAAGTCCAGAATGCTCTTGCTGATCCTAAGTGGAAACATGCTATGAGTGAAGAGATGAAAGCTATTCACAAGACTGGCACTTGGGAACTAACAACGTTGCCTAAAGGTAAGAGGACTGTGGGGTGCAAGTGGGTGTTTACAGTAAAGCACCGGGTTGATGGTTCCATTGAAAGGTACAAGGCTAGGTTGATAGCAAAGGGTTATACTCAGACTTATGGTGTGGACTACGAAGAGACCTTTGCTCCAGTTGCAAAAATGAATTCGTTAAGAATCCTTCTGTCCCTTGCAGTGAATCTAGATTGGCCTCTTTACCAATTTGATGTGAAGAATGCCTTCTTACATGGTGACTTGGAAGTGGAGGTTTACATGGATGTTCCCCCTGGTTTTGAGGATTCCAAGACAGAGGGTAAGGTGTGTAGATTGAAAAAATCTGTATATGGTCTTAAACAGTCTCCGAGGGCTTGGTTTGAGAGATTCACACAGGCTATGCTTCGGTTTGGTTTTAGGCAGAGTCTTGCAGATCATACATTATTCATCAAACGTTCTACACAGGGTAAGACCACTACACTTATTGTTTATGTTGATGATATTGTGCTGACAGGGGACGACTTAGAGGAGATGGGAAGTTCTTTCTGGGAATTGAACTTGCAAGGTCCAAACAGGGGATTTTTATTTCCCAAAGGAAGTATGTTTGGGCTTGTTGAAGGAAACAAGGATGCTTGGTAGTAAAGCTTGTGATACGCCTATGGAGCAGAATAAAAAACTTAGTGAAGACAGTAACGGGGAATTGGTTGACAGGGGGAGTTATCAGAGACTTGTTGGTAAGCTTATTTACTTGTCTCATACTCGTCTTGATATCGCTTTTGCAGTTGGTGTTAGTCAATTTATGCATTCTCCTCGAGTGTCACACCAAGATGTTGTCTATAGGATTCTTCGTTATTTGAAGTCTGCTCCTGGAAAGGGCTTATTTTTGTGAAGCATGATCACCTGAGGGTAGAGGCTTATACAAATGCTGATTGGGCTGGTTCGGTCACGGATAGAAGGTCCACCTCCGGGTACTGCACATTTGTAGGAGGTAACTTGGTTGCTTGGCGAAGTAAGAAGCAAAATGTTGTAGCAGATCTAGTGCGGAGGCTGAGTTCAGGGTGATGGCCCTAGGTATTTGTGAGCTTCTTTGGGTCAAGTCTTTGTTGAAGGATTTGAGTATTGAATAGGTAGATTCTATGAGACTATACTGTGATAATAAAGCAGCGATCAGTATAGCTCATAATCCGGTTCAACATGATAAAACCAAGCATGTAGAGATTGATCGGCATTTTATCAAGGAAAAGCTGAGTAGTGGGGTTATCTACATTCCTTTTGTTAAGAGTAGTGATCAAGTTGCGGATGTCCTCACCAATGGAATAGGAAGTCAACCTTACCATACTGCTCTAGGCAAGCTGGGCATGAGAGATATTTGTACCAGCTTGAGGGGGAGTGTTGAGTGTATAGTTTTATTATTATAATTAGTTGTTAATGAGTGGGTCAATATGTAATTTTTATTCTCTTATTTCTTTTCTTTATGATCAATATATATTATGGGTTAAAACAATTGTTTAACCTAAGCTTCCAAATTATAGTTTCATCAAACTCATCTATTTGTCTCATACACGTCCCGACATCGCATTTGCAGTGAGTGTGGTTAGCCAATTTATGCATGCTCCGCGTGAGACTCATTTGGAGGCTGTCTTTCGATTACTTCGGTACTTAAAGTCTGCTCCGTGAAAGGGCTTGTACTTTGCCAAGCATGATCATGTTAGGGTGGAAGTCTATACTGATGTAGATTGGGCTGTCTCAGTGACTGATAGAAGGTCCACCTCGGGATACTGTACCTTTGTAGGAGGTAATTTAGTTACTTGGAGGAGTAGGAAGCAAAAAGTAGTAGCACGGTCCAGTGCAGAGGCAGAGTTCACGGCAATGGCCCAAGGCATTTGTGAACTTTTGTGGATTAAGTCCTTCCTGAAGGATATGAGGTTGGATTTGACAGGACCTG